>CM037587.1:112457308-113117933 GCA_021018995.1 Chloranthus sessilifolius | reverse complement strand
ATTGTAACCCATGTAACCTATAAATAGCCTAGAGGGCCTCATTTGCAAGGCACCTCACAACTTGTAAAGCATTCTTAAGTTGAATACAAAGAGCATTCTTTCACTTCCCTCTTGAGTTCTCCTCTACTCTCTTAGTCTCTTAGCGAGTCTTCGGAGATAGGCTAATCTTGCGACGCTAGGGAGCGTTTTGATGTAAGAGCCGCATGGATTGTCAAGGCGCGACGCTAGATCCATGACAATTGATATTAGAGTCAGGTCAGTTTAAGGGAATGTCACGTTGGTCGAAAGGGGAGACTTATCCGAGTAGGAGATCATCAAGTCATCCGAGATTGTGCAAGAGGGAGGACGCTGCAACAATGGCGGCAAGCCAAGGAGGGAGAGATCTCATTACTTGGTCACTAACTTTGACACACGGCTAGCCAGGGTAGAGCTAGCCATCACCAATGAGAATGATTAGCTTGAGGAAATAGGCCAAAGCATCTCGGCTCTAGAGATGGGACTCGATGAGCTATAGGAGGAGATGCAAAGCCAAGTCAATGTCATGGCGCACGAGCTCCACAAGGAAAGAGAGGCACGTGAGAGCTTCGAGGCTAAGGTATGGGATGTCATTAATGTCATCTATGCACAGTTAGAAGAAATTAAAGGTGATTGGGTCCTATGCAAGAAGGTCGTGGTCAGGGTGCAGTCACGACTCAGGATGCCCCAAGGAGGGTGAAGGCACCTGAGCCCAAAGCCTTCAGTGGCTCCAGAAATGCTAGGGAGATAGACAACTTCTTGTGACACTTGGAGCAATATTTCAATGTTATCTCCCTAGACAATGAAAGTCAAAAGGTACAAGCCGTCACACTGTACCTCAATGATACAGCTATGTTGTGGTGGAGGCGACGTGAGGCGAACATAGAACGGGGTACTTACACCAAGAAGATTTTAAGAAGGAACTGAAGAAGCAATTCTATCCTAAGAACGTCGATTACTTGGCTCGGAAGACCTTAAAACAATTGAGACACACGGGATCGATCCGGGATTATGTCAAAGAATTCTCTACATTGATGTTGGAGATCCCCGACATGCTCGACAAGGAGCTCTTCTTCAACTTTATGGACAGGTTGCAATAGTGGACAGAGCAAGAGTTGCGGCACAAGGGAGTTCAAGACCTTGCTTCAGCCATGGCCGTCGCAGAGTCCTTGGTGGAGTTCAAGAGATCAGATTCTCCTAAGAGGACTACCTTCAAGGATGCTCATGATAAAGGTGGGGGAGATGAATCCTAGCACGATGAGGAAGAAATGGGCAAACCCTCACATTGAAAGAATCAAAGAATCAACAAGCTGAAAGATGACCATTTTAAGGCAAGAGAGTTCAAGTGTTTCCTATGTGATGAGCCACATATGGCAAGGGAGTGTCCTAAGCGAAAGACACTAACTGCTCTTGCTGTCAAATTGGATGAAAAAAAGTTGTTGAGAACACATCAATCAGGTCATTACAGCTCCTCAATATTATCAAGAAGAAATCAGAGACCCCAAAGCAACCCGCTCCAAAACTACTAGAGATGTCGAAACACACAAACCAAGGGCCAATGTACTTTGAGGCACTCATCAACGGCAAGGCTACTCGTGCAATGGTGGATATGGGTGCCACATATAATTTTATCTCGGTGGAAGAGGCAAAGCGATTGGGTCTAAAGACTACTAATGAGCAAGGGTGGCTCAAAGCCGTCAACTCGGAGGTGAGATCCATCCATGGCGTAGCGCGAGAAGTGGCATTGCAAGTAAGAGAATAGAAAGGGACCATGGACTTGTCGGTGGTCCCTATGAATGAGTATCAAGTGGTATTGGGGATGAAATTTCTCAGTAAGAAGAAGGTTATGCTCATACCCTTCACCAACACCATCAGCATTATGGAGGAGGGCACTCCATGCACAGTTCCTACAATTAGAGGGACGAAGACAGGTACAAGGAGTTTATATGCCTTACGACTCATAAGTGGAGTAAGAAAAGACAAGCCGGCTACCTTAGGAAAGGAGAGGATGTCTAATAAGGCCAAGAGCATGCTCTCCAAGCGGACAACAAGACGTAAAGGCCCACGTCTATACAAGGAGCACCTAGTGAAATGGAAAGGCCTATCGAACAACGAGGTTAGTTGGAAACATGCCGACACACTATGACAGTTTATGAAGCAAATTCGACGATTTAAAGGGAGTGCGACGAGGATGTCACCAACATAGGTGGGAGAGAGTGTCACGTCCCGCACGTAACACCGAATCTTTCCCCACTTTATATGTATAATACTCAATGTATATATGGTATTGTATATAGTAGAGAGAGAGGTTCCATGGAAGACTCTAGAATAAGGAAGAATTTAGATTCTAGGAAGAGTATAGAGACTTAGAGAATAGACTTAGGAAGAGTGTGGAACCAAGGATGGATGGAGAAGTTTCTAGAGGAAACTCTAGAACATTCCCAACCGCTGGATGAACAACACATAGACGAATCTCATATCGTCCATTGTAACTCATGCAACCTATAAATAGGCTAGAGGGTCTCATTTGCAAGAAACCTCACAACTTATAAAGCATTCTTAAGTTGAATACAAAGAGTATTTTTTCACTTCCCTCTTTTGAGTTCTCCTCTACTCTCTTAGTCTCTTAGTGAGTCTTCGAAGATAGGCTGATCTTGCGACGCTAGGGAGCATTTTGACACAAGTGCCACACAAATTGTCGAGGCACGACGCTAGGTCCGTGATAGTTTGCTCTCTTAAGTTCGACTCGAGAGCTAGAGCCAACCTTTTTATTTAAAGCTCAGCTCTGCCCAGCTTGGCTTGATTAATAGTATATCGTACTTTAATATATAATTAAATATATTATATATAATTTTAGTTTTATTTTTATTTTACTTTTTCCCCTTATAATAATAATTAATTTACAATAAATAAATAATCCTTATGATTCTCTCTCTCTTTCTCTTTCTCTCTCTCTATCTAACTATTAAAGCTCTTTCTCACTTGTCGCAATGAACAACTACTATCACGGCAATTGACCAACCAATCAAAACTTACGATTAGCACCTATACTCCTAATCAATATTTAGCATATTATATTTAAACACTTTTTTCTCTAATCAATTCGTTAAATCCAAAAGGACTAAAGGATGAAAATATATTAGGCTTTTCATTTATTAAATTTTATTAAAACGTTCATCTATTAAAAAAAGAAGATAATGTTTAAAATAATATAAGGAAAAAAAATTATAATAAAACTAAATTAGCTCAAAGCTCGGCTCGGCCCGACTCGAGCTCGATAGAGCCAAACTAGAGTTTAGACTTTTCAAGATCGAAGGGCTAGAGCCAAGTTCTAGCTCGGCTCGTGTAAGATAGAGCCGAGCTAGAGCTGACCCAAGCTCAGGCTTGGCCCGGCTTGGTTGTAGCCCTACATCAGTCACTCCCTAATGAAGAGTCATATTTGTCAAACGCAAAATCTGGTTAAAAGGTAAAGGAAAATTTTGGTTGAAAAATACCTTTTCAAACCCATCATATCCGACAGTGTCATACAGTGGATAATTTTTAGTAAACAATTTTGCATACAGCTTATATGGTACAATGTGACTGGCTGCACATATAGTGGGGCCCAAGCACTGCAGCCAGGCACGTCACGTCATATAATCCATCTGCAAAACTATCTGCCATTTATAATTTTCTCGATCATATCATTTGAGAACGGACACATCATACCCCTTAAGGAGTTGTCACAGTGGTTTACCACTTCGGATTGCAGTCAACATGGGTTTACTCCCAAGGTAGGTTCGGAGTTCAAATTGTTAGGTGTAGTTTTTTTTTATAACTTGGGATAATCCCAAGCTAACGCTTGAACTAATCTCTAAGGGGTGCTCTCGTCCCCACCAAGTAACAAGTATTTCACAATTTACACACCTTATGGGGCATCTTGTTATCGCAGAGGGAGACACCAACAATCAACCCCATAACTTATAGGTAATAATCCAAAGTCCCCTATCAACTATGCCAACCCCTGGTGGGTTACTGTTAGGCAAGGAAGGACCCAAGGGGGGGCTAACAGGGGCCACAGCCACCCCCGCTTATTTAGTTTTTTCTCTTTTTCTTTAATCTATCTTACCTATTTGTTAGACGCCAAAATGATTGGCCTCGTCTAAATAAGTGCACAACTTAGCTCTCTCTCTCTCTCTCTCTCTCTCTCTCTCTCTCTTTTAGCCGTCTCCTATCTCTTATCTTTTAAACGTCTCGTCTCTCTCTCCTATCTTTTAAGCATCTCCTCTCTCTTATCTTTTAGGCGTCTCAACCAAATAAGCTACCTCAGTCTCTCCATCAATAGTTCAACCACCCTCCTAAAACTTATCTTTTTAAATTATATCCTAAGACATCTCTCTCTTTGACACATGATTAGGCCATCTAAATCGTAAAAAATAAAATATCATGTGGATTCCTACAACCTCAAAAATCATGTGAATTTATTAGCTTTATAAATCCAAATTTATCACCTTTCTACTATTTTATCCAAGCTTACCTTAAAAGTTTAAAATGAGGCTTAGCCCAGTTAATATGACTCCTAGCGATGGCAGATTGGCCCTAATGCCTATTGATAAGCACACGAATATATATAAACAAAAGATTTCCTTTTTTAAAAAAATTTGTTAATATTAAATAAATGTTATTTTTATTTTTTATAATATTATACATTTCTTATTCATACTTTGGCCCCCTCCGATGATAGTTTCTGGCTCCGTCCCTGCTGTTAGGTGTAGTGAGTGTGCATAACTCGTGAAATAGTAGTGGCTACACTATATAAAAAATAGTTGGATCCTACTGTCTCGTTGTCATTTAACTAACAAAATGGTGTTTAAATGATCTTACACCATTAGTGACTTAAGATGTGGATGATTCATATGGATCATAGATTTGAGTGCAGCAAGCCCAAATTGGTGTTTTAGGGAGATTTACATGACCTGATCTATTGGATATAATATCAGCTTTTGTTTTTAAATTTAATGGCCGATATTAAAATTCATCAATTCGATAGTTCATATATACTTACAGGCATTTTTTTGGGGCTGAGATATGTTCCATGATGGATTGCCAATTAGATAATTTAAATTGGTCACAAATGTGTGCCACATGGTGTGAGAAAAAAAAATATAATTTTAATGGTATAAAATTATTTAAAATTTTGGCTTTTAAATGTCAGTCAGTAGCAACCGTACCAAAACAAAATGACAATAGAGAACAAACACACCAGGTAAAATCTAAAATGTTTAACTGTTATAATTAAAAATTGCACGTTTAATGGCACAGGATTAACATCTTTCTAAGTCGTTTAAGTAGAAGAACATTATATGAACTTAAATTAGCTTAAACTTAAATTAGCCGATTTTAACCATTTGATATGCATCCTCTTAACCTTTCAATCCATAAAATTTGCATCCTCTTAAACTTTCAATCCATAAAACTTAATATAGATTGTTGGTAACATTTACCTTAGATATTGAAATACTCATATTATATGGGCTGATCCGTATACTAGCGGGTGAGCATCCATGGTCGTCTCATTACCATGGTTCTAAATCTCGAAAATCCGAGATATTTCGGATAGGCCCGATACCGTAACACTCGCATCTCAAAAGGATGGCATGATACAACATTATTTGCACCTGTTTTTTTGTGAAGAGCACACGGTCTTTTATCATAAAAAATCGTAGGCTGCCTTGAATCAAACGGTGGAGATCATTTTTCCTCCCAATCTTCCATACAATAAATCTTGCTATCATGGCACACCTACCAGACGGTCACATGTTGATTTCATATGGCACGCATCCCAAAAAGTTACAGTGATCACCTATCATATAATCACTTTTGGGGAAGTGTGCCATATGTAATCAATATATGGGAGTTTGATAGGTATGCCATGATCTCAAGATCTATTGTATGGATGATCAGGACTAAAAATAATTTTCATCCTCTGATTCAAAGCAATCAACATTCTTTTTATGTTGGAAGAGTGTATGCTCTTTACAAGAAAATTGGGTGCAAATAATGCCACCCCAAAAGTTATTATACAAAATTTTTAAAATTAGATAATATTATATTTGAAATAAAAAATATTTAAATTGCTTTTTTCCAACAGTCAGCATATCTTTGCACAAGAGCCGTTGGATTGGTCACTATTATTATATGATAGCGTAGATTACTTCTTCCTAGCTAGTACTGTTCCACTATTGCATGTAAGAGGTAAACCAATTGCTTCAAATCATGGAACTAATTGTGTAAATGAGCCCAGAATGAATAGCTTTTGGCATGGTCCACTTACTGACCAATACCAATGGCAACGGATGCTGCTGATGAGTGGGCCTATTCGGGAATTTATAGCTATACAGCGCCCGAATTTTTTGGCCGACTCGACCTGAAAAAGTAGATGGGCCCATGCATCGTACGCCCAGGCTGCACCACTTCCTATATGACTTTTTCACATGTGGATCAATCTTGTATACATGGTACACAGACATTGAACGACAGTAAATGAACATTGGAGCTCTAATGAAAAGAGAATATGATGTTCAACTTGTCACTAGCGACTAGGGATCCAAGTTTCGACCCGAGCCCGACCCAAAAACCGAATTCAGTTCGGTTTTGGCTTTTGGTGGCAAAAATAGAAGCCTATTAGGTAGGACGAGAAAATTGGAAAAAAAAAATTCAGATATATATATATATATATATATATATATATATATATATATATATATATATATATATATATATGCCTTCCAAGGGAGGACGCCACTCCTCCACATTTCACATGGAGCTCCCACGTGGCAGCCATGCATTGTTGTTTCGATGACGGAGTGCATAGATTATTTTTGAAAAAAAAAAAATTGAAAACTCATCTCCACCGTGTGTTTTTTGAACCGTGAAATGTGGACTAATGAAACCCGTCAAACTTTGACTTGTGGGTTTAAAAAAAAAAATTTCATTTCTTTTTTTTTAATATTGATCTATACCGTCACTGTTTTCACGCTGTTAAATAAAGTTTTTGGATGCATCGTGGAGCTCCATGTGCATCTTGTAGTACGGTCATCGTCTTCCATTGGAGGACCTAATCGACTCCCTATATATATATATATATATATATATATATATATATATATATATATATATATATAGGGAGCCGATTAGGTTCTCTAATGGAGGACGATTAGGTCCTCCAATGAAGGACGATGATCATACTCCAAGATACACATAGAGCTCCACGTGGCATCCAAAACACTGTTTGGGTGCCACGTGGAGCACAAGTGGACGTTATAGATTAATATTAAAAAAAAATCAAAAGAAATTTTTTAAACTCACAAGTCAAAGTTTGACGAGTTTCATTGGTCAACATTTTACAGTTCAAAAAACACACGGTAGAGATAAGTTTTCAATTATTATTTTTTCAAAGATGATCTAAGCAATGCACCCGAGCTCTACGTGACATCGAAACAATATTTTGGCTGCCACGTGGAGCTCCATGTAGAAGCGTGAAGGACAGTGACCATCCTCTCATGGAGGACAAACACTATATATATATAAAGTTTGACCTAAACCAAAACTGAATGAAAATTTTTTTGAAAGCTTTGGGTTTCGGTTCGGTAAATAATAAAAAAAATTGAACCGAATCAATTTCAGTTGGTTGAACTGCACCGACCTGACCTTGCATCCCCACTTGAGAAATTTTTGTTAGGAATGATGGCCCTTTATCGAAATTTAAATACTAAAATGGTGTTTAAATGATCTTACACGGTTAAATTGGATTTTTTATGTTACACCATTAAATGTGATTTATTATTATGCTAAGAGTTTTTATCTTACACGGTTGAAATGTGATTTATTATTATGCAATGGTGATAAACCCTAGCGGTCAATATAAATTGTTTAAGTAGCAATCCATCATTAAAATTTGCCCCAGTCATAGAATCATGCTTATAAGTGAATGTAAATCATTTGATTGACGAACTTTAATATCAGCCATTAAAAATTAAGAACAAGGATTAGTGATCAAGGATACAAATTGAATGATTCAAATCTTCGTAAAACACCATTTTTGAAACCCGTTAGCCTTTAATGGATGATCTATCACTTTGACCACATGAATTACTCACATCCTAAATCATAACTTGTATCTAATCATTTAAACACCACTTTGGTATTTAAGTCTCATTTTGTCACGAATGAAAATATGTGCCTCTCCACACGGGAACAAATGGTGATATACCTAAAGATGTGCCTCCCCACTAATATTGTTATTATTCTTAGTTTTTAAGAGCTAATATTAAAGATTCTTGATCGGACGGTATAAAATTTATTTATAGGTGTGATTCTTTAACTAAGATGTATGTTAATTATAAATAATTACCTAATTTATTTAAATTGATCTCAAATATTTATCACATGACATAATAGTAAAATATTCTTTAATAATATAAGATGAACGACTTAATAATTTTAGATCATTCAAAGAATTAATTTCATTTCACGCCATCTCTCTCATGGCTGTCGATGACAGCTCAGAAAACTCAGATTTCAAATCATGCTCGTTATTGCTTTCGTGAAATCAGTGGGTCCACATAAGATGAGGAGACAATTACATCATTACATGGAAATAGTCTACTTGCTCCATCTGTGGGGTTCGAAATAAAAGGGTGGACAGTTTTATAAGGTGGATAATTTTTAAGACAACTTTACGAGCAGCTTATATGGCGTGATGTGATTAGCTACGCATATAGCGGGGCCTAAGTATTGTGGCCAATCTCATCATGCCACATAAGCTGTCCGTAAGATTGTCTACGTTTATAATATTGGACAAAAAATATTGTACTAACAAATTCCTTACTCCATGGTCACAATTACTGGTAAAAGTCCACATGAGACGTCAAATCATGTTATCATAATTAAAGCACTTTTAAAATAGTATTAATGGGCTGCATTTTTGCTAGGGTCTCAACGGCCGTGCTTGAGCCGGCCAGACCAGCCCGAAATGGGCTTAGTATCAGCTAAGGTAGGCAGGCTTGACATATAACCAGGCTGGCTCAGCCCAATTAGCATGCCAGGCTGGGTATGGGCTACTCTAAAAAGCTCGATTAAAATTGACTTGTTTAGGTCCGACCCAAACATAGCTCAGCCAGGTCATGTGAGATCATCTTTATATAAATTATATTATATTGGTGGGCGGCTGAGGTCTGGGCAAAAAAATTTGAAAATCCAAACCCCCACCCCCCGCCCAAAAAAATTTAAAATCCAAACCCTCCCCATTTTTTGAATTTCACATGTAGGAGGCGGTTGAACTGCAGATTGGACCGGTCGAACCGTCCATCCGCACGGTTCAACTGCAGTCCTCTAACAACCTCGCGGAGTCATGATTCCTTAAAAACTGGACGGTTCACGATTCAACCAGCCGATTTTGACGGTTTGATGCTCTTTTCGATTTCAACCGCAGGAATTACTTGACCGAGACTGATAGAACTCTCGGTTCCAATTGAACCTCGGTTCAACTGCGATTCCGCCCTGATTTTCAAAACACTGGGCCAAACAATGAGCGGGTCAATCTCACCCCCTAGAAGGGGGAAAAAATTACTTTTGTTGGTTTAGCACTCATAAATATCTATGTTCCCCCCGAGTTTAGCGGAGGGAGGTTGACCAGATATTTGGGGCAAAGCTTTGCACCTAATTCCAACTCCTAAAACTTTTAAACGCACCCCTAGGCACCTACGGACACATGTGGGTGTCCCCAAAGATTTGGTGGGTCATAAGTGTAGCACCCACATAAGTAATAGTGCGCCTCTTTATTTTGTTCTTCTTTCCTTCTTCATTTGCTTCCACTTCTTTCTTTCTGGCGACTCCCTACATTTTGGTGACTCCTCCATTCATCCGGCGACTCCGTATATGCCGGTGACTCCTCTATAAAACGACTTGAAACCCTACACTATAGAACCCTCTTGAAACTCTAAACCGTGAAACCCTCTCAAAACCCTAAACTCTAAACCATAGACCTTAAGGGCCTATTTGATTCATAGAAGATGGGTCATATCCCATGTTTGGGGACAAATTTGGATAACCGAGATAGACTTTAATCTTCTAATTTAAGTAAATCTTCCTCTTTTTCCTAAGATTAGCATTCTAGCTATTGAGGTGGAAGTGAGAACTTCCATTCGCAATCCCCATATACCCGTAACTTCTCTATAGAATATACCTTCTTTTTTTTGGAAGTCTGAATAAAACCACAAAGGATAGTGATTTTTTACAATCAAAGATTCTCGCGGTTCAACCAATGGTTTCACAACTCACATCGTTGAGTCGTTGACTGCCTTGACTCATATACTAGAGGTAGTTTTTTGCCCTAATCTTATACACATTGAATCTTAAGATCATGGCCCAAATATCATACAATCGGATGTTGATGCCATGTGGCATACATCCATGATAATTTTGCACCATGGTACGCCATGATCACGGACACTTTGGGGAGGTGCGCCACATGTAATCAACATCTAACTGTCTGGTATGTGAGACATGATCTTTAGATCTAATGTGCAAAATATTGGGACGAAAAATACCTCTATAATTTGATTCACAAGCAGTCAATGATTTGAGCAGTAGAACAATCAGTAGCGTCACAAGAATCTTTGGTTGCAAAAATAGTTGGCCTTTCTTTCTTCCTACTTTTTTTTCTCACGTAAAAAGTGAAGCTACAAACCGAGCAACACATCAAGCAAGCGATTGTCATCACATCCCCCACCATCGACAAGCATATTTGCATATTTATTTCGGTTCAGTAAATTAGGTTTTGCCTTTGATCTGTCTGGGTATTTTTTTAAAAGCAGGTGAATTGAAGTAATTTGTTGTTAGTTGATATTCCAATTCTAATGAATGATAGGTGCACCAAACGGACGAAACTAATCTTTTGCCTAATTATTCGCCTAATCTTTCAGGTAAGCCAAATGGCTCACTATCTACCTCAAACCATCTTTTAGGAAAATCATCTTCAAGAAGATGATTATCTTCTAGATACTCATCTCCTATGAACCAAACGGGCCCTAAGATGAGAAAAAGAAAAAAAGACAGTACAGATGACGATGGTTGCCCACTATAAGTGGTTTAAAATTGACAGTGGGTACTCCCTATCAGCTTGAAACTACAAATAGTGGTCACCTATCATAAAAAACTGACGGTGGGTACCCACTGTCGGTTTTAAACTACAAACGGTGGGCACCGACCGTCATATTTACAGTCTCTTCTTCTTCTTCTTCTTATCTTAAGGTTTAGAGTTTAGAGTTTAAGTTTTCAAGAGGGTTTCATGATTTAGGGTTTCAAGAGGGTTCCATGGGCTTCTTTTTCTTTTTCTTAGGGTTTCACTGGTGAAGAAAGGTGTCACCAGAGGCATCGCAGAATAAAAAGGTGGCATCGGAGGTTTAGCCGGAGAAGAAATGTGTTGCCGAAAAATATAGGATGGGTGTAAAAATAGGTGAGTGTTTCAAAAGAGAAAAATATTATTGTCGTTGGCCTAAAGATTTTTTAGTCATAAGTGGGACGCCCACTTATGTGGGCGCCCACCAAGATTCGTTGGATGCGTTCAAAGGCTCCTAACTTCAAAACGAGAGTGACAAGAGCTGCTATTATTTCCACTATCATAATTGTACAAACATTTGCTTTTGACGGGAGAGAAATTAAAAAGGGAAGCAATGAGAAGAGACATAGGCTGCGTATGGCATAGCTCTTTGCTATCTCTTGCCACAGTAGAGTTCAACTACTTTAGTTGATTCTTATTCTCCTTTCTAACCCCCTACAAAGGAAGATATACCTACTCTAGCAGCAACTTCCCTACTCTCTACTAACTCTCTATCAGAGCAAATAAAATCAACTCTGATAAGGAGTGAGTAGAGAAGAGGGTAGAACTGATGAACAAGTAAATCTTGCTATGCAATGAGTTATCAAGGAGAAGGGATACCTGCTAAAGCAGGTAGCAAGATTTTAATAAAGAAGATGGGAACATGCTAAAGCAAGTGAGCTGATCTGCCATGCCATGGGCTAGTAGAGAGCTATGCCATACGCAGCCATAAAGAATTGCAAAGTTGCATTAATATTTTAAGACTGCTTTTTAGGGATTTGAGCCATGTGAAAAAAAAGATTGACCGGCTCATGGTAGACTTAGTCTCAAGATCCATTGTGTTTGAAGATGAAGTGAACAACAATCTCCATTATTTGATTCCGAGCAGTCTGGGTTGTAAACATAGGTGCCGTCTCTAATCTTGTAGGCAAGAATAGAGGTGCCCAATTTCTATTTGGCAAAAGGGGAGTATGCCCTTGACCGGTGCGCCTGATCACATTTCAAATGCCACTTGGCATGATCAACCCAAAACAATTCCCGGTTTGGGCTGATCATCCATGGGACATATGATTTTCAAAAAGAAAAAAAAACCTCAGATTGATGGGTAAAAAATAAGGTAACATTCCAAAACTTTGGTACATTGATTTTACCCAACTTTAACTACTTTTTTAATGGTGAAAAAGTCATTAAAACAATTTTATCTTTTTTGAATGGGATTTGAACAACCTCACCTAAGTTTTCGTAAAACCCAATATTTGTGATGAACGCTACATGATGGCCAACTGACATGCTATAGGGATTTTTTTTTACACCCAAGTACATAGTCCCGATCTCTTTCTATTCTATATGATCTCTTACAAATATTGGTACTCCCAAGCATCTAAATTTGTAGTTCAGTCCAAATTCCCACAAGCTAGGGGGAGTCAGATCCTTTAGTTTTCGACTTTAAAAGTAACAAATAGGGTTGTCAATGGGTCGGGCCAGGTTTGGGCCGAGTTTTCCACTCAGCCCAATAGCTAATCGGGCTAGGCCTAGCCCAGTTTTGAAATGTTGAGGCTAAAACCCGGCCCGATTAGCTATCCGAGCCGGGGTGAGTTTCTAATAATTTTTTAAGAGTATTTTTTTTAAAAGACCTAATTTTTCTGAGCTGAGCCGAGCCTTACACTTTGCAGCCCGAACCATGCCCGGTTTCTTATCCGGGCATAGCCCGGCCTGGCCTGTTTATTAAATGCATAAAAAATGGGCTCGAACCCAGCCCATCCGGACCGGGTCCGGGATCGAGCTAAAACCCAGCCCGTTGACAGCCCTAACTAACAAACTTTCGCTATTACAATTGAAAAAGTCAGCAGTTTCCGAACGTCTTGCCATACCTGTACCCTCATCTATAATTGTGCAAGTGCCGATTTTTTTCAATTGATCTCTGCAACTGATGGTTTCGCGACTAACACTATTGACTATTTGAAATCGGATGGTAGAAATTACTGTTTGTCTCAAATCTTTTATAAATAAGATCTTGAGATTATTATGACTCTCATATCAGACGGTCTGATGTAAATTTCAAGTGACAAACATCCCATTATGATATTGTACTATTATGATGGTGTACTATAACAAGAGTTTGGAGGTAACTTTTGGAGTAGTATGTTCCACATTAAATAAACATCTTACCTTTTGATATGTATACCGTAATCTCTGAAAGTTGGGACGAAAAATGACGTCCATCATCTTATTGAGGCCGTCAATGGTCTTAATGATGGAATCATAAGTTTCGTAGACTGAATCATTCTAAGTTTACGCCTAGTAAAAATAAAACATATTATAAGCGCTAATCGACCCGTTCAAACGGCCTCCAGAAGTGATTAATTAATTGACGGCCAAGATTAACCGCTTAATCACTCCAGACAGTACGATTATCGACAAGAATGCTCACTCTCACGTTCTGCCAGCTCATGCCGTTAGGTGGACACGTCATGGTAGACAACTCCCACGCCAATCACGTCTGCAGGTCGTGCCACGTCAGCGAGAAAGACGGGCGACTCCCATTCCCTCACGTTCTGGTGTGAGCCTGAGCATAGCCACTCGTTTCTCTTTCGTTAACTTGTGTGCCAAAATTATTTTTTATTTTTTCGTAGTAGAGGTCTCAATGGGCCGGGCTTGGCCCGGGCCTTAAACGGGTCAAATTTTAAATGCTCTAAAACAGCCAGTGTATGCCCAGTCTGTTTACTATTCGGGCCAGGCCAACTAATAAATAACCTAGCCCATGGCTGACACTCGTAATACTTTGACTGCCACATAATCAGGCTTTGTTCAGGCTGGGCCTGGCCCGACATAAGCCCATTCAAATCACATTTTTGTTCTTTTTTAGGGTGAATTTGGGCTGGACATAAGCCCAATCTGCACTTTGGAGCAAACATAATTGAGAAAAATTATCAAACATACCCTCACTTTAAAACACTAATAGATTACAATGAGAATAATATAATAATTCCACTAATATTGATCTGAATATACATACGTATTTGCATTCCGACTTTTTCGGCCTAAGGTCTATAGTATAGCGGGCCAATGGGCTTGACTCTAAATATCAAAGCCCAGATTGGCCCGTTTATTAAATGGGCATAAAATCACACTTTTATTCTTTTTTAGGGTGAATTTGGGCTGGACATGAGTCCATCCAACCCTTATGAAGCAAACATAGTTGAGAAAAATTATCAAATATATCCTCATTTTAAAAAACTAACGATTACAATGAGAATAATATGATAATTCCACTAATATTGATCTAAACATGCGTACTTATTTGTATTCGAACTTGGCTGGGCCAAAACTCTATAGTATAGTGGGCTAGTAGGCTTGACTCTAAATGCCCAAGCCCAGCTCGGCCCGTTTATTAAATGGGCATAAAATGTACCCCATACTTAGCCCATGACGGGCCGGGGCAGGTCTCAAGCCCAGCCCATTGAGACCCCTAAGAAATAGCTTCATCATCTATTGTACTGGCAGAAAAAAAAAAGTTACAAATAAGGGCAAATAAGGGTACCTGTTTGAGCGCCAAAACTGAAAATCCATTCACCGATTTGAATTTGATTGTGGAGATCTTTTTCGCCTCAATCTCTAAGAGGATGAATTTTGAGATCACAGGAGCACCATTAGACAATCAATTTTTTTTATATCACATGTCACAAATCTTAACAAAGTGGCTTTAAAATCATATGACACACATCCATGGTATTAAAAGTTGGCTGATACCAATACGTATCGGTATCACAACTCTATATCAGTATCGACTGATACGGGCCCGTATCAGTCGATACGGTATCAGTTTCGGCCAATACCTCTATTTTATTATTATTTTAAAAAAATTAATAAATAAAAAGGCTGATACGTATTGGCCGAGTCGTATCAATCCTTCATAGACCGATACCCGAGTCTGATATTGATTTGGACACCTTGGGCATGGGTACCCAACAAATAAGGGTAACTCTATTTGCTACCACCCAAGGATCAAAATTTCGGCTGAAATGACCGAAATTTCGGTCATAGTTTGTATGAGATTGAAATTATCGGCCGAAATTTCAGCCAAATTATCGATTTTCAGCCGAAATTTCGGTTCAAATTATCGGTTTTGGTCATGCTTAAAACTAAAATTTTGGTCGATATTTTGATCCTTGCTCCCACCTATCTATTAAAAGTGCCCACTTAATGATGTTTGACACTATAGTGGGAGTTAGTGAGGGTTTTCATTAGGTGTGTACTTTCATTAATCCGGTTGGCACCAAAGGAGGTATCCTACAAATAATTGGAAAAGAGGCATTACTTAAACAGGGTAAATTGGGCCTTGCACATACTTTAATGTAAGATACGGTATTTTGGCCATTATCTAATTCAACAATTGATTATATTAAGAGAAATTTACCTGACCGACCCTGTCAGATACACCTTTTATGTCAGAGATCCTATATTTTTACCTTTACCCAAACCGACCCGCTACACGCCCAGCCGTCGCCCGCCTTTAGGAATTGCCGAAATTAACCCCAAGGTAATAAATAGTCGTCATTTATTCAACTCATTACTGTTTACCTTTTTTACTTTTTGCTTTTTCGTTCGAAATCGGTGGAGAGGTGGTGTCGATTCATAGTTGTTGGCGCTCCGTTTTTTAATCTTCAAGCTACTAAATTTATAAGTTAGAAATTAAATTACCTTCCATTGTTGTAGAATTTTTTATTCTCGTTTTGGCAGTCTATATTTTGAATTAATTTTCTTTTTTATACTAAAATAACGGAGCGATAACGATTGTTCATACAATCGATAACGATTGTGTAAGAAATCGTTACCAATCGCGTTAACAATCGATGACGATTGTTAACTAGCTTGATTATAAACAATCTCTTTTAGTATCTGAGTCACGCGTTTTAATTTTATTACAGTTCATTTACAGAAGCCGTCAGGATGGTTGTACAGCGGGTTGTTGTCAAATGTTCACCTACTGGCATTTCGAAGGTCTACGAGGAGGTAATCCCACAACGGAAGGAGTTGCTCAGAGCATCAGTTTTCGATGGAATATTTTAAATGCCAAAGGGTGTTAGCTTTATTGGAGATGTCGTTAATGTCATGTTGAGTTTTTGGGTTGAGAAGAATTACTTCCGAATCGGAAAGAGAGATGTCTGTCTTCAAAAGATGAGCATTGCCTTAATACTGGACCTTGCGGTGGTTGAACTCCAACAGTATACCTCTTCCGTCAAACCACCTGAAAAGGAAATCATTCGATACAAATATTTTCGTGGACTACCGACCGGAAAAATTATTCGGTCTCCTATAGAAAATGGATTGAGGCTAGCGGAAAGTAATGACGACTTCGTAAAGTTGGCTCTTCTATTTATTCTATGTATATTTCTTTTCTCCGGGTCCCACCATCAACTGTTGAAAGACCACCTTGAACTCGTCAATGTCGTCGAGAACTTTAAAAAAACTCTGTGGGGTCTTTATATGTTTAATGACTTACTGGAGTATATAGAAAAGGGCGTGACAAATAGAAAGACTACCGACAACGATAAAGCCCTTAAGTCATATAATGCTTATGGTTGTATGTGTGTACTTCAATGGTGGGCCTATGAGATACTGCTTGACATCTCACCTCAAAGAACGCCCATGATGAATCCTTTCCCACGATTGTTAAAGTGGGCGGAGAATTTGTAAATGAGGATGAAAGGCTACACTCTTGCGAAGATGTTGGACAGCAAGGTATAATGTCGATTTAAATACTTCAAATTTGTGAAGGTAAGGGCTTTAAAGAGTAAATTGGAAGATTTCGACTTCGTAACCAGTCGATATCAACTTCCAATGCAGTCGTCATCGACTTTCGAAGCAATCGCTATTGACTTCCCACGAGGTCGTTATCGACTACTTACGAAGTCGGTATCAACTTCCTACGCAGTCGTCAACGACTGCGTACATAGTCGTTAACGACTGCGTACATAGTCGTTATCAACTTGTTACATAGTTGACATCGACTTATTAGGCAATTGTTATCGACTTCATACACAATCGTTATCGATTGTAAATGAAATCAGTATCAATTCGTTAAGCAGTAGATATATTACAGTAATAGTTTAGTTTTCTACATTCGACTTTCTATAATATTACTATTTTTTTTTACAACCAATCCTTTGTCGTAACAGAGTTACGCTCCCATCGAACCCGTTTTCTTCGAGTTTGAGATATCGCTCGTAAGAGATTATCAACAGGGTCGAAAGGCTGTTGGAGGAAAGATTAGGGGGAAGAAGAAAGAGAGTGTTGAAGAGGTCAAGAAAGCTGTGGAATTTGATTTTCGACCCAAGAAGAAAAGAAATTACATTTCTGTCAAAGAAGTTGACGAGGAAGAGTTTGAGGACGAAACAATGTTGGACGAAGACTCATCGTCAGAAGAGGTCCCCGTCCAATTAGACCGGCCGAAAAGGGACGCCACAAAGATGAGCGACAGTACACCAACCTCCTCTAATGAGGTGTTGTTGAGGAGGATTGACGGTATGAAATTGGAGAACTTGAAACTCAACCAGAAAGTGAGCCACTTGGAAGAGTTAGTGAAGTAATTGGTGAAAGAAAATAAGTAGTTGGTGGAAGAGAATAAGCTCCTCCGAACACAAAGCACCTCCTTTGATGACCGGCTCACTTCAAGGGATGTAAAGCTGCAAATGATTAGTCACTTTAACAAGGTGATCCAAAAGGAGCAAGAAAAAATTATTGAACTCCTTCAAATGATCTTAGAGGTGACACCGAAGGTATGGGTCGTAATATAGTATGCTATGAATTATTCCGATATTTTATTGAGTCAATAACGATTGTATTTACAATCGATAACGATTTCATGTACAATCGATAACGATTTTATCTACAATTGATAACAAGTCGATTTGGAGTCGATTCCGATTATGTGTAGAGTCGATATTGATTTTTTATAGAGACGATATCGATTGGTTTTAGAATCGATATAGATTGTTTTTAGAGGTCATATCGATTGTGTTTAGGGTTTCATATATGGTTAGTTATCCATTTGATTTCTTTCGATCTTTAGGATGGTGTTGTTTCGAAGTTATTATCGGATATGCCTCTCACTGCCGATATAAGACCAGAACACATGGGTCTAACAAACAAGGGACCATTAGATATGGGACCACCTCCTCCCACGTAAGACACGCAAGAGGAGGTGGCAGCAGCTGACAACCAATCTCAGGCTCATGCCGATAAGGGTGGTCTGGCTAGTGATGAGCAACTCGAGCAACCATTTGACGCTCGCTTGAGACCTAAGACCGGAAGAAAGCAGCCGATATAAAAACTTGCAACGAAGACGATGCCCTCTTTTACGATTGAGCTTACAGCTGAGCAGAAGTTCATGAATGTCATATGGACAGCTCCCGTTGAGGATGCTGAGTAAGTTACTTATTTTCGTAATCTGTCAATTTTTATGAGGATAGTTAGTTAGTAGTTAATTTTGTTTTGAATTTAAACTTTGGCCGTTATTTTATATACAGCACCTACGTAAGCATCGTAGGTAATTATACCCTCCGGATACATGCCTTCAAATATTTGGAAGGCGAGGGACACTTAGACAATAGTATAAGTAATCCTTTATAGTCGATAACGACTGTCTAAATAATCGCTAACGATTTCCTTAACAATCGATGACGACTGTATTAACAATCGGTAACGATCGTCTTAACCGTCGATACCGACTGTGTATAGAATCGATAACGTTTCTTTGTATAGTCAATTACTCAATATTTTGTTTTTTTCTTTCAAATATTAGGAGCCTACCTAAGACTTCTGGAAGTCATTGATAACACTATTCATCCTGAGGTAAATGATAAATTCTTCCTTATGAGCCCCACCGGTTTGACCTATATGGCCATGGACTCTAATGATTTCAAAATATTTATTAAATCTGAAAAAATCAACTACCAAGCGTTGGGCATGCAAATCGAACAGTGGTCTGCCCCCAAAGAAGAGACGAATCCAAGCAAGAAGGTGCTCCAATTCTTTTTCAATCGGTTGAGGGATCTCTGGGCTCACCAATATACCACGATACATTACGATTGCTGCAAACAGTTTTTATAATTTTCAAATTGTATCCTCTAATATTATATTAATCATTTCATATATTTGTCCCAATCCATTACCACGACTTATTACATTGGGTGCTTATGATTGTTAAGGTTATCAAACAATCGGTATTGATCGTTGACCCTATTTTGGATAGGTCCTCTAAGGAGAAGTATCCCGTCCAATTGAAGATCCTGGTAAGAATTTATAAATTTTCACTGTTTGCTTATTTTAGCTGCTTATCTTATCTGACATTGCATTTTTCAAAACAAACCCATATTAACAGTCAATATCGATTGCTTATACAATTGTTAATGACTGTTGATACAGTCGATATCAATTGAATAAGCAGTCAATGTTGATTGTATAAGAAGTCATCAATGACTGATTATACAATCGTTAACAACTGCTTATACAATCGATATCAACTGTATCAACAGTTGTTAGCGATTGTATAAGCAGTCGTTAACGATTCTATAGGTAGTTGTTAACAACCGTACTAACAGTCGATTTTGGCTGCTTATAAAGTCGATATCAACCGTATTAATAATCGGTATCAACTGTCTGTTACAAGAAAACGCTAAAAGTTTTACTAAAAATTTTCACTGTTCGTTTATCTTAGCTGTTTATCTTATCTGATATTACACTTTTCAAAATAAACCCATTACTTTCCCGCACTTTTACATTTACACGAAGACTTCACTATATTGAGCGCCAAGAAATATCATTGGTCAAGTTCTAATTACCGGACCAAATCTGTACCCCGACAAAGCAATGGGTGGGATTGTGGGGTATTTGTGCTAAAACATGTAGAGTACTTCATGACGAGAAAGAAATTCGACTTCACCGAAGGCAATATGAATTAGATCAGGGTAGAAATTAGCTAGGCCCTTGCCAAATTCACTGCCGATGGAGAAGTCGAGCAAGATACCGATGTAGAACCTACTACTAATGCACCACTCTAATTTTTTTCATAAGTTATAATTGTATTTAGTTATAAACCGAACATTCATGAAAATTTTTAAATGAAAATTTTAATTTTCGTACAGAAATATATGAGTATTGCAACATTTAACTGCTTTTGGAAATTTGTAATCTCAAGTAGGTACAATAATATCGATCGCACAATATACAAAGCAAATCGCTTATAAAGTTGGTATCAATCGCTTATACAATCGATATTGATCAGATAGCGATGTTAACATCGTATAAACTATCGTTAACGATTTCTTATAAAGTCGATATCGACCGCATTAATAGTAGATATCGACCGTTAATATCGACCGTATTAACAGTTGATATCCACTGTCTATTATGAGAAAACACTGAGAAAATGTTTAAAGTTCTATGTACTGAAAGTTTTAAAAATCCATTATATATATTACATCCAAATTTAAAACTAATTGAATGTGGGGTGTTTGTGTTGAAGTATGTACGATCTATCTCCAACCCCTGTGCGTAAAAAAAAATCTCATTTGTTAATAGATAGAAAAATGCAACTTACAAAACTCCTAAATTGAAAATGTAAATTAGCAAACTCATAGATACGAAACTTTTAATAGAACGCTAGGATTAGAGGGCGATTTACTATATAAAGGAGGTACGTATTGTATCAACCCATCGGTCCCACTGCGGTGTAATTCATGTGATTGTGACCATACTCACAGCACCTGTCATACTGTAGGGCCCTAACCTCACCCATAGATCGTATCTTTCTCTTTCTCGAATGGTCGGCTTATTTTCGATAATTATAGGGTGGTCTAACTTTTATATTTTCAGGCAATTACTCAGCTTGAAATTCCCATTGGTTTTTTATCGAGAGTAGGAAGCAATTGTTCGTCGTATGTTTGTGTAAAGCAAGTAGTGAAAAATCACTTTTCACTGAAGTTATGGTAATCGTAACTTCTCCGATTGATGACCGCTACGACATGCGAGCAAGACAAGTCATGAATGTACCAACGGTGGTAAGTACACGTCTTATATTCTAAGTCGACGTGATGAATAAAATTTTTAGAATTGACTTAGAATTGATCGCGCCCATATGTTGAGCTCTCTTTCTATCGGCCCATTACAGCACCTTCTTCATGTGCTTGTCTGCTTTCGGGCAGATGAGAGTGGTCCATTGCTCAGATATCTGTCAGCGCTTTTGAAAATGATCGACGATTTTCTCTTTAGTAGTTTTGATTAAGTCGATAATTGGTTACTCTCAAGCTATCTTTAGTACGCTGTTCAAGCTTTCACATTATTCGTAGTCAGAAAATTGTACTGTCTTCCTTTCATATATACGCGTGCCCAATGCTTCGGGTCTATTTTTAAATTATACTCTGCAGCCCGAGAATCAGCATGATCTTTTTTCATTTTGTTAATAAAATAATCAAATATCTCTATTGAATATACACGCGCGACGCTCCACCATATACTCTTCATATTGTTCTTGGGATACTTATGTGTCAAATTTTGTGTCATATGTCGCATACAGTAGTTGTGCTATGCGTTAGGAAAGACATATTTCACCGCCTTTATTAAACCCTTCGACCTATCCGTGATAAAAATAAAATTTTTGATAAATTCGTCGATTACGAACGCAACTACCCGTTCAAGAAACCACAGCCACGTATCCTCTTCTTCTAATTCAACGACGACAAATGCTAACGGTAATATATGACTATTACCATCTTGCGCCGAGGCGATAAGTAGGATCTCTTCGAAACGTCCCCGTAGGTATGTGCCATCTACAAGCAATGCGCGACGAAGTGTATTGTAGTAGCTTCCAATGTACGGGTCAAAACTCCAAAAAAATATTTGAAACTTACCCTCAAGCGTAAGTTGAAAGGATATTTATACATTAGGATCTACCCTCTTTATCTCCATCATGTATGCCGATAGATTCATAAATTATCTTTTCCAACTGCCTCTAATATCATTAAGGGCAAGTTCTTTCCCCCTCTAAGCCTTAACATATGAGATTTACACATTATAAGCTTTTGCAATATCAAATATTATCGACGTTGGTGTGTAGTCGAATCCTTCCATAAGTTTCTCCCGTACATAATTGGCTACGAAGGAGATTATTGCATTACGGTGATCGTACGGTCCGATCTTAGCGACCCCGCATGTGTGAGTACTATTGAATGTCTTAATTTTGAAAGAGTCGAGCCCAGTCAATTTAGATACATGTATTCGCCATAAACAATTGGGTTCGTAGCATCCGATTGTCACTCGATAACTAACGATTTTCAAAGGCCAAATTTGAAAGTGTTTCTCCACCGCATGCTCTTTCAATGGTCTTTGAAATGTTTGTTTGTCTCTGAAGATCTCTCCAACTTCAAACGTTCAATTTTGGTATTCGGTTTTCACCTCTTAATCGGAAGACTCGTTCGATGTCTTTAACACATCGTAGGCTCCATCCACTAATGGATTATCAATGCCTCTCACAAAATTTTTCGGATCCTCTTTTATAAATCTATCCGGTTCGTCATCATAATCTTTGATGTTCTCTTCACTAGCAGTGTTTTGAGGTGGTTAACTAGATCCTTCTTTACCGAAGGGGTTCTGATGTGGTTAACTAGGCCTTTCACGGAATGAGTCATGACATGGTTGACTAGGCCCTTCACCTAAGGGGTGCTCATGTGTATGAACATGGGGTAGAGCTCCTTCGGTAATCCCTATCGATGAGATAATAGAATATAATTCGTGAGTTAGCCAAGTTGTGAATCCACCGGGGAAGATATGATGAAAATCATCTTCATCCTCCACTTTTAGAGACGTGTAGTCTAAGTCTTAACTACAATGTTGTGACCCATGCATATTTTGTAGTGGGCCATCATATGATTCAACTGGAGCATCGTTTAAATCAATAGTTGCTTTTATGGTTGATATGTTTGCCGCAAAATAGCCGTCAGCGCCTAACTGAATGGTATCATATGTGAGTCTTTCCTCCTTAAACTTACATGGCTGAAAGGAATGGTTACTTACAAAATCAATCCCACAAAGAGATGCTTGTTTAGCTTTGACTTGGAAGGAGGACTGTTCTTTAATAATGAATACCTTTATAATATCCAACCCGGATTTATAAAATAAATATAGGGTGACCAAATCATCCGAATTCAAAACATCGACAAGTACATGGGTATTCGCTATCTTCATAAAGAACTTTATAAAAATTATTTAATCTGCCATCGCAAAATTAACAACAGAAATTCGCCTTATGAATCGTTCATAAGAAATACTCGTCGAAATTATAATAACCCTCCGGCGGTCATTTTCATACAAATCATCATTGTTTATTATATGACCATCAAAGTGACAGAGAAGAAGAATTTTCACATAAGACATCACCTGTTTAAAAAGGAGAAGGAAGGGGCCGTAAGACGGATGACAAAAAAGAGGAATGACAAATTGTTAACAAAACAACTGATATACAATCGTTATCGATTGTATAAACAGTCGATATCGACTGTTTATACAATCGATAACGATTGTGTATTAGTCGATAACGATTCTGTATAAAGTCTTTATCGATTGTTTTGATATATTTACGCAGTAAATTTAATTTTCAAAAATAAAATTATATTTCTTGTACTTCACCATTGTATTTCTAAGAAACTTTCGATGAGATTTATACTGGATTTGAATATACCTCGTGTCGGAATGGCAAGCAGTAGGATCTTCTACTCCCAGTGGCAAAATGCAGGAGCTTCTTCTCCCAAGCATTTATTTTCTTCTTCCAAGTAGCAGATTTGAGGTAGAGACGTCGTCACCTTCACCACCTCTAACTTCTTACTAACTCTAGCAGATTAAAATGAGGAAAATGTGATACATTCGTAAGTTAAAGAAAGTTAGAGAAGAGGGTAATTTAGACTTTTTATTCTCCTTAGGGTCGACTCGGCTTCGAGCTGATCAATTTGCGTAAAGGTGAAAATATGGGGTCTTTGACATAAAAGGCGTATCTGACAGGGTCGATCAGGTAATTTTTCCTTATATTAAATTATATGACAGTAATTTAATTAAGCTAATATTTTGCACAGTAGATCATTATATCACATCCTTCAAATCAGATGACTTAGATCATTATATTGAATTATGTAGGGCCTGATAAGGCTGCCTGGCCAGCTCGGGCTGATTGACACCCATTAAGGAAATGATGGAGTCCCTATTAAGATTCCTTTAGGTTCATTCCTACAACAGGAAATTGCAAAGAGCAAGCAAGTTTTGTGTACCAGAGTATAGGCGGCTGATGTGGCGTGATGTGATTGGCTATGGGTCCATCTGCACTTACAGCCAAATGCATTAGGACACATCAGCTGCCTGCACTTTGCCTCCACAAAATCTGCCTGCCTTATAACACTTTTCTTCTTACAACTAAGGAAAATTGTGAGGTGTCATCCGGTAACGGTTGTTAGAGATGAAGCTGTACATGATCTGGTGAGAATCTTGGGCAAAAGTATGGAGAGACCTGACTGCATTGACGGTATGTGGTATAGAAGGAGAAGATCCGCTGTTAGTCGTTTACACTGAAGGAGTAATAGTGCCACGATTATGTCCTAATATGGTGAACCGTTTTCTGTAAAAGAAGAAACGGGTTGGTTACCATATTTCGACTCTTCAACAGAAAAACAGCTTTGGAAGGAAAAGGTGCTCGTCAATTATATTTCAATCCTCCAGCTAAGCATCTGGTGTACATGGGCCGTGTACCTAATGCCAGCTCTTTAGGTCTTCAAATGATGTTCAAAGGTGGCGGGTTCGAGCCCCGCTTACCATCCAAAAAAGCTCTTATATATAATTAAATTAGACTTTATATTTTACAATATTGAAGTGTGACTTAATGTTGGCGAATATTTGTCATTAATCATTAATCTAAAATGTGCAAGTCCAATTCATCATTGGACCACCGTTTCATCCAAAATAATTATGTTTATAAGTGGGTCTGTTTGATGAACATTAATATTGATAATTAAAAGTTTAAAGAGCAATGGACAAAAAAGACAATTCAAATCAAGGATAAAAAGTTGGGATTTTATTTCGATTACGGCCTGGATTGAAACCGAAATTTTGAATTGAAATTTCAGCTGAAAACTTTATTTACATACATTAGGAACCGATAATTTGAGTTTTTGATTTCGTTTCGATTTGAACTGAAACTGATGCGTTTCGTTCGATAACTTCAGTTATCGGCCGAATTTTTGATCCATGGTTCAAATATCCTTGGAACCAGTGCCTTTCAATGTATGATTTATTAATTTGACAATATGTATTACACTATCTACATTTGAATTCAGCAATCATTCAATGGGGGTGTCAATTTATTTTAATTTAGAACAATTCATGAATTATAATAAAATATTTTAAAAATATACGAAATCCAAGGTTAACTTATTTAAATTTGAGAATAATATATTTGAATAATAAAATAAATATATGACATAGTTGCATACAAATTTATAATCATAAAAATATAGCAAAAAGTATGATTAAAGTGTATTATAATGATAAAAATTTGAAAATGATCCAATTATTTTTTGATAATGTTGAAAGACATTGGAGAATCAATGAATTAAAAGAATATTCTACAAAAAATTTCAATAGATCACTTATTCGGATAGAATACCTTTAAATCCATCCACTAAAACTTTGAGTTCACCCACGCTAAAATAGATTGACTACGATTGAATCAGACGATGGAGATTATTTATCCTCTCAATCTTTCACACGATGGATCTTGAGATCATGGGTGTACTATCACACGGTCAATGCTTTATTTCACATGGCACATATCTCAAAAAAGCTACCTTGACATCTCGTGGAAGCTCAAAAATGATTTTGATTAAATTGATGAATTTTGTGACAGTGGTATGCGCTAAGGATTAACGGTGTAAGATCATTTAAACACCATATTGGTGTATAATGACCAACAACGCCCTAAAATAAGTGACCTTGTTGGTCATGCGAATCGGTCATAACCGTTCATATAAATGCACGTACGCTGTGTGGTTGTCATAAGTCATAGAAGCAATGGGTATTTAGGTCATACCGTCACTCCAAAACATTAACCGCTGTAGCAGTTTGAAAACTTGCCCCCCCCCCCCCTCCTCTCTTTTTTTAACTTTTTCTCAGACCAGTTTTCTCGTGTTCCTCTGACCATGGCGCGACTCTGATTGAAAATATAAGAAGATAAAACTAGGGTTTCTAATTCTATCGCCGACAAACCTCTCTTATCTTCTCTTTCGATCTCGATCCTCACCAAGATTTCGAACAACTCATTTGATTTTTATCAGCGCTTTGGGTTCGATTTTCGACCAAATCATGGCTCTGGTTTTTCGTTTCGTCAATCATTTGAAGCAGTTCGTGCTTTCCTACCACTGATCTGGAATCTCAGAGGTATAAATGCAAATCAGCTTAATAACTTCTCGTCTTTTGTCGATTTTTCTCATTTTGGTTTGAAATCAGGCAATGCGCTCTTTTTTGTTTGTTTTTGAGATCTAGATCTCGTTGTTTTTAGAGTAAGTTTCTTTTTTTCTTTTTCTGTTTATAGAAAATCGTTCAGATTTGTTAGATTCGTTGGTGTTTATGGAGAAAAGAGAAAGAGTTTAAACTCGTATGTAGATTAGGGGTTTAAGACGGTGTGGTTTATCTCTAATTGAACTTTGATTACGAGGTTTTAGATCATCTGCTTATATTATTCCTTGCAGGATACCATCTCTCTTTGATTGTGAGGTTTTGTTTGTATGGATTCTGATAATGGGGTTTCGTTGGAGCACGGAAATTGTGTTGTTGAGAAAATTGCTTCCGGAGATGGAATAGGTCTGAATTTGGGAAAAGAGAACGAGAACGTCCTCGAAAACAGTGTAGATACCTCGCAATTGAATGGTGCAACGGAAGATCTGTCAAAAATTGAGGGTGTAGATTCCACTGGAGCAGACGATGAAGCTTCCTCCGCCGTTTCTGAAAGTAAAAGCTCAAAAATTTCAAAGGTATAAACCCTGGATTTTTTTTAGGTCATACTTGCTCTTCGTTGTTGAATGATCAGACAATGCTAAATGATTATAGTGTTTTTCGTGTAGAAAGCAGGACCTGATCGAGCCTACCACTCCAAGACGGATACAGCCACCAAAGATCGAGCAGGTCGGAATGGGAAGGGAGCACCGTCCTTTTCTCGAAACCAAAGACCCAATCTGTCTCAGAGTGTTTCATTCCCATCGAGGGGTATTCTTACTAATGGTGTGAGCAAGGGCATTGACCGGAAGCAGATGCAAACTGATAGGAATGAATCTAAAGCAGGTTCCTCTGTCTCTAATGGTTCACTCTCGTCAACTTCCCATTCAAATAATTCCAACAGACGAACTTCCACTGGAATTAGATCTATGAATGGAAGTGCGTCTGTGACTTCTGCAAGGAGAAATACTTTGGCATCTGTTCCTAGCACTCCGCAGTCACTGGTGTGATCTTGAAACTACTTTTCAGTTTTCGGTTGTTGAACAAAAGAAATTTTCGTAATTTTTTAACGATGGGGTTTGTATCATTCATATCAGATAAATGGAATCAGTATACCTGATTTTGGAATAAGATCGTCCACTGTGTGGATTGGATACATCTCAAATATCACGATTAAACAATTCTGACCATTTGTTCATTGTCGTTCATCAGCCTGTAAAGAAATGGTTGAGCTGAATATGGTTATTGGTGTTCTCACATATAAAGCAAAAGGAGCATTGAACAAATTCTTAGGGTTGATTTAGAGGTGTGATTTTTAAGTTGTAGTTAATTCATAAGGTGGCCTTTCATGTGGTGAATCATGATTGACATTCATCAACACCACGCTTGGTTTGGATAACCCAAACAGCTTCCGTAGTCCATAGGCTTGGCCACCTATTACCAAACTCATTTCTGAATGAATGCAGGGTTATTGTAAAATGTACGATATAATATATCCCATAAAATATATCCCATTAGAGATCGATTCTGCTGACTGCATTTATACAGATTAAGCTAAGACAGGCCACTTTTACGCCACATAGCACACATCTTTAGGCAATTCAAGTAGTCCAACCAGCAGCCTGTCATTGGGACATGTCTCAATTGAAGAATCAGTCCTATAAGAGCTTTGGAACCATCAAGTGGGTGTGCTTTAATATGAAACATTGAAAAGTTATGCACAACCGTTAGATCGGACGGTCCAAATTCTCTAATGTGTGTGACCTTTGGGTCTATGGTAGGTTCCAATATGAACTACCATGATGATTTGGGTTGCTAAAATTCTATGCCAATTGGCCACAAATTGGGGCAGTCAAGACCTAATCTGTAAAGAGGCAGTAATTTTCCATTTATCCATTCTATTATTATGGCTTTATAGCACCGATTAAAAGAAATATAGGCATATAGCCAACTTTTGGCAAGTCATGACCACAGAGATATTGGACACCCAATTCCAAGAAGGATTCATCCTCTTATGTCATGACCTGTCAGAATTGTGATACCATGGCGTATATGCATTTTTGAATAATACATCTTGTTCTAAATCATATTTCTTATGTTCTGATCTGTTCTCTGTATTATTGTGTGTATACTTTTACTTGAACATCAGTCTTGGAAGTCCACCTCGTTGAGTGCAACTGTCAACGGCTCAGTATCTGATACTTCTCGGTGAGTTTTTGTGCATATTTAGGCTGCATAAATATTTGTTTCTTCAGCTTTTCCTCAAGAGATATTGTTTTTCTCAAGAGTTGCTTGATTGACATCTATGAGACATCTACCTTGCTCCACTTGGTCTATGTTGCCACATAAGATTTTCATGTTTAGGTCTCAATTTACAAAACAACTAAGAATCATTATCATTTTGTACTCACTGTAGGAGTATATGATTTGGTCATGTATGGTAATCGGGGAATCAGGAAAAAGAAACCAAACTTTTTATTTCCTTGAATTTTGCATTTGTGTCATAAGGTTGACAGCTGAAAATTAATTTGGTAAATTGCTATACCTCTGTGGGTTCGTGTGTGTGTGTGTGTGTGTGTGTGTATATATATATATATATATATATATATATATATATATATATATATATATATATATATATATATGGGGGCATGCCAGCCTAACCCAATTCATTGTGATGTTAGCAATGCCCTTAGACAATAATACCATTTTGTGAGGGTATTATTTGAATTTTAGTAGGAACAGATCAGTAAAAAAACTTATTAAAGAGTATTGCTAATTTGATTGGTTGTTTTGTCTCTCCATACCCAACCTTTTCGTTTTCAGTGCAGGTTTTAATCAATCTCTATCTTTTTAATCTTCCTCTACCATCTCCTTCATCTCTAATTATGTTTTCTTCTACTCTCTATGCTGAGATCGTTGTCATTGCGAGTAATTATGTGATCATGTGCATCATTTTGCTGTATTATATTCGCTTTTCCAAGGACGTTCCATTGCAGAGGATTGAGAAGTGGTACATTTAGAACAAAACTTGTATGAACTCGTTGGTTAGGTTTTACTTAAAACTATTTTTAATCCCATATTACCTACTATATATAGTACACTAGCGTGTAATATTTTCGTACAATTGGGAAAGAACAATGGAGAAAGATTACGATGTGGGTTACTTGAAGATTGAACTTAGCATATTTGATCTACAGAAAATTCTAAAACAATCGATTCATTAAAATTATAAAAATCAAGTATACCTAGTTACCTACCTAAATATTAAATAGTGCCATCATCTATGTCCATCAATTACTCTACCATAATTCCATAATTAAAACATTATAATTCCATAATTATTAATTAAAACATTTAAGCACAACCATATAAAAAAAAACATAAAAGTGTTGTTATGTTCAAGTATATTAGATAATAATTCAATTATTCAAATATAAAAAAGTCAAATAAAATGTTCATAATTCAATCCCAATCGTCGAAATCCATATCGACGTCCAGTGGCGGAACCAGGATTCTCATCTAGGCGGGGCGCAAAATGAATTAAAGATAAATTTTGTACAATGAATTTAAATTTAAACTACTTTATATTATAAACTATAATTTTCATTAAAATTACATAAAAAAAGAAAATTTTAACTAGGCCTAAACCAAGGAAGACTATAAATCGCATTTGCCCTAGAAACTAGGCCTAAACCAAGAAAGACTATAAATTGCATTTGCCAGAGCACACACATCAAATAAAAATTTATTCACATATTTATCCTAAACATAACCACATTTCCTAAACATAAATTAATTATTATCAGCCAATAATATAGAATTACAAAAAGTTAAATTTAGATAAGAAAAATTACCTTCGATTTAGCACGATCTGAAGAAATTTTAACTCAAATCCGATTGCGCAATCGGACAAATCCGATTTGTTGAAAACCTACACAATAAAATTTAAAATACAATTAATATTTAACAAATAAAATTTTTAATTTCAATAAAAATAAAGTCCCTAAATCTCCATTGTATATTCACTGATATGGGGAACACAAATCATGTGGAATAACTAAGTATGGTTCACTCTTATGTATTCATAATAGATGAGTTTTTATTTTCATGCTCATATTATGTTATTTTCATGCTCATATTTGTAGAAAACCCATGTAAAACATAAAAATCATGATTTAAAAAGCACAGTATTTTAGAGAGAGACAAGGAGTATCATATGGTATAATTGATTTAGGAAAATAAATCAATAATTTACGCACAATAACCCATTGTATCATATGGCAAATAAATTAAAAATAAATAAAACCCTAAATCTAGAGAGACAAGAAAAAGTACCTAACCCTAAATCAATTAAAAAATAAATAAAACCCTAAATCTAGAGGGAGAGACAAGAAGGCGAAAAAATCATCAATCAAAATGCACAAAAAAAAAAAATATTGTGCTGCAGAAAAATTATTTGGTTTGGTTACAATGCGATCCTTTCAGATTAACTAGATAAACCAAAATAAAATACCTAACCAAACTACAGTACGAAATCACCATCCTAACCCCATAGAACTTGAATATGAATCCCCACTCTGTCTCTGCCACGGGCCCACGGCCACAAAGACTTGGGGCCTTGGGGGCTGAGGCGGTGCCGGTGGGAGGGGTTTTTTAGGGAGAGAGAATAGGGGGAGAGAGGGCGTCAGATTCTTAAGCCTGGGAGGGGTTTTTTAGGGAGAGAGAAAATAGGGAGAAAGAGAATAGGGGGAGAGAGGGGGCGTTAGATTCTTAAGCCTGGGAGGGGTTTTTTAGGGAGAGAAAGAATAGGGGGAGAGAAAATAGGGAGAGAGGGAATAGGGGGAGAGAGGGCGTCAGATTCTTAAGCCTGGGAGGGATTTTTTAGGGAGAGAGAGAATAGGGGGAGAGAGGGCGTCATATTCTTAAGTCTAGGAGGGATTTTTTAGGGAGAGAGAGAGAGAATAGGGGGAGAGAAAATAGGGAGAGAGAGACTAGGGGGAGAAAGAATAGGGGGAGAGAAAATAGGGAGAGAGGGAATAGGGGGAGAGAGGGCGTCATATTCTTAAGCCTGGGAGGGGTTTTTTAGGGAGAGAGAGAATAGGGAGAGAGAATAGGGGGAGAGAAAATAGGGGGAGAGAGGGGTTTTTTAGGGAGAAGAGAGAGAATAGGGAGAGAGGTGTCAGAAGAGAGAGAGAGAGAGGGCGTCAAAAGAGGAAATCTAGCTTTTATATATATAAAAAAAAAAAAAAAGTTTTGGGTTTTAGTGAGGGCGTGCGCCTGCACTGGTGGGTATGTGGTTCCGCCCCTGTCGACGTCCACGACTCCTAATGCTGCGTCAGTGAGGTCAACATCTTCGTTATCTCCATCATATTCTAGATAAGTCTGGTCCTCCTCTCCTTTAGACGCATCAACATCACCTTCTTCATTTTCTTACACTAGAGGTTGTTTTCTTCTTTGAGTTTGCGTTTGAGCACTTTGAAATTGAGACCTTGTGGCCTTAAACTCCTTGTTTCACATGCACCAGTAGCATCAGCTACATTTGGCTAAATCAAATCTTCTCCCTTAAAGACACGGTCCTCCTCAGGAGTAATCCACTCACTTTCTTCATCATCTTCGAGTCTAATTGGATCAATAATATCTTGATTTTGATGTCTTTCCATCAACTTTTGGTTATATTTAACAAACACTAAGTTGTTCAGTCTTTTTTGCTCCAATAGATTCCTCCTTTTAGAGTGAATACGTAAAATAAATAATGCAAGTATATTTATTATTATAAATCAATAATAATTAGATAACTAAATCAACGTCTAATATAAATAAGTTAGTCACTTATATGCTCAAAAGTGCTCCAGTTGCGCTCGCAACCAGAACTACATGTCAAACTCAACACACGAATTGCCAACTATTGTAAATTTTTATAACTACTTCCATACTGTCTCCACCATGAAACTGTTCACATATTGAAATATTTACGTAAGATACTAACTCTGAATATTAAAATTGAAGTACTGAATAGGAGAAACCGGCGAGAAGGCGAGAAAGTCAATTGTAGTTGGCTACTTGCTTACATACCAGGAGTAAGCAACTCTCTGTGCCGTATTGCCATTGACCCACCCAAGCTCCCTTTCGCATGTGCATAACTGAAAAGTAGAAAAGATTGATTGATAAACTCAAGCAAATTCAAATAATCAATAAACTAAGTTATATTGTTAATATTGTTACCTCTCAAGTTTCATTACTATTGCATCTTGCATTTGAGGATCCAACACAAGGCGTTCAGTGACAACAATGCGGCCTTCATTAACCGCTCTATCTATCTCAATGTTGGGATTTTTATAATAGGACACAAGATTGAAGTAGTAACCAACAACATGCAAGGGACTATGCATTTGATCATCCCATCTCTTATCAATCAATTGCGAAATCCTTAACTTAGCCTAATCCTTAAGCGCCTTTTTAATCGCAATCTTCGCCACATCCATTGCCTCATGGAGGTATCCCATAGCAGGTTTTTCCCCATCAACCAACCTTAACACTTTCACCAAGGGCCTTGATATTTTCAAAACATATTCTATGTCGGTCCAAAACTTTGGATTCAAGATCGTATCACATGCCCTTTTACCTTTTCCTGTGATGGCCAACCTATGAGTAGCCCACTTCTCGGATACAAACATTTTTCTCAAAGCTTTCTTATGTAAATAGATGCTTTAAAGAGTGAGGAACGCGGTCGCAAAGTGTGTCACAGCTTGCCGCACCAAATCACTTTGTTTTGTAAACTTTCTCATCATGTTTAAGATATAGCTATGATCGTATAAAAATACCGTCAATGCGGAGGCTTTGTCTATACACTTCTTCACCAATGGTAGCTTCCCAATGTCTTCCAGAATAAGATCACGACAATGAGCAGCACACGGAGTCCAAAATAAAGACAATCTTTTCTGCATTAAAATTCTTCTAGCTGCCACATAATTAGCAACATTATTTATCACAACTTGACCTACATGTTTCTTCTCTATTTTCTCCATCATACCATCCAACATGGTAAATAGAGTATGAGCATCCTTCACATATGATGATGCATCAATTGATTCCAAAAACACTGTCCCATCTGGAGTATTCACCAAAAAATTAATGAGATGTCTTCCCCTCTTATCTGTCCAACCATTGGACATTAAGGTGCACCCATGTTTCTCCCAACTCTCTCTCTACTTTTTTATTATAAAATGAGTAAATGTCACCTCCTTTAAGATGCTCACTCTTAGCTCATGATACGATGGGTGTTTCATCCCAAAACCAAATTGACCCACTGCTTCCAAGGCCGTTGCAAAACTTTTCAAGCGAGCGGTATTGAAAGGAATCCCTGTTTGATAAAACCATCTACCTAATAACTGACAAACCTTTTCTCTCTTCTTTCTTATATCTATCATTCAATGTCGTTTGTTCAGATTTCTGCCTCCCTTCCATTGCCAAATTTAGAGTAGTAGTAACAAACCCATCCATAGGGCCTCTTGTACAAGGATTTGTAGAGCCCTTTTTCCTAGAACTGATTAATCCATGTATTTCTTCAACATCCATACCTACAAATTTTGTATACACATCTTCCTCAACAACTCTCCCAAGTATGTCACACTCTTCTATTAAGTCACATATCATCCTTCTCGTAGTCACTTTTTGTATTTTTGACACACCCAAAACTTGTCTCATTTCCTCTCTCACGTTTAGAGGACACTTAAGGCATCCTGTTGCATTATATCCTATTCCAGCAGGATGTTGCTTTTGTTGAGTTATTCCTCCCTTTGTAGTCTTACAAAAATTGCATGTCACGGTATTTGTGTTCCTCTCATTCACAAGATGAACATACTTCCACCCGGGGTCTTTCCTTAAGCTCACGGAAGACGAACTTGAGTCCTCCATAAAATACTGTTTCAGAATTCATATTAATATTAATATGGGAGCTACAAGTGTACACCATGGCATGTCAAAAGACACAGGAAAAAAAACATAAAAAACTAATCCCACTAATTTTTCTAAATGTCAAAAATTTAAAAAAAAAAAAAAAATCCCATGAATTTTACTTTACAAAATGAATAATAATTCATTTTAATATTCTAAACAACCTCATTCATTTCCTTTAGAATTGGAAGGCTAAGTACAAGAAAAAATTAATAAAATATTTATTTCTATAGGGTATGCTTTTTTAAGAAAATAAAAACAGTCAGTCATCTTCAAAAAGCAGAAAAAAAAAACTGACAACAAAAAAATTGAAAAAAAAAACATAAGACAAAAAAACTAGAAAAAACAGAAAAACCAAAGAAAAAATTAGGAAAAAAACAGAAAAACATATAAAAGAAAAACAGAAACAAAAATGGCGTACCTTGTCGAACTGTCGAAGGAGCTGCTGAAGCTGTGCCGTGCCGAGCCGTGCCTTGAAGGACCTGCTGAAGCAAAATAGAAAAAGAAAAACAGAGAAAAAAAATAAACTAATAGAAAACAAAACACAAAAAAATAAAATAAAATTTGGCGTACCTTGCTTGTGTTGGTGAAGTAGGGATATTGAGAGAGGGAGAGCGAGGCGAGAGTGGGAGAGCGAGAGATCTCTAAGAGCAAGAGATCTCTAATAGCCGTAAGTCCCCTTTTATATGTGATTTTTATAAGTTATATCTTATAACTTAAATAACTTATAATATAACTACTATGACTTATCTTATAATTAAATGATAACTTATATAACTTTATATGAATAGCGTATATGGCGCCATACCGCCATGGCGTCACCATTTGCTAACCTCTCGCCATTAAACATATATGGCGAACCACGACACCATTCGCCATGGTATCACACACACACACACACACACACACATATATATATTTATATATGGGAAAGGTGAAGGTACTCCAGGTGGAGTACCCTCACTGTATTCCAAATCCACATGGAGCTCCACGTGGTCACCGAAATACAGTTTTGGTGTCACATGGAGCTTCAACATCCTGGATAGATCAATTGGAAAAAAATGAATTCAAAACCGAGTTTTAAAATTAAAAGTCAAATTTTGACTGTGATTCAAGGGTCTAGATGTTACGACCCCAAAAATACATGGCGGAGATGTTGTTTTAGATTTTTATTTTTTAAAAATGATCTAAACAACACTACCTTGTTCCACTTGGCACCAAAAATATGCTTTGACTGCCACGTGAACCTCCATGTAGATGTTGGAGTATGGTGAGGGAACTCCACCTGGAGTACCTTCCCGGCCCCCCCTATATATATATATATATATATATATATATATATATATATATATATATATGTAAAGGGTGTCAACCATCCGGTTTTATATCTAATTTTTTGGATTTTTTTCAATATTCATGATCATTTGGCCGCTCATTCACGTTGCACCCAATCATGTGATTGGGTGGCAACCAAATAGCAGGGCCCAGCTAACTTAGCTGGTCCATAGGATTTCTCTTGTTTTATTGGTTTCATTTTCATACCTTATTATCATGTCTGACACCTGTACCTTTTATGCCTATATGCATGGATTTTGACGTAGTATATTAGCTGTATGGTATCTGAAAAGAATTATATTGCAGGTCACATGATCAAAATCTGAAACCAAATAGACGATCGTTATCAATTAAAGATGATGAAGATGCCCACTCTACTACATCGTATAGTTCTTTACTGGTTCTTTATTCCATTGTTTATTATTATTTTCTTTCCTTTATTTTTATGGGATCTGTGTGCAATCTTTATTTTCCCCAGTTCTATCTTTCTTCAGAAGGTTTATAATGTGTTGTCTTATTTTCAGAAGCACCACACCTCGTGGATTGAGTCAACAAAGGAGCAATGGTTCTGGCTTTGCTTTCAGGTTGGGTGAGCGTGCTGAAAAACGAAAAGAAGTGAGACCAATTTCAATTATTATGCATATTTGATTATGTTGTTTCTTATGATTAGTAGTTCTAGTTTAATGTGAAAGAAGGACTAATACCTTTCTGTTCACCAGTTCTTCTCAAAACTGGAAGAGAAGATTCATGCAAAGGAAATGGAAAAAACAAATATGCAGGAAAAATCAAAGGTTTTGAACATATTTCTTAACAACTTTTTGCTGTTTGAAATCTGTTCTGGTCCGGGCTATTCACTAAATTTTTATTATATGGTATTGTAAAGGAGAGTCAAGAGGAAGAAATCAAGCAACTGAGGAAGAGCTTGACATTTAAAGCTACACCCATGCCTAATTTTTATCATGACCCTGTTCCTCCAAAGATTGAACTGAAGAAGGTAACTCAGATTGTCTTAACTCAGTTTCTTCTTTCAATTCATAACTTTATTTGTGTGCAAGACATGACACATACTCCTGTCCCTATCCTAAGTTTACTCTGTACGTTTGGGCATGAGGAAGGTGATAAGGGCATATCCCAGTCAGGAATGATGATTTCTTGGTAGTTAATTTTGTTGGTTACGAAGAAATTTTTCTTGTGATGCCCTTGAACCTTCTCACGTGTGTTCTCATTGAACTTAATTTGTAACAGCTCGTTTCAAACAAATATAAGGATTGTTTGTTAGATATGTCTGTTATGTGAAATAGAGTAGGTATTAGTCCTTAGGGGACACTCTATAGTCTGTAGCCATTTCTATAATTACAAGCTGTAAACTGCATATGAAACAGAACTTAGCAATTCATCAAGGCAATGTGGGACCAAACAATACATTTTTTTACTGAATAGTTGAAAATATATTGTGCAATACATATGTAGATTACTTTCATCTAGGTTACTACTTTGTTTCTTTGTATTGTTATCAGACATATCAACAACACTTCGTAAAGCCTTTGCGTATGCTTGAAGAATATATTCACAAGGGAATTTAATATGTAAAGAATTGAGTGAGCAACGAAACTATACTTGAGATCTTCATAGTATAAGAAATTCTCGATTCAATTCAATAGTTTTTATGGTCTCATGCTCTCCTCCTTCATATTTTAGTGAAGTCCTAATTCTAGCAAAAGACTTACTTGTTCTTTAAGCATTGTAATAAAACACCGCACACTTCTAATAAATGAGATAAATGTCTTCACATGTAAGTAATCTAATAAAGAAAATTCACTCTACTTTGAACTTATAATTAAAAGACTACTAGTTCAGACTATTTCAAAGTCCTATCGACAGCCAAGATATATAGAGGAAAGTTTTTCAGGTGATGATTTTAAAATTTGTGGTAAAATTTTTGACACCTTTGACTTTCATCTCTTCTAATTTGTTGCTGCTACCTTCGAGTGTCTTTGATCTTAGAGGTGGACAACTTTATCATTGTTTGCCCAACTTGACTATCTTTGATTAGAGTTAGCAGCTTTGATGGATTGAGAATAACTCTTCTCTGGCAATTTATAATCTTGTATCTATATTTTACCCACCACCATTTGCAACATATATATTTGCAACTTCCACTATTTATGACGTTCATGCACCCTCTTTTGTCAGTAGTGCAATACCTATAGAATAATTAGTCCTAGACCATGAGATCATGGACTTGGCTCCAAGTCCATAATGTTAGGTGATGGTATTATTTTCGTCATGCCTTGGTTCTACATCTTGAATGTTGTTTTTGTCATCTTATGGATATTTTTCATCCATTGGATCAAGGATAATCTTTTGAATGCTTTCAGTTGATCATTTTATGGGGCATGAAGAACTCTATTAAAGAATCATACATAGAATGTTGCTCATGATGGAAAATTCTTTTGAATTGCTCATGTGATTCTAGGACACTTATTATCTCAACTTCAATTTGTTGCTTCCCAATGCATAATGACATGCATTAGTTGATCAAGACGTCTTTTTTGTCAATTCTTGTATATCTTCTTGCAATTAGTTATCTAATCAATGTGCTCCCCTATTGGTCATCATTAAGCACAATATGAGACAACTAAACCCGCTCTATTACCAAATGATGGAAATTTGCATAGGAATTGAACATGTAAAGAATCATGAGAACAAAGCAATTATGCTTGAGTTCTTCAAATTAGAGAAACTCTTAAGCTTCAAATTCAACATCATTATCATTGCCTTTTCCCATCTATTTTGGGTCAACTTTGCTGGGTCTATTTATTTCTCCACACAATTCTATGTAAGTTGAACTCTTTGACACTTCAATCTTCATCTGACTCCTCACTAATCTTTATTGGTCTTCCCCTTCTCTTTGCTTGTGCTTAATTATTGCAATTCCTCTTATAAGAGATGTTTCAGGCTCACAATGAACATGTCCAAACCATCTCAAAAGCAATTCCTTGATTTTCTCTTTGATCAGGGATAATTTAAAAACCTTCTCTTACATATTCTTAATTCTCTCCTTTCTTGTCACACCACACATATTTCAGAGCATATGCACCTCCTCCACATTTCTTCCTTCAAACATGTAAATTTTGTTGATAACCTAAAGCAAGGAATTACAACACCCATAGGGTGAACCCAAAAAAGTAAACCAACCTGGCCTTAGAAGCTGGGGATATGAAATCTTTTCTCTTTCTCTTCTTTAGGTTCAAAGCCTCTCAACTTTTCCTCTATTGGCTCTGTCCTCCAAAAGAATGAAGTGATTGTGACTCTTAAGGATTTTTTTAAAGAGTATTAAGTTTCAATTAGGAAACTTAACTCAGCCTATACACCTTTTGAGTCATAGTTAGACTGAAATCCAACCTTATTAGTTACGACTCATGTGACTCTTGTGTAGTGCTACTCTCAAACAAATCATGATACTAAGGGTGCAAACTAGTTTGCATAGTGACGTCTTGACAACCTATTACGGCATGATTATCGCAGACGCCCCTTACAGCCTAAGAAATCGACCGGCAACATAGATTCTATAATACATCAGATTGATCCATTCATAATTTGCAAACCGTAAAAATAATTTAAAAGACTATTTCAGAACCTGCAAGAGTAGATAATATTAATTACGAAAATTAATTGTTAATTTTCTATTAATTAATCAAAAGCAAAATTAATCAGGAAACATTGTAATAAATAAAATAATTCTTACATAAGAAATCCAAAATTGAGGAAGTATGTCTGTAGGAATTGAGAACAAATTTGTGTGTCTTTTAGGACATAAAAATAATTTTGACCACGCACTTAATTTCCTGAGCAGGTGAGGCTAGAAACTGCTCTAATAACATTGAAAGTATCTAGGTTATATCCTTCTGCTATTCAAAATAATTGATTGCTGTGCTCATCACAATGTCGCAACTTGTACACTGAATCAATGTAACAGTTCAATTTTCCTGCAAATTCCGAGAACAGGCATTGATTAAAAAAAATCTCACACCTAAAATTTTACGGTTGTAATAATTACTAACATCAAAATAGTTAAGATTGTGTATAGAACAGGTGTACAAATGCGAGAAGCAGTGTTATCAAAAGCGCTAGGCGCTCCCGAGGCAACAAGTGTCCCTAGGGCCTAGGCGCAAAGGCGCAAAGGCGAAAGGCTTTTTTCTTCAAGGCGCATTTTAATTCTAATTTTTTATATCTATTTTTAGTACATAATTATATATTTAAATAATCATATGTGAGCATAAAATAATATATATTTTTAATAAATTATATTTTACATTTCTTTTAATAATTTGTGACATTAAATTTTTTAAATATGCTTATAAATTAAAATTTATAGAATTTTGAACATAAATCATAAAAAAAAATAATACTATAAATCTATAATAGCAATTAGGTAATAAACAACTGAACATTACATATTTATGTGCACTAAAGAAACATCCACTTGATACTGAATGCATGATCAGACAGATCAGTAGATTGTTCTGAAGAGTGAAGACTATTACCTCTGTAAAGGGAAATTATTTGTTATTTTCTGGATGTTGATTCACTTGTTTTGGGGCTTTCTAGTGTCTGCAAAGAATCTTCCAACTCCTAGCAACTTCTTACTTTCCACATTTAATAAATCAATGAAATGTTTTTTGATACTTTGACTGCTAGTTTTCCTGTAGTAGTTCTTTTGCCTGTTCTCCTTTTTACAATTTTATTTCTGCTTTATCTTTCTTCTTTCCTTTATCTGCAAGATATTTTTGTCCAATTTGAAGTCCTTGAAACCTGCAACAGGTAGGCTGTGTTTAGATGTTTCCTAGTAAACATGGGGAAATGGATTTATATATCCCACGGATTCAATCTATTTGGAATCCAACAGAAACCAGAGAATTTGGTGTTTGGATAGCACAACCTAGAAAAGTAAAGGAGTACCATCTTCAATGCATCCACCCAATAACCTAGCAGAACCTCACTGTCTCCTGCCTTAGATAGGAAACCGATGGGGTTAACTTGTATGTCAGACTGCAGTGCACAGCGGATTTGATAAGAGAAAGACAGAGAGACGTGATTATGTACAGGAATGTCGCTTGTGTGTGTGTGTGTGTGTGTGTGTGTGTGAGAGAGAGAGAGAGAGAGAGAGAGAAAGAGAGAGAGAGAGAGAACCATGATTATGTAAATGGGTGTGACTAGTGAGAGAGAGGGGAGAGAGACTCGTCAGTACATTTATGTTGACTTGAGAGAATGTAACCAACCGTGTTTGTGATCTGTGAATCACTTGGGAGGACAAGTCCATGTGGGAAATACATTGATTCCTACAGCGCACATCAAAGTTGTTCAGATCTTAAGAAGTGGCCTAACTATTGATAATAGGGTAGAGATGCCTACATTAGTAGTTGTCTCTGAGACCGAGGAAAAAGAACCTGAAGCCACAAAGGAAGTTCCCCCATAAGAAAAACCAAAAAAATCAGAAAATGAAAAACCGAAAAGCAATAATGACAGTGCACCCAATTCTGTAACAGAAATTCCTTATGTACTAAAGCTACCCTTTCCAAATGCTTTCGGTGCACCATCCCCATTCGATAAAAATCCAAAAAAATAAAGCAAGTCCCAGCCTATTCGCGTTTTCTGAAAGAGATGTGCACGCGGAAGTATGGGACTAAAAGAGAGAGAGCAAATCAGAATGTATGGGACTAAAAGAGTCATTTCCATCCAAATCAGAATGTATGGGACTACAAGAGTCATTTCCGATGGAAATGACCTGGGATTTTGGTAGGATTTGCTCGTTTCTGGAGGTTAGGAAAAGGGCTCGTTTTCTGATGCAATTTTTTTCTTACCAAACATAAGAAATAGTAGAATCCAATTTCTTTTCCCCGTATCCAAACACAGTCTTAGTAAATTTTTGTAATGTGGACATATATTCCTGTTTGCTGAAGCTGGATATAGTACTTTCTACATAAGAGTTTGTCTGTTGTCCAGAAAATACGAGTGTTCAAGATACTGAAATGCTATTTGCACTTTTAACTCTTGGACATGGGCATGTTTGTTGATATGGAAATGTTAATAGCTTTTTAACACACTCTGCCTCCCTCTCTCATATATATATATATATACTTGCTTTGCGCAACAGATACCAACCACACGTGCAAGATCACCAAAGCTTGGGCGTCACAAGACCACCCTTGCTGCATCCCACAACTCTCCAGAAGGTCTCGGGTCTCGTAGGAACTCAAGCTCAAGCACAGGCCCAATGAAGTCGAATCAAGACAGCCCTCCACATGGTAATGGAGTGCATTCTGTTGCTTCAAGTAAGCCAATTCGAAGGTCTCTCTCGAAGTTACCATCTCAGAAATCTTCTTCTATCAAACCGGAAGGAAAACTTCTCAATTCAAAGCAAAAGACCACAGACCCAGAATCCGAGATTGAGAAAGCTCACATAGTAGAAGAGAATCAAAACAAATCGACTGAAAACACCTCGCAAGAAACTGGAGCTAAAATTGAGATGGGCTCTATAAACAACACTGTTGAGGATGACAAAATTATTCTTAATCTACCAGATCCAGATATTGCTACGTACGAAGTACATGTTGAAGGTTGAGGTGCAAGCAATTCAGGACATTGGTCGCAAGTACGGTTGACTAAGGTTTGTGTATTTAGCAGCATTTGTTTCATGATCAGAGGGTGTTAGATGAAGCCTACTATTATATTCATGTCAACTGAATTTGTAGCGGGTGAGGCAGAGATGATGCAGGGTAATTTGGGGTTCTATATGTTCTCGAAGCAGACGGTGATGGATTCACAAACAGTGATCACTTTTATTTTGGACCGACGCCTCCATCATCTTGTGTTGTGCAGGTTGGAAAGGCTTTGTGAATAGGAAAGGCAGTTGCTTTTGTGTGTTATTGCTTCCTCTTGACGGATTTATAATTTATATAATTCCTGTTTCAAAGTATATGTAAGCATGCTATTGTTATACTTGGTGTATATAGAAATTTAGCAACTTCTGATAGTGTATCTGTTCCAATTATTATTGGCTGTTACTATGTGCTTAGGTACGTAAGTTATGAATGCCTCCCTAGTTGTATGCTAGCAAAATTTGACTCATGCATTTGCATTTTTTGTTCTCATTTTGTTGTGTTTGATGCCACAGTCGTCTTTGCTTACAGCCTAATTCCATGGAAATATGATAGGTATTGCAATAATGAGAACTCTGAACCCTAAAATCGATTCAGAAACCCAAGCAATCACATTGAAGCTGACTGCTTTATGGAATATGGACCATGATGAGAGGATCCAAACCATCCAATCTATGCATTCGTTCATGTTTTGTTAACAATTAAAATTGAAATTCACCAATTGGACGGTTAGAATTTTCTAGTAGGCGTATTTTTTGGTTGAGACATGTCAATGATGGGCTGCTAATTGACCTACTTGAATTAATCAAACAGTCCCAGCCTTACACTCCTGATCAAATGGTCAAGCCTTGGAAGCATGGTTTTAAATGTCTGCCATGTCTGATACATATCAGTCGACATGTATCAAGTTAGGCTCCCTCTGATATGTTATACAACTCTGTTTCAATATAGTGTCAAATATGGGGTCGAACTTAGCAAATATCGGTCAGTATTGGCTCATATCGGCCTATATGTAACCAATATGAACCCGACATAATATAAAAAATCTCCTTTATGCAAATTATTATTTTTACTTTAATTATTAATTAGTATATTTATTTAATATTTGAAAAAAAAATGGTACTTTAGTATCGGCTGACTTTGCCAATAGGCCCAATACATATATGATATTATCCGATATGTATTGGCTCCACTTGGAAGTTGCCACTTGTTTATGAGCACCTCAATCAATGTAGAAAAAAAATGGTACATTTGAACTCTACAAATTTAGCCATCAACATTGTCTGCAGTTCTGCACATTCCTCAAGGTTGTTGGAGGGAGATTGATCCAAATGCCAAGGTTGAGGCTTGGGTCGGATCACCAATCGGATCGTCTGGTTGGCTCTGGTTGGTTCCTGGCCCATCTTCAGTTGATATTTATGTGACACATCTATACATTGGTGAAAATGCTCCCCATGGAAAAATTCATCATCATGAGAACTAGACTTTAGAGATTAGGAGGTGGTCTCATAGTCAGGGTTGGAAAATAAATCGGCTTGGAGAAAATTTGAAATTTTTAGGTAGACTTCGTCATTCAGGGTTAAAAAGGGTCAAAATTCGGAACAATAAAGAAGAAAATTTATAAAAATATATTAACTAAAAACTCTAAAAATTGAAAAAAAAAAAAAAAAAACTTTGGAAAATTCAGGAAATTTATAAATAAATTTTCAAATTCACATATAATTTCTAAATTAGCAATTTCTTGAAATATCAGGAAAAAATATAATTTTATTCATTCCGTCAAAAATTAGCAAAAATTCATAAAAAAGTTGGAGAATTTGATCACTATCTGTCTCTCACCAAGAAGTTTTAGAAAATATCACAAAATTCTCCCCTCTTAATTTTTTCTTTTTGTAAAATTCGCCCAATCACATTGGTCGAGCAATTCCCCAATTGATTAATATACGAATCAACAGAGTCATCAATTCGGCTTATAAATCCTTTTTTTTTCTCTTCCCCATGCAGCATACTAGTCACCAAGTTCACGTTCAACAACAATTTGGCAAGGTTGAAATTTAGAAAATTCCAAAAATCAGCAATTTTGAGAAAAAAATAAAAGCAAGATGAGAAAGTCTGAAAAATTTGCGTATGGCATAGCTCTTTGCTAGCCCTTGCCCTGGTAGAGTTCAACTACTTTAGTTGATTCTCATTCTCCTTTCTAACTCCCTGCAAAGGAAGATTTACCTTCTCTAATAGCAACTTCCCTGCTCTCTACTAGCTCTCTACCAGAGCAAATAAAATTAGCTCTGATAAGGAGTGAGTAGAGAGGAGGGTAGAATTGCTTAACAAGTAATTCTTGCATAAAATCTTGTTGTGCAAGGAGTTATCAAGGAGAAGGGATACTTGCTAAAGCAGGTAGCAGGATATTAATAAAGAGGATGGGAACCTGCTTTAACAAGTGAGCTCTGCTATGGCAGGGGTTAGCAGAGAGCTATGCTATATGTAGCCTTCATTTTTTAAAAAGGGTACCTTTAAATATGCTCATGGAATCTTGAAAAGCATCTGCGCAAAAAATATTGATTGCTTTAAATCAGACAATGGAGATCATGTTTCGCTCCAATGTTCCACACATAGGATCTTGAGGCCATGAGCGTACCATCAGATAGTCAGTTTTCGATTCCACATGCCACATATCCCAAAATAAATGGCCCTAAAGTCTTGTGGCACACATCACACTCAAACTTGACTTTAGGGTCACGTTTTTGGGATTTGTGCAATGTAGAATCGAAAACTTACCGTTTGATGGCATATTCATGGCCTCAAGATCCCCTTTGTGAAAGATTGGAGTGAAACATGATCTCAATCGTCTGATTTAAAGCAATCAATGATTTTTTATATGGGCCAGGGGGTATATTTAAAGGTACCTTCTTAAAATTATCACAATTTATTAAAGGGATAATGGCTATGAGTGACATCTAAACACAAACACCAAATGGTGTTTAAATGGTCTTACACCACTAAAATGTGTCTTTTTATCTCACAACATTGAAGTGGGAAAGTGTCATGTCGCACACTTCTATGATCAATCTAAATTGCTCAAGTGGCAATCCGTCGTTGGAATGTCCCATATAAAGGATCATGCTTCTAGTGGATGTAAATCATTCGATTAGTGAATTTTAATATCAACCATCAAAATTAAGAACAATCGTTGGTATTAGAATCTAGAGTGCATAGATCAGATAGTTCGAATCTCCCAAAAAGTTTAATTTTTTTACCCATTGCCCTCCAACTGATGATATATCATTTTGACTGTATGAATTTTCATTATCATAAGTCAATAAATAATGTAAGATCATTTAAACACCATTTGGTATTTAAATGTCGGTTATGAGACCTTTATTAAAAAGGCAACGAATTATTCAAAGTTTTTAAAATTCACATAGAAGTTTTCCAAAATTTAAAAATAATTCATGATTAATATGTATAAACTTAAATCACAAATTATTCACAAAGTTGGTGACTAGGCAATCGAGTCGTTAAACTGTCCCTCTTCTACCCCTTTATCTTCTCTGTGCCCAAACCCCTAACTTTGCGTCTTCTATGACATGATTGGGTGCCACATGGAGTGATTAGATGATCATAATTATTGTAAATAATAATAATAATCAAATTATATTGTTAATGATATCAATTGTGTGAAAAATGAATGGTGTAATCGAATGTAATTTTATCGTTCATTTCTCATGCAATTGACTTTATTTTATAACTTATTATGATTTCTTTTTACAATAGTATGATGATCATCGAGCTCCTCTTTTATGTGACACCCTATTATATGATTATGTGACATATGATAATAAACTAATGTAGAACAAGTAAGTTACATAGTCCTTACTATAAGGCTACCTTTTACCCTTAGGCTTTGTTTGATAACATGGAAATGTAATTTCATAGTGGAAATGAAATTTAGTTTCCAATTGTAAGTGGTTGAAATTGAATTTACTACTAACAAAATAATAATTTTTTGTCATTACAAATCTAAATTTACTACTTAAAAGCTAATTTTTTTTATTTTTTTATTATTAAAAAGTAACTTCAATTTCTATGACCATCATACTAGCACGATCACTATGACGACCATATTATCTACATCATACATACTCTTTTCAGCTAATATTTGACTTGGGTCAAAGTTTGGATTTTAATCAAATTTTAATTGGATTTATAACTTATATAAAGTTTTGACTTTTGATCAAACTTTGACTACTAAAACATAATAATAAGTTGTAAGTTAGTAATATATTATCAAATTTTTAGGGGTCAAAGGTTGACTTTAAGGTTAAACTTTGACTTTTAATTAAAATTTTAATTTTTTATTAAACTTTGACTCCAATAATTTGATGGCGAAAAAAGGATACTATCGTGTTGATATATAATTTGATACTAAATTCTCAATTGTATTAGTCAATACTTTGACCTTTAGTCAAACTTTGACTTTTATACAAAATTTATTTTTAGTCAAAACTCGAAACCTTCTTATAGATAGAGTCTACTACTGCATAAATTTATACCGTATCAGCGCAATTTTTTCTTGGTCAATTTGACTTTTAGTCAAAGTTCAATTTTCAATAAAATGTTATAAATTTTTGAGTTTTTTGCAAATACCCCCTTCAGTTATGTTGATATTACAAATAACCCTCCCAGTTATAGCTATTTACTTTAAACCCCCTGAGTTAGCATTTTGGTGTTTATAAAACATCCTCTTTAACGGATGCTACTTTAAATGGTTAACCAATCGTTAAAGAATAGCCTAAATACCATATTTATCCTTTTTAAAATTAAATTACTAAATTGCCACCCTCTACACGTGGTAAGAGTAATTTTAAATCCACCCCTCCACTTACAAAAAAAAAAAGTTTTAAATCCACCCACTAAATATTTGAGTTCACCCACGCTGAAAAACATTGATTGCATTGAATCGGACGATGGAGATCGTTTATCGTCCCAACCTTTCACACGATCTTGAGATCACGGTGGCACTATTAGACGGCTGACTCCATTGAATCGGACGATGGAGATCATTTATTGTCCCAACCTTTCACACGATATATCTTGAGATCATGGTGGCACCATCAAATAGTTAACTGCATTGAATTGGACGATGGAGGTCGTTTATCGTCCCAACCATTCACACGATGGATCTTGAGATCATGGTGGCACCATCAGACGGTTGATTGCACTGAATCGGACGATGGAGATTGTTTATCATCCCAAGCTTTCACACGATGGATCTTGAGATCATGGTGGCATCATCAGATGGTTGATTTTTTATTTCATGTGGTACACACCCAAAAAAATGACCTTAAAATTAGTTTTAACCGCATACGTGATGTTAAGGTCACTTTTATGAGATGTGTGCCACGAAATAAAACACTAATCGTCTAATAGTATGCCTAAACGATCTTCATCGTCTTATTCAATGCAATCCATGTGTTTTAGCGTAAGTGAACTCAAAGATTCGGTGGATGGAAGCAGACACGATAAGGCAATCCAATTCCTAAAAATGGGTGTTGAATCATATAGGAAATTGGGGGGACGAGTATTTTGAGTGGAACACGTAGATTGAAGGTTTTCTTTTCAAGAATAATTGCATCGTTTGCCACAAATCCTTCATTGGTTGAGTATTCGTCCAAATGTTGGCATGCTTTAATGGGGGAATCACCCATCTGATGAGTCTTGAATATAATGGGTGAATGAAGGGCCTTTTAGAAGAGTACCTTTAAATTCACCCACTAAATCTTTAAGTTCACCCACGCTAAAACACGTTGATTGAATTGAATCGAATGATGGAGATCATTTATCCTCCCAATCTTTCACATGATGGATCTTGAGATCATGATCGTACCATTAGACGGTCAGTGTTTTATTTCACATGGCACACATTTCAGAAAAGTGACCTTAACATCACGTGCATGCTTAAAATTGATATTAAGGTCACTTTTAGGGGTGTGTACCACATGAAATAAAAAGTCGACCGTCTGATGGTACACCCATGATCTAAAGATCGGTCTCATGAAAGATTGAGACGATAAAAAATCTCCATCGATTGATTCAATGCAGTCGATGTGTTTCAGCATGGGTGAACTCAAAGATTTTGTAATTGGATTTAAAGGTACTCCTTTTAGAATAGTGGTAAATTATAATGGCATGATTTGTAAATAAAGGTGAATGAAGGGCCTTTTAGAATGGTGATAAACTTTAATGGCATGACTTGTAAATATAGATGAATGAAGGGCCTTTTAGAATGGTGGTATTTTTAAAATATTGGTTTCATTAAAGGCAAAATAGGCTTTCCGTCCATAAACTCACGGCTAGTTAATGGCAGCGGTTATATGAAACAGAAACACAAAAGTAGGGGCTGCAAAATAAATACTCATAACTCAGGGGGTTTCTTATAATATTAGCATAACACGCAAAAAATCCTAAATTTTTTTTACTGAAATATTATAATTAAAAATATCTATCATTATTTTAATTTATAACTTGAAAATATATTGCCTCATATTTATTGGTCAAAGTTTATCTTTTATTCAAAGTTTGACTTTAGTCAAAATTTGATAAGTTTATCTTAACAGTAGATAGTGATTATTACTGTTGCTATTTATATTTTGGTAATGTAAATTTTTATCAATTAAAGTTTGATATTTGGTCAAACTTTGACTTTTAAACACAATTTAATTTTTTTGAACTTCTGTATTCCCAATGAGATTATCATTTTTTTTTTATTACTTTGTAGTATATTACCAAATTTTATTTTACTTTTTTTTTTAATATTTGATCAAAGTTTTACTTTTAAAAGTTGATATTTAGTCAAATTTTTTACTAGTGTCACTTAGTAATAGATACAAATACGCTATGTTAATTTGTAGATTGGCGGTAGATTGTCAAATTTTTATTGGTCAAAGTTTAAAAAATTGATCAAAGTTTGACGTTTAAAAAAAATTGAATTTTCTTTCAAGTTTAAAAATTAAATTTTATCTCAACATGAAACCTTGTAATACATACTAGCATTTACTATATAACTTTGTACTTTAGTCTTAAAATTTTTTATTAATCAAAGTTTTACGTTAGATCAAAGTTTGACTTTTATTAAAAGTGGATATTAGATCAAATTTTGATTAGTGTCACCTAACGATATATATGAATACTGTTATATTAATTTGCAGTTGAATTTTTATAACTTATTGGTGCATTGCAAAATTTTCTCTTTGTCAAAGTAAAAATTTTGGTTAAAGTTTGACTTTTATAAAAATTTAATTTCATTTTAATGTATAAACTTATATTAGATACTAGCATTTACAACTTTATTATTTAACTTTACATATATTTTTTATCAAAATTTTAAGTTTGGTCAAAATTTTACTTTTCAAACTCTGACTTATATAACTTAATAATAAATAATAATTACTATGGTATCAATTTGTAACGTAATGGGATATCATTAAAAAAATTATTGGTTAATATTTGACTTTAATTATGATTTTAATAATAAATTATCAAAACTTAAAAACTTATTTTCAAATTTATTTTCAAATATACTAATAAAACAAGAAAAATCAATTTCCAATGAAATTTATTTCTCAAACACACTAATCAAGCAGTGAAAATTTCATTTCTATAAGAAATCAACTAAGAAAAAAAAAAAAAAACCTAAGAAATTGATTTCATTTCCTCTTTAGAGTTTCATTGCTATCAAACAAGGCCTTAGAAACTAATTTGAAATATTTTATTTGAAGGATATTTTCCATATGGCCAATACACATATTGTTGTTCAAGTAGTTTAATTTTTATTAGATTCAAAGGGTGTGGACTGATTAAGCTGAAGACACCATTCCTCATGCACCACTTGCAATGCCGACCCTGATATTCTGGGGCCCAAGGTGAGTTTCTAAAATGAGGCTCTCCTTTATATTAATCTAAAAATTAAGTTCGTCATAATATTTTTTTTAATAAATAAAATAATACTCATATCTCCCATAATGACAAATTTCTCTGATATTTTTTAAAATTTCACTGAAATTTACTATAAAAAAAGTTATATGTAACTTTCAGCGAAATTTCGATGATTTATCTGAAATTGCCAAATTTCATTAATTTCAGTGAACTTAATGAAATTTTGTCAAATTTAATGAATTATCTTTTAATTTTAGTCGCTTTGCATAATAAATAAATTTTTTATAAATACTAAATATAATTTGTATATAATATTTTTTGTACTCCTTGAAAGTTTTTGAATTTTTCCCGAAATATTATCGAATTAAAAATTTGTCATCATGATTGCTCATAGATTACGAATACCTGCATATTTCATTCTACTGCTTATAATTTGAAAATACAATTAATAAATTAATGAAAATATATATTTAAGTAAAGCAAAACATAAAAAGAGAAAAACTAAAAAGTAAAATATACCCCGTGGATTGAGCAACCCAACTAATAACATGTGGCATTTTTTAGCACTTTAATTGCCATTGAATCATTCATGCCATTTTTTAGCACCGTAATAGTCTCAAAATGTTCCATAAATAAGTTTATTGGATAACTCTCGTCAAATAGATCAAAATTGATAGATCATATGCGAAAAAATGAGCTTTAATAAGCATGAGATCGTTGTTTTAAGTTGTGTCATTTAATAGGAAATGATTTATATATATATATATATATATATATATATATATATATATATATATATATATATATAAAGGATCCGTCGGTCAAACAAATTCTGAGCGATCAAAATAGGGTCAGAGTATCCACTGGGTCAATAAATAAGGCCGGTCTGGTCATTGAGGCAAATGACCTAACCCATGACCAGTACTAACCCTAAACCCTAAACCCAATCCGACCCATAAAAAAAGTGTAAATATGGGGCCCGGAAAAAATTGAACCCATAACCTATTGGGTAAAACTTGAAACAACATGAGCAGCTTAACCAAATAACATATTGACTTGATTTGCTATTTTTATACATGGCAAATTAAATTAACTAATAGCATATAAAGACTTATAAGAATAAGGGGACCAAATATTTCAAAGGGCCTGAAGCGGCTTGATGGGCCTTGCCCAAGTCCAGTCCTGACCACCTGGCACCAGTTTTACTCAACAGAGTGAATCAATTGCTCACCTATACCAACTCTTAAAAATCATTTTTTTTGAATGAGACAATGATGATCGTTGTTCTCGTCTGAATTTTTCACATAATAGATCTTGAGATCGCAAGTACGATCATATATTGATTTTATATGGCATACGATCAAACTACCTTTGATCACATATTGTGATCACTTTTGGTTTTGAGAAGTGTGCTATGTATGATCAACATCTAACCTTCGGATGGTAGCCCAGATCTCATGATTTATTGTTTGGAAGATTGGGACAAAAAACAAATCAATCGTCTGATTAAGAGCAGTCAACGGTTTCGATTTTTTGTTTGTTGTAAGTGAGATGTGTCTGTAAAACGCAAATTGGAGTGTGGCAGTATCACTTCTCCATTTTGAAGGCAATCGAATCTATCGGGCATCTGAAGGTTTCTATTTTATGTAGGAACAGAACCAAGGGAAGCTCAAAACCCCTACACAAAACCTATAGATATCGTGTTTGCCTTTTGTTCAGATTGGTTTATACGATGGGAGTTGATAGAAATGATTGGAGAGCTTCGAGGGATTGAAAAAGTTCTACTGAGTTTGTTTGCTTGCTAACTTAGGGTTTTGATTAGAATTAAAGTTGGTAATTGGAGCGCGAGTTCGAATCTAGAAATGGTGAGTTTAGGGTTTGTTAAAGATTAATTTTGGGTTTTTATTTTTTATTTTTATAATCTTTTGATTTTATATTAAATTTCAGTCCGATATTCGGAAATGGTTTATGAAACAACACGACAAGGGCAATGGCAATGCATCGAAATCCGTGAAACCTGCCACAACTGCTTCGCCGCCTGAGAAACCTGTAATTTTATCATCTTTCTCCATTGATTTGAGTATTTTTATCACTTCTTTTGATTCCTCTGTAGTTCTAACATCTGTGTTGTTGGTAAAGAAGGCTGAACAAATGTTTATATATATTCATTTTTTTTTTGCTAAATAAAACAAATGTTTGTATTTTAAATAGGTTTTTTGATTAGATAACTGAAATTTTTTTTGAGCATTATAATTGGGCTATTTGATTTTTATTTATGTGAAAGGGAAAAAATAAGCATTCTAAATGTATTTTTGTGATGGAGAAACTCAGAATCAAGAAAGCTCGGGAAGAAAGAAAACTAGCAAGTATTTTTCTACTCCTGAGGAACCCAGTACAAAGCAAAAGCCTAAAGATGAAGTCAAGCCCGATAAAACTCCACCTAAAAGAAAAACCCAAAAGATTAGTGATGAAGTACATGAGGACGTCAAGCCGCCATCTGTGAAAAAGATCCGCAAGATCGATGATGATGATGACTTCTTGCCCCCCAAGGAGACTAAAAATTGGAAGGAGGTCAGCCCAGCCAAGAAATTGAAGAGCGGGTCGGGCAAAGGGATTGGCAAGAGTTCGATTACAGTTGTCGATGATGATGATGATGGTGAAGATGAACTTCCTGGAAAATCTGGTGGTAGGGGTGGCGGTGGAAGAGGTTCAGGTGCGGCAGCGCCGGCGGGTGGAAGAGGGAGAGGTGGTGGAGGTGGAAGGGGTGGTGGATTCATGAATTTTGGTGAAAGGAAGGATCCTCCACACAAAGGGGAGAAGGTGAAGTCCAGTGCCAAAAGCTTAAATAGTAACGAGTTTGTATGGGGTCACCGACCCGTTTTAAAAACATCTCACCAAAACCCGAGACGTGACAATTTGTGGTGTCAAAGATTGCATCGTAAAAACATCTTTATGGCTGTCCTAGGGTTGGTCAATTGCTTTCAAAATGAACAGTTATAACTATTCATTCTAAAGTGTTTGACTGACTCTAAGACCACCATATATATATATATATATATATATATATATATATATATATTATTTTGATGGAATTTTCGACTCCACATATCTAAGCACCATGGTGTTCTCATCAAGTGCCTACATGTCCAGTTTGGTGACCTGTTTTCTTTCTGAAAGAAAACAGATTGATAATCCTCAATAGTAAAGGAAGCAACATGTTCGACATTTGATATATTTCTCTATCTTGATACTGAAGTTTTTTCGGGATCTCAGGAAGTCCCGGAGGGTGCTCCCAATTGTTTGGCTGGTTTGACATTTGTAATTAGTGGAACTCTTGACAGGTAAATTTCATACGTATGGTGAGGAAGGTAGATGGTTTTATTTAGTTATTTTTTATACATTTTGATAATTTTGGTTTTATAACTTGTAAGTAGAACAATGAAGTCTATGGTTGTTCTCCTATAGTATCTGGAGTTGTTTTATCATACCCATTGGGTCCTTTCTTGTTGTTCCAGTTTGTAAGTGATGTATGTTATTCAAATTTGGGGGTTCATATTGGGATCTGTCTCCATTTGGCAGTTTGGAAAGGGAGGAAGCAGAAGATTTAATTAAACGCCATGGCGGTCGTGTTACTGGATCTGTTAGCAAAAAAACGGTCAACTTATACACCGCTCTCCTCTTCATTGGAACTCATTTTAATGGTAACTGTTTGTGATTGACATCGTCCTTTTGCAGAATTATCTTCTTGCAGATGAAGATATTGGAGGACGGAAATCTGAAAAAGCCAAAGAGCTTGGGTATGTGAAGTCAAATTGATTTTCTGTATGGAATCTTTGAAATCGTTATCACCTTATCTCCATTGACTTCTTTGGTTGACTTTCCACTTTTCCTTGTAGCACCTCATTTCTTACTGAGGATGGACTGTTTGATTTGATCCGTGCATCAAAGCCTGCAAAAGCATCTGTTCAGGAAGAAATAAAGAAAAAAAATGTTGAAGAGGTCAACAAGTCGCGGCCGAAAACCAGCCCTGTGAAAGTAGAAGCGAAGGGTACACTCAAAACTATAGCTCAATTCCTGCTTTTGCTTTCTTTTTTTATGAGAGAAATTTGAAATCCTTTTTTTTTCGAGGACATTAGAAGCATTTTTCTGAGTTCTAAGTCATTTCTAGTTAATTTTCAATCACATTTGCATTACATGTTTGTGTTGAAAAGTGTTAGTGAATGAAACAAGCTATGCATGGACTGAAACAAGCTATACATGGAATTCCAAGCATGATTGATGGCAGTGTTTTCATTGTTTTTTATTACCTTATCTTTTTTGCTAGAAGTTTGGTCCCTTTTTGAGGGTGAAGGTTGGTCGAGACCTGACTTGACGGCCTCAGATTTTCGGCAATCTCCGAAACTGATTCTGTCAATCTTGAGAGAAGCTTTTAAGAACTAAAAGGAAGGAAGGCCATTTTTGAGGCAAGTGGGGATAGGGCTTCGGGCCCAAATGGCTATGGTTCAGAATTATGTAAACACTTTTGGGATCTTTTGAAGTGGGAAGTTTTGGAGTGTTTGGGGTGTTCCAACTTCCAACGATTGGGGGAAGTGTGTAAATGCATCAACAACACTTTTCTTTTGGTCATACCAAAGAAACCCAAGGCGGAAAAATTGGAAGATTTTGACCAATCAACTTGTTGGGCAGCCTGTATAAGATCTTAGCTAAGGTGATAGCGAATATGATGAAACTGAGACTATTATTTAACTGAGTTGGAGGGATTTTGTGGAAGGAAGGCATATCATGAAAGGGGTAGTTTGGACATGCGTGTATCAATTATAAGGACAAACTGCCAGGCTGATTTGTAAGTAGATATGGAGAAAGCCTTATGACCAAATGAACGGGGCTTTCTTGACTATATACTGGGTTGATTGGGATTCAGATTAAGTGGTGAAAATGGATTAGAAGGTGTGTCTCTTTGCATGGTTCTCAGTTTTTGTTAATATTAGTGAAAGGCTTCTTCAAAAGCTCTAGAGGGTTACACTAGAGTGACTATTTCTTTTTGTGTTTAATGACATTGGAGAGCTTTTAGTTGACTCATGGCTAGAGCGAAAGCATTGGATCTGGTTCATGGCTTTGCGATTACTTGAGGTGGTGTGAAGGTGACACATTTTCAGTATATTGAAGACACTTATGTTCTATGATGCCTCTGAAGAGGAGCTCTCAAGATAAAGGCCATGATTTGATGCTATGAGGCGATGTCTGAGCGTCAACTTAACCTTGGGAACACAATACTATTTGGAGTAAGGATGGAGGAGATGTTGAATCTCTGATAAGTTAATATGTGCTGCATTTGCAGCTGCTTCCTTCTTATTATCTTGATTTTCCTAATGTGTTGGTAAGCCAAATAAATCTTTATGGAATTTGGATATAAAGGTTGATAAGAAGCTAGCAGGGAAAAGGGGCTGTACTATTGAAAGGGGGAAGGGTGACTTTGATTAAGTCTATTCTTGCGAATTTTCCACTTTACTTTATATATCGGAACTTTGAATATCCAATCATCATTGTGCGAAGATTGGACAGGCTATAAATGAACTTCCTCTGGAATAGGAGTAATCGAAAGAAAAGATGAATGCTCTCAATTGACAGGCGCTTCGGTTCTCGATCTTTCTTTTGTGTGTGTGAGTGTGTGTGTGTGTGTGTGTGCATGTGTGCGTGACGTGCGTGTGTGTGTGCGCGTGCGTGGCATGGCGTGGCATGCGTGCGTGTGTGTGCACGCGTGTGCGTGTGGACGTGCGCGTGACAAGTTTCTATAGTTGGGAGGGGTTGGGTTGGGAGATTTGAGCACCTTGTGGTCATGTAGGAGCGGGATGTAGAAGTGTGTGTGTGTGTGTGTGTGTGTGTTTTGGGGGGGGGGGACGGATTGGTCGGTTAGGGGTTAAATTGGTAAGAGCAATGAATCTAACTTCGCTTGGTAAATGGCTCTGGCAGGTGGGGGAGGACGGGGAAGTAGTGTGGGTTTGGTGTATTGCTTTGAAAATATAGTTGGGAGGGGTTGGGTTGGGAGATTTATGCACCTTGTGGTCATGTAGGAGCGGGATGTAGAAATGAGTTTCTATAGCGAATCGGGCGTTTCGAAGATGTATCAAGGTTGGGAGTGGTAGATAGAGTTAACATCTGGAAGGGCAAATGAAATGGCGAATAAACATTGAAAGACTGCTTTGCCTTGGTGTATAGACTGGATAAGATTGTGACTGGACAAAGTATGGGAAAGGACAATTAATCAACCCAGTTGGAATATTCTGCTAAGAAAAAATTTGGGGGATGAGGAAATCATGTCTTTAGGAGCTACTTGGTGTTTCGAGTAGGTTCAGTGCTAGGAATGATCATGAAGATGTATAATGTAGATTCTTGAGATCTTGGATCTTTTTATTTCTTTCTCATTAGGAGACCTCTGATTGCCATTTAGTGGGTTGGTTTGTGGAAGACCGTTGCACTGCTTAAAATTGAAATTTTCGTCTGGGAAGTGGCCTGGTGGAGAATACTTATGACGCTGCAGCTGTGTAAACATGAAATGCCTGCGCCGATTAGCTGTGTAATGTGTGGGGAGAAAGAGGAATGAATTATTTCTTCATCATTGCTAGTGTGTGAGAGCTATGTGGGTTGTGCTATTATGAGGCTTTGGAGTTAAGTGTGTCTAAACGAGACCCATGGGAAGATCCTTGCAGAATGATTCGATGATGCTTTCCATGGAATTATGGCCATTCTTGGAGGATGCTTCCTACTTTGATCTTTAGGAACTCTGGAGAGAGAGACATTGCTGATTTTTGAAATTAAATGCACTCAGTGCTTGAGGTCCGAGGAGTCGATCCGTGAGTGTTTGCTTTGGTGGTGCTTGGGCCGGTCGAGGTGCTTCGTTGGTTTGATGTCAAATCTCCTATGGAGTATTAATAAAAGTTGCAAAGTAGCGAAAACCGCATAAAGAAACAATTGGAGATGGTCCCAAGGCATTAAAATGAACAAGCCGAAATGGCATACTAATTTTACTTTCACTAATAGTAAGGAGTTTCTACAATGTTTTGAAACTTGAAAAACTTCACATTTAAAGAATAAAGAACTATCAAAGAAATTAAGTTGTTTAGGAAACAGATTGTGCAAACGTGGTATACGCAAATGCCCGAAACGAGAATGCCGCAGGTGAGTATCATACAACGACATAGTAGCAGCAATAATAGACCTTGAAATCTTCTGATCATAGAGCAGGTAGAGACCTCTCTCCTCAAGATATCCTCCCATCATCAAGTTCTGAAACACATAGTAAGAAGATAAAAGATTACACAACAGTTGAGAGATTTGTGATTTGACTAACAGTAAAAAACTCAAGCATTTTAGGAATATGTAATGTGGAATCTAAAGATATATGACAAATTTGGCCGGTTTCTTTACTCTTTACAGGGACAAGAGGCCCATCAACAACAGGAGTATGGCATGGATAAAATATAGGAGACATAATAAAAATATGTATTATGTAGACATACCAGACATATGGTCAGTTGCCCTTGAACCAATGATCTAAGGAGTTAGGAGACTGAGAGGATATAGATCAGTGGACAGATCCTATGATACCTGAATCGGCCACGTGAGAAGAGGAAGCTGGAGTACTGGTGGCACATGAGGGACAACTGTCGATCTGTCATTAACAATAAGTGAAAGCACCAACTTTCTGCTGTTTACCATTGTGATGGAAGCACGGACTAGATTGGTTGAAGATAGAGTTGAAAACAAGGCCGTATTAAAATCCCTGATTGTCGCACCAATGTCCCAATATCTCATTTGATATTTGCGGATGACCTTCTCATGCTTGCACAAGATGACATTGAGTCAGATAGAGAGGTTCGCAGGATGTTGGAGGAGTTCTATCAAATGTCGGGTCTCAAAATAAACCAACACAAGAGTTCCATCTAGCATTCATTGAGCAAGAATTTCCATTCCCTTAATGCCAACTTCCAACAACATATCTGGGAGTGCCTCTTTTCAGCTCTAGATTCTCATACTCTACGTGTATTATTCTCATAGAAAAAGATTATGGAAGGATAGAAAATTGGAAAAGTCTTCTTCTATCTTTGGCAGGTAGGGTCGAACTCATTAATTTCATACTTAATAGCTATCAAATCTCTTGTTCTTAGGCTTTCCTACTACCTAGAAGAGTTATAGATGAGATTGAAAAATTTTAAGCAATTTTCCTTGGAATGGTATAGTGGAGGAGAACCGCATTCATATGATAAGTTGGGACAATGTTTGCAAGCTGAAAAATGAAGGGAAGCTTGGTATTAGGAGGTTAAGGGAGTGCAACAACGCGGGGATGGTAAAATTATTCTGCAATTTTGTATCCAATCCGAATCTCTTTGGGAAAGATGCGTTTCAGCTAGATATATTGGCCAAAATGACATCTGGACTTGCAACTTGCCTTCTAATTTCTCATGGTCTTGGCGAGGTATTATGAGGGTGAGGGATGTGAGAAAATGTTAATTATACCATCAATGGCATAGAGGTGAGATTTTGGACGAACCAGTGGCTAGGAAATTACTCGATTATTGGTATGTGTGGAAGACAGCACATTGGGAAGTCTGAGATCCAAGAGAATGCTATTGTTTTTGCTGATTGAAACTTGCTTCTCCTGAAGCAAATACTGTGCGAATGCAGAAAACCTGGGATGACATTCACAACTATTGTGAACCTGTAGAGATCTGTAAGGATCAACTTGTTTGGATTAATTCAAATAATGGGAAGCTGAATTTTGAACAAGCTTGGGAATCCATCAGAGAACATGTAAATCTGATTGACTGGGGGACCTCATTTTGCATAAAAATGATATTCCGAAGCACAGCATATGCGCGTGGAAATGTAGTAATCGGAAACACCCTACTCTAGAGAACCTATGTAGAAAAGGCTTGATAATTCTCCCCAGGTGTGTTCTATGCAACGTGTCAAACTCGGTATCGGCTATCAGTCCATCTTGGACCGATACGTATCAGTTGATACGGATACAGTATCCCAGATACCGTATCAGTCGATTTTTTTTATAAAAAATATTAAAACATTGGTTGTATCGGTCAGTATCGGCCGATACCGTGACAGTATCGGTCTGAATACCACACAGAAATCTGTATTGGGGTGTTATCGGTATTGGCTCTCGACGAAACCGATACATATTGGTATCAGCTGAGTTTTGATACCATGGTTCTATGTTGGGCGGCTTGCCAAACAAATGATCTTCTTTGAGTTTGCTTATTCCAGATGGATTTCACGATCATTGCTATCTAGGCTTCAGATTGGTAAAAATTCTTTGGGTGATATTAAGCAGGAAATCGCCTATTGTGCGGTTAAAGCAAAAGGTAAAAGCAGGAAAGCAGACCTGATTAAAATTGCTGCTTAGCCTTCTTTTGTAACATTTGGAATGACAGGAATAAACACATTTTTGAGGGAGTTAAAAAAGGACATACCTAGTGCACAAGGCCCGCTTTCAGCAGGGTCTGGGAGAGGTAGATGGTCGGCAGCCCTGCCCCCAATTTGGAGAGCTGATTCCAAGACTCGAACCCGCGACCTATCGCTTGAGGGAGTTAATATTCACCAAAGAGTCTTATTGAAGAAACCATCATCAAAATGGAAGGCGAGGGGGTTCTCAGGTTACTTGAATGATCATGATATTCTAAACCTATGGGACATCAATCATACTCTTCATAATGTTTATGAATATGGTACAGAGCTCCCGCTTTCAGCGGGCTCTGGGAGAGGTAGATGGTAGGCAGCCGTACCCCCTTTTTGGAGAGGCTGATTCTAAGACTCGAACCTGCGACCTATCACTTCGGGCATTTTGAGGGAGTTAATATTCACTAAAGAGTCTTATTGAAGAAGATCATGGAAGAACCCATCATCAAAATGGAAGGTGAGGGGGTTATCAGGTCTCTTGAATGATGGTATTCTAAACCTGTGGAACATCAATCATACCGCTCATAATGCTTATTAATATGGTAATTAGATCAAACCAGCGCCAGATTACTTTAAATTGAATACCGATGGGGCAATGAATGATGAAATAGCTGAAATTGGAGGAGTCTTTCGAAATCAAGAAGGCATCATGGTGGGGCTGGACCAGTGCATAGCAGCAATATTCTGGAATTTGGGTTAGTAGCTATGGCTTAATCCAGAGGAGAGTCCGTGGTTCCAATCCCACCCCTGTTGGCCACCCGCAGGGTTTTATCCTTACTTGGTATGTGTGATGTGCTGGCATTGCATGTGCCCCAGGACTTAGAGGTCGCTGGGATACCTTGCCATAAAAAAAGAGATGAGAGTCCGCCTATGTTGAACTCTCTCGTAAGAGATGATTTGTATAATGCACAAGATTGTAATTATCTCTTCTTTTTGAATAAATGGGTGAGGGCCCACCAACCTCAAACTGAATTACCAAAAAAAATTAAAATAAGTGAAAGCAAAAATGTTTTGAAACTTGGGACGTCTCCAACCAAGTCCCAACAAGTTTTCTTAAGTGTCGCTTCCTACCACAATAAGATCACTTTAACTTCTTTTTTTCACGGGTCACCAGTCCACGATGACCAGATCTACCACCTCTAGGTTGAAACTTAGAAAATGAAGGAAGTTCAGAGCATTCAAGAGTCTAAAGAGTTGCATCTATAACTTTCATCTTGGTCTCTTGATGTTGAAGAGAGGAAAGAACACGATCCCCAAATGTGGCAACTTCTCTCTCCTGAGGATGTCCGCTCTAACGTATTCATCTTTGATTTGCACCTCTAAAAAACTCAAAGATTGTTCTGCTTTTCCCTCAATCTACTCATGCATTCAGGGCAATGTGGTTTCCAAACACATGTAGCACATATACCTTTTTGCTTGACAGTGGCTTGGCTCATCCACATGCCTTTAACTGAGTATAGTAATCTCTTATGGATTTCTTCCCCTGACGGGAATTGTGGATCTTGTCAATTAGACTGAAAACCTTTGCAGAGTTGTGCTTCTGAGACGACGCTTCACTATGGCCCATGGTTCAAAATTTCGTCCACTAATTCAAATTATTGGCCGAAATGCATTGGTTTCGGTCCCCACTGAAATGAAAATTTGAACCGAAATTTCGGTCCAAATATATATGGAGGAAATGACCAAATTTCAGTTGGTCATGCCCGAAACAGAAAACGAAGCCGCTGAAATGAAAACTTGAACTTGTTTCGGGCATGACCAAATTTCAGTTGGTCATGCCCGAAACAGAAAACGAAGCCGCTGAAATGAAAACTTGAACTTGTTTCGGGCATGACCAAATTTCAGTTGGTCATGCCCGAAACAGAAAACGAAGCCGCTATTTTGATCCTTGCTATGGTCAACCATAATCCCTTGCGGAAGTCGCATACATAAATGTGTTACATATAGCAGGTTGCATCGAGTGCAACAACCAAGTCATCACAGTCCTATTATCACACCTTCGATCCACATACTCTCATTAGTAGTAGCTAGTTCTGAGATGGTACCATCTACATGTCCTCACTTGCATTTAGACCCTAAGAACTATTCAGCGGACATAGACAATGCTATGTAGTTAGTTCCATCGAACTTGACTGCGGTAATCTACAACCCATGATTACCCTCATTAACTCCACCAACATTATCTTTAACATTATCTTTTGTTTCATCCATAGCTAGAAAACCTCAATCCCACACTACAATACTACAGTAAACACACCAAGTACAGGCTAAACCCGCAAGAACAATCTCTAAGCGTTACAGTACCATAGTGTAAATAACCGATTCACGGAAAAACTACAATACACAAATAGTCCAGTCATACGACCATTGCATAAATCCATGTCTCAGTTATAATCGATGAGTCTTGAAGAATTCCTTTCGCAAATAATAAGAAATCTAACAAAAATCAGCAAATTTGATTTATAGTGCTCCAAATGTGCGACCCGCAATTGTAATTTAACAAAAAAATCAGTGAAATTGAGATAGGTGTTTACACATAAATCCTCATATCTTGTTGGATACCCATCGAAGCTGAGTGAGACCAAATCCAAATGATTACTATGTCCAATTCGTTTCACCCTGAATCAACAAACAAGAACAACAACTCACATATATCAGGGGCATAAAAAAAATTTCAAATCTGAAGTGAAACCGTAGTCACATGAAAAAATGAAAATCAACTACTTGAACAGCTTCAAATCCAAAAAGGATTCCACAATGCTAATCGAGGGTAAATTCTGATGAAAATCTTACAGATTCATCTCCTCTCTTTGATCCCACATGCGCTTAGAAAATCATGAACAATCAAATCTGTATAAATCTCTTCGAAACACCACCAGAACCTCATTGAATCAACATTATGGCTTTGTTAAAGTTGTTCAGCAGGAAAAACCCATTAAAACATGTATCTTTCATTCCATTCTGCGACCAACCTTTTGACCATGCTGACATCAACATGATGCTATGCTGATGTCAGCTGAAGGGATGATGATGTAAGCACATCAGGTCTTATACAATCCACTCTAATACCAAATTAAATTTAATGGAATATGGATCAGGGTTTGATAGCGTTACCATTAGGCCTTTGGGGTTTTATAGAAGAGAAGAGAGGAAGAGGAGAGATAAGGAAATTAGGGTTGAGTTAGATCCACTCATACCCCTTCTATTTTATTTATATATTCCTTACAAAAAGAATCCCATGTATACCACCGACACATACATACGTATAGACTAACTAATGACACACCAACAAATCGGGCAACACAACATTCGCTAACAATCCATTCTACTATGAGAGGACAAAGCACATTGAAATTGACTGCCACTTCGTTAAGGAGAAAGTTGAAAGTACTCTTGATGTGAGAACAGAAAATCAACTCGCAGGCATACTCACAAAGGCTCACTAGCATCATCAGTTAGAAGGAAAACCTTTCACGCTGGCATATGTGATATATATGCTCCAGCTTGAAGGGGAGTGTTAGAGGTTGTTTCTTGTCTTATATTTGAATAGGCATTGTAAGGGTAGTTTAATCAATAGTTTTCATTAATGGCATCTTTTAATCAGCTTCGACATGGGGTGTTTTTTCCGTTAATAATAAGTATGGTAATAATAGTATAATAATAAGAGAAGAGAGATCAAGATAGTGGACTGAATCCCTCTCTCTCTCTCTCTCTCTCTCTCTCTCTTTCTCCCCTCTCGTCTCATGTATCTCTATTTTTCTCTCTTCACTTCTTCTGAAGCTTCTTTCTATTTATCATGAATCTCATTAAACCTTAGTTATCTTCGCGATTTTCACCTTTCTTGTACCTAAATTCTATGCACTTGCGCGCCATTGTTCCCACATCAATGGTTTTCCTATCGGGGACAAAACCCTTGATTCCTGAATATAATTTACCCAATAAGTGACTTCCATTGTTTGACGAATACTCCAACTATTATTTCATAAGTCAAATAAATTCTTTCACTAATGAAGGCCTGATCATAGACTACAAACACCTCCAATAGTACTTTCTTAATCATTACCAACTATGCTGATAAATTTCCTTAGTATGGACACCCAGGTGCTCTAACCCCACTATATTTGAAAATAGCATTTATTTCTTTTTCCAAATTCTATTCCAAATTTTCCCTTGAAAAACTTCCAATGGAGTTTATTTAGAATTCTTCCAATCTAGGTCCTGATAATTATTTGTAGTATTCCACAATTGAAATCCTTTGAGTTGAATCTTCTCCTACCGTTTGCAATACTATGGCAGAATATGTTATTTTTTCTCCTTTGAGTGATTTAACGTGCACTTTTTGTCTTGAAAAATTCTCTTCATGAACTTTTGGCTTGAGGTGTTCCTTCAATTGGATCTTTCTTTTCTCCAATCACTAAGATTGTTGTTTTCATAGTTCTAAAACTCGACAAGTCAACGAGTTGACTCGGCTGAGTTACTTGACTCGCCTAGATTTCGAGTTGAGTCTGAGTCGAGTCAAGGTTTCGCTAGGATGATGCAATTAGGGTTCATGAACTTCCCTTATATTTAAAATATTTTCATGATTATGTTTAGAAACCCTTTCTTTTTGAAAAGGTATTAAACTTCCCATTTTATCAACATATCTTTCCATCTTTTTCCTTGTAACAAGTTTTTTTTAAACTTTCTTTTTACAAGATATATATTCAAAATATATACTAAATTATTGAGTCAGAGTGAGTCGAATTTTTCCGAGTCTTCAAGTTAACTTGACTCAACTGACTTTAAAGTCGAGTCGAGTTTTAGCATTTTAAAACCATGGTTGTTGTTGTTCTTCTTCTCTTTCAAATTAGAGATCCTATTTCTTCAAGAATGGTCTTTTATATTGACCTCAACACCACTTTGTTCCACTTCTTTAAGGTGCGTTTGGATGCATGAGTATAAGGGCTGCAAACTTTTCTAGTCTCTATTATTTATACTTCCTTTTCTAGTCACTATGATGATGATGCTGAAGATGATGATTTTACTGAATTTTCTCTTTGTTAGAAAATGAGGGCATTGTATTTGATCTGCCACTTATACTTGCTTCAGTTTTACCTGCATTATGCACTTAGTGAAAAAATAAACATCCCCAGATCCTAATGCATTCAAGTCGCCATACATGAGGATCATCTCTAAGAGAAAGTGTATAATTGTCAATGTAAACTGAACTTGCTGTACAGGGCTAAAATCTATGTTGGCTAGTTTTCATATCGCTTCTCACTGTTTTTCTCCAAGTTCTTCACCGGTATCCTCCTCCTACGTCTTTGTGCTTGTATCGCCTCAATCCTTCGTACAGGGGCAGTTTCCGGCTTCTGATGGCCATTTCCAAACCATCAACGTATTCATAATTTTCTCCTTTATAGGAGCCACCTCTAATTTTCTCGTTATGTCCCTATTCCTAATTTTGTTCTTTCTTATTCTTCCTCTCGCCCATCTTTGCATATGTATTTCTGCCTGGAAAATGGAAGTAAGTGTGGAGGTTAATGAGTATATATTTGTTTTAGCTGTCGTATTTACATGACTAAGCACTACATGTGTTGTTTGGTTGGGGCCCTCCTTCTCTGGCAAAAACAAAATTTCTGCATGTTGGCGGTGGTAACTGCCAAGCACCATCATATCACAACTGTTTTATTTTTATTTTTATGAATGATTTAATGGGCGAAAAATGGATTGTAAGGTTATTGATGAAAGAACAAGCTGTCAAGCTACTCTTTTTTTCCATGTTATTGAAGATGTAACAATCTCCTTGGAGGTGGTTTAAATATCTTGAATTAAGGTAGTCTTTTCTTCTTCTTTATGTTTCAAAATCTTTGTATGGCAATGAGTTACCGTTTTACTGTATCGAATATCCTGATAGACTTCTTTGCTCCAGATGATCAAGTTGTTCAGACTTCGGCTAGAAAAAGTATTTCAAAATGTTTGCAGTCAAGTTCCGCTCCTAGTAAACTAAAAAGACAAACTGATGGGCGTGATTCGTTGACATGGACGGAGAAATACAAACCAAAGGTTCCAAATGACATCATTGGCAATCAATCCCTAGTATGTATCGTAGTCCCTGTTTTTTGTCTGCACATCCCAGTTATTCTTTCTCTTATGTTATTATATGGCTTTTTAACATTATTTACTTTAGGGGATACTTTTCAGCATTGTGACAAAATACGACTTTTTCTGAAAAATAAGCGTATAATATGCTTTTTTGCTACAATGTACTAAACACGTATGATACCCATTTTTTTGAATAAAACAGGTATTTTCGTATAATACGCATACTTGGCATATTAAACACGTTTTTCTTGTATTAAGCGTTTTTTTTTCCTTGTATTTTACCGTATTTTTAAAAGACTGTTTGAAAAATAAATAATATTATCTCATTTTCCCCGAATTTTCCGTCTTCCGTATTTTACAGTTTTTTTTTACCTTGATTTTCCCCCTTTTTCCGACTTTCTCGCTCACGGTATTATACCCGTACCTGTATTTTGTCACTTCTCTTTTCAGTAATCTCATCAATGACGTGTATGTCTAGGTTAAGCAACTCCATGATTGGCTGCTTCATTGGAATGAACAATATCTGCATACTGGCCCGAAAGGAAAGGGGAAAAAGCAGAATGACAGTGGGTCTAAAAAGGCTGTACTGATAAATGGCTCTCCTGGTATTGGAAAGAGTACTTCGGCAAAGTTGGTTAGCCAGATGCTTGGTTTTCAGATAATTGAGGTGCTGTTTCTATCTGAAACCAAAATTTCCAAATTAAGCATGAAAGAGGTTACAACCTCATGCTAAGATGTTAACTATAGGATTTTTCATGATTTTACTCATTTTTGTTCCCCATTTATATGACATTTGTGTCGCACAGGTTAATGCTAGTGACAACCGGGGAAAGGCCGACACTAAGATTGTTAAAGGAGTTGGTGGAAGTACGTCGAATTCTATCAAAGAACTTGTCAGCAATGAAGCTTTGAGTGCTAACATGGATTGGTTGGTCTTATTTATAATTTTTTGTGCTAATATACTAGATCACACTTGAAAATTATTTTCTGATGCTACTTATTTACTAAAATTGTTCTGATGCTACTTATTTACTAAAATTGCAGGTCAAAGCATCCGAAATCAGTGTTGATTATGGATGAGGTTGATGGCATGTCTGCTGGAGATCGAGGCGGAGTGGCAGATCTTATTGCTAGCATTAAGATTTCCAAAATTCCTATCATTTGTATCTGTAATGACCGCTACAGTCAGAAACTGAAAAGTCTTGTCAACTATTGCCTGCTGCTCAGCTTCAGGAAACCCGCAAAACAGCAGGTCCTTTTCTTGTCATTAATTTCTTTTCTTCTGTTGTGTTTCATTTAGATACTTGATACGATATATTTTGTTGGCCTTGTGTTTTGATATTGATGGTTAGCACTTCCAACTCGTGCTAAAAGATTCAAGGTTTTTTTTTTGCATTTACCCCCCTGAGATGTCTTATTTTCACTCTTGAGATTGGAAGCCTACCATCAAGCGGTCAGATTTTGATTCTTGAATCACTTTTCGACAACCCAAAAAGTAAACATGATGATGGTTGTACATCAAACGCGGTCCGTTGATTACTTTTGGAGATGTGTGCCATGTGAATCAAAGTCTGACTGTTTGATTGTAGGCCCATGATCTCAAGATCGGGGCGAAAAACAATCTCCATCATCTGATTTAAAGCAGTCAAAGTTTATCTTGTCGGAGAGTCTGTCATTGTAGGGGGTAATAAGTAAAGGAAAAACAAAAGCAAGGGCCACTGTAAATAGGTAAAACAAGTGGAGTCTAAATCAGACATATATCTCAGGGGGTAAATGCAAAAAACCCAAGTTTTAAAGGCTTGTATTTTTCTGAATTGGTTTGTATCCTTTTTTTGGGAAGTGGGTTGGTGGTTAACGATTTTTATGAAAAAACGGATTGCGAATGCGATTCAGCGAGGACTGGCCATAAATGAGGAGTGACAATTAAATAGTCTAGAGCAAGGTGGTCTGTTGGCAAAACAGGAGTTTCTAGCAATTCTACCTTTGGAAGCTGAGACTGCCAAATTCTCAGCTGTGCACTCAGGAGGGACTTCCTACGTTACAATTGGTCTCTTATTTTCGTTTGTACTGTAGATGACCTTTTTCAGATAATGAAGAAGGGCTCCCGACCTCAGCTAAATGTTTAACAAACGGCACAAGCAAATGTTCCCCAAAATTTCCTTCACAAGTTTGTTAGAATGATTGGCTTGGTCCGATGTTACCTTTTCTTTCTTTTTCATAATGTTAGTTCAGTGGAGCTTCACTTTCCTATGCTAATAACTGGAATTGATTTGAAAAATTGTGCTGTCTAAGTGCTTTCTTGCTGGGAATAAATTGAAATAGGCTATAAATTCTGTATGAACCAGGAACTGATCTTAGTATCGTACATTGTTTTTCTCTATGTGAATTTGGCCCTTTGTAGCCTTAAATCAACTGCTGGTGGCACTTTTTTATATCGGTGATCTTCTCTTGTAGGAAGTTTTTGTTTTTATTTATTTAAGGCAGCTTTGTTCGGTAGCTAATAAGTTCGGTTGATAGATCTTTATGGGAGGTATAACTCTGTCTTTAGCTGTCTGAATTAATAATGCATTGTGAAACTGCTAACATTACGTATTTGGTGTTCTCATGGTAGATGGCAAAAAGGTTGTTGCAAGTTGCAAATGCAGAAGGCCTTCAAGTTAATGAGGTAGCCATTGAACAGAAGTTTTTGTATTCTCTGTTTGTCTTTAAGAGAGCTGTTTATGCGTGCTGTATCATTTATGATTTGCTTGCCACTGAACAGAAGCATAGATATTTTTGAATTCTAAACCAGTGAATGGTCAAAATATATTTTCACTGATTTTCATACTCATAAATGTCTGCCCATCTCCTGAAGTTTGACTGATTTGTTGGAGAGAGATACCTAATAGATACCTACTACGAAGTCTTACATTATACCTGTTTTAAGGATTTAAATAATAAATTCTGTTGCTGAAATTCTTTGTATGTGTATTTTCTGTTCTTACCTGGTAATGTCTAACACCTTTCTATCCAAAAGTTCGTGAAATAGGGTTTCATACTTTGTTAATACCTTCCTATTTACTTTTTGGTATTATGAGCCTGTATAAAGTAAATAGGGTTTCATTAACACCTCTTGTATTATGTTATACTGAAATCATTGTTTTACTTCTTACATAGATTTCGCTTGAGGAACTTGCAGATAGAGTTAATGGAGATATGCGTATGGCACTAAATCAGTTGCAGTATATGAGCCTGTCAATGTCAGTCATTAAATATGATGACATAAGAGAGCGCCTTCTTAGTAGTGCAAAAGATGAAGATATTTCACCATTTACGGCTGTTGACAAGTATTACCTATTTTTCATGCCTTATCTTTTTCACTGATTATTGTTGCCTGCAAGGCTTTTGTTTTAATATCTTGTATTTCCAGTAATTTTCTTTATATCTTTATTAATACTATACATTTATTTCTTCATTTTCCATGGTGTTGAGCTATGCGCATTTCTTGCTCCTATCTGATTTATAAGTTTGGCTAAAATCCTTGTTCATCTATTTGTACCTTTTTTTTGGTGTTAGAAAGCAGTCTATTTCTTCACATTGCCTTTTCTTGATGATGAATTCTTGACTGTGGATTTCCTTTTGGAACCCTACATGTAATAAGGAAGACTATTTAATGAAAATTTCCTCGTCAAATTTTCATCCCAGTCTGATACATCAGAATTTATGTTTTTTCGTTATTTGTTTTGTTCATGTATAGAGATTAAATTTCATACATGTACAATTAAATGTATATGCAAATGTAGGTATAACTAGCAAGGGTTACTTAAATATAATTGACAGACTAATTATGAAGTTGAGTTTATGAATTTAAGAAAATGAGGCAAAAATTAAATAAGTAAGAAGTAATTAATTCTATATAACCAGACATAAGAAAAATTAGGGTTCGAATGCATGTTGAAATGAATCCACGCATTCGAACCAGCAGGGGTCCACGCCCACGTGGCACCCATCAAGGAGATCCACTGCCAAGGCAATGGTGCCCAAGGATGATATATAAAAAAATATCACCGTCCAAAATGCGGTCAAATGGGAAGAAAATCAATGCACCAGGATGTTTGGAGCGGTTTCCAAAATTTGACCACCAAACAATTTTTTTTTTTTTTTTTATAGATCACATGCCACATGTTACATTATCCCAAAACAGGTGTTGTTTTGGGATTACATGCCATGTGTCATGTGATATAGGGTTCGAATGCATGAGTTTATCCATGCGTTGGAACCCAACTAGAAAAAGTTGCAAATTCAATATGCCTATAAAATATCACCTAGCACATATTTCCTTAGGACTATATTGTTTTAATGAATTTCTAGGACTGTATTTTACGGAACTTTCTTAATTGATGTTGCTAGTTTAAGTATTACGTTGACAAAATATGTCGACGTATTGTGCCTTCTGTAGTTGTTGACCCTGTATATGTGTCTGACAATTCCAAAATCTGTGTTCAAGCTCATATCTTATCCCTTTTTTGTTTCAGTTAGAGGGATTGTTGGTCATCCATGAGCAAAAGAGGACAATGTAAAGAAGCAGATGCAAACAATACAAACAATGAGGTCAAAAGTGGAACCATATGTTAACTTGGTGATCCAATTTTATGTGAGAAAAGATATGATAGCTGTTGTCTGAGTGAGTTAGAAACAGTGAGTTAGAAACCTGCTTATTGATCGCTGCCCTGGCATCCATTTTTGGGTCTGATAATCTGGAGGATTCATTTTTGTTCTGCCTTGATATATATTTTGTTTCAGGTTAGGTAACATATTCAAGCACATATGACCGCATTAAAGTTATTAGCATTTAGAAATATATAATTTTAAATATAAAAAATTAATTAAAAAGCTACTTAATAATTTAGGGAAATAATAAAAAAACGAAGCATGAAGCAATAAACCATCTAAACTCTACATAACCAATAGTTAATTAAAATTGGGGAAATGAAAATTAAATGTATAATTGTATTCTGACCAGCTATGTCCAATCTTGTAACCTCTAGGTTGCAGATTCAATCCCAGCTTACCTATAAAAAACAAAAGGTCCAATATCGTCAACATGCATCTGTGCATGTAAAGAAAATGCGATTTCATGGTTTCCAATGCTTGGGGTGTCCATGTTCTGGGCATTCTTTATTATCTTTCTTTGAACTTTTTCATCAGACTGAATCCCTGGTATTTTTGCATGAGACCAAATCCCTGGTATGCTCGACTTTGTGATGGGTGAGTACTGAGTAAGGTATCCTACCTTTTGGGTTTGAGAAATTGGTGACTCGAAAATTATGTGGTTCGAAGAAATAGCGGAGGTGGAGGAATTCTTTTACCATTTGAGTTCTCTAGGTTTAGCTGTGTTGCTTGAGGTTAAACATAAGGTGTGTAATAGATAGTGCTTTGTTGGGTTAGGGATAGGAGAGTGGTCGTTATGTAGAATTTTTTTAGAATGGCCGTGTGGACTTCAGATTAGTTTTAATGGAAGAAAGGTAACAAAGTATGGTAAGGATGAAGCAATCAGTTGTAGTCTAGTTGGATAGCAGAAGGGGATATCAGTAATGAATTCTTCCACCATATAGCGAGTTCAAGGAGAGGCAAATTAATTATGATAGTTATCATTGTGGTGTTAAATAGAGTTTAGGAAGCTATTTGTAGACATTTTGAAGTGGTTTTATTTTGCTAAATATGTTTGATGTCCACGGTTAGATGATTTTAAATGTGATCTACTTCTATTGGAGATTTGAGTAATTGGAAAATTATTGAAGAGTCAAAATATATAGATATAGTTTTATATGAGTAGGGACCAAAACCTTGTGTTGGGTGGAATTACTTGAACCTTTTTGCCAGGGTTGATAGGAAACGAGTGGATAGGAACTTGTGGAAGCTCTTTAGGATTTCATAGCAGTGCTCCTTCCAATATGAGGGGGATAAATTTGCTTAGGGTTTCGGTTGATTGATCTATTAAGTAGTGTACATAATATGTAGGTTAAAAGGTTACCAGATAGGCTGATGGCATTTGCAAGGTATACTATCATACTCTTTTAGGGCCTGTTTGGATATGGGGGAAACAAAGGAATACTTAGACTCGGATTCTATTTTCCATGGTTTTCCTCTATTTGGGAGTGACTTAAGGGTCGGAATACAAAACCCAAGTTTTCCATTCATTTCCTAGTGAAGAGTTCATGGGTACCCATACCCCTTGGCATTTTGATTGGCCGAGACCTCGGAAAGATGACAAAATGAGTGGAGAAGAAAAAGGGTACGACTCTTCTCACCTTTTTATCAGTAATACCACACAATTTTTTCATGGACGAAAACCATTGATTGATTTGAATAGTTGATTGCTTTGAATCGGATGATGATGATTGTTCTTCACCTTAATATTCTATACAATGGATCTCGTGCTCATGGGCCTATCATCAAACAATTAGTTTTTTATTCCACTTGATACATATCTCAAAAAGTGATCTAAAAACCACTTTTAATATACACCATGATCATGTAATTTTTGGGATGTGTTTCATACATAATCAAAACTTGATTGTCTAATAGCAACTCCATGATCTCAAGATCATTTGTATTGAAGATTGGGGCGAAAAACAGTCTCCATCATGTGATTTCAAATAGTCAAACAGTTTAAGCATGTGAAGTCCGAGTTGAGAAGAAAGAACCGTAAGCTGTAAGTGAAAGCATCCTTATAAATTTTGTGATTATTGCAAATGTTCTCATCCTCCTTATCTACAAGCAATAGGGTATCTATAATTACAATCCAAAATTCTTTGTTCTCAACTCGAATTTTATGTGCTTAAATAGTGGATTTTTTAATTAAATGATAAGTATTATTTTTCAGCTCAATCTTCGACACATTAGATCTTCAAAGTATGGGATTTCCATCAGGTAATCAAATTTTGATTTCACATGTACACATTCCAAAAATGAATGTGATTATAAGCATATATCGAATATATTTCTCGGATAATTTATTTAAGAGGTGTGCCACTTGAAATCAGCATCTGTCCATCTAATGATTGGACCATAATCTCAAGATCTATTGTGTCAAAGATCTGGGGTTTTGAAATAGTATTCGCGGCGACATCGAGGCGTTCAATTATTTTATGTTACTTGTATACAGGTATTAGCAATCGAAAATTAATGTCTGCAACCAGTGGTTTTCACCTTTAACACCATTGACTGCCTTGAATAGACACTTGAAAATCATTTTTTCCCAATATTTCATTGAATTGATCTTTAGATCATGGCCCACCTATCAGACGGGCCAAATGTCATTTTCAAGTGGAACACATCCCAAAAGTGACCCTAGAACCCTTCTCATGGTACGCCCATGATCTCCACACAGAATCAAAATTTGATCATCTGACGACAGGTCCACGCCCATGATCAGTCATTTATGTGCATGGTCATTTGTGTGGATCATCCTTGTGGATGATCATTTTTATGATATTATAGTTGTTTTTCAGTTTGGATGATCTTTTGTGGTTTTACGGCTTTTTTTGTTAGGATATGTTATTTTCCTAGAATTTCCCGCATATGTATCTAAACACACAATTTCCTTAATCCAGTGTTTTCTTGGCTAGGAATGTGGTTTTCTATAACTCGGGTATTCATGGAAAAATGTAGGAATATTATTTTACTTTCCTACATTTCCTATGTTTTTATCCAAACAGGCCCTTAGGGGCTTTTCTGGTGAATGAGAGACAATGTGACATTGTTTGCTTATGCATGCTTTGGTTTGAAATGCAAAGATATATATATATATATATATATATATATATATATATATATATATATATATATATATATATATATATATATATAATTTTTATTTTTTATTTTTATGCAAAGGGAACATTTAGAAGATGTACAATCATTGGGATTTCTAATATTATGTGCTTGACGATGTAGAATTTGGAGAGAGGTGGGAAATTAGGAAAAAACTGTTGTTATCGGATAGACTATCCCCATTTAAGTGAACCAGGCCCTGACAACTTCCCTGTGAGCTATATGGGTCTTAGTCAAGGGATCCACTATCCCCTTTTCTGTTCCCGTTGTGTAGAAGCTCTTGATAGACTAATTAAGGGGAGAGGAAGCGTTTGGATGTAAATTTTCAATTTGTCCAACATAGTTGTTTGTGTCCTATCTTCAGTCATTGCGATGCCCTTATCGTTTGTGGGTCTTCCCTTGAAAATGCTTATAATATGATGTATTCTAAGGTGTTTTTTAAGAAGTGAGTATAATTTTTATAGAAAATGCTAGGATACAACATAAAAGAAAAAAAAGCAATGAGCTTACAGGTTATGGAATTAGCTTTAATATGGCCTGAAGCTTGATGGTTTGGGTTGGGCTGGAGGATGACCTTATTGATAAGAATGTATTTTGTTATGTATAAGAAAATTGTTTCCAATTATTGAACTTGATTGCTGACCGGGATTTGGATCATTGATACCTAGACTCTTCACTTGAGGTGCTGCTATGTGTCACTTCAGACACTATATTAACCAATAGAATTGACCACTTTGGAATTGACCCTCCTCACCAACATCACAAGATTATCAAGCTTTTTATTCCTGTCAAAATTTATTCTTAAGAATTTTGAGGGCACTGATTGTCGTAAATGTCTACTTTAGAAGAGGTAGTTTAAGGTTTGGGTTGATTGGTATTAGATTAGATGAGTGGCATCGGGGTGTAGATAGTGATATTAGGTTTAGAGTTACTAATATTACTTTTAGGGTTAGACAAGAAGTAGAAGAAGTAGAATAGTAAGAGAAATTGGGTTGAACAACTTAGTTGTGGAATGAGCCCCACTAGCTTTTATAAAAAGTGGTGAAAATAAAACACACACACACGGCCAATATTACACTCTATACACCAACACACCATAGTACACTAACATATAACGTACTCGAACACTCCCCCGCAAGCTAGAGCATAAACATTGAACGCTTGACAATAATATCATGAAGAGGACCGACCCCAATTGCTTTAGTAAAAACATGGACAAGCTGTTGGAAGCGGGAAAACATCAATAAGCTTCAACGAACTATCCTACACGTTTTCTCCTATAGGTGTATATGAACCTCAATATATTTGGTTCTCTCATGTAACATAGATTCAGAGGCAGTCTTCTTTGCATATTCATTATCATACTGTAGAGGTATGAAGCCACTAATGGGAAATCTCAGATCAGACATAAGATAATGAAGCTATAAAATCTCACAAATGCCATATGTAATGATTCGATACTTAGCTTCAGCATTTGAGCTTGAGTCCACTGGTTGCTTTTTACTCTTCCACAACCAAGTTGCTTCCAAGAAATACCCAATAACTAGAAGTCGAGCAACGATCATAACTGAACTAGCTCAATCAACACTGCATATGTAGAAATGCTCAGAGGGTCATGTGATAAACATACCAATCCACTTCTTGGGCTAGAGTCGCTAGACTTGATATGCTGAAGAACACGATGAACATATACAAGGTGTGGAGTGGAGTATGCATAAATTGACTGACCATGCTGACAGCAAAGGAAATGTCATGTCAAGTGATTGTAAAATCAATCAACCCCCCCTAATGCAGATGCCCATGAGGATCAGAGAGAAGAGAATGCTTCTTGCCCATAGGTGATGTAGCTATCTCACTCCCAAGCATACTCGCTACTTTATATGAGAGAAAGACCCCTTTCTTGGAACGAGCGACCTCAAGTCCGAGAAGGTAGTGTAGATTGTCCAATCCTAACTTCGAAAATATGGCCGAGCTCACTCTTCACATGATAAATAAAAGAAGAGTCATCCCTTGTGAGCATAATATCATCTGCGTAGAAAAGAAGGATCGTAGGTCCTGTGGAAAAGGGTATCATCTCCCTTAAGCAAGAGTCCTGATATACTTTCTCCGTCTCTCCCTTAAGCAAGAGTCCTGATATACTTTCTCCGTCTCTCCCTTAAGCAGGAAGCCAGGTTGAGGATCTATGTACAGTTCTTTGGTAAGATGCCCATTCTAAGAAGGAATTCTTCACATCAAGCTGATAATGTTGCTAATTCTGATTGCCAGAGAGAGAGAGAGAGATGCGAACAGTAACGGAAGTTAGCTTAGCCACAAGAACAAAATTGGCCTCATAATACTATGCATCTCGCAGCATAACAATTTGAATTATGCTTTACAACATGACCAATTGACATTCAATTGTTTTCTCCCTTGATGACAGGGAGATCATATCTCAAGTGTGATTTCCGTGGATAGCTTCCATCTCCTCAATCATAGTGGCTTTGTAAGCAGGGTGATCTAGGACAGCATGAATTGTAGGAGAATAATAACTGGGTTAATAGCAGAAAGAAAAGCCATGTAAGGGGGAGCAACATTACCACGACAAGTGGCACATATGTCAAGTGTCATTGGTGTTATAAGTGTCTGGCGCGATAATTCCTGAAATTCCGATATGGTGGCACGACCTTAAACAGATAAAGATATTAAATAATTTAGATGTATATATTGACATAAAACTGAAGGGAATCATAGAGAATTAATAGAGAAATCTATTGCTGAAAAGATGAAAAATATATAGAACATGTCTTGAATTTAACTTAAATATTCTATATAATGCAAATGGTTTTGAAGAACTCAGTTGTTTTCATTTATAATTTTCTAACCTCACATATTATACAAATGGTTTTCAAGCACCAAAACCTTTTCATTTATACTTTACTAACTTTACACAGTTTTCCTAAAATGGCAACTACTTTTACCCTGAACCTAATAAGCACACTTTGATGGTACCGAGTAGTATTTTTTTTGGTACATTTTTAGAAATGCTATATCATGTTGAGGAGTTGCCAAGTGTCATCGAGTGTCACCACAGAGAAATTCCCAAAAATAGAAGTGCCTAGGTAACATTGGGAAGGAGACACCATCTAGTAACACGTCCTTGGTAAGAGGGTACAATATAACGTGTTTACAAATCCCCTTATGAAGAGCAATGGACAATTCAAGATCAAAAGTTTAGTTGCAATATCATATAATTAACAAAAATAGCAGGGGAAGAAATTGAAGGATGCAAAAGACTAAAGGTGCTTATTGCATCTACTTGCTGAGAGGATTGAGTTTGTGGCGTGATAAAAGAGGAAACATGTCTTTACTGCGAACCTATAGGATCACACCATTTTGTGGTTGTGGAGAAGGCAATTTCAATAGTAACAGGTAAAGGCATAGGTGGAGTAGACGCTGGAGTAAGATGATTAGAGGAAAATAGGGAACAATCTCAGAGAAAGTAACATCCATAGACGTGGCAAAATGATGAGACTGAGCATCATAACAATAGTACTCTTTAGAGATACTAGAATAACCACTAAATACACATCGAATTACCTTCTCATCCAACTTCGATAGGATGACGATCATAAATGAAATACATGCATCCAAATACATGTGGGTTAATAAAAAACGTAAGATCTCCAGGTCGAAGAATCTGCTAAGGACCTGTATGATCTCCCAAGATCCGAAAAGTTGTGTTGTTAATGAGAAAACGCGATGTAGAAACGTAAGATCTCCATGTCCAAGAATCTGATAAGGACCTGTATGACCTCCCAAGATCCGAAAAGGTGTGTAGTTAATGAGAAAATACGATGCAGGCAATGCCATCGACCAATTAGTTTAGGCTTGTTAATGCCACACATGACACAACAAAGATTTAGTCACTTCAAGGAGTCTGTTATGCTCAGCAACACCATTCTTTTATGGCGTGTAAGGCTACGTATTGACAAACAATACCATTCTCCTGCAGATAGTGATCAAAGAAGTGAGAAGAATGCTCACCATTATGGCCAAATCTAAAGGTCTTAGGAGAAAAATTGTATTGGGTACAAAGCATAGAATAAGTTCCTGAAATAGAGAGATCCATGGAGTTAAAAGCCAACTAAGGATGATGGCATTATCAGCATCCCACTTCGCAGCATCTAGGGACCCAACCTTTGGTCTTGAGCTAGTGCCAGATCCCATCTTAATGTGGCTTAAACATATAGAATAATGACACATTTCCATTGCACAAAATCCATAGAATTGAGCATAATAGTGGTGATACAAGTATCGGAGTTCATCATGACATAACCTTCCGCCATCTTTGAATTCTCAAGATGACAAACCTTTCTTAAAAGAAAAAAGGAGCAAAAAATAACCTTTAATAATGACAAAATATGCTGTAAAGAAACTCGAGCAACATCCAAACAAGGATACAAGTTGACGCGGGACGGGAACCCTAAAATGCGTGATTATGATTTTGATGCGATTTGCCGAAATTAAATAAAATTAATTCAAGATTAATCTCAAAACTATCACGATACCTTCGGGTTCGTAGAATTCTGGTAGGTAAATCACGCGAGATCCTAATAGGGTGTCCAATCCAATGCACAAGTCCCGTTAGATTTGAGGCCGGATCGGGCCGAGAGATAGGACTCTAGCTTTTCCAGGATTGGGTGCTCATCTTTGATCCGATGTAGATTCACGGGTTTGAACTAGGGTTGTAGAATTAGGTAGGTTTAATGGCTCCGATGAAAACTAGAGTTTTGATGAAAATAGGTTTTAGGTTTTGGATTAGGGATTCAATATGGGTAATGGATTATAAAAGAAAGACAGAGAGAATATATAGCAATGATAATAAAAGATCAAAAGAGAATAGATGGGAATCACTCCCTTGGTTTCATACCAAACCCATCTCGGGAAGAAGAATATTCAAACATAAAGCATTCAAAATATTCAATAACTAAATAGAAAGTGTTTACAAACCTCTTTATATAGGCCACCAATAATTAATTCGAAACAAAGAGTCCTAAAACAATAAAAGACTAAAAAGGTAAGTTTTTTTCGCAAAAAGAAAATTCCCGTCATTTGGGCCGGAGTCGATCCACGGTAGCGATGATGTCTTATTCACGAAAGACTTTGTGGCACAACCTGGTAATCTTGTTCATAGCACGTTGTGGCACTGTTCACAATACGCTGTGGACATCGTCACTTGACAACAGTTTCAGCCTTCTTTTCTCCTTTAAAGCTACGGTACTCGGACTTCCTCTACGTTTCTTTCGACGCCGGTATAACTGATATGGTCCGAATATGACGTCCATGTATGTGGCGTCCCCGTCAATGCTTCTGGACCAAATGGGTTTCATCACCGATGAAACGCGCTCGTGGTAGATGTCAATCAAATCGGGTTCAATCGGTAAACCTCATTTTCGTGGATCCAAGTGTTTTCGAACTCCGATTTTTCGACCTATTTAACTAGATACTTCTGGAATCCCCCATCATGTGTGGAGACGACATGATCACTTATATCCTCTATCTCATCTTTTTTCTGTCGGCTTGGGATGGAAGAGGTACGGGCTACAAGGTTGGGTTGGGGCTGGGGCTATGAGGTGGTTGGAGTGGGTTTTCGGAGTTGGGGTGAAACCCAAGTAAGGAATCAAGTTCTCCACATTGAACGTTGAACTAACCCCCGTACCTGGAGGAAGTTCAAGTACGTATGCATTAGGACCACTATTAGCCAAAATTCTAAAGGGTCCAGTGCCTCGGGATTGAAGCTTCTTTACGGATCCCGTTGGGAACCGCTCAGGCTTGACTTAGACCATCACATAATCACCCACATGATATTCTTTAAAACGCCTATGAGCAATATGCAAACAATTTGTAATGATTATTGCTTGAATTAATCTTTTGTCTAATTTCGGCATGCAAGTTATGAATGTGTTGTGCAAATGCATCGACAGACTCTGACACTATGAGATGCAGACATGGAGATTGAATCTAGTGGTGTTCTAGGCCTATGACCATATACTACCTCAAAAGGACTCATGCCTATAGACCTATTGACAAAATTATTATAAGCAAACTCAGCTGTGGGTAAAATGGTATCCTAGGTCCTAACATGATCACCGACAAGACTACGAAGGAGATTCTCAAGATTCCTATTGGTACTTTCGGTTTGGCCATTCGTTTGAGGGTGATAAGTCGTCGAAAATTGAAGCATTGTGCCCATCATGTGCCAAAGGGTCTTCCAAAAATAGCTAGTGAATTTGACATCCCTATCAAACACAATGGTTTTGGCCAACCCATGAAGACGTACTACCTCCGCGAAAATCAATTTAGCAATATGAGATGCATTGGAGGTTTTGGAACGAGGAATGAAGTGGGTCATTTTGGAAAATCGGTCCACTTTGACAAAGATGGAATCACGCTTCCTTGGAGTTTTGGGAAGTCCAAGCACAAAGTCCATTGAGAGGTCTTGCCACGGTGTGTGTGGCACAGGTAATGAGGTGTACAAGTTGGTATTTTGTTTAGTTTGTTTTGACACTTGGCAAGTACGACAATATTTGATGACCCGGGCGACATCTCTCATTAGGCTAGGCCAAATGAACCTATCCTCTATAAGCGCAACAGTTTTATTACGCCCGAAATGTCATCCCTCCAGCATGTAACTCCAAAATGAGAAAGTCACGCAATGAAGTGCGAGGGATGCAAAGACGATTGCCTTTAAACAAGTACCCATCATGGATGGTGTATACAAAGTGTGTGCTAGTCAGGTCACTAAGGAGAGCAGTGTACTCAACCCCAAAATTTGGGCACTCGGGGTACTCATCCTTTAATCGCTCAAACCCAACGACCTCGGTGCTCATAGAGTGCAAAGTTGCCACTCGACGACTAAGCGCATCAGCGGCCTTGTTTTAAGCACCGACCTTGTGCTTTAACATGAACGTGAACCCTTGAAGGTACTCGACCCTCTTTGCGTGCCTCGGGTTCAACTTTTTCTGTGAAGCAAGTAAGCGTAAGGCTTCATAGTCGGAGAACATTGCAAATTTCTGTAGTCTAAGGTAATGTTTCCAATATCAAAGAGATTGGACGACTGCATAGAACTCCTTGTCATAGGTGGAGTATTTTTGCTTTGCCTCATTAAGTATTTTACTAAAATAGGCCACATGGTGACCCTCTTGGCTAAGCACTCCTATGCCCACACCCGATGCGTTGCATGCAACTTCGAAGACTTTGGAAAAGTCTGACAATCGCGTAACGGGTGCACTACTCATCCGTTGTTTGATCTCAACAAAGACTTTTGTCGCCGCTTTGCCCCATTTAAAGTTTCCCTTTTTCATGCAATCTGTGATTGGGGCCATGATGGTGCTAAAGCTTCTGATGAAGCGATGATAAAAAATAGCCAAACCATGAAGGCTGCTGACATCATGTATATTCTTAGGTTCTGGCCACTCCACAATGGCTTTAATTTTTTCGGGGTTTGCGACCATTCTATCGGTCGAGATAATGAATCCTAAGAAGACAACAAAACGTTGTATGAAGGTGCACTTGAGATTTGCAAACAACTTATCGCTCTTTAGGGTTTCACAAACCAACCTAAGGTGGTTCGAGTGTTGTTCCTTGTTATGACTATAAATCAAAATGTCATCGAGATGCACAACAAGGAATTTGCCTAGAAATGGCCTCAACACCTGGGTCATGAGTCTCATGAAAGTACTCGGGGCGTTAGAAAGCCCAAAGGCATGACCGCCCACTCAGAAAGACTGTCCTTAGTCTTAAAAGTGGTTTTCCACTCATCACCGGGGAGGATTCGGACTTGATGGTAGTCACTCTTAAGGTTTATCTTTGAAAAGATATTGACACCAACCATCATATCGAGCATGTTATCGAACCTTGGTATGAGAAATCGATACTTAACCGTAATCTTATTGATTGCACGGCTATCCACACACATGCGTCGTGTACCATCTTTCTTAGGAGTGAGTAGGGCAGGTACGATACAGGGCTCAGGCTCTCTTGGATGAGGCCCTTCTGAAGGAGCTCATTGACTTGCCGAGTCAACTTGGTGTGTTCAACCAGATTCAACCTATAGTGGGGTATGTTCGGTAAGGTAGATCCGGGAACCAAGTCTATTGCGTGTTGGATATCACGCAGGGGAGGGAGTTCGTTTGGTAAGTCTTCAGGGAAGGCATGTGTAAACTCTTTCAGGATCAGCTCAACCTCCTTGGGACACTCGCTCACTGACTCGGGAGTACTCTCAACGGTGACGACTACGTACACCACACTCTCATCTAACGACACTTTCTCGAATGCTGAAGGGCTCACAATATTAATGGATTTAGAAGACTCGCCCTTCTTCTCGACTTTGTTGGTTGATGGTGTTTTGAGAGGCAAAGGGTGTAAAGTAATCTTCTTGCCCTTATGATGAATGTACATATGTTTGATTGACCAAAAAGGGTCACGTCCATGTCGTAGAGCCACGACCTTCCCAAAATGATATGACCCACATCCATCGGCACCACATCACACCATAAGGTGTCCGAATAAGAACCTAACTGAATCGGTACACGACACCTTTTTGATACGGGAATGGATGAAGAGTCGACCCATGCGACTTTATAGGGTCTCGGGTGGGCTTCAGGTGTAAACCTCAAGCGGTGTATGAGATGAGTTGACACTACATTAGTGCAACTACCGCTATCCATGATGACCTTATAACTCTTTTTACCAAATTTGGCAAAGGTGTGGAAGATGTTCTCCCTTCGCCAGTCATCCTTTTCATTCCGTTGAGGCTATGCAAGGGCACACTTCACAACTAAAGCATGGCCAATAGCATCACCCTCCTCATCGTTAGGCGTGCTGTCTGGCTCAAACACTTCCTCTTCAACCACTATATCACCTTCACCCTCCTCTCCCTCAACGAAGAGAGTCCTTTGGGGGTCTTTTGTAGGGCATTGGGCGGCAAAGTGTCCCATCCTATGACATTTATAGCACTTAACGTGAGAGCTGCCCCTTGAAGATTCTTCGACTACACCTTTTCCCTTTTCAAACCTCGCATTGATAGAGATAGGTTGTGTAGGCTTGGGAGGAGGATTAAATCGTCCCTCACCGGAGCATTGACCACTATATTGTGGTTCAGTTCTCTTCACCACCGATGCTTTCAAATATCGTTCAAGATCTTGCACAACGGCATAACATCTTTCAAGAGTTTCCACAGGGTGAGAAATCAACTCTTTTTGCAAATCAAGTTGCAATCCGGTGTAAAATCTAGAGAGTGATTTCAAGGTCTTCCAATACCTTGACCCTCATCATGAACTCTTCGAATTTGGCAATGTAATCAGTCACAGACATACCACCTTGGCGTAAATTTTGCCACTGGTTGAAGAGGCGTTGGTGGTATGATAAAGGAACATACTTCTCAGCAAGCCGTTCTTTTATATCATCCCAACGGGTAGTGGGAGGACAACCCGCATTCACCCTGATGCGCTCGACATTGAGCCAGAAAAGTTGAGCTTGCCCAACCAATTTTTTTTTAGCGAGTCTAATACAACGGTCGTCATTCATGTCAATGTCAATCAAAGTGTTGGTACATGTCGGAAAGCCAATCGAGGAAGACTGTAGGGTCCATTCTTCCATCGAAAGTCAGAATCTCAATTCAGACATTCTTGAGGAGTTGAACTTCAGGGTCATAGTCATCTCTACGATGATCCCTACGGTTCTGGTTCCGATTCCGATTGTCTTGGCGACCATCGCGTTCAAAGTGCGGACCTTCACACTCTTGGCGCTGATCCTGGAGTTAATCATCCGCTTCTAATTGGTTGATTCGATCACACAATCGTCCATTAGAAATTCCAAAGGATGTTTGGGCTTGCTCTGTGGTATTCAGACGCTTGTTAATTCTTCTCGCATACCTTTAAGGGTATTGAGAATCTCACTCGAATCCATGGTGATCACAGATTCCTATTAGGGTTCTAATATGGAATGCAATATGAGCTCAAAAAGAAAAAAAATGCAATAAAATAAATATGACAAGCAAAGATGCCCTAACCTAGAAAACCGGGCTCTGATACCAAAACTGACGCGGGACGGGAACTCTAAAATGCGTGATTATGATTTTGATGCGATTTGCTGAAATTAAATAAAATTAATTCAAGATTAATCTCAAAACTATCACGAGACCTTCGGGTTCGTAGAATTCCGGTAGGTAAATCACGCGAGATTTGAATAGGGCCTCCAATCCGATGCGCAAGTCCCGTTATATTTGAGGTGGGATCGGGCCTAGAGATAGGACTCTAGCTTTTCCAGGCTTGGGCGTTCGTCTTCGATCCGATGTAGATTCACGGGTTCGAACTAGGCCTGTAGAATTGGATGGGTTTGATGGCTCAGATGAAAACTAGGATTTTGATGGAAATTGGTTTTGGGTTTTGGATTAGGGATTCAATATGGGTAATTGGGTAGGTTTGATGGCGCGCTATGGTACAGTTCACAGCACACTGTGGACGTCGTCACTTGACAACAGTATCAACCTCCTTTTCTCCTTTGAAGCTACAGTACTCGAGCTTCCTCTACGTTTTTTCCGACACCGGTAGAACTGATGTGGTCCGAATCTAATGTCCATGAATGTGACGTCCCCGTTACAAGTGCTGGTCAGAAAAAAGGGTGTTTTTTTTCTATGCCTAAAAACACCCAAAAATATTTCAAAAACAAGGGGAAAAATATCTCCAAACACCATCACAGCAGAGGACATTTACCGTCAAATAGTTCCTCAAAATACCCACAAAATCATCATTGGGGGCTGAGTCCAGGACCATTTGATGAAATCAGACATGAAACATGGGACACATCGTCTAAAATCTTATAGAAAAATCCTCGAATCTCCTCCAATGTAAATCCAAAATGAACAACACCATATGCTTCTGATTGGGATGAAGAAACCGACCAATCCTTTTAAAAAATAGCTGTAGAGACTTACCCGTTTGAGGTCTATATGCGCCAAAAACCGTAAATTAGGTCTTATGGCTGAAACTTTGAGAACAAAATACCATCCAAAAAGGCTCTAAAAGTTCCCAAAAAATGTCAACCAATCTAATTCCGAGGTCAAATGGTTGAGCCATGCTCAATCAGCATGTCTTTAGCTGGTGGGTCCACAGAGGTCTCTGACGATGCTCTGATAGCAAGAAGAAGTTAGGTTTAGGTCGGGGATTTATTAGAGTAGGTGAGTGGTATTAGGGTTTAGATAGTGGTACTAGTTTTAGGTTTAGTGATATTAGGTTAATGGTTAGTGAAGAAGAGAAGTAGAAGAAAAAGAGAACTATGGTGAATAGCTTAGTTGGAGAATGAGCCCCACTAGCTTTTATATTAAGTAAGAAACTATTATATTCACCCAGTATTGCACCCTCCACACCATCACACCATTTTGCACTACTCTCACATATAACCCACATCAACACTTTTGACAGAAATCTTATGATGCCGGTGACAGACTATTGACACTTTCATTTTCTGAGAAGGTTAATAAGTTTGTAAACTTAAATAAATATATTTTAATAGTTGGTTTTGGAATCCAATCTTCTCCAATATTAAGAGCCATTACATTTGACAATGGAACAGCAAGTTCTTTTAATAAAAACAAAACTTCACAATATTCTAATTATGTTAATTGACAGTTCATATCCTCTTTTTATATTTTCCTGAAGTGGATATCTTTGTACATCATGTTACCTTTTAAAGTTATATAACTTGTTCCCTTCATTCTTGGTGGCTGCATTTGTCCTCCACTTTTGTCTATTCTTCCTACTTTAGGGATTATGGTGCAACCTATCAACTATAATTTTGAAACTGCTCGTATTTCATTAGTGTGATAAATAGTTTGTGTTCAATAGCATAATGGTACACTTGTCACTTTTAAGAGACTTCAATATGATACATTGCCTTTTTAGTTATATCATTTTGTTTATTATTAAATAATTATTTATTGCATAATACGTGCTATGCTGTTTTTTTCTTCCATACATAGTTTGATGAATGGTTCATAAATTTATTTTTTGCATGTGCTGTAGTAATATTGGTGGACTCCGAGTTTAGTATTTCAATTTCATGCATCTCCCATTTTGTGTATAAGGCTGAACATGTCTTGGCAATCTATTTTTACTTGTGGAGGCGGATTTCAGGATGAGATCTAATGGAACTATTAGTCTGTTTATAGTAATTATCTATACATTGATTTATTGAATTTGTTTGCTGGTTTCAAATCCTGTATATTAAAATTTTTAAAAATGGGTGGCATGATTTGTAAAGTTGTAGTTTATGAGTTTGAGACATTCGTCCTCTTGCTAAATAAACCTTTTGCTTTTAGACTACTTGGTTTTAATGGCGGAAAGTTGCGAATGGATGAGAGGCTTGATTTAAGCATGAGTGATCCAGATTTAGTCCCTCTTATTATTCAGGTTCGTGCAGTTATGTTATTTGTACTATAGGTTGGTGTTGAAATTCATATGCTCGCCTACTGTTTCATTTAGTTTGGTAGAAATTTAAAAATTGTTAATCAGGTATTCATACCTTATAAATTAATGGAATATGATATTTTTCAAGCCGATAGATGTTGGTTTTGTTTGTGGAATCTCTAATTGGTAATGCAACTGTCTCCCAAATACAAAAAAGTTTGGAAGTTATTTGTTCTCAGTAGTTGATAATTCTGTTCTCTCTGCATCTAATGTTACAATTTGTATTTAAAGATTGAAGAAAGTATTCTGATTAGGTTATTTAGGTTTTTCTGTTATTTGAATTACGAATCAGAATCTGTTATGTGGAACAAGTGATTATCCGAAAAAATCGAAATAAATCCATATTTGAGTATGAAAAACATTCAGAGAACTCCCATGAAGTGGGGAACAAATGAATTTAATCTTTTTCCCCAAGATTCGATCTTGTATCCAATGAGCGAGTAATTTTCATTCTCATGATTTTTACCTATTTTCTAGTGGAAAACAACACAAAACTTGACCTTCTCATCAATTTAAAAACTTACAAATGTTTGTATGATATATATATACATTCAAATAGGTAATTGAGCATAATTGGCAGCCAGTGTATTGTCTATTTGGTTATCTATTCAGCGGACCTAAGGTCATGTGATTCTAGTTGGTATTGAATAAGCCAAAATGTGAATATGGTACGCTGTTGTAGTGAAATTTACGATATTCCAGTTAAATCTCGACTTACTTTAGGAGTATTTTTTTTATTTAAGTTCTTTGTTTCTAGTAATGGTTTGTTTGGTAGGATTATTGCTATTATTATTATTATTACTATGATTATTATGGGAAGTTATTGTAGGTCTTTAGAGAGCCAGTAGAGTTTAATCTGTTTTAAGGAGTAGAGAGTTAACTAGGATAGTCTATTTCTAGTCAGCGTTGGACTTTCAATGTTTGTAAAAGTAGCACCCGAGGGGCACATCTCTCTCATGAAATGCAAATTAGAGAGGGCTATACAATCGAGTGTGGGTTGGGGGCGCTACGATTATAAACATTGAAATGCAAATGATTAATCTATCCCTCCCAGTCACTTACAAACTATGAGACAATTAGCATAAAAGAAGACAAAAATGCAAGATGCAGGATTAGTGAACTGTGAGCCTGCTTATAGGTGTGAAAATTTGTAGGATCGAGTTCGAGCTGGGGGTGACTTGGATGCAACTCATTTAGGAATTGGGTTTAGATTATCGATCCACATTCTACCTGTTTTGGAACTGGATCGGGTGCGAGTCGAAATAAGTGGAGCCATTTTGGGTTTGGGTCAGGTCAGTTCCAGATCCAACCCTTCAATAATTTGATATGGATCCGGGTTTGGGACTGGGCACAATTTTTTTATTATTAAAAAGCACCATAGTAACTAATATGATCCACAATGGTTGTGCAACCAATGGACTCTCATGTTAGCGCGGAAATCGTAGTGACTCGATTATTCAAATTGTTCTTCAAATTTATTATTTAATTTTCAAAAGTAGGTTATTAATGGAAAGGTTGAACACGCCTACTGAAGCAGTAGATACATAATAGCTTTGGTCAGAGAATTGGTCCTTTTATTTGGACACGAAGAGTAGGAGCACAAATTGTGTACGAATTTTTTGAAAGAGGCCCAGGACTATGCGTCTAGGCCAGCTAGGCATCATGTAGCACTCATCACGAGGATCGGGTGCCACGACAACCATGGTTGTCAAGGCGAGGCCATGCCAAATGGCGAGACAAATCGCCATGTGAACTTATATGGTAAGAATGTATATATGGCGACGCCATAGCCGCTATTTTAAAATTTTCTTTATAACTTATAATCTTTAAATTATAACTTATAACCTTATAAGTTATAACTCATAAATTATAAGTTATATTTATAACCCATGTTTGATAAGTTATATCCATCATATTTAGGGGTTTAAGTGAAACCCTCTAGTCTCTCTCGCAACCCCTCTCTTACATCTCTTTCGCAACCACTCTCTCTCTCAATACAACTTTGTATTTTCTTTAATCTCTCTCGTCTTTCGCTCGTCTCTTTTTTTTGTTGGTACTTTCTCTCATTTTTTTAATCTTAGTTTTTTAATCCAATTAGCACCTTCGCAATCAATCAACGTCCATGCATATGTATTACTATTTTTCTATATGTTTTTTTTTTATGAACTTTAATATCACCAATCATCTGCACAACTGATCTTGAGATCATGAAAATATCATCACATGGTCGTTCCAATCTTTCCTGACAACTATTTTGCTTGATTAATTAGTTGAATTTTTTTCGTCCTCTATAAAAAATATAAAAAATTAAAAACAGTAGAAAATTTAAAATATATATTAATTATTAATAAATATAAATAAAATTAATATAGCCATGACCTTGCCATGGCGTGGCAAGCCTCTTTACCATGACCTCTAGAAAATTTAAAATATATTTTAATTATTAATAAATATAAATAAAATTAATATAGCCATAGCGTGGCAAGCCTCTTTTTCATGACCTCGCCACACTGCCTTAACTACCTTGACGACAACTTGGATAACTTCGATCAAGTGCCACCCAAAAAATTTAGGTTTGATCCGATGCATGTCCACCGTTGAAAATGTTGTCACAGGTGCCTAAATTCAATGCACTGGGTTTGTGGGGCGTCACCTTATCCTTGAAATAAACACCAAAAAGTAAAAAAATTAAAAAATTTATTTCTTTATTTTTAAACCACATGCATGTGGCATGTGATCTGGCATCCCGGTGCAGCCCTCCCGGGTTGCGTCCGGATGCAGTTCCCCAATTCTCATGTTGAAAACTAATCGATGAAACGTATTGATTGTCATGAGCAATGCAGTCAAATCGCATATGTGGCCCTATGTGATGGTATAGGGCCATCGCATATGCGATTATGCAATAGCATAATTATTTTTATTTTAAAAAAAAACCAAAAATTTTTTCAAAAAATATCCAAAGTTCCCCATAGTGATCAGTAATATGTTTTGTGTTAATTTTATAGTGTCTAGAATGCGAAATAAAAGTATATAGTATAAGTATATAACCCATAAATTAGAAGGGAAAGTATAAATTTCATTGATGTTAAACCTTGGCGAGCACTAAAAACCAAAAAAAAGACTAAAAAGGCACAAATCATACCTTGGATGGATGTGCTATAGATTATGAAGACGAACCCCCATTTATAGACTTAGGAGAGCCTTAAAAAGCAAAAAGAAATAATAAAAAAAGCTCCAACGGTCATAAATATGACCATTGGAGGTGTGTGATCACATACACATGTATACGCTCGCATATGCCATCATGGCATATGCGACAGAGCCCTCCAGGATTGCATATGTGATCTCATATGACAACAATGGTCATGAGATAATCTCTCCTCTGAGAAAATAGTGAGGGAATTTTTGTTAGAGACTTAGTTGCATTTCAGATACCAAGTGAACAAGTTTCTCCTTACATGATGAATATACTTATATACGTTATATAGAGCCTACTGCATACTTCCCTGTACTTATTCATATCAATGGGCCACCAGGTTTTTCGAGGCTTAGAGTCTGGAATGTTGAATCACAGAAAAATTTACCTTCGATTTTGAAATTCATTCCCCCCCCCCCCTCCCCATGAGCTTGGTGTACCTATCCTGCATTCTCCATTGGAGGACGCTTTTTTTTTTTGGTGTATGTATGTGTGTGTGTGTGTGTAAGGTAAAATGTTGCGCCTACAACAGCTACTATACACAAAAATGTATCATTGTCAACAGCCATTCGAAATTGTTGGCCAATGAGTACAACTATATTTCTTTATTCTAATTAAATTTTAGTACAACTGTATTCCATTGTTCAAACTTTTCAAATGGGTGATAGTGATTGATTTTTATATATATATATATATATATATATATATATATATATATATACAAGCAGTTTTACACGTAAGTGTCGAGCGTCTTGGATACACAATTGTATAGTTAAAATTTGAGAGACCCAAATCCTGGGTCTGATTCAGAAATCGGGTTCAAGATTAGGACATATCCGAACTTTCAGGTCAGGTCCAGGTCGATCTGAGCCATTTGCGCTTACTAGATGGGGCCTGCATTTCCTTTCATTGGCTTTTTTTAATAGTGTCAGTAACTCGTTGATTGGATATTTAACCTAATTACATTCATGACTTTGATGCTTTTCCCAGACATATTATGGGGTCATCAGTAAATATTCCTTTTAATGAACTTAAATGACTAATATATCCTTCATTTCCTAAGCTGATGATGATGGTGGTGACGATGAAACCTTTCATCACCAATGCAAAATAGAACAACAACATGATTTTTTTGTTTGGCATTTTGAACCAAAAATTGAGTAGGTGGAGCATGAAATCTAAACTGGGTTTTTTCTTCAATCTCCACCAGGAAAATTATATCAATTATCGGCCAAGTTCTACTGGAAAGGACGATAGCGGAGTCAAACGAATGAAGTTGATTGCCCGTGCTGCAGAGTCTATTGGTGATGGTGATATTGTCAATGTACAGATTCGTAGATATCGACAATGGCAGCTATCACAGACTGGTTCATTTGCATCTTCTATTATTCCGTATGTCTTGAATTTCATTCTTTATAATGTTGCCTTTTGAGAATGGTTTTACTTCCGAACTAACGATTTTAGTGATTTTCGTTTGCCTCTACCAGGACAGCACTGGTGCATGGGAACAGGGAGATCTTAGCACCGGTAATTAATACATCTCTCCATTTTTTGGCCTGTTCTTTTCAGTTTTTGGTTTTCAACTAAATTTTTTGGGGTCACCTCAGCCATTTTTTTCATTTTTTTCACTCTTAATCACTAAATATGAAATTTTGGCAGTCACTCTCTACCCATGGTATCCTACTAACATGCATAAGTTTTACTTTTTTCCACTATAAGATGATGCTAGTTATCTACAACATCTTTTGCTCATTGTATCTAAATTCAGGAGTGATAGAAGTCATTTTCTATCTCATTTTAATTAATCTCGAGAACACGTATGCATGTGTTTGGAGGTGGAAGCATTGGATAGGCCTTGTAATTTAGTATTATCGTTAACATTATTGACTGGTGAAAACTATCTTATAAAATAACAAATTTGGGTACAAAAGTGATTGAAACTGGCTAAATGCATAGACAAAAGTACATGTCCAAAATCATTAGACACTAAATTGTCCCGAACAACCTCTTATCTCCCCTGTGAACTTCTTCATTAGCTAAAACATTTTCTCTTGAATTACCCTCTCTTTGAGGCGTGAAAATTTATAGAGTTCATCTGTTGGAGGATGCAGTCTATCCCTCTGAGTGCCTGTGGATGCTTCCATGGTGGTGGGAAGAGAAGATGGTTCAGTCAATGGATGGTGTATTAGAATCACACTCTATTCATAAGCTTCTGTGATTGATTTTTGGAGGGGAGATGAGTGCCTCAGCTCATGCTTTTTCTTGATTTATTTGAAGAAAGAATTAGTTCAGCAAAATTGGAAGTGGGTGCCTCATTAATGGGGATTATTCGAATCCAACTTTATCATGTGTTGTAATATGCCCGCAACTCCAATGCCTTTTTAAAATATTCTTCAGGTCTTTGGACTTTCATATGTTGGATCTAATATCATCATCAAATTCTGCATGAGGCTCCATAACTCCATGTCATCCTTCTATGAATATTTTTCAGGTCTTTGGATTTTATTCTCATGTGTAAGTTGGATCCATGTATTTCGTGAAATTAGCTTGCACAGCTATAGAGTTCAGTTTGGCTTTCTGCTAGATTAGACTGCAGAATGCAGATTATCTACAGGTGGGTGGGTGGGTGGATCTGCAGTGTTCCGTGCATGTCTAAACGTGCATGGATATGAATCTAGGGGAACCATGATCTTGAACATTTTAGCTTTTCCTTTGATATGGAGCTAGGAGAGTTATGACCGTATAACTACACAGCTTAGGTTTTGTGATTTACTACTAATATTAGAGAATAAAACCCTTATTATGTTCAACATCATCATCATTATCTATAATCAGCTCTAAGCTCTCTGTAACGGTACAATCATTCATATCCCTTCTCACGGCTTCCCTCCAAGTCGTCACTGGCCTTCCTCTTCTCCTAGTTCATTGTGCTTGTAGCGTCTCAACCCTTCATAAAGGGTTTGCTTCTGGCATCCGATGAACATATCCAAACCACCTAGGCGATATTTCATAATTTTTTCCCTTGTAAGTGCCACTCTCAAATTTCCTCTTATGTACTCGATCTGAAACCCTTATTATGTTCTTGGAAATTATAAAAGCAGGCAAGACTTTTATGTGATTGTAATGCATATCATACTTTGCTTATTACTATGAAATTATATAATAAAAAACTTATTCATCCATGTGAACAATGAAAGAACAATTCACATCTTTGAATTTACTTGTGTACATCTTATTTGTACACTCTTATGAAATATTGATAAAATTACAAAATTTCTATTTGTATGAATGTATGATTGTTGACATTTCCGTATATAAGGATGGATTTGAATTTTGACCATCTTCCAATTGATGTTAGGGGTAATTTGTAATTATTTTGTTGGTTCTACTGGGTGACATTAATCATTCATCTTTTAACATCAGATTGATTTTGTAGGGGGAGCGTAATTTTAATAGATTTGGCGGGTGGCTGGGAAAAAACTCAACAATGGGAAAGAATACGAGGCTTTTGGAGGATATGCATGTTCATTTTCTTGCTTCTCGTGAGTCTGATTCTAACAGGTATGTCTATTTTTAGAACAGAGGGATGATATATATTATTGATCTAACACCACATATTTTACCATCATATACTAATGTACTATAAACTAAGCCTATATTCCTGATTATATTTTTCTGGAATTAAACATCAGTATCCAATATCTTTAAATAGCAACTCGGTAGGATACAAGTGGTAAACATGCATATATTACATTGCCGATTTGGTATTTTTTGAACGGAGCCTGGATACTTCATTTTGTTGGTACAAGGCAACCATAAAGTTTTCTAAAAGCGGATACCATTGATCCCAGAGGTTTTTTCTCGCAATGAAGGATTTTCTACCAATTTTGTATCAGATCCGAAGCCAGGGTGGAAACACCACCAATATCCCGAGCACCTGTATGGGTGGCTGGCATTTTAACATATTCGTTCATTTCTCCTCTTAACAGGATATATATAAAGGTAGGTGGGATGGTGGATCCCACATTCCTTGGTCCATTCGGAAGAGGGTCATACATTTTAGGCAAATGTTCTTCTCCATTCCCAGCATTAGACAATCTGGTTCTTGGTTCGGTTTATGAACTCATAGTTCAACTTGTGCCGTTTTTGCTTGTCATTAGATCTTTCCGCTATTTATGCACCTGAATTCTCAAATCTTTTGCTTCTCTGGTGGTGACTAATGCTGCTTGCATTGTTGGAGTTGCCCGCCCGTAGGGCCTTGCCTGCTTCCGCTTGAAAACAACGCTCATGTATTATTCTGGCTCTGACTTACCCTAGACTCTTATTTTCTGGTTTCATCAGCGTGTCCATAGCTTGCTTTGGGTAGGATTCCTACAGAAATATTTGGCAAAGCAAAAACAGTGTCTTTATATTAATTTTTTTTTTCCCACCCAAAATAATCAGAGGGATGTGTGGTACTATAAAAATATTTCTGGTATGTGCATACGAGGAAAGGAGGCTTACCTGTCCAGGTTCACAGTGGAGTTGCATAATTCTTCTATTTAGGATGTACTCATTTTGTACATTTAGTATGCATATGCAACAAAAGGAGGTATGCCTTTCTAGGTTCATGGTATAATTGTACAAATCTTCTACTTAGGGTGCGCCAGCTTTGGAATATTGGCATGCTAGCCTTTGGTGTTTGAAAATAAGTTTTTTCTACGTTGGTTTGCTCACTACTGCTCTGTTTTCCTGCCACTTATGTTATCAACTGGTTCATATTGTGAGAAAATACGTCTTTTTTTTTTTTAATACTCATATAATACGTGTCTTTTTCTACAGCGTACTAAACATGTATAATACCCGTATTTTTGAATAAAATGTGTATTTTCTTATTATACACATATTTCGCATATTAAACAGTTTTTCCCGTATTTTACCTTTAAAAAAAAAAAAAAACTTGTTTTAAATTTTTTTTGAAAATTTTTAGTATATCTCATTTTCTCCCTGTTTGTTTCCGTTTTTTCTGTCTTTCGTATTTTACAGTTTTTTCCGTCTTTCGTATAAAGAACATACAATCACATTTCGAGATTGCTGCTTTGTTTGCTAGACATGGTATGTTAGGTGTTTTTTTCATGTGTCAGAGATGCTTTTCACTATTAATTTTGTACTAAATATTTCTTTAATAGTTTCTGTTTTTCTTAGAAACTTATATGCCCATAATGACAAAATATAGCATTTTCAGAGAAATATTGAATGATCATTTCAGTAGAAAGGGTCTTTCTTTGTTTCCTATGAAGATAGAAGAATAGGATTATCTAATATGTTTTTCAAATATCCGGGTTATTACCACATTGGTGTATGCATCAGTTTCATCCTTCAGTAGTGGTTGTCATGGGATCTTTTATGTACAAGTGAATAGGCTACTTTTCAGACAGTAGTAACCGAGAGTACCTGTCATATTACAAAGAAAAGATTTAATTTTGAAAGGCAAGTTTAGTCCTACTTTCTTGTCCTTTCAATGACTTCTGCATCCCTTTATTCCTTTCAGTATGGGATTCGAAACCTTTCTAATTTCTTAAATATTTACAGGGAGACATTGCGAGTAGATTACTTCTCTCTTCTTCTGAAACAGTTGACGGATCCTCTTCGATCACTGCCTAAGGTTGGAAATGTTTTCCATGTAATTCAAGTAGTGTAAAATTTCAATATCTAGTAAATAATAAAGAGTAGCTGTTGAACTTATGTTGGATGTGAACATTTTATATCAGGAGGCTGCTGTCCAGAAGGTTGTGGAGTTTATGGATGCATACTCTATAAGTCAAGAGGACTTTGACACAATTGTGGAGTTATCGAAGTTCCAGGTAATGGATACCTACCCCAATTCATTATCTCTTGAGAAACAACATAAGTGCCCATATTATTGGGAACTGCCTTACAGCCAACTAATCTTCAGATTATATTTTTATTATTCTTGCTGTTTCGAAACTGATGATTTTAGTCACAAAGTCGGCAGTTGGCAATAAATCGGCAAGGCTTCAAGTCAGGGAAAATCGGCAAAAATTGGTCAAAGTTGAAAAAATAGGGGAAAATAAAAAATTCAAAAAAAAGTATGTCATAATATATTTCAATGTAAAAATAATGATTTTAATGAACAAAATGGTACAAAATAGGCAAAATCTAGAGGTTTCATATGAACAAACTGAACAAAATAGTACAAAACCTAAGTTTTTTTCCCCATTAAGTATAAGTGAAAAAATGGAAAAAATCGGGCCACATCACAAACATCGCTAATTAATTGGTCGAGTTGAAACTTGGCCGATTAATCGGCGATAAAGTCGGGATGACTGCAGGTCCCCGACCTTTTCCGATTTTTTGAAAAAGTTTTTGTGAGTACGGATGACACATGTAGTCGACTAGTGAATGCTAATTTGGTAGGAACTGTTCAAAAATTTACTGATTACTTGGAAGGAAAGGTTTTAGAATGTGGAAGGCTGAGTTGAGGCGGCATACTTGTGTGAGGTGAGGCGTGAGATAGTCCGAATTGCAAGCTTTGAAACTGTTGATAGGAATAATTATTAAAAGATAAAAAAAAGGGGGAAGTGATAAGTTGAAAATTAAATATTTAAATAATAAAAGTATTGAAAATTTAGGGGAGAGATTATAATACTTAACTAAAATAAGGGTAATGATCCTCTCACTCGAATCATGGTGTGACTCGAGTGTGAGCCATCCACGTCGCGGTCAAATGTTGACCGCGCATCACATGAACGGTCTCAGGAATCGAGTCACCTGTGACTCGAGTCATGTGATCCTTTCCCTTAAAATAATCTAGGTATGCATTTATAAGTATAAAATTGTAAGGTATGAGCTCTAAAAAATCAGCTTAAGAGTGAATTGAATAATAATCACTATCTACTTAGCACAACGCTTTCAGGAACAATAACAATTTAGACAAAAGCCAATGTCTCTCACTCCGATGTAGATCGCGTTAGACAAAAGCCACGACAACACAAACAAAACAAGAGAAAAATGCAGAAATAACAAAGGGAAACCGACAGAAAACAATCTTGACAATAAAATGTATCAGAAAAATTGCTTCTCTAGCAAGGGAGAGAGTCTCGTCTAGGCCTTCTTTCATAAGATAATAAGGATAACTAAATTACATTTCTGAAGTCTTTTTTAAATAAAGAAAGCATAACTGAATGTGAAAGTACTAAACTACTTCTAGCTTTATAACTAGACTTCTGTAATTTAGGTGATTTCCCTAAACTACACTTTATTAATTTATAGACCATTTAATGACTAATAAGTTATTAAAGTGCTAGAGAATAAAAGTAGCACGATCAGATTTTATTGCATGACATTTCGGGAACAATTTTCATCACAAAAGTTCACATTTCTTGAAAACCGTTGATTCCATAAAATTTACAGGACAAAAATGTTCCGGTGGTCGAATTGCTCACCCTAGACATGAGGGTTAGCTTGAATCACCGAAACATGTGGTTCTTCCTCCAATTCTTTCTCATTTCACCTCTCCAATTCACTCCTTTTGTCCCACTATGCCTTTATTTTGCAGGGTAGTGATAGTACTGCCTCACCTTCATCATTGTTTCCTGTTTTGTTGTGTTTTAGTTGTTTCCTCCGCCAAATTAGACCAAACGATGGGTATAGTGGCATGGGAGTACATCATCATCCCCTAGTTAGAGAAAACTTTGTTGAGTTGGACAAATCATTTAAGTTCACCGTACTGCTGTTGTAACTTGTCTTCGTTCTCCCATGTATTCTCTGAACTTTGTTGGTTTCACTTCTGATTGTGTTGTCCTTAGTGTGTCTTCAATAATTTGACTGTCAGTAATTGTTTCCATGGTATCAAAACTTGGCTGATAATCGATCACGACATAGTCCAATAAACCTTGCAAGCGCAATTGGCCGTCCGTGCGTGCCATATCATATTCCCGGGGAAACTATCTTTTGTTTCCTTCTTGGTTATCTCTGACTGTGTTCTTTCAATTCGAGGGCCTCCTCTACTGCAGTTTAGTTTGGTATGTATCATACTTGAGTTTCGTCTGGTTTTTGTGTTGTAATGGTACTGTTCATTTGTTGTGCAGAAGGGATTATTATATATTCGATACGAACTCTTTGGTTGGATTGGACAAGGGCTTCTATAAAGATCTTTCAACTCATTCATCATACTATTAGTTGAAGTTACGGCAGGGAGGGGGGGCGTCGGAATAAGAACGAGAATTGGTGTCATGGTGGTGCTACGAGATGGCGATTTTTCGTATAGAAGAATAGATCTGCAGACCTATTGATTGACCATAGATGTGAGTTGATCGACCGGTATCTAAGAGAAGATAACTAGGTCTTCTATTGTTCGAGGGCAAGGGGAGAACATGTAGCGGCTTGCCTAGATCTCGTATTTCCCATGCAGTCCATCGGTCAAACCAACGATTCTCTTCTCAAAGTAATAGAGAGAGTCTTTTTCTTTTTCCAGTATGTAGCTGCGCAAGCTAGGAGCGCATCATCTGGGCAGGGCGAAAACGATATGTATCAGTTTCGTCGAGAACCATTATGATACTATCCCGAGAAAGTTTTCGGGGTGGTATTTGTATCAGTATCGGACCAATACTGGTCAGTGTCGGAAGATACTGTCGTAGTATTGGCCCATACTGTATCGATATCGGCCAATATTGACCGATACAACCAGTTTTTTATATATTCTTTTAGTTTTTTGTTTCAAAAAAAAAGATTGATACAGTATCAGAGATACCGTATCAGTATCGCTTTTAGATGGACTAATACTCGGTACCGATAACGATTTTGGCACCTTGATTGTTTCACCTCCTCTGCTTGTTACTGAGGAAATCCTGAATCTGTGGAATATTTGACTGTGTTCAAAACAAGAGAAAAAATTTAGAAAAAATGAAGAAAAACAGGTAGAAAATAATACTGACAACATAGCATAAAACATAAATCACTTGTCTGGCAAGGATCGAATCTCTTCTAAGCTTTCACTCATAAAATTGTAAAGATAATTACTATTTACAGATATAAAGTCATTTAAGTGAACAAAGTATAACTGATGTAAAAGTATTAAATTACCCCTGACTTTAGAACTAGACTCCTACATAATTTAAGCGATCTCCCTAAACTACCGTTAATTAATTTACAGACCATTTAATCACTAATAAGTCATGAAAGTGCTGGGAAATAAAAGTACCACTGTCAGATTTCATCTGCATGGCATTTCAGGAACAATTTTATCACAAAAGTCAACATATCCCAAGAACCATTAACCCCATAAAAATTTCGAGACTAACATCATTCATAATGTCGAATCACATCACCTTATACTTGGATCTGCCTATATATTGACGTGAACTAGATTAGGGTTCACAAGAGTTTGTGTCGAGATTAAGCCTGATTGCTAATTTCCAAACTTTGTAACTATCTCAAGGGAGAATGGAGAATCATTTTCTCTAAAAATTCAATATGAATGGCGCGCTTGAATGTGTGTTCCCATTGCTCCACTTTTGAACACAAGACTGCTCACTGCCCCACATCGATGAAGGAGTCGCAAAAGGTTTGGAGAGTTCTCTTAACCTAAGCAGAATGATGGGAGTGTGATGCAACAACGGATACAGGAGGAGGTAGCTGATGCTGAGCCAAATTTTGATGAACCCTTATTCTTAAAGGACATATAGAAGAAAAAAAGAAGGTTACCCCCTTTTGAATCAGATGATGAAAATATTGCTATTGAAAAAACTGCTAGGAAGGAGATGAGCTCTACAAATAGCGAAGTTGTAGATGAATAATCTACTACCATTGGTAATGACACGCTATCAAGGAAGATGCCTGTGAGTTGCCTGATGTTGTGATTCACTTGATTGGAGAGATGGGAGGGAAACATCCACCGAATGAAATCACACCTTTATCTAATTCTTTTCAAATTCTGGAGGAGAGTGCGAGATTGGATGAAAATTTGAACATCGATATTATGCTGGCAGCTGTTACGTCCTCCAAGAAATCTTCCTCGAGTAGTCAACGGGCTCTCAAAGAAAGAAAGATTGATGATATTATCCAAGCCGCCAATGAGGATAAAGAAAAGCAAGATTGTAGGAACGAAATGTGCTTTACATAAAGATCAAGACGTTGTTGTTACTTGGTCTAAGGCTAGGAAGGAAGGCTTAGGAAGGGATCCAAAAACTTTGCAAACTTTCTTAATGCATAATTTTGCCAGCTGGAATGTGCGAGGCATGAATACATCGTCTAGAAGTGAAGAGTTAAGAAGGTTAATCGCGAATTATCATCTCAAACATAGCCCTACTTGGCAAGTGGTTCTGGCGTGCTGGAAACGCGGATGAAACAGACAGTTTATGGCGAAAGGTGCTGGTAGAGAAGTATGGTCCGTTGGATTACAATTGGGGCGTCAATTACTCAGATACTAGAGGTACTTCGAACTGGTGGAAAAATATATGCGGGACTTGGAATCACTTCTCTAAGGGAATCTGGTTCAGCTGGGGCTGTGGGACCCGAATATGGTTCTGGGAAGACAATTGGGTTGAGGAGGGGAGACTCAGTCACATGTTCCAACGTGTTCACTCCTTAGTTCGGAACCCAACCGGTCGGATTATTGATTTCCTTTTGGAGTCCAATGGAATTAGAGTGTGGGATGTGGTGACCCAAAGAAACCTGCGTATTGATGAAGGTGAAGAGTTTGCAAAGCTTCTCCAAGTGTTGTACGAAATGAAACCGAATTCGCACAACCAAGACCAACGGAGATGGGCCCCGAGTAACAATGGCATGTTCAGTGTTAAATCGTAATACCGGATGTTGACACGTTGGCCGCTTATCAAATTCCAAGGGGTTACGCTTTGGAAGGTTAAAATCCCGCTAAAGATTAAGTTCTTTGCCTGGTCTTTATTGAAAGAGAGAGTTCTCACGATGGATACACTAATCCGAAGGGGAAAGAATATCGCGAACTGTTGCGTCATGTGTTCTAGGCAGGAGGAATTGGCTGCACACTTATTCTTTCATTGTGCGGTAGCTTTGGAGATCTGGGGTATAGTACTAAATTTGTTCCAGATGAAGTGGGTCATGAATGCTACGACATATGACCATTACCTCTCCTGGATTGCTGTGGATATGGACATTCAGATTAGGAATAATTGGAGAGTGTCGTTCTTTGCGGTCTTCTGGGGTATCTGGAAAGAGAGGAACTAGCGGATTTTTGAGCAAAAGAAGAAACCGGTGGGGTGTATTGTAAAGGTGGCCAAGGACCTAATCACTCTTTGGGTTTCCGACGGAGCTGAGATGACTTCAGAACCTTGGGAACCGGGGTAACTCCATTGCGAGGAGTCGTGGGGGGATGTTTAGCGTGTTGGCTATTTGCTTTCTCTTATGTTTGATGTTTTTGCGGCCCTTTTTGTTTGGCCTTTCCTTTTGTATTGGTTCTCCCAGCACCTTGCTGGCTTTTCTATTAATACAATTTACCGATCAAAAAAAAATATTATCATCTCAAACTTATGGTGTTTAATGAGACCCGAGTCAAAGAAAGGAAGTTTTTTGAAATTTATGAACTCAGTAAATCGTTATTGGTGGGTTGAAATAATTACAAAAGTCATAAGATGGGACGTATCTGGCTACTCTGGAGCCCGTGTAAATTCAGATGTAATGTTGTGGAGGAAACAATCCCATCGATTCATCTGGAGATCGCGAGTTGTGAGGATCTGTTTATGGCTCTAACTTAAGCACTGACAGGGCAAGTTCATGGGATGTTATGCAATGCCATGCTTCATCCCAATTTCCATGGGTTTTTTTGTGGTGATTATAACGTCAGGTTCCAAGGTGAAAAAGTAGGGGAAATGATGTTCCTACTAGAATTTTGAATGCATTCAATAAAGCCATCAATGACTACGGACTTAGGGGCTTGAAAGTTGCTGGAGATACTCTCTCTATAGAGTAACAAAGCCATCAATGAGTTGACAAGTTGCTGAATAGCTTGGTAAAGTAATTGACTCCAAAGTTATCGGGCCGTACACTAGTGATCATTCAAAATGTTGATCCTCCTAATAACAATCCTAAGGTGTTTAAGTATTTCCCCATGTCGGAAAAACATGAATGGTTTAACGAGGTGGTTAAAGAGGCCTGGAGGATGGGGGTAAAAGGAATTCCTACATACTGTGTTCAACAAAAATTGAAGCCGGTTAAGGTAGTTGCAAAAAATGGAATCATGAAAACCTCAAGGGGTTAGGTGAGCTGGCCAGGTACTTGCTTCCAAAAGCAGGAGACCTGAGTTCGAATCCCCTCCCCCCCTTGAGGCCACCCTTGGGATTTATATCCTGTGCTGACCCGACATGTGCTGAATTTGGGGTGTGCATGTTTCCCTGGGATTAGGCAGGTGCTCTAAGAGGCCCGGATACCCAGGTTATCAAAAAAAAAAAAAAAGGAATCATGAATTCTTTGATTCTCTTCATGACAATAAGACGAAGGGCGAAGATCAGCTCAAGGAGATCCAAAAAAGAACTCAAGTTAATCCTCTGGCTAGGGGATTAACTATTGAGGAAAGAGATGCATCTGGCATCTTGAACAATATTTTAGAGACGCATCTGGTATCTTGATAATAGCGATAGGAATACTAAGTTCTTCTATGCTAGTATTTCCTCTCGTATCCCTAAGAACAATATTCATGCTTTGAAGTAGGAGGATGGAAAAATGTGTACTAATAGCAATGAGATTGGGAATATGATTGTCGATTATTTCAAAGATATCCTTGCTGCCCCAAGGTCTCAATCTCCCATTAGTGTTATTCCTTTTCACTAGCGTTTCCTACTTTGCAAGCTGAGAAACTCATTTAAGCCTATCACTCCTAGAGAGATTAAGGATGTAATCTTTAATTCTTCAAGGAATAAGGCGCCTGTACTTGATAGATTCGCTGCAGAGTTCTTTTTGGTGCATTGGGATATAATTGGATCCGATATTTTGGAGTATGTTGCTTATTTCTTCTCTAAAGGTGAACTTCTCAAAACTCTCAATTTCACTATTTTTGGCTTATTCCTAAGGAACAAGATGCAAATTCCCTTGACAAGTACTGCCCTATTTCTCTTTGCAACATCATTTATGAAGTTATCTCAAATATTTTGTCTAATTGATTGGCTATTGTCTTTCCTTTCGTTGTTTCTCCTAACCAATCGACCTCCGTTCATGGCAGGAGAATCTCTGATAATAATCTTTTGGCCAATGAATTAGTTTGAGATTTTCTTAGCCCTCATTCTAGCAGAACCTTTTGTGCGAAAATTGATCCAAGGAAGGCTTATGATAAAATTAGTTATCACCTGGTTCAGTGGGAGACCTGCCTCCTGCCTAAACACTTTGGTGGTTTAGATATTTGGAACCTGAGAGTGGTCAATACAGCCCTCCTTGGAAAATGATTATGGCGAGCGGGTTGCGAGTCTGAGAGGAGCAGCCTCTGGTTAAACGTTTTGGCTGAAAAATATGGTTGGGCGCAAGGACTTTGGGGCATTAAAGTTTCCATTTCTAGAAGGGTTTCAGCGTGGTGGAAAGGTATTTGCGGGGTTTGGACAGACTTCTCTAGGTGGGTCTCTTTCAGCTGGGGGGACGGCTCTCGTATTCAGGTTTGGGAAGACCCGTGGATCGAGCTTTACCCTCCTAGTTCTTTATTTTCGAGCATTTTCAATGTCGCGGCCTTCCCTCGCACCTCGCTAGCAAAGACATATTCAGTCATTGGAGGAGCTCCCGTTTGGAACATAAGTACTAGGAGGTCTCTCTCCGACGTTGAGATGTTGCAATACCAACGTCTTTTGCTCCTCCTATACGACGCTAAGAGAAACCAGCACCAAAGGGATGCTCGCATTTGGCTAGCGTCAACAAATGGAATCTTCTCGGTTAAATCTTTCTACTTGAGCCTCTCTTGCCGTTCGTTGATATTGGTGGACTGAAACTTCATTTGGAAAGTCCAGGCCCGCCAAAGGTGAAAATTTTCTGCTAAACGGCGATCCTCGGTCGTATTTTGACGATCAATCAGCTGGTGGTGAGATGCAAAGACATCCTTAATAGGTGCTCGATGTGTCTGACTGATGAAGAGTCAATCTCCCATCTTTTTATCCATTGCAGGGTGGCCTCTAAGATATGAAATTCCATTTTTATGTCTTTTGATATGAGTTGGGTTATCCTGGAATCGGTTCCTCAGTTATTGGTTTCTTGGTACGATCACAGATTTTCCGGCGCCCATAGAGCATTCTGGAGAGTAGCTGTCATAGCGAGTCTTTGGGGTATCTGACTTGAAAGGAACAACTGGGTGTTCAACCGAAAGCGCCATCCTTTTGAATCTATTCTTAAGAGCGTTAGAGACCTCATGTTTTTGTGGATCCCCTTTGATAAGGGTGGGAGCTAGGACCGGAAGGCGTTCCCGCTTAGTTCCCCGGAGCCCCAAGTGGAGGAGGTCTGGCTTCGCCTCCGGAGCCCTTTTGTTTCTTTTTTTGTTCTCTATTGTTCTTGTTTTTGGTTGTTTTCTCTCCTTATATCCTTTCCCAGCTTCTCGCTGGTGTTGTTTGGCAATGGAATGAGCCTTTTATCGATCAAAAAAAAAATAAAGTTTGTTATAATTCCAATCCTCGATCAATTGTGACTGCATTCTACTTTGAAAAACTGGATATAGGAATGTATTTCTTCTCAATTTCCTATTCTCATAAATGGCTCACCAGTTGTCCTTTTTCAAGAGTACTTGTGGAATCAAATAGGGAGACCCCTTATCTCCACTCTTATTCACCCTTTTTGTGGAAGCATTCACCTATTTACACCATGAAAAAATGAGCCATGGTAGAATGAAGGTTCCCAAATTTCGTGGATGCCCTGAAATTTTCCATCTTATTTTCGATGAGGTCCTTTTAATATTTTCCTTGGAATGTGAAGACTCGATCATTGAAATCAAAACACCCTTAACCTCTTTCAAACTTATTCTGACCTTAGTGTTAATAAACAAAAGGGTAAAGCCTTATTTGGCCTATCCTGTCATTCCAAAAGGCGCATTTGCGTTCTCTTAGAATTTGATGAAGGATATGGTCCTTTGAGATGTTTTGGGCTCTCACTATTTATCGTAATTGATGCACCACCCCGTGAGTTGGAATAAGGTTTGTAAACCAGTAATTGAAGGAGGTCTTGGCCTTAGGAAGATTAAGCAGTGGAATGATGTTGGGCTTATGGAATATTTTTGGATTCTAATTACTAAGCATGAGTCTTTATGGGATAAACAAGCTCTAGCCAGATATGTGGGCCTTAGTGATATTTGGACTTGTTGCATGCAAATATATCTTCATGGGCCTGAAAGAGAATTATGGGAATCAGAAACTTGGTTAAGCCTCATTATAATTGATAATGGTGCCCAAACGAAATTTTGGAAGGAGCCATGAGTGTTGAATCATACATTGTTACAGCATTGCGGTGGAAGATCTATAATACTGTTAAGACATTGATTAGAATGCTCTTGTGGGAAGCTTTAACAAAAAAAATCATGATTGGCACCTTCCTCCTTCGGCTACTTTAACAACTTCAACAAGTGGTTGGAAATTCACGTTTGATCCTCTTAATATTTCATTTGAAGATGGAGGTATGTGGGCCCCCACTCTACTAGGAAATTTTCCCTCAAATTGATTTGGGATGTGATTAGAAAGTCTGGGTACTAAGGTCTGCCAGTGGCTTTAGATTTTCAGATCAAGAATGTAATTGGTAGAGTCTGACTCCAAGGTTGCTGTTGATATCCTTCTCAGTAACACAGCTAGGCCTTGGCGGTCCATTAAGATTGTTGAAGAGATTAAAGCAATGAAGAAATTTGACAACATTACCTTTCAGCATGTGTGGCATGGATGCAATCGCTGCAAATATGGGGGCTGAGGCGAGCACAGTAATCGGATGGACTGAGAGAAATTTGTTTCCATCTTCTGTAACCTCTCTTGCTTATGATGATCTGTACATCACTTATTATCGACTGTAATCTTCCTATTTCTTTAAGAAACGGGCAGGGACCCTCCAACCCTGATTAATTATCAGGAAGAAAAAAACACATTTATCTTGCTGGAGACTTTGATTTAGACTCTGTGACCCACCTTTGGAAACTAATGCTCTTACATTTGCGTGTTTGTGGCTACATACAAAATCCTAACCATCAATCATCTCCAAAGCATGGCCATCCATTTGGTTAATTGATGTGTGATGTGCCTTTGGTGTGTGACTTGCGAGGAATCAGTGGTTCATCTCTTGCTCCATAGCGACTTTGCGAGCAATGGTTGGTCCCACTTGATCACGCTGTTTGGTGCAGCCATTAATAAAATGGGGCGAATAATGTGGAGATTATGCCCGATTGCCATTATTTGGTTCCTTTGGATTGGAAATGATCCATCTTTTAAAGGTCAAAAGATGGTTGTCACCTTGCTTCTTATCTCTTAACGAAAAATGATGTTCTCTTGGACCTTAATAATTAAGGAATTTAAATTCCTATGTGGCCGTAATCTCTGACACAATTGGGAAGAGTTCTTTAAATTTTAAGCTGCTCCCAGCCTCAAATTGTGTGGGGAAAACTGCTGTTGGGGTTCTTAAGCTGAACTTTGATGGGTTTTTTGCTTGGTAATCTGGGTCTGATTGAGTTCAGCAGCCTGGTAAGGGACCACAATTGCTCTGTATTTGCCGTATTTACTGAATTTGCTTGACCATCGAAGGGGCCAATTCAATGGAGATGGAGCTGGAAGCCAGAAGGAATTAAACTTTTAACTCTTAATCTCCAGGTTCCCACAACAGTTGAAGGTACACTTTGAATGTGTGATTCAGTGGAGAAGATTGGAATTTCTGGAGCTCTTCCGATCCCCTTTTATAATTGTTGACCTGGTGCCCCATGTGTATGATCCTGTTGATTAATGGTACGAATACTGTTTATTGATTTTTTTAAAAAAAATCTGCTGGAAAAGGTGGTTTCAGATTACCAAGAAGCAAAATTGAACCAATATCAATTTCATTTAATTCCTTTGGATCTCTCTTCTATTCGAGGAATTTTAGGCATTCTAAGATATTCAATCCTGTGATATTTTGTTAGATTGTAACCTTTATGCCTTTCGATTTTTTTTAATTTTTTTTTAATTAGTTTTTGTCAAATATGAAAATTTAGTTAAAGCGAAAAAATAACAGACAAGATTCACAAGGGGAACACTACACTACCCCGTGTACTAGGGGCCTACTACCCCCAATATATCCACGGGTAGCTTTAAAAGCACCCACGAAATCTTCCAGGGCACCTTCGCCAAAAATATTGATTGTTTTGGATCAGATGATGGAGATTGTGTTTCGCTCCAACATTCCCACACAAGGGATCTTTAGATCATGGGGCACCTATCAGACAGTCAGTTTTCAATTCCACGTGGCACAAATCCAAAAAATGTAGCCCTAAAGTCAAGCTTAAGCGTGATGTGTACCGTGTGATTCTAGGGCTACTTTTTCTGAATATGTGCCATGTGGAATCTAAAACTGACCATCTGATAGGTGCGCCATGATCTCAAGATCCCTTGTGTGGAAGATCGGGGCGAAACATGATCTCCATCATCTGATCCAAAACACTCAATGGTTTTGGGCATAAGTGCTCTGGAAGATTCCGTGGGCGCTATTACAGCTACCCTATATCCACTTGGTTACTTTCAAGAGCCAGAGATTACTTTTCCTTGTCATTTGGTGATAGCAGGTTGTGTCATTGGATTTATTTTGTTGCACCTTCTGATTCAACCTACTTACTTTACTAGGAATCCACTTAACTATGTCCTAAATCAACTCTAATTAGGACATGTGGGATTTAACGGTGGGGCCTTAGGTTCAATTGTAGCTTACCCACCAATAGCATAAAAGAGATGGACTCAACTTATATGCTCTCATGCCCATTGACTTTCTATATGGATTTATTTGCTAAGTGTCAGGCCTTCATGGTTCTTTGGTTGTTCCAGCTATCATGGCCATCATTTTTGTCAATGTCTTCAAATTCATAGTTTTATGCATTCCACATCCAGGGGCACCCAAATCCTCTAGATGGCATACAGCCTGCTGTTAAAGCTGCACTGACCAAGGCATACAAGCAAGGCAGCAGCACACGTGTTGTCCGAGTGGCAGATTTAATCACTCTTCCAGGCTTGAAAAAGGCTCCAAGGAAGCGAATAGCAGCTATGTTGGAACCTGTAGAGGGTGACTTACCAGAGGAAAATGGTGATGCCTTGACAGAAAGCGAAGAAGGGAACTCTTCAGATGCTGAAGATCCAGGTTAGTTGTTTCTCATTATGAGTAATTAGAAGTATTCCATCCATAGCTATTACAAAATTTCACCTTTTTTGTTGTAAAATTTGTGTTTTAATCAGACTTACCTATTAGAATGTGATTTTCCAATTACTCATTTTTTTTTATAGTTAAACTAAAACAATCTTTGTTCTCCTTTTTTTAAAAAGCAATACAAAGCGAATGACCGATATTTATCTATTTTAGAAGACCAAGTTAATAGCAAAGTGCTGTAAATAAATAAAAAAATCTTGGGTTTAAACCCATTTTCTGTCTCCTTTTTTTAAAATTATTTTTTATACTTAATATTTTTTTCTTTTTCTCAACTTAAATGATTTTTACTGATTTTTTGCAAAAAAATTCTTGCTGAATAATTATTGAATTAAGAAGTGATGTGACTAGGGTTGTTGTTCATTGGATCCATTGGTTGACAGATTGGGTTACCATTTAGCTAATAGACTGCCAGGCATTTATAAAAAATAATAAAAAAGATTGCCAGGCATTTGACATCGAAAATGGGCATCAGCTGACATTAGCCCTCGCTCCAAAAGCCATACTTGACCAACCATTTACTGAATGCTGCATCTGACAGTCTGAGAGGCAGATTCCCTTACTCCTTATGAATTTTTTTTTCTTCGGTCTTATTCCTTATGATTTTTTTTTATTCAGTCTTATTCCTTACAAATGTTCTATTATATAATTGTAGCTTGTTTCTTTTTTTCCTTGTTACCATTTTCTTTGGGTGGTATTAGATGAGCAGGGTGCCGCCATGGTGCGCCCCCCTATCCCAGCACGAAACCTGCAACTATGGGAAGTGCACAGGTTTAGGGCCCACTAAATTTCTGCGCACGCCCCAAAGCTGGGCTGACATTAGGATAGGGCACACTGCAGTGAGCGACCCACGCACCATACTCTTTTTTTATATCTTTTGCATACTACATTTTTATGAATTTGTGATTGTATACCATAATTTTTTTTACAACTATCTGAGACAGTTTTTTTGATGGGATCTTCGGCATTTCCGACCATGGTTCAAAATGTAGGTAAATGGATACGTGTCAATGTATCGGATGATGATTTCAAATAATCATTCGTATCGACCAATACTTTCAAATTATCAAAATTTGCCACTGATAATTTTGACAATTTGGAAGTATCAGCAGATATGACTGATAATTTGAAATTATCAGCCGATGCATTGGGGTCGGTACATTTGAATATATTAACCCTGACACCTCATGTAAATGCGATACCATAATGAGCTCGAGAATGTCACAATTAGGACTGTCAATGAGATGGGCTTGACTGGTTAAATTGTGCTGAAAAGGCCAGAATCCTAGCCGCTAATAATGGGGCTAAAAAGTCAGGCCTGGCCACATCCTGAAATAGCATAATATGCTTGGACTGGATGTGAAATGCTAGATGCCTAGGCCCAAGTCCAGCCCATTTATTAATTGGGCCTCAAATTTGTAACCACCTCAGTCTTCTGGGCATGATCATGCTGGCTTGTCCGGCCCATTGACAGTAATATCCATGTGGTGTGCAATTGATATTTCTTGTGGGTTTCTCACATGGTTCAAAATTTCAGATGAAACCAATACGTATTGGTTTTTGAGGTCACTGGGCCGATACATTGAATATATCGGGCCATATACATTGGTATGTAATTAGCCGATGCATACCAATGTATTGTCCAATACCGATTATGTATCGGTTTTGGAGCTGGCCCATACGTACCGGAAAACCAATATTTTAGACCTTGTTTCTCATCTCAAAACTTTTTGTTTGGGATCTACTGTTTAACCCATGTTCTATTTTCCTTGCGCATGTCAGATGATGGAGCCAGTGGTGAACAAAAACTGCAGCTAGATCTACAGAGTAACAAGTCTAAAGGTGGGTCTTACTAATATTAATTTCTACTTCTCTACTGTTTCACCCATATCCTGTTTTCCTTTCTCACTCCATTTTTGTAATTTTTTTCAATAAATTGGATTGATCTTGTATTCTATAAATTTGTAGGGATTCAAGTACAGCTGGATTTGAAAAATACAGGAAATTCTAATCCGAAAAACACACTGGCAAGGAAACCCAGAGGTTCGGAAACTGCGGAAAAGAAGGGTGGGCGTGCTTCAGGGGCTACCAAGAGAAAGAGATGAGATGCTAGGCATGGAGAAATCGGTTTCAGGTACTTTTGAAGGAGCAAGGAAAAGGATTCCTATAGATGGATACTGCTTGGTTTTGTTTGTCCATTCCACTATATATAAGGACCAAATTCCCTTTAAATTTTGCACACTTTGTTTCGACATTTGGGTAGAAATGAAAAAAATATCAGAATCCTGCATGTGGCTGACCTAATTATGTTCCCCCTTGTTTTGTGGAAGCTTGCCTTTGTCTCTTGCGCATGGTTCAAAATTTTGGTTCGGCATCAGTTTCGGGGGTCACCAGGTCGAGACTTGAATTTATGGAACCATAGATATTGGTATGTATCGGCCGATAAATACCAATGTATAGTCGATGCATATCAGTTTTGGAGCTGGCTGTTACGTACTGGAATACCAAGATTCTGAACGTTGCTCATGTGGCTAACATCTTCAATTTCAGTCTGAAATGTAATATGCCCATCAACATTCATCAATCATCATCCGATTTTCAATAGAAGTAGCTTTCGTTTTTATGCTAAAGTTTTTGAGAGGCAGCTCCATTCATGAATGATCAAATGATATATACACATTTTAAGATGATGGATGATGTATTAGACACTTTAATTTCAATTTGATGTAAACATGGTTTTATAAACCTAGATGTGTAACTGATGGGATCCAAATGAAGGGAAAACGGGTAAATGTCTAAAATCAACTTCAACTTTTCATTTTAAAAGCTTTGATTGCTATCATTTCCAATCTTGGATGCCATATATCTTTAGACCATGATAAAAAATGGTGCCATATTAAATAAAGAAGTGGTCCAATCCAATTCTTCCAGTGGATCGGATTGTTTTGCTTTCCTTTATAGGAGGATGTAATCTCAATTCGGAAGGGTATAAAAATTTGGGATTTTTGCATTTACCCCTAAGATATGTTGTATTTATACTCTGCTCTCCATGTGGTCCCTGCTTTTGTGATTCCTTTACATTTTTACCCCTTCAGTGACAAATCGACTATTGATCATTATAAAACTAAACTTTGATTACTTTGAATTAGATGATGGCGATTATTTTTCACTATAATTTTCTATCCAACGAATCTTGAGACCAGGAGTATAACATCAAACGGTCAGATTTTGATTCAGAAGGCACATTAAAAATTGATCCAAGAATCATGTTTGATGTACACCCACAATCATGTTCGCTTTTTGTATTGTCTACCATGTGAAATCAATATTTGACCGCCTGATTGTAGACTCTTGATCCCAAGATTCATTGAGTGGAATATTTTGGTGAAAATTGATTTTCATCATCTAATTTAAAGCAGTCAAAGTTTAAGTTTATAATAGTCAACGGTTGATCCGTATTGGAGGGGGGTAATAAGTGTAGGAAACACCAGCAAAGACTACAATGTAAATAGGTGAAACACGAGGGGTGGAGTGTAAATACCATATCTTAGGGGGATAAATGCAAAAATCCCTATAAATATTAAGGGATGCCTTTATTTTCAATCCAGTATTCTTCCTTTTCAACCCGAGTTTCAAGTATGTAAATCGTTGTTTGCTTTGAATCGGATGGTGGAGATCATTTTTCATGTCAATTTTCCCACAATGGATCTTGGAATCATGGGCCTACATTGTCAGATTTTAATTCCTGATGACAGAACTTGAGCCTACGGTTAGATTTGCCAATATGGATCGGATTAGGGCTCCTCTTATAAGATTGGGTCAAATATTTGGTCATATTGGTCAAATATCGGGTATCGGCTCATATGTATCCAATATGAATCGAATATAGAAATGCTCTTTGTATAAATTTTTTTAACGTGTTTACCTTTTAAAAAAAAATTTAAATATGAAAAAGACACTTAATATTGGTTGTTTCGGCTGAATTTGGACCCAACTGATATGCCGATATGCATTGCTTTTACATCCCTGCACAATTCCAAGGAAGTGAATATGATCATCAACACATGTCGCACGGGATTCTTGGATCACCTTTCAAAATATGTGCCATTTGGAATTTAAATTTGTCATCTGATGATAGACCTGTAATCTTAAGATTCATTGTGTGTAAGATTGGGACAAAAAAATTCTCCATCATTTAATTTAAAATAGTCAATAGTTTAACCCCATGCAATGAGTCGAGATGAAGAATCTTGGATTAAAATAAAGGCGAATAGTTTAAGGATACCTCTAATAGCCCACTGCTTTAATAAATGCGCCCATATGTTGAAAGCTCCCAGATATTATTTAAAATTTCTGAAGGACACCCACTTCTTCTTCTTCCTCAAACCTAAACACTAAAGTAAAAATCCCCTTCTTATCCACTTGACTTCCACTGGAATCAATCGGAATCGGATGGTTCACATCCACTTATAAGCTTGTTTTTGTGGGTTTGAGACATGATCTAATGATGACAGCTACTTGGACAATTTAGCTTGGTCACATATGTGCGTTACACTGCATAATAATAAATCACATTTCAATGGTATAATATATAAAATTTATCTCACAATATTGAAGTGTGATTTATCATTATGCCATATGACAAATATATGTTACCAGCCTAACTTGTCGAAGTGACCGTCTATAATTAGAACATATCTCAGCCCAAAGAAACCGGACTGTAAGTGGCAGTGAACCATGTGATTGAGGAAATTTGATATCAGCCATTAAAATTAAAAATAACAATTGATATCATAATCAATATGTCAGATCAAATCTTCTCTAAATACCATTTTAGGTCCGGTTGTACTTTATTTTTTTATCTATCACTATAACGGTACATATCACTCACATCTTAAGCCATTGATGGTGTAAGATCATTTAAACATCATTTTGGTGTTTAGATGTTGGTGAGGAGAATCGGTTCCCAAAAAGAAGGGCTTGATTCTCTTGACCATCATTTAAGCACCATAATGGTGTATAAATGATCATATACTGTAACGACCTTAAAAATTTTAAATTGAATTTATGGTGTTAGATTTGTTTTGCATCAAATATGGTGTTTGCGCTCCACATCGAAACCTACCCTAGTTGAGAAAATATACATTTTGATTTTTCAAAAGGTTTTATATTTAAAATTCTTTTTGTTGAAAGGCTTTGGTTATAAACAAGAGGTCTAAGGATCAAATATTGCTACGTAAGTTTAGCACCGAATTAATGCCCATATATCATAAATAAGAAAGTTACGGAGAACCCTAAATCACTATTAAAAGAATTCTTCTTAAAAATCCTAGCCCTCACTCCATCTTCTTCTCTAGCCACAATTTTCTAAAAACACCAAAATCTCTTTTAAATAACTTGTGTGTTCTTTTACAAAGAACACCGTGGTATTTTTCTGCCGTCATATCATAGTGAAAGAAGGCGGCGTAATCGTAGACGGACCATCGTGTGGACGCCGATCTCTATCGCCCTAATCGTCGTTGATCTGCCGATCACGCTTCAAGAGGTAGGTACCTATCCATCCATCTCGTCTTTCTCAGATCCCATCGCGTAGGATACGATTCGATCGCGTATCGATGGGATAATTAAATGAACCTAGATTTATTTTATATAATATTATTTTATGATTGAAAATATGATGAATCTCTGTTCTATTGTTGTTTTTTATTATTTTTCAGATATATTTTGGGGTACTTTAGAACTAAGATCCGTTCAGAATTCGCGACAGTCGATCAATCAAGTATACACTATCGATTGATCAACTAATTCAAAAATCGTGACCAAAACACTGTTAATTATATAAACTCGTTATATTATAGAGTCGATCGATCGACCATATATACTCGATCGATCGGGTCTGCGTTAAAGTAATTAAAAGTTCAAACTGCATTTTTCTTACTTCTGACTCTGACACATTAATTCGATCAATCGACCCTTATCCTCGATAACCATATAAATCGCGGTAAGAAACTTTATATAGTTGATCAATTGATATATACGCTCGATTAATCGATTCTGAATAAATTGCTTAAAAATCAAAATTGCATAACCTCATAATGAATTGCTTCTGACACTTTAATGTCGATCCATCGACCCTTATAGTCGATCAATCGACCCAATGACTTGGAGTGACGATTGAATATACATCCCACTTGAAAAATAATGATTATATAGAATTATTATATTTAAAATATGGGTGTAATATTATATTAAAGGCATGGGGTTCTCAACTCTTTAACTCATGCAATGGGTTTAATGAAGTATGATAGAATTTTATTAATTAAATATTATTACTATACTCAAGTGTATGTAACTCTCATTCATCAAATATTAAGACTATACTCAAGTATCCTAATATAATAATTATATAGCTTGATCTCTTTAAGGCTTAGTACATAAAGCATATTTTGACTCCGCTTCTTGGACAAACTAATGCATCGATCGATCGACACTTACCGTCGATTGATCAACTCTGAAACAAAATTGATCGTGCTTACTTTAATTTAATCGATCGACCCTAGTGTTCGATTGATCGACCCTGTACAGAATTGAACTATCATTAACTTTAAATCATTTTAGCTCGATTGAGCGATTCTCGTCCGAACAGACGACCTTATTCACACTATAATTTCACTTTTGCACGATTAAAACTCAAAGTACTATAACTACTTGATGTTGCGATCGATGGTCGTAATGCACTCTACTTTAAATTGTACTGCCCTTTTATTTGAGCATTTAATTATAGTATACTATATATGTATCATTTTATCGCGACCACTTCGATAATACAAAGTGCTAGAACTTCGATGTTCTTATGAAATCAAACTCTGACCTTTATGATTATCGATATCACACTTATAATCATACCAATATAATTATATTGGTGTATTATGTAAATAAATATAAGTATAAATATAATCAAAACCTAAGTGTAAATCGTTCTATACATGTGATACTTTTGTGTTTGCATTCTGATCAAGTTATACGAGTTAAGGATATGTTAGATCATGGGTACGAGAGTGTATAAGATCATGCCTACGCTTGGGCGTGGTGATTCGCTGAGATGGTATCGAAACAAGAAATACACCGTATTCGCATGTCTTACAACTCATGGTGGAATGAGACCCATAATGAGTTGGGTGAGTGTGAATTCAGTATAACCTCGTATACGGTGGCATACAAGGTGACCCGATCACCCCGAATTCAAATAGGATAGTATAAGTTATGAGTTAAGTTATGAGGTTCGACCATAGGCATTAGCTGTGGTGAGGTTTCTTCTACGGTCACATAAAACTCGGCATATTGACGTTTATGTACGGATGCAACACCTCGATGATAGTATAGGCTACCACACGAAGTACATCCATGTTACTACGGAACCTTTTCTTTGGAAAACGTAAATTAGGAAAGTTGTCTCACTATAGTTTGTCCTAAGATTAAGTATCAGAGTACGATAAGATATGAGTATGAAATAAGATAAGTTATAATACGAGTACGATAATAAGACACCGCTGTGTAGGCCAATAAAAGATAAAGAACTTAGAGTCTCTATACGTGTCGTTCCTTGCATAACCACCATAAGGGCAACGTCTTTTAGTCAAGACGAATCTCTGAAGGACAGAATGATATAAGTATGAGTTGTACGCCGCCCCTGTGACTGGAAGAGATGTATGATATGATATGATATGAAGGGCATTATGATATGATGATATATTACTATGGTGACCCTCACATGGTAGCTTGAGTAGCGACTTTGGCATAGGTCGTCTAGGATTTTATGAGTATATTAGTTACGCTCATGCGATATACAGACGTATGTGCGAGAATAATAAAATATGGTATGATATGAGGTATGATATGATATGAGATATGGTAAGGTACGTTAGGATGTAAGTGTCTAGATCATGACTATGCATTTATGATTTGATATGAGTTCTACGATATGCAAATGATGTTATCTTTCTCTTGCTATATTTTGAGATATTATATTTATCACTCACGTGATGCGCCCACAATGCATTTGAGTAGTATGGGGTGGATTGGTGGTATATCCCACTGAGTCTACGTGACTGAGTAAACTCATCTCACGATAATCTAACAGCTGCAGGTGACTATACTGACGGAGTGGACGTGGGTTTCTCTGATTCGATTGGTGCTGAGAATGTCGACCCAGTGAACGTTGATTACCAAGAGCCTTTGGAGGGTGACGTTGCCGGTTATCAGGAGGACTACAGTGTTGATTTTGATCAGAGCGCCGGATACTGATTTTGTAGACTTGGTATCGGATTTTGTCTTTTATTATTATCATCGATTCTATGCTTTCATTTTATCGGATTTATCTTCGACTTGACTTACATGTTAATTGTGGATTCATGGTATTCTATAGCATTTTATTAGATTTATTCAACATTTATGATTGCTTTATATTTTGCTGTTATATGTTGGCTTTCACAGATTTCGTGAAATCGGATATGTGCAAGAACTCTGATTATGTGTATGTCCGCTTAGCATATTCAGAATATATGCAGGTCATAACTCGAAATTCTAGGCCCTTAGAAAGGGATAAAATTTTGGGTCGTGACATACACCATTAATGGTTTAAGAGCATTTAAACACCAATTTGGAGTTTAAATGACGGACATGAGAGTTGGCCTAAAAAAGAATAGTTTTAAGGGTACGTCTATTCTCACCAATTTACGGAGTATGGACCACACAATTTTTCACGGATGAAAACCAATAATTGATTTGAATTAGGCGATGGAGACTTTTTTTGTCCCAATATTCCCCATGATAGATCTTAAGATCATGGTATGACTATCATACGGTCATATGTTGATTCCATATGGTACATGTCCATAAAATTGAAGGTCATCTCCTTTGCCAATTATCTAAGTTGCCTTTGGGAATGTGTGATATGTGAAATCAATATCTGACCGTCTAATAGGTGTGATATGATCTTAAGATTTGATTTTTAGAAGATCAAGAAAAAAAAAAATCTTCATCACCTGATTCAAATCAGTCAATGATTATCCTCCGTCAAAAGTTATAGTCCTTACTTCGAATAATGGTGAGAATCATAGATTAAAATATCGTTCGATACCAATATGTATCGGTTTTGGACTTTGTCGATTTGATAAATTGGATTTTTCTTAATCCCTTAAAAAACAGTCAAATTATCATTCAGATGATCGTTGATATCATCAAATGTATCGTGAAATTATCATTTTTTTTTTTGTGAGAATAACCCCGCTCTAATTTGATTTTGATCCATTGTGAGAAGAGCCCCGCCCTAATTTTAATTTAATTTTATTATAGGACTAAGCAGGGTACCCATATTGACATGCGTTGATAACGACTGCTCATGATTTCTCCCTTCCTAATTATTTCATTCGATTTGACTACCAAATGGCACATGCTTACACGTGGAAAGAGAGATAAACGATGCATATAAATAAATAGGTGGAAAGTTGAGTGGATTTCAACCATCCACTGGATTGACCTCTTGGATGGTTCATGGAAAAAATCAAGGGGCTACAATAGCTTAACCCTATCAACGGCTCAACTCTAACCAGTAACCACGCTCCCTTTATTCAGTCAAAATTCAGAATTCACTAAACCAACCGGGCGCATTGGCTAGGACTACGGGTGTATCCGGTTTAGTTTGATCGGTTTTAGACCAAAATCACAAATCAAATCGGAGTTAATTGATTTTTTTGATTTTTAAATCAAACTAAACCGTCTAACTTTTAAATCAAACTAACCCGATTCAATTCGATTTGATTTGGTTCGATCAGTTTTGATTTTCCTATAAGTTCTACTTGTATATCAAAATTCCCTCAATTTCTCAACTGAGTTTTTTATAAGTTCTATTTTATCGTTTTAAGATTTAGAAATAAATTAAAGACAAGGATAGGGTTTTATATAAAAATATATATTTTACTTAAATGGCTTTTAAAATTAATTAAAATCTCGACTTTTATATATATATATATATATATATATATATATATATATATATGATTACTTACAAACTACATTCCATTCGATTCGATTTGATTTTAATATGGGGAGGCTTAGAATTGAAATCAAATTAAACTTTTTTATTTTTCTTTTTCTCAAATTAAATCCAAACCATTACTCGTTCAAATCGGACCAAATCTAACGGTCCGATTCAGTATGATAGGTTGGGTCTAAAAAATGCACATCCCTAATTAAGACTATGCCTCAAAGAGGCAGAGGTTCTTGATATGCAGAATGGGACTAAAAAAGAGTTAAGTCTACAATGAGTGTTTCCGCAGATGCATAGACTATGGGCTACCTTAATCCACCTTATGACAGTTGTAATTGTTCACTCACAAGTGTCATCACATCAATCATCATCGTTAGTCTTATCTCTCATTTGTTCATAGGTGTGACATTTGCAATAAAGTGACGAATTGCAGGAAAATTTGCTTATAATTCACAAAGAGTGGGACCAAACTTGTGGAGAAATTTGGCTATTTTGGTTGAAATTAATAAAAATTATTATTAAAATTTAATAAATAATATTATATAAATACTAATTATATGTTTTATTATACTCTTTTGTACTCACAATTTTTTCCAAATTTTCTCATAAATGAATTGAAACGACCCCAATCGGAATATTCTCAAAAAACAATTTGTTACTATACTTGTCAATCTCCTCACACGAAAATAATCATAGTTTTGAAAGTTTACAATTATTTAGAGCATGCAAATAAGTGAAAGTATAAAATAGACCAAGGGTACCTTTATTACTTTTCAAGCCGAGTTTCAAATGCTCAAATTATTAACTGTTTTGAATCAGAAAATAGTGATGTTATCCCGATCGTAGACATAATAGATATTGAGATCATGATCTTATCATCAAATAATCAGATTTTGATCAATGTGACAAACATTTCTGAAAAGTGATCCGAGTATGACATTTGATGTACGCCCATGATCTTGTTCATTTTTCAGATATGTGCTGTGTGGAATAAAAATCTGGCTATTTGATGTAGGGACAATGATATCAAGATCTATTATACTGAAGATTGGAATGAATAATGATCCCCACCTTTTGATTCAAACAAGTCTAAAGTTTAAGGTCATGATACCTTAGTTGAGAAGGAAGAATATTCAGTTGTTGATGAAATTATCCTTCCACCATTTAGCATAAGAAAAAAGCATAAGCATCTCCATTAAGAAGAAGAAAGAACTTAAACAGAAATGCAGAAGTGAGTGGACCCTTATCGACAAAAATACAAACGTGAACACCGAATTTAAGGGTCTATGAATTAATTTGAATTTAAAAGAAATTCTTAAATGATCTTATACCATTAAAATGACAATTTTATCTCACACAATTGAAGTATAATTTGTCTTTATGTCATTAGGCACACATCTATGATCAGTCTAAATTTCTGAAGTGGCAGTCTATCATTGAAATATATCTTGGCCCAATGAAATATGTCGATAACTGGATGTAAACCATCCGATTGACGAACTTCGATAACAGTCATTAAAACTAAAAGCAGAGGTTATGTTATAGTCAACACATCCGATGATTTAAATCTCCCTAAAACATCACATTTGGACCTATTGCACTTCAATCTATGATGTATCACTTTGACAGTTCGGATCAACCACATCTTAAACCATTGATGGTATAAGATCATTTAAAAACAATTGTGGTGTTTGTCAATCTTTAAAATTCGCAAATAATTCACTTAATATTCTTTAAATATTTTATACTTTTTAATCTTATTTTCTAACTTCTTATCTAAATTTTCCTCTCAACTTGTTGAATTTTTTTTACTATTAACCTTGTAGAATTATTGTCATACCCTGACTTAGTGACAATGAAGACCAATACATCATCTTACCTAGGGCTCTCAATGAGCCGGATTAAGGTCATGCTAGGGTTTAACCAAGCCCTAACCTACCCAAGCTAGACTCCCAAAATTTTCAGCCTGACCCTAACCCGGACTGCGATGTACTCAGCCCAAGCCTGGCCCCTACAAGGCCAAGCCGAGCTTAGGCACTTTTCTGGACCTTTATTTTACTATTTTTTTTTAATAAAATTTGGTTGGACTATTTTTTTGAGAATGCTTTTATGGGCTATTTTTTCTAATAAAATTTGGTCGAGCTTGCACTAGTTTCTTTCTAAAAAAAATTTGAAAGTTAAAATTTTAATTAAATAATTATATTAACATTATAGAAACTCAGATACATACTTTTATTCAAACATTTCATTTTAGTTTGTTACATATGATTATAATAGACAATGGTCACTTGAAAAGACAATGATTGCACATTGATTATAAGACAAGGGTTAATCTCAAAGCATTTAATTAAAAGAATTATTTTTTATAACTTTAAAATGATAAATATATAATTGAAACTTGGAACACTCAATCCAAACCCGGTCCGAATTAATTAGAGTTGCAACATGTTTAATCTAGTGTGAATTTGCTTAATAGAAAGTACCACTTTTTCAAACTGAATGCGGGCTAAAATCCGGGCCAACCCGACCCATTGAGAGCCCCAATCTTAACCCTCTACCAACTCTAGGGATTATTTATTGGGTTTGAGTTGATGGGCTATATAGTCCAAACGTTTTGTTATAGTGACGCATTAACTAGATGGACAAGTCTATGGCAACCATCGTCGTTTCCACTTTCTATAGTGTCTTATCTAAAGCTGTAAAGTTCCAAAGGACTTGAGGCAAGTCAATTACTAACCATCTCTACTCTTCATGCTATTTACACAAGTACCATATTTACCTTTAAGAGCGCAGTACCTCTCGAATTATGCATACTCGCTGCACCCGACCCTAGGGAAGCAAACACAAGTCAGAAGAGTCTGGTGCCAGCAAGAACCACATGATGGGGCCCAGTCATTTACACAACAAACAAACCACTTGATGAATTCGATTGAGAGAATAATGGATCAAGAGTACCGGAAGGTAATTTCTTAGATAGCCGAAGGACTTATCCATAATTCCATATTCCTCCGTTACAACTAATGCTCGCTGGCTCCATCCACATGTGGTGTACAGCTAGGAAACAGCGACAAATAATAATAATAATAAATATCAAATGGCTAGTAAGTAGTAACAATTCAACTATTAAGTCGCTTTTACTTCTTTCTTTAAAAACACATCACCACCAACTTTGGATGCCCTCTGCTTCAATTCAAACGACCTGCCCTCTCACAAACTCATTAAAAATAAAAGGGCCTGCTTTAACTACTGAATATCTATCTCCATTCAGTGCGTGCAGCCGAAAACAGTTGCCGAGTAGGCTGATTGGAGATACTTTTCCTTCCAATCTTTCACACAATTAATCTTGAGATACCGAGAATATCGTTGGACCAACAATTTTTTTATTTCACATAATCTTAAGATCAGCTGTTTGAAAGGATTGAAATGAAAAAAACTACCTCCAACATCCGTTTCAAAGCAGTACTTAATGAGAGATGTTCAGTATTGTGTGTGTGTGTGGGATGGGGGGCTAGAAGCAGCCCTTAAAACAAAACCACGCGTAATCGCAGCAAAAACCAGAAACCGGAAATCTTATGATGCGCGACTAACTTGTTGAGAATTCCATTAATTTCAACAAACTGCTATACACTGTATGCACACCAAAGAATTCTTATTTTCACTTATTTATTTGCGGACAACAAACAGCAACGACCAGGTGAAAACGACTCCCCATCCACACAGTCGAGCACCAGAATCTATTAATAATAAAATACAAGAGCCAGCTGCGAGCCCTCACCGACTTCATTTCACCAGACAAATCAAAATTTATTTCTATTGTGATTTATTTTTTTTAACTAACCAAAATATACCTTTTTTCTTTTTCTTCGTGGAAATTCTGGAGTCGGTCCCAAGAAAATTACCAAAAAACCACCACCTCTCATTCACTCCTCAGACGTTTTATACAAGCGAATGGGTCCCCACTAACTTCAATGCAACTGCCACAAAAAAAAAAATAAAGATACAAATATAATGTTCAAGTCAGAATCGCAAAACAGTGATTATATTGTCCAAATTCCATTTATTTATTAATTAACAATACTCTTAATTTGGGTTCCGTAATGTCTCAAGCTATATTTAAATATGATAGCAATGATGACTTACCCTCTCCCTCCTTGCTATGACCAGAGAGGGTACGTCATCATCTTATTATGATTTATGTTCATAAATCATAATAAGGTGGGGGGCTAGTTAATATTATGATTTATTATGACCATAGGGTAAAAATGATGATCACGTCATCTTATTCTGATTCGAGTTTAGGACGCACGATGGTGCATGCACACCGTGCTTGAGACGCGCAGGCCTTTGCCACTGATGGGTCAGACACCTAATTCCAACTCCCATGGTGCCAAGTGGTTCTATTTCTTCATCAATTGTTGCCGCATGGTGAGCTACCGTTTACATCAGATTAAGCTTGAGGATTGCATAGGAAAACAATTTATATCCTGGGATTAAGAGCGCTCAAGCGCCAAAATATGAACAATTAACATGTGCTTTGAACCTGTTTTTAACCGTTCATTGTTTGTGCTTTTAAGATCTCCAATCACATGATATATATGGGGTTTGCTATGCAATTCTCGGGTCTTACCCTTCCATCAATGACCTGTTAACAATTGATACTGAGTTGGCCTCCACCGACTAGAGTTCTGGGCCTAAAGATTGACCAATGGTGCAGCCATCTATATCAGAGATGTTGATGTGGTAGGACTGAGAGTTGATATTGTTGGACAATGCTGACCATCTGATCAAGAAGAGGTAACAAGGTTGCAAATGGATGGTAAACAGTCTAAATCAAATACATAAATATGCTTTTAATCAGATGGTTAGAATTCTCTGCTCTAGACGTTTTGGATAGGTGGCGGGCCATTTGCGAAGTGTTAATAGATTCTCCTAATAAAGGTATTAAATTGTGCCTCCAAGCGGAAAAAAGGAAAGAATAATTTTAGGTAGAATTTAAAGATCGTACCGGTTTTTTCCAATGGTATTTAATTATTGGCAGGTTGTAAAATGGGAATGCTGTCCGAAGGCCTCTAGCATCCTGCACGCTACTTCAAGCAACTTGCCTGTTGCAAGTGTAGAACAGTAAATAAGTAAATAAATCCCAACATGCCATAAATTTAGAAGCATAAAAACAAAGGAATATTATGTAAATTTTCACAGCCGTTCAATATATATGGGAAAGATACTCTTCCCAGAATATCCCCCAACTAATCAACAGCTGTCGCCTTTAGTCACCACCGACGGGCTTTAACCCAAAATTTAAGTAATCGGTTTTAGCACTAAGCATTAATTCGAAGCTAGTGAAGAAGATTTAGTATTAGTTAAGGTGTCAGATGACATGGTACTGCAACTTTTTTGAGACGTATGCCTCATCATCATATGTGCCCTCTCTCACAGATAGATAGATAGATAGATAGATAGATAGATAGGTGCATCAAGATCTAAAAGATCTTTAGTGCAAAAGATTGAGATGAAAAAGGATCTCTATCATTTGAGTCTCTAATCGATCAAACTTAATCTACCATGTAAATCAATCATAATCCTTTGGCTGTTGTTAAAGTTCATCAATGGTAATATCCACTTATAAGCATATCAGTGATGTGTGTCACATGGCACAAATGATAAATCACACTCCAATGGTGTGAGAAAAAAAGTAATATTTTAGGAAGATCATTACACACCATTTGGTGGAGCCATTAACCCTTTTCAGAAATGGCTAAAACACGCTAAAAACCTATGAAAATACCCAAGCTAAAGAAGCCAAATAATTTGAAAAAAGCAGTGGGTATCATGTAATTTTCCTTACAAATAAAAACCCTCTCGCACACACATCCCATCCCATCCCAGTTTCTAATCTCGTCACGGACATACAGAAATCAAATAAAAGGGGAAAAAAAGGACAAAAATGTAAAAAGAAAATAAGTAGTAATAACTACGACCCACCGACATGAGGTTAAAAAAAAAAAAAAAAAAGGGAAGAAGAAGAACAAACAATCGGAATCTCTGTTCCGGTGGCTCAAAACCTCTTATAGTCTTATTGAACCACACACATTTCAGTCCCCAACAACAATCTATGTTGAATGTAATCCATTAACAGCAATAACTATAAGTCATAGTTCCTAGTTTTTTTATTTATAAGAAAGAAAATTGATAAAAATTCAAAACATGACGAAAAAAAGGATCAAAATGTAATAGAAAATTCAGTAACACACGGGAAAAAAGAAAACCTACCACAAGAACAGCAAAATTGAGAGAATTTAATATATATATATATATATTGAAAACAGTAAAATAGGATGAGCAGTTGTTTTGGATTTATTCGTAACCAACAGTAAAAAAAAAAAAAAAAAAAAAAAAAGGGAGAGCTCTGTCCATTTGTTTACTGCAAAAACGTTACGTACCGGACGACACGAAGCATTTCAGAGTTGAGACGATATAAACAAGAAAAAAATAAAGAAAAAAAACAGAAACTAACCTCTCCTGGGCTTGGTCACAACCGTGGACTCCACCACTTTCTTCTCAACCATCGGCACTTCCTCAGGAGGGAACAAAACCGCATCAATTCCCTGAACCGATATCCTACCGTCGGTATAAATATCGGGATCGAAAAGATACGCCGAACCGTCACCGTGTCCGAACTTAACAGAGCCGTCCGATTCACGCGCCAAAACCTTATGTGGCAGCCGTAAGGTATCGTATCGTACCTTCCCGAATCTCCTCACCGAGTTATACATACTCTCCTCCGTCTGATACTCTGGAATCAGATGGTAATACATGATCTGCTCCGGTGCGCCTGGTTCGCTCAGCTGATCTGTAGTCAGCTTCGCCATGGCTTCGTCGTTTGGCGCGAGCACCGTGAGAACGTACCCCTCCGATACTAATCTCCCCATTTCGGTAGCCAATGACGTTAGATTCACCAAAATATCGGCCATCTCGTTGTATCCACCGTAATGCAGTAGGGTTTGAATGAAGTCTTTGACTTGGCTCTCGCCGTCGAACCAATGGTGGCCGCCGCCGGGCCCCGGGGCCGGAGCAGGAGCTAGGGACGGTCCTGGCGCCATTGCGTTGTAGATAGGGAGAACCGGAGGAGAACCGGCGGGAACCGGAGGAGCCGGTTTTTTCAATCGGTTCGTTCTCGGATCAACTTCCGGTGCTCCTTCCGGAAGTACAGCAGAGATGGAGACGAGACTACGCCGGCGATTGAAATCTTCCTGTACAGAACGGGGAACTAAAAGCCGTTCTATCCCGTGGATGACGCCGTCCGGTCGGATTACGGCGTTCGGGTGGATGACAGTTGCGAGATCGACTTTCTTGCCTGAATCTTTGAATGTCAGGCTGAGATGTTCTTTTGAGAGGGTTTGGTGGTGCGACGAGTCGGTTTCGGATGCCGGCCACTCGTCGGATCCTATACGTTTCGGGATCACGTGGAACATGAGGAGCTTTTGAAGAGATCTTAGGTTTCCAGGCTCGAGAAGGAAGCGCTTGAATTCGGGGTCGAGATCGCGTTCGAGAGCTTCGTTCCTCGGAGCGAAGATGGTGACGTTGTGTTTTCCGACGGCTTCTTCTAGAGTTTGTAAAAGGAGGGCTTTTTCGACCAGTTCTGCGAGCTCGGTGTAATGCGAGTCCAAGAGAGCTACGAGGACGGAATTCGAGTTGATTTGGCCGGAATTTGATGGCACCGACGACCGGGAAGACTTGGGATTTGACTTTTCGGACAATGCAGATGAAAATCCAGTGACACAGAGAAGAAAGAATGCAAAGAAGAAGACTTTTGAAATGCCATAGATCTCGCAATCCATGGCGAAGGCGGTGAGTTGCAGAGAAAAGCAGAGAAGATAGCTTTTGTATTTTTTCTACTCCCACAACTAGTCTTTGTATCTTTGTTTCTTTTGCCTTTTTGCGTCTCCAGTGGGCGGATCTGAAGATAGTATTAAACTCGATTTGTTGTGTCGCGTCAGGTCCGGTGAGATCTAGCTATGAACACGTGGCAGAATGTGAGAGCGAAGCTAGGCACTTGCTCTTTGTAAAGTCTTTCATTACAGGCTGGGGTGTGGGGACCACTGCGTCGGTTGCACGGCTCGATCCACGAGTCACGAGCCGTCGAGAGATATATCGTATATTTGCTGCACAGCCTGCACTGCTCTGCTGTTGACTGCGGTAATTTTGTGCTACTTTGACTGATCTCAGTAATTGTAAACTTAAAAGTCAAATCTTCTGCTTCCCCACAAAATCAAAGACTTTAACTATTTTCCACTTCCCCAAAAAATAGAGCACTTTGCTTCATATCACACCGTAAGATCACAAAATGAAATTTAAGGGAGCTTTATCAAGAACATGTCGAAGGGGCTTACATATATTTTTATGATTTTAAGAATGGCTATGATCAGCCTCATAAAGTGACTGCACTCATAGGTTAAAATATTGAACCATACCGATAAGTATCATTTTTTAGGGTCTATGATACGATAAAAAATAATTGCTATCGAGTATCCACCAAAGTAACCTAAATATAAGATGATATATTAAAATTATTGTCTGTATTGGAAACCTAAATATCAGTCGATATATTAAAATTATCGGACGATAATTTGAATATATCGTTTGATAATTTGGCAGATTGATAGGGACCTCATTTAGTCAAATTATCGGACGATACATTCAAAGTACCGTCAAAATTAAATTATCATCTGTATCGTTCGATACAGAGGATAATTTGATGCACCAGTATTTAAAAAAAAAAAAAAAAAAAAAAAAAAAAAAAAAAAAAAAAAAAAAATTATATCAAAACGATGCATTCAATATATCGGACGATACGCGATACGTATCGTCCGGAACTATCGGAATTCCGATATTTTGATCCATGATTGTTCTCAAATGGGGCTAATCATATTTAGAAAATTTATTAATATTGTAATTAAATTTTAATTAAAATGAATATAAATTAACTAAATAATATTATAAATATATATTAAATGAATAAACATAAATATTAAATATTATAATATATATAGAGGGTCGGGGATATGCGTTCATACATAGAGATATCTCTGCGTCTATTAATATGGACACGTAACGTCTTTTTATGAAGTAATGGGTGGCATAGGTATACAAATTTTGGCGAAATTTCGCGAAATAGGGGTTAAACGAAAATTTCGTTTAAATTATCGGATGATACATTCAAAGTATAGTCTGTATCAAATTATCGTCTGTATCGTCCGATACGGACGATAATTTGATACACCAGTATAAAAAAATATATATATAAAAAAATATTTGTATCAAAACGATACATTCAATGTATCGGATGATATGCGATACGTATCGTCCTGAACTATCGGAATTCCGATATTTTGATCCATGATTTTGCTCAAATGGGGCTAATCATATTTAGAAAATTTATTAATATTATAATTAAATTTTAATTAAAATAAATATAAATTAACTAAATAATATTATAAATATATATTAAATGAATAAACATAAATATTAAATATTATAATATATATAAAGGGTCGGGGATATGCATTCATACGTAGAGATATCTCTGCGCCTATTAATATGGGTGCGACACGTAGCATCTTTTTATGAAGTAATGGGTGGCATAGGTATAGTGACAAATTTTGGCGAAATTTCACGATATAAGGGTTAAACGAAAATTTCGGTACTTTTCGGTAATTTCAATATTTTTAATATTTTTCGATAAATTTCGGTAATTTTTTTTTTATATATTTAAAATTTTTATTAAATATATTTTTTGTATATTTTTAATCGTTGAAATTTTTACGAAAGCTATCAAAATTAATCCGAAATGTACTGAAAGGACCTCTCATCGAAAAATTCCTAAAAACGAAATTTGTCACTATGTGCATGGGGCACACTTTACTAATTAGAGTTATACTTTTAAAATATTAAAAAAGTTAAATACCCTTCCAGCCGTCATTCTTGACTTTTTTAAAATATCTTTATTTTTTCTATTTTTCCAATAAAGTATTAAACTTTACCTTTTCAGATATATTTGACTCAAAAAATATAGCCGTCTTGTAGCGAATCGCTAGCATATCAGCAGCGAAGCGCCGACATCCCGAAAAAGAGGCACCAACACTCGGGGGCCGAGGTTTCAGCGTCGGGGTGCCAATGCCGTTGGTACCCATATATCGAGGTGCTAGCGTTTCGCTAAAAATAAAAAATTAGGGTGTCGGTGCCTCATTTCAGGAGCGTCGGTGCCTCTATATTAAGGTATTGGTGCTTTGATTTAAAAAAATAAAAATAAGATAAAAATAATAAAAAAAATGTATTGACGCCTCATTTTATGAGCTCCGACGCCTCGCTAATTTATTATTATTATTATTATTTTATATTTTTTATCGAAACGCCAACACCTTGATATTGGGTCGCCAGCGCTTCTTTATCGAGATATCTGATGCTTCGTAAATTTTATTTATTTATTTTTTAAATATGACTAAAATCATAGTCATATTTATATAATTTGGCCATAACTTAAATATGACTACAACCGTAGTCATTAATTCAGGATTGCCACTAATTCGGCTAGGTTAAAATTGTGAAAAATCAACTAATTTGGCAAGTTGGGGACATGTTCATAGAAAGAAAATAGCAAAACCAAGATTAGTAAGACAAAAAAAAAATTATTATTATTAAACAAATATTTACAAATTTCTTAAATTTTTAATAAACATACAAAATTTTTAAATATTAAACAAATAATTCGTGATTAACTCGAAGAACCTATTATTTACAGTTTTTTGACAAATTTAACCAATTCTATAGCTAATGACTACAAGCCTACAATTACACGACCCATTTCACCTTCTAATTTCGAGTGAGATGAATTGAGTCAATACGGGGGGAATAGTCATTGTTTAAATTTGGAAATACATGCCAACGGTTTAAAACTGAGGAAATATCGAAAATGGTACGATTAGGGAGTCATTACTTACACAAGAGAAGTTGGTCCTTGCACATAATTTTTTATTTTTAAAAAGTTTCATATATTTGGAGAACTCTGTCATGATAAAACACCATCTATGCCATTTGATTTGAAAGCCATGATCTTAAAGATCTTTAGCGTAGAAGATTGGCATAAAACACGTTTTTCTTCATATGATTCAATGCATTCAAAGGCCCTTATCTGGTTTAACAACTGACTCTGTTGAATCAAATGATACAGATCATGTTTTGTGTCAATCTTTTGCATCAGAGATCTTTAGATCATAACCTTCAAATAGACTGCTTAATTGGTTTTTTTAAATGGCACAAATCCTCAAAATATAAACTCTTTCTTATCAACTATGTGCAAGGACTAACTTCTCGTGTGCAAGTAATGGCTCCCGTACTATTAGGGTGCCTTTGTTCGCAATCATGCGTTGACCAAAAGTACCCACATCCCAGAACCCTTGAAAACCATTGATTGTTTCGGATTAGATGATTGAGATACATTTTTCACCCCAATGTGGCACACATACTAGACGGTCAATTTTTTATTCAATGTGTCATAGATCCCAGCAAAATAGCTCTTGAATCAAATGACACACATCACACTCAAACGTGAATTTAGGGCTATGTTTTGGGAATATGTGACATATGAAATCAAATAGTGCCCGCCTAATAGGTGCGACACGTTCTCAAGATTTATTATGTGAGGTGAAGAATGATCTCCATCATCTGATCTAATGCAGTCAATGGTTTTCTAGGGGTTTGAGACATGGGCGCTTTCAGAAAACGCGTGGGAGCGAACAAAGGTACTCATATTGTTATTTCCAATCAAATCTATATTTGCAACATAAGTTTTCGTTTTTTAAACCATTGAGCTCTTTGAATAAGGTGCTGAAAATTATTTTTCCAAATAATTTTCTATACAATAGATCTTGAGATCATGACATACTATTAGCCAGTCAAATGTTAATTTCATGTGGCATACATTCCCAAAGTGACTTGAGAATCTCTTATCATGATGTATCAATGAGCAATCGTTTTTGGGGAAGTGTGTCACGTGGAATTGATATGATATTTGATGGTCTAAAGATCTCCGATGTGAAAGATTGGAATAAAAAAAAATCTCCGTTATTTGATTCAAAGCAATAACCATGATATAACGGTAGCTATGGGTTTTATATATGTAACATCCCAACCTTTTGGGCCTTGATCCGTAAGACTCGGTGCGTGTACCGACGGATCATGCACCGGGGACCCCCTTTTTACAATGATGTAATGTCTATAGATCAAATCCAACGGATCGGATTAATCTTATGAAGATTGGATGTGGGAGTTTGAAACCCTCACATACATCCTTCAGTGTAGCTATCATACACTAAAGTGTAAGAGCTAAGGTATAAAAGGAAATCAAGGGCATTTAATTTCATATTAAATGCTTGTGAACGAGAGTTAAGAAGGGAGAGGATAACCTTAAGGCATTGAATGCCCGTGATGATGAGATCGATTAGTTAGCATGGAGAGAGGCAGCTGCTCGATCAAGGATCGGACTGATCTACTATGACTCGGAGAAAAAAAAGAAAAAAAAAACCCCCAAACTGTTTTGAAGCAAGGAAGAGGATTCGTTTGAAAGCAAGGTAAGGAGTGTGAATGTTTGTTTTAGATCCGTAGTATGGAGTTAAATTAGTGTGTATCCATGTGGGGATCATAAGAATGGAGATGGATTCAAAGTGAAAAGTGATTGGGAGTGAAAAACCCAAATTTGAGTGAAATCTGCTCATTTCGATCAATCGAATTATGGTTCGATTGATCGAAATGACAGTGAAAATGGAAAAAAAAAAACGAGGTCCTGAGAAATTCGTTCGATTGAAATTTATTTCGATCGAACGAAAAGTTTTCGATCGATCGACCCTGTAGTTCGATCGATCGATTTGTATAGAAACAGAATGTTAGAATTTTGTTGTGAGAATTCGACCGATCGAATTAAATTCGATCGATCGAATTATGTGTTTTTGATCGAATGAATTGGGATTCGTCCGATCGAACTGTGTGAAGGTAGAATGCCTTCTGTGGAATTCGACCGATCGAATTTTGTTTCAATTGATCGAATTACTTTCGTTCAATCGATAAGAAAAACTCGTCCAATCGAATGAGGATACACTTTGTACTTCTGGAAGGGGTCGACCGATCGAAATTTATTTCGATCGATCGAAAATGAATTTCGATTGATCGAAACAGGGATTTGATCAATCGAATTTTTCAGATTTCTGCGTTTGGTGAGTTTTAACTATAAGATTTCACGGGGAATTTTGGCAATGTGTTTTGCTTCTTTCTAATGTATAAAAATGATCGTGTTTAGATAAGCTTCGCGATTAAGAAGGACCCGACCTTTGTGAAGGCTTGAGCAGGCACGGGTTCGATCTGTGAGGTAGGGAAAACTTAATATCATGTGTATTGATTTCGTTAACACGTGTGTTGTGATATGATGCATTTCCGCTTTGACTATGTGATTTCCGCATATGAATTCGAATAAATAAGGCATGTGATACGTTCTGCTTTGACCATGTGATTTCCGTATATGAATTCAAATTAATGAGGCATGTGATACGTGTGATCTGAAAATATGTGGAGTTTATGAAATCTTCGAGATCCTTTGAGACACGTGTATATGAGATCTTTACACTTCATCCCGGTTTTGACATAAACTATGATTATCACTTTACACGGCGACAAGCTATATGTATGCACTCACGATTTAAGGTTATGTGAATACCCGACCGATGCGGCGGTATAACCGTGACTGACGCTGCAGAATATCCGTGACCGGTACGGCGGCCAATCCGTATACCCTTTGTGTGATATGTGTATGTGCTATGTGACTCCTACCGTATAACGGTAAATTCGTTCGGCCAAGTGTCCAACTCTATGAGACCTTGGATATATGTGCATATGACTCATGTGAGTGATGATGGTGGGTATTCCATCGGGGGCTTGAGGCTATAGTTCCTCATTCTATTACTTTAAGTAAATCATCTTTAAGTCTCTTCTTTCTTATGTCGGATTGAAAATGTGAGCATATTCATGAAACCATTAGCATTGCATGTGTGTGTTAAGGTTATGAGAATCACCACTTCGCATGTGTTCAAAATTGTTTCGTTTTCGTTATGCCATAAGATACGTGTTTGATATTATGATAAGCATGCTATGAGATATTTTCCTACTGAGCTTGGATGAAGCTCATTCCTTTATTAATGTCTCAGGTTCAAGCGAAGGTGTTGAGGAGGAGATCCCGGAGAAGAAAGATCCGGACTACTCCCCCAACGAGGACCTTGAGGAGCCCCATCCTGAGGATTGTTTTCTTTGTGCTAGACCTGGGTAGGTCTGGCCCTGAGTGACGTATTAAATTTTGTCCTGTTTTGGTTGTAAGGAGATAAACTCTCAGTATTAGTTTTTTTGGGATTTTTTTTTTTGAACCATGTTTCGGTAAGGAAGGGTCCTTATCGGTGGTTCTTAATGGTGCTTTTCTCATAGGCTTTTTATGGAATTAGAACCATTTGTTTATTGTGGGTTTTTGGGATTGAATGCTAAAATACTTAATTGGCTTATGCTACGAGTTGGAATTGGCTCTGCTTAAATTCCGCTGTGCATGTTGTGACGTGATGTGTTCCGTTTTCGGGCTCGACCTTAGCGCCAGCCCACCGACGGCACGGGTTTCGAGGTGCTGAAATTCGAGCTATCACAATATATATTTCTACAAAATGTTCTTTTTATTTTTCTTCTAAGCCTCTTAATTCTTTTCCCAAACATTATATTCGGTCAAATAAATATTGACTCCCATACTAGCTATTTCTTTCATTGAATTTCTTTTGTTTCTCTTCTAAGTGTCTGTTTTCTCAAATTTCTAATCCATAATCAAACCTTGACTCAATTTATAATAATAAAACATATTTTTCATTATCATCACCATTACCATTACCATTAATTGTATTGATATAATTGTTATTTTTTAACACCTTGAAGGGAGTGGTGAACCCCAATAACAACCTTATCTATTGTTAAACCTTAAGGAAGAGGTTTCGAAAAGGGAGTCAATACTTAGACCCCAAATATAAGCTATTGTATCATTTTAATGATTATGCAAGCAATTTTTTTCTTTTTGATTTCACCCCACTTAAAACATAAAAAATGAGATAAATCGATTGAAACTCTAGAAAGAAATCTTTTTCTTTTTGATCGTCGATTATTTTTTTTTTCTCGGCCACAAGTTAAGCGAAGTCATTCTTCTCCGTCTTTTTCTCTTGCTCTGTTTGTCGCTTTGTTTTTCGTGCTCTTTCCGCTTTCAAGAGACAAATTGACTCAAAACAAGGGAAAGAGGAACGACTCAGAAGTTGCACCATCTTTTAGTGTAATAGTCTCACATTTGATAGAAAAAAGTCCTGACTCTGGATTATAAATGATTACGGACGCTACATGTCATGACACGTTTTAAATGGAAACTTAAACCCATTCTAAAAACAAAATCGGAGCGAAGACTTAAGCCCAAAATCAGATAATATTATGGCATGTGAGTCGGAGTCATCACATTTAGTCTCTTAGAATGATTTTAAATGTGGTGCAAGTACTTGTACCATTTCTATAACTTATTCCTTTTTAATTTCTATTTTTTTCTTTTAAATGAGTGCAATGGCTTATATTTGGAATGCAAGTATTGGCTCCCTTTCAAAAAAAACTATTACAATTAATTTTTAAGTAAATATCATTTCACCTCCTAATTAATAAGAGGCTTCATTTCCAATAGTTTTGTCCTTTAAGCAGCAGCATTATTTATTTTTCTTACTCGAAGGACTTCAAGACAAACATGATAACCTTAATGGCCATCGAAGTCATTTCAGTAATTACGTGCTGATTTAATAATAAAATAGGTGTTAGAAGGCGTATTTAATGTGCAACAGATGATTGGTTTTTTATTTTAGGTGCAACATATCTGAAAATACAAAACACCGATCCAACCCGGCCCGTTGACAGGCCTCGACACACCAAGCTAAAAACTGATGTAGAATGACTAATATAACCTCAAATCCATCAAAGGTGTCTCCTTTCGAAAGGGCAAAGGAAAACCAGAAGTGTCATTTGGAAGCTGGCTCTCTACTACGCCAGCTGGCTCAGTGGGATCGCAAAGCGCGTACCTGAGCCATACGAAGAGGTGGGGCCCACACTACCCGTCGCGTGTACTTTACATGCTGAAAGCTGAGCTGTCGCTGTCTGACTTTACACGGAATTAAATAAAAGCAGCGGACAGGGACGGCGATTGCTCTCCGGCCGGAAGGCCGTTAGTCGCCGTCAGTTTAACTTGAGGTAGGTTTAATTAACTCTGATACCTACCCTGGTTAGGTATGTGGTTAGGTTGGAGTACCTCAAGCTTCTGTCGGTGGCTCTTTCTACTTTTTCTTTATGTTTAAATAAATTTGCATTTAAGATGTTAATATTTAATTACATTAGTTCGCGGACGAGTATACCCTCGGTTTACCCTTTCTCATCAAACTGTGGATGCTGTCTTATTCCATAAAAACGAGGGTGTTTTCGTCCTAACACGTAACTGTAAGGTATAAATTTATGGCGTACGCATCAAAAAGTAGGACAGAAATATCAACATCCTTTAGTTGTTATATTTGCACGTGACGGCAAACTGGTCTGCCACGTGTAATTAATAGATTTCAGTCTAATTTTTCCCAAAAAAGCATGTGTTACTGGCCGTCAGATATTGGGTGTTAGCTACATTTATCTATCTATTGGGTATAATAATCTACACCGTATAATGAATAGCCCACTTCTCGTATGATCGGTCCACAGAAATCGTGATTATTGATCTGATGGGCATAACCGTTTGCCGCATGCGAGTTCATAGTGATCCTCGAATCTGATAGTATGCCATAAATGGGATGCACCCTAAGTTTTTAGGGTTCTAAGCAGCCACCTCACTTGAATAATAGATCTCATATTTAATTAAGGAGATCAGTTTTTTGTGTCAATCTTACATCCAACAGATTTTGAGATGATGAGCCTACAATCAAACGGTGAGATGATAATTTCATATGATAAAATCCCCAAAAAAATCACATTTGATGGTACACTGTAGTAACACAGCCCTTTAGGGGCAAGGGTACTTGCAACCATAGATTCGGTATCTAGCCTATGTAAATAATGGTTTCATGTGCAGATGACCCTAATAAAATTGAAGGGCCTTATTTTCGCTCTCTATGTGATAATAGCATACCAATATTCCATAAGAGCTAAAGAGGCATTAGTTCAATTAAAATGCGATTAAATAATTATAAAATAACATCAATCACTTTAAAAAAAGCACTACATTTTATGCTCATATTAATAGGTGTAGAGTCGTATGATTCAAAGAGTAAATAATGTTGACGGAATGTTGACAGGACCCATTAGTTGAGGAACTGAATCTTTGGTTGCAAATACGATAGCCCTTTTATTAATTCTGCTTTAGTTGTTGGCTTGTTATATTTTTAGCAGTTACGTAGTCAGATTCATACCAAAGGGATTACGTACGGTCGATATTATTTTAATAATTATTTGATTATGAATTAATGAATACAAGTTGCAACTTAATCTTGCGAATAATCTCTGATGGCTACCAGTTTTCTAGAAGGAATAATGGGGCTGTAGTCTTCATCGCGGTTGAAATATGGTAAAATGTTGACTTTTATAATTTCGAGGACCTCAAATTTGGTTAATGACAGCATTCCGATAAGATTGGGTGGCTAAAAGATGCTGCAGTTGAGATGGACGACTTAAAGAAATAATTCGTTCTTGTTCAATAATTATAGCTAAATGTAATTGCTGGTCAACGAATTTTGTTAGTAGTAACTGGCAGGAACCGACACTTAAACACCATTATTTTAATGATCATACACCGTTCATTTATTCTTTACTATTATGTCAGGTGGCCCACGCCACGTTTCTAATCAATCTATATAATACTAAGTGGCAGTCCATTTGATTTTGGAGTGGACAGATCATGGTTCAAAATTAACTAAATATGAGTTTTTGATCCTTGGGATAGATAGGATGATTCAAATCTGCTCAACAATATTATTTTGGGGGCATTTTAGCAAGGTATAAAAAATCGGCCAATACCGATACGTAACGGCTTTCAATTAAACTGATACGTATTGGTATCGCCGATATAGGCCCACACTGGCCGATATGTATAAGGTTTCGGCCGATACATTTTGGTTTCGACCGAAACTTTTACTTTAATAAAAAAAAAATGGTCAATATGTATGAACTGATTCGTATCGGCCTCAGGTAAACTGATACCTGAGACCGATACCGATTTTAATACCTTGCATTTTAGACCAAAGGTAATGGTCAGGTCTAATCAAGTTGAACCGGGTTTCGAGTTCAACCACATGTGCAGCCCTTTGACATCAAAGAAAATCTTGACTTTTATGATATTTATTTTTTATCAAGGTTCAAATTTCAGATTTCGTTTCGGTTTTGGGAGGGACTGAAATTGAAATTTCAGCTGAAATCTTCCTGCAGTGCCAAAAACTACCGAAATGTAATGTTATCATTTCAGTTTCGGTAGGGACCGAAACCAAAACATTTCGGCCAAAATTTTGAACTTTGCTTTTTACAATATTACATGCAGTCAAAATTCTTGTAGTTTCAAGGGCTGTAGATGTGGTTGAACTTGAAATCCAATCCAATATAATTAGATCTAACCATTGCCCTTCAGAATTTACGTCAATCTATGAATATCGTACTGCTCCCTATGATTGATCAATTCTTCCTCATTTAATGGTGTCAGATGCTTTAAATACCAAACTGTTATTTAAATTATAGTAAGAAGTTGCCCCATAAGTTATTATATGCTTAATGTACCTATTTTTTCTGATCATCATTTAAAGACCAGAATGATGTTCAAATGCGCTTACACTACTAATGGTTTAGGATATCATTAATTCCTACCATTAGGGTGATAAATCATACCCTCAGTTAAATATAAAAAAATTGATAAAATTATATTACAGAAGATTTGAACCAATCGATCTGCACTTTAATACAACCGTTGTTCTTAGTTTTGATGATGGATATTAAAATTTATCAATGAGATGACTTATAAGCATAGTCTCTAACTAAGATATATTTAATAATGGATTGACACTTGAACTATTAAGATTAATTATAGATGTCCCTCATGTCATGTGATATAATAATAAATTATACTTCAAAACTCTAATTTTTTTATAGTATAAGATCATTTAATCATTTTGAAAATGTAGGTGATGAGCCATTATTATTCCATGCTAATTGGGATACTTGAACAAGGTGCGAAATGTTCGACTGTCATGTTTCGGTTTCAGTTCCCACCGAAACTGAAACGGAGACTAAATTTGAAATTTTAAACCTTGCCTGAATGAGTTGTAACTAGGAGGATGTGCAAGGACGTGGGTGTTGAATTTAAGACGTGTTAAAGAGCCCTTAGACTTGTGGCCATCTTAGAAAGCACGCCTGCTCACATTGAGCACATGCTAGCTCAAAATCTTTCCCGCATTTAACGATTGAAATTGATCACTTATTGGAGAATCTGAACCATCTGATATTATAATATGTATTTTAAAGTGAATGATTATTTATATTTTCTTAACGGTTGAAATTGAAGTGTGTACCAATCGGGACGTTGGTTAAAATCTTCAAATAGGCGTAATTATTTTGCTTAAACATGTGTTAATTAATGATTGATTATTAATTGACATGCTTAAATTGATCAGATATGTGTACCACATGGTTTGCTACCATGTGGTGGATGGTTCCCAAATCTTGAAAAACAAACACCTTTATTTGTACTCACTTATTATTTGATAAACAATAATAATGAACAACGACTTAGCAACGCCTTTTTCTTCTTCATTATTGAGTCACGATGACACAACTGATGACACCTACTTCCTTGGCTCCAGCAAGTCGTGGTGACTATAACAACTTCTTCCTTTGCTCTACTATAAAACTTAAGACTATTAGCGGCACCAAAAATTGCCACTATTAATAAAAGAACTTGTTGTTTTAATAGCGACATGTCTAGTAGCGGCAGTTTTTGGTGCCGCTACTAGTCTTATTTTTTGTATTACTCCTACAAGTTGCGGCGACAACAACGAAGACTTCTTCCGTTCCTCCTACAAGTCGCGAGGATGACAAGAGTTCTTCATTTTTTTTCTTAGCTCCGGCAAGTCGCAACAACGACAGTTACATCTTCAAAAGAGTTCTTTCGCTTTCAAGATGGTTACAAGACTGTTTCAAGAGGGAGGTTCAGTTGGGTTTCAAGAGGGGATTTCGGGTGGGTTTCTGTGAATTTTAAGAAGGTTTCATGAGTTTCATTTCATCAGATTTCAGGTGGGTTTATAGATGTTTCATTTCATCGGGTTCCATAGGTTGTCCGTGTTGAAGTTTAGCTCTACATTGGGCATTCATATCCTTGTGTCTCCTCTTATAAGATCCCGAGTTCAGGGCCGGCACTGACATTTTGGGGGCCCAAAGCGAGTTCCTAAAACAGGGCCCTGTTTCATATTACTTTATAATATATAAAAAGTTCGCCACATATTTTTTTGACAAATAAAATAGGGGAGCCATTACTTGCACACATTTTTCAAGTGATTGCACCAAATTTAAAGAAAGACTTGGTATTTTAGGGACATGTGATATGTAAAATTGTAAGATGGGCCGTCAAATTTGAAGCTCATGATCAATAGATCTCTGGGGCATAAAATTGGAGCAAAACATGATACTTGTCATATGATCTATTGTAGTAATTGTTGAATTATATAATAGCCTTTGACTACATTTAACCAAATGATGAAAATTATATTTTGTTCTAATTTTTTGCAATTGATATCTTTAAATCGTGGCCCTCAAATCAAATGACTTAGATGATGTTTTCACATAGTAGAGGTTTCCAAACTTGCAAGTCTTTCTTTTAAATTCGGTGAAATCTGGTGCAACCACTTGAAAAGCGTGTGCAAGTAATGGCTCCCATAAAATAGTACTCATATTCTATTTTACTATATATATAATTTTAAAATGTAACTAAAAATTTAATACTGGTAAATATTAAACGAAAATGTAATAAAAAAGAAAATGCAATACTAAAGAAATTCAGATTGTGTAAGAAATTCTAGAAGAAAATGTTGAAGGAAGACATCTATCATACGCCTTCTCTTCTCGAATTAAATAGCCTTTAAACAATTTTATGAGGCAATTGTCGAACCCAATCCTGGATGAGAAAAGAGGGGATTGGTGTCACGTTGACAGACGATTGTAAAAAGACCCTATTAATTCCTAAAAGCCGATTCCAAATAGATGGGATAAGGCTATTATGATGATAATGATGATGAAACTATAAATGCAACAAATGGTCCTAGATTGATCATAATACCTATTGTCTTTTATTGGTCAAATATTCACTTTTTAAATAAAAGTCAATAGAACAAGACTTATACATATGACCGTTTGAGTGGTCAAATCTTCATGGAGATTTTGATCTGAACTCACGTAGAAAAATGATTTTTCGAATCCCCTTAAAACTCATTGATTAGATCAGATCAGATGATGGAGATCGTGTTTCACCTTGATCTTCCACACAATGGATCTTAAGACCATGTCTCCAACTTATCATATGGTTACTTTTATTCCACATGTCATATCCCCAAAATATGACCCTAAAGTCACGTTAGAGCATGATATGTGCCATTGCACGCAAGGTGTACTTTTTGGGGAAATGCCATATGTGACATGTGGAATCAAAAACTGACCGTCTGATAGGTGGTATATGGTCTCAAGATCCCTTGTGTGGAAGATTCGGGTTAAAAAAATCTCCATCGGACTCTGATTTGACCCAATCAACGAGTTTTATAGGGTTACACACGTGAGAGCTTTTAGAAAACGTGTGGGTGCAAACAGTCAAATAGACTTTTAAAGAAAATAATAAACTACTATGATGAAAATGATGGAAATTCTAAACAAAATTTTAGCTCGAAAAGACACAAAAATTGACATCGAGTAAGAGTAAGGAAACCAGATTCGGAGCCCTTTAGCTTTATAGAATTTTTTTTTATTATAAAAAAAACCTTATTTTTTAATGGACAAATAGGATTTGGGAGCCCCTAAAAATCGGGAGCCCAAGGCTCTTGCCTGGCTGACCTTGGTCCAGGGCCGGCCCTGCCCGAGTCCCTCTACTCATAGCCAATTGGTTTTGAGATGGATGCCAAAATTTATTATGATATAAAAACAGACTTTTCTCGGCTCAAAGTCACTCAATTCAATTGTCCACGTAATTTTGCTTAGTCCAGCCAACAAGAGAGTAGAGGTGTGTTGAAGTTTAGACCCACGTTGGGAATTCATAATCTTGTCTCTTCTATTATAACATCCTGAGCCCTTTCGCTTATAGCCAATTAGCTTTGAGATAGATGCACAAATTTGTTAGTATGGCTCACGAGAGTTGAAGAGGAAGAAAAAAAAAAAAGAAAAAAAGAAGAAGATATAGGTGCCCTTAAAGATTCTAAAAAAAATACGTAGGTACAAATAAAAGTAAAAAAAGAAGAATTTCTTTTAGGGCGATTTACTTAAAAAGGCCCTGTGCCATTTTTTATCACCTGATTGTTAGGTGGTATTATTTATAACCCACCAGTGCCCTAGCACCCTTTGAATGGGCATCCAAGCAGTTTGCGCAGGGGATTTGAAAGGTATAATGTCTCTTTCACCCTTAATCTTCTCTTTTCCCTCTAGATCATCTTCTCCAAACCATACTGAAGCCCTCTTATTCATCTCCTCCAAACGCTCTGGATCATCTTCTCCAAAAGCTTCAGTTATGTTGCAAATCCTTCATTGGGTTACAAATCGAGCGACAAAAAAATATGCAAAGCCCTCTTCGTGTCATCTCTTCTGAAACCTTGGAAATCCCTAAAAGCTATTTTTTTCCTCCATTAAAGAGTGAAATTATTTGAGGGGTTTTGCTCACAATGTTACTAATTTGAAATGATCTTAAATGTTTAAGTAAGATTTGTTAAAATGGTAATTTTTTTTGGGCATTATATGTTAATGGCGATTTTTTTTAAGGCAACAGATGATTTTGAATCTATTTTTTTTAGAGAAGATGAACCAGAGTTCTTCTTGGAGAAGATGAACCAGAGTTCTTTTTATTATTATGTAAATTGCCCTTTCCATTATATTAATGGGTCGCAGCACTGGAGTGAATCTACCTTCGTTTAGTATGCGGTGCTTCTCGAATCAAATAGTTGTAACATTAGTTCATCTTACACCGGCCAAATGCTAGACGAAATAGTGTTGTGTGTATAAAGAGAATGAGTAATGCACTTCCAATAGTGTATAAACTTAACACCTTCTATAAATTACAATATAAATATAGTGCTTAAAAATTTGATGTTTTATCTCACGAACGAATCACTTAAGAATCTCATCTCGTTGAGGCCAGAGATGCTAGACATCTCGCCCGAGACGAGGTTTCAAACCATGCAAATAAAGCAATAAATTTTGAGTTGCAGGAGATTGACCCATGCACGGTGTAACGACCCGTGCAAGAATTGGACACTATGATTGCATATGACATAGCTCTCTGCTAGCCCCTGCCACAGGAGAGTTCACCTGCTTTAGTTGGTTCCCATTATCTTTTTTAACTCCCTGCAAAGGAGGATTTACCTACCAACTTCCTACCAGATGGTCAATTTTTTATTCCATATATCACATATCCCTCAAAAATGGCCCTGAAATGATCTCCATCATTTGCTCCGAAGTAATCAACGATTGTCAAGGGGTCTCAAACGTAGGCACTTTTAGAGTATGCGTGGGAGTGAATGGAGCTACCCAAATTTTCCTTGATCTAAAGAGGAGCTCCACATGCGAATCGTGTGTCTGTCTCAGAGTCTATATGGTGTACGGCTCACAGACTACTCCAATGACCAGTCACTCACCATATACTATTTACTAACTCTTAAAAGTGTGTTACAAGAAAATATCTACTATAGTAGCGTACTACAAAGGACTATACTTTTACCACCAGCGACACTTGGAAAAAAAATTATAGTCTCGCAGACAGCCGACCGATCACCTCACAGACTACTCCAATGACCAGTTGCTCACCATCCTATATACAAGCTTTTAAAAGTGTGTTACAAGAAAATATCTACTACATAGGTGCAATGAATTGCGCAAACTTAGTTGTTAATGATCATTTTGCTTCTGGTTGTATGAGGAACTGGTATATAAAGATACTTGGGTGAAATATTGACCGGACCAAGTTATTTAGAATACTACGTGGGGTGAAAACATCGAAAATGGTTGAAGTACTAGCACAGAATTGTGAATGAAAGCAGCGAAGTGCACTAACTACGATTCAGATTTGAGTTGTGTTTCAGTGAAGACCAAAATATGTGTCGAGGAACTGACGTAGGAGTTCGGATGTTGACAAAGACGTCAACGCATTAAGTTGGGGAGAATGTGACGTGGTCACGACCCTGGTGAATAACGATGCACATCGATCTCTAGCAGGCAAGGTGAGAGGGCCTTGTAGTTAGGCTGAGCCGTAGGCAAAGCGTGTTAGGTGAACTCTTGGGTGAAGACACACAGTGTCGAGGTACTAGACCGAGCTACGATCACTAATGCTTAGTGTATGCATAGTGATAAACTGTGTGGGTGTGGAGCCACGCGAAGCGGCATAGTGATAGATTGCGTTGGTGAGGAGCTACGTGAAGGACCAGGGGGGGTCCTTATCCGTAGGCACGAATGAAACCAAGATGAGCTAGCGAGGAGGTATTAAACTTCGGGGCTAGGTACTTGTGTGGACCTTACATGGGGTGAAGACGGAAGTCGAGGAACTGATGCAGGTCTTGGTGCCAGTAAGATGGTACGATCGCCTCTGAACTAGGTGTATAGCTAGCAGGTAGGCTGGCGGACCGAGTGGCTAGTTGTATAGCACGTGGGTGCAAAGGCACGTGATCCTGCGACGCGTGCATGTGTCCCTTATGCATGATGCGACGGTGACCAAAACTAAGTTGCGATCTAGTATGATGACTAGAGGAGTGAAGGGCTTGGAATGCGGTGCTCCGTGTAGGGGCACGCGATGTGGTGTCCAGAGGACACGCGACATCCTAGTGCTATGAGTCATGTGAAGTGGTGCCACAATGGCACGTGATGTGGTGTCAAGAGGGCATGCGACATCTAGTTTGAATGACAAGCAATGTAGTGCCAAGAGGGCACGCGGCATCTGGGTGTAATGACGGACCCGACTTAGTGCCGAGTGGGCACGAGACATAGTCACTACTTAGACGTAATGCGGTGAAACGAGGGTACGCCATGTGGTGCCATGAGGGCACGCGACATGAGGTCATGAGGGCCTTGCGACATGGTCGTGACACAGACGCGACACAGATGCGACATGATTGCGACACAGTGCTATGTGGGCATGAGGCTATGAGGGCCTCGTGACATGGTCGCGATGCGGACACGACGTGGACGCGACACGGACGCGACACGGTCGCAAGTGACGCTGATGTGTGACCTCACAAGACATGTGGGCTTAGAGGATGACACTGTGTGCCACGGACAGAGGTTCGTGTATCATAATTAATGGCAGGACACCACATTTGCAGGTGTGTGCCACGGGTAGGAGGTCGTGTGCCATGGTGGTATGTCAAACTAAGGGGTTTGAGGTTCTTCTGCTGGTTAGCTTAAGTTGGTGTTTAGACCATACTTGAGGGAAGGGAGCTGTGGAGCTATTCTCCCACGCATGGGGCCCTGCGTTGCGAGACGAGCGCATGGGTTTTCTAGGTTAGGGGTGGGCCTAGAATGTCGCTGCAGCTATGCGGCACTGCGGCGATGCCATGTGTCACCTGAGGTGAGGTTACCATGTGACCCCAGGCTGGCGTCGCGGTGCACATGGGTCGGTGACCTCACGAGGGCACTCAAGGGCTAAGTGGGATGTCGTGGTGCGCACTAGCTGAGGGCCTGATGCGGACGGGTGCTGGTCGCGCGGGCTATACACGATGCTCAGTTTGGATAGCATGAAGAGTTGCATGCTACTCCATGTGTGCTAGTCGTGTGGGCCACACAGGATGGTTGGCTTGAATGGCATGAAGTGATGCATGCCACTGTCGCAAGCGAGGAACTAGTGCGTTGCACAGGGTGAAGCTAGGCAGGCCAAGTAGCACTGAGGTGCTGGCATGCGTGTCGCGGTTAGACACGATGCATTGAAATGGTTTGCCTCGGGTGAAGGCAACCATGACGCGGGAGTTCCCGTCCTCTAGACGGGTGGTATCAGAGTGATGGTTGGATAAGTTGGACCCGCTGTGCACGGCAGTGAGATGTTGAACGAGTGTGATAGCTAGTGTTAGGTTGTGCCCAGTGAAAAATTGGTATTTGAGTTAGGCTGGCCTCACTGTAGCGACAGCAAGGCGCCGCATGGGCGTCGAAAAAATTACCCCGTGAAAGTTGATATTAGAGCGTGATTAATTGTTCCAGGTGATCCTTATATTGCCGCATACCAGCGGTCTAGACCCTCATGTCATATACCAGCGACCGATTCCAAGATCTCAACTTCTTCAAGTGAGAATGGTGCATCCTACCTGCTCCTTGCCATCCATGGCAATGGTGCTCTCAGCACCAACATAATCCAACAACTCATGTTGGAGATCACTAGCGTTCATCCATCCTGGACCGACCCGTTATCACAACGTATAGCCCTTATGAGCAACAATCATCACGAAATGAGAAAGGAGCGTCCCCCGTGCTTCATACCGACGTGGCAATGGTGCTCTCAGCACCTGTGTGACTCAACGTCTCATGTTGAAAGTCACCAGCATCCATCCACTTCGGACCGGCCCGCTAACTCAACGCTTGGCTCACATGGCCAACTAGCGTCGAGTTCCTTTTTCGCGACGTATAACCCAGCAATACCGTCCCTCTGCTCGCGACTCAATCGCATATCTATCGCAGACGTGCAACTCAACTGCACCAAAGTAACTCTGGTTGTCACAAAATCAAAGCGCACCTCATCGCTCTGGCTCGCCAATGTAGTCCCAATCGGAATGATCTGGCTCTGATACCAAATGTCACGGGATAACTTTTTTCTACACCCGTGCAGCGCCTCGCTGCCGCTACAGCGAGGCCAGCCTAACTTAGATACCAATTTTTCACGAGGCACAACCTAACACTGACTATCACGCTAGTGCAACATCTCACTGCCACGTACAACGAGACCAACTTATCCAACCATCACTTTGATACCACCCGCCTAAAAGACGGGAACTCCTATGTCATGGTTGCCTTCACCCGAGGCAAACCATCTCAATGCATCGTGTCTAACAGCGACACGCATGCCAGCACCTCAGTGCCATTTGGTCTGCCTAGCTTCACCATGTGCAGTACACTAGTCCCTCGCTTCTAATAGTGGCATGCATCTCTTCATGCCATTCAAGCTAACCATCATATGTGGTCCACGCGACCAACACACTTGGAGTAGCATGCAACTCTTCATGCTATCCAAATTAAGCATCGTGTGTGACCCACGCGACCAGCACACTTGGAGTAGCATACAACTCTTCATGCTATCCAAATCAGGCATCGTATATGATCCGTGCGACCAGCACACGTCCGCATAGTGTGCACCACTGCGTCTCACATAGCCCTTGAGTGCCCTAGTGAGGTCACCGACCCATGTGCACCGCGACACCGGCCCGGGGCCACATGGTAACCTCACCTCAGGTGACACATGATATCGCCACAGCACCGCATCACTGCAGCGACGTTTTAGGCCCACCCCTAACCTAAAAAACCCATGTGCTCGTCCCGCTACGCAGGGCCCCATGTGTGGCAGAATAGCTCCACAGCTCCCTTCCCCCAAGTATGGTCTAAACACTAATTTGAGCTAAACAGTAAAAGAACTTCAAACCCCTTGGTTTGACATACCACCATGGCACACAACCTCCTGCCCGTGACACACACCTGTAAAGATAGTGTCTTGCCATTAATTATGGCACACGAACTTCTGTTCGTGGCACACAGTGCCATCCTCCAAGCCCACATGTCTTGTGAGGTCATGTATCAGCGTTCGTGTCGCGTCCGCTTTCCGACCACGTTGCGAGGCCCTCATGGCCTCATGCCCACATCGCACTGGTCGCGACCATGTCGCATCCGTGTCACGACCATGTCGCAAGGCCCTCATGGCCTAATGTTGTGTGCCCTCATGGCACCACATGGCGTACCCCCGTGGCACCGCATCACGTTTGAGTCGTGACTGCGTCTCGTGCCCACTCGACACCATATCGGATCCGTCATTACACTCGGATGCCGCGTGCCCTCTTGGCACCGCATCACGTTCCCTCTTAGCACCACATCGCTTGCCGTACTAGTTAGATGTCACGTGCTCTCTTGGCACCACATCGCGTGTTGTCATAGCACCGCCTCACGTGTCTTATAGCACCCGGATGTCACGTGCCCTCTTGGCATTACGTCGCATGACCTTATCCTTAAGTCCTAAGGAGCAAGGCACGTAAGTTTGGACGATGATTGAGGACCGTCTGATTAGAGTGTGATTAATTGTTCAGATCTGATGACTCAGATTGATCTGATTAGACCTCACATTCACAGATCCCTCAAAAATGGCCATGAAAAACGTTCTCCATCATTTACTCCGAAGTAATCCACGATTGTCAAGGGGTCTCAAACGTAGGCTCTTTTAGAGTATGTGTGGGAGTGAATGGAGCTACCCAAATTTCCCTTGATCTAAAGAGGAGCTCCACATGTAAATCGTGTGTCCGTCTCATAGTCTATATGGTGTACGGCTCATAGACTACTCCAATGACCGTATTCTCAAATGATCATAACCGAAATCGAAAAAAAATCGGTTTGTTTCAGTATTTTTTTTATTTTTTCTATCTTTTCAGTTTTTCTGAATTTGGGTCAGGTTTGTAAACCTACTGAGCCGGTTTTCAGTTTAGCCACCCAAAATTGAACCCGAACTGATTTGAATTGATGCATTTTTTTCCAAGTTTTAGATAGGTTTCGGTTCAGCTTGGTGGGCCAGTTTTTTTATCGTTTTGGGTTTTCAATTCAAAATTTGCATCCCTAATGCCAAGTGGCATTATTAAGGACGGCTACTGCTACTTGTATGTTCACTCGGTCAAGAAAGTATATTTTCTTTAAGAATATTTAAAAGAAATTTTATTGTAGTAAAAAGGTACTCACAATATCATGAGTCCGAGATGGCCTACACAGGTCATTATGGTGTGGCTATCCTAATTCTTAGCCATCTGATCAACAGTCTCGAAGTGCATGCTTAAAATTCTTCTTAAAGCCCTAACCAGGTGGGCCGAATTGGGTCCGGGCCACATGGGTTGTGTATTGGGCCGGAGCCATGGGCCATGGAATCTAGCTGAAGTGGGCCTGGTCCAAGGGTGAGATACCGGACCAAGTGGGCCAGGGATATGGGCCGGGGCACCGAGCCGGAGGTCATGGGTCGGGTATCAATTGGGCCGAAGTATCATCGGGCTGTATGAGTCGGGCTGGGTCCACTGGTCAGATCTGGTGAACAGCTAACGGGACCGGGCTTAAGTTCGAGTCTTGTCTGGGTCACTGGGTCGGGTCATGGCCGGTCATGCGGGCCGAGCAGCGGACCAAGGATGGCCAGGTCACCCGGGTCAGGTGGGCCGACAACGGACCCGACCCGGCCCTAGGAAAACCCTAACCCCCACTGTTCATCTTCTTAAAAAGAAGAATTTTTTTTTTCTTTTTTTTATAACTGCTGCAGCAAAAACAGTCCTCATGGGACTTAGATTCGCCCGCTCAGGAGACATCGCATCGATCGTCCGGCAGCGCCAGTCGGCCGCCTTGTGTGCCATGCCGGCAAGGCCCTGATCGATCAGCGCCGGACGGTGGACCGGTTCAAATTTTTTATTTTTTATTTTATAAGTTGCGTATAATACCGCAGCCCTTTGGGCTTAACCGCACCATCACCGGCACGATCGGCCGACGGTCCGGCACCATCCGGTCTCGGCCTGCCGATCGATCGCTGCGTCCGATGACCGGATCGTGACGGCATCGACCGCCGCCTCAATTTTTTTATTTTTATTTTTATATAAGTTGCAGCCACTTCGGGTTTGCGATCTGACCAATCACCGGTCTCCGGCCTGGTCCGGTCTGCGCCGTCTGGGTGGCCTGCAGGGCGCCAGAGAATATATATATATATATATATATATATAGGGTTAACTGGAATAGAATATGGAAATGGCAGTCGGTCCAAAAAAGAGATCCAGATCTGCACAGCGTCTGGACCCCGGCCTGATCTGGCCTGTCTAAAGTGGAGGGCTCAGAATTTTTTTATTTTTTGAAATACGGATTAAACGAAACCAGCCAACCTGGCTTTGATATCAATTGTTGGAAATGTTAAACGAACAAACAAGATCTAAGCTAGAATCGTTTGATCAACATATGAGGTACAACAATAATCTAGTAAGATAAATTTTACTTACCTAATCAGATGATAACGAATACGTGCTTGAACGGCAGATCCTTGCTATGAGATGACGACCCTTAGAACAAATCACCTCTCTTTCTTTCTATCTCTATTGATAGGAATAATATTGAGAATGAATAAAGAGGGGACGTTGTCTTCCTTAAATAGACCTTGATTAATCTCCTAGCCCATCAAGGAGACTAAATCTAGAGGATGTATCACGTCTATAAAGGGATTACCTCAACCCTATAAAGAAGGAATTCCACCAGATTGCGTAGTGATTCCCATTGTACCACGTTTAAAAAGTTTCACCAATTCAAGTTTTAGTAATTAAGAAAAGAGGTTAGTATGTGAGTCACAAATACCCAACAAGTGAGACTAAGGCAATTTGGGCTAATGTTAAGTGGCATGTAGTTGTGTCATTGTAGACTTATCTAAGCCCATCTCATATCACGCTCTACGAGGCGAGCCCATCCATCTTATCACATCCGAAGTATCAAATCGCTCAGCTGTTGTAGAGGCAATACATAGTCCATTTTCCCCTCTCTTTAAGTGTTATCTCAACATTATAGTCCCACATCCTAATATTTTTGTTAACCCTTTGCATTTCATTATGCTGCGTTAATAAGGTTACCACGACCTTATTTAAACAGGATCTGTTTTATAGGTGTTCTATAGGATCGTACGATTGTATTTCCAAAGTTTTAAAAGACAGGCATGCAAAACTGATACATATCGGGGTTAGCCAAGTTTGGAACCATCATCTTCCATCCTATGAAGACACTTCGGAGCCATTATCCTTTTATATATGTATATAAAAGGAGAATAAATTTATGAGCAAGGTATTAAAAATCAGCTAATATCAATACTTCTTGATGATACGCATCGATTTTTCGACAAACCGTGCCGATTTTCTTAACTTATCCAAGTGATTTAAGTAATATTATATGAATTTTGCCCAACCAAAAATGACATGGCCATCAAAAGATGGTAACCGTTCAAAAGAGGAGGCTGCAATTTGGATGGCTTTGATTGGCTAGAAATGTGCACCATTCGGTACTCTCTCTCACTTCGAGCTTCTTTGTTGCTTCTCTGGTCACATATAGGCTAAATGAGTATACGGGTGTTATTAGACGAGTACTCTCTTTTCTTTGCAGACAATGAAGATTCTCAAATATATTAGTGTCTTCTTCTACTCAACGTTACTGAATTCAATTGTTCACCTGATTTAGCTAAATTGAGCCAACATGAGAGGCGTGTTAAAGTTTACTCTCATATCAGTCATTCATAGCCATCCGTGGTGTAACCATGTAAGATCAATGTGCCCATCTTGTACTAATCGGCGCGCTTCATCAAGTATATAGCCATGGTGTCTTGATGGAAGTGCGGAGTGGGTCGTACTTTGATGGAAAAACACCAAGAATGTACCAGTGATCTAGTCATTTGGGACGGGACAGAATACCATCGCAACTTCATGGGCCAATATCAAGCACCCTGAAAATACTTTTGGCAAGAAGTGAGTAGAGAGGAGGGTAGAATTGCTGAATAGATAAATCATGTATAAAATCTTGCTATGCAAGGAGTTATCGAGGAGAAGGGGTACCTGCTAAAGCATGTAGCAGGATGCTAGCTAAGAGGATGAGAACCTGTTGAAGCAGGTAAACTCTATTATGACAGGAGTTAGCAGAGAGCTATGTCATACGTAGCCTATATTTTTTTTGGATGACCAGTTATCCGGGCCCCTAAGAGCACCTGACATTGTATTTTTTTTCTGACCAGTTATCTAGGACCCTAAGAGGACCTGACTAAGTCCCCAAGCACTTGCAAACATCAATTCAGATAAGAAGGGATAAATAGCTATGGGTGGCCTTGCTATAAAAAAATAAGATTATTACCGACAGCTAAAAACTACCGCTATTAACAAAAAATTTATTATTAATAATCTTAATAGCCTTTAATGATTGTTTTGTTATTAATGACAGTTTTTTACAGTCATTAATAGTGTTATATTTTGTAGTGCTGCCCATACGGGTTAGAATTCGAATTCCGAACTTCAGCTTCTTGACGCGTGGCCCGGCCACTGTGCCAACCCGTGTTGGTTAAGAATGGAACACTATAGTGTGTAACATGCATTTGAATAATACATATCAGCATAATATTGGAAACCAGCTGATATTTATACTAACATATTGACTCATATTTCTTTTTTTTGTTTTATAGTTGTCATATGACTCATATTTCTTAAATGAATTGAGCACAATTTAGCGATTTTCGGCGCAGTGGAGTGGTGTGGTATACAATCCACTATCATTAAGTGGGTGCTTTCGGTAATTAGGTGGGCTCAAACAGAGGAACTGAAATAAAATATAAAGAGAAACATCTTTGCACCCGAGATTTGTGTCGTTACGCATAATTTAGAATTGATGATTTGTATCCGTACGCAAATTTAAGAAGAAATATTTGATATTTTTGAGATTTGTGCTACGATGAATCAGCTTCTAAGCCGCCTAATTTATATGCAGTAATGTAAAGATGGCCAAAGTGTAGCACAAAAAATGATCTCTATCAATCGATTCAATACAATCAACCATTGAATTTAATGATAGGCATTGACTGTGTTGAAACAAATGATAGAGATTATGTTTTGGGCCAACCTTTGACATCTGAGATCTTTACATCATGACCTTTAAATCAAACGGTGTAGATGGTGTCAGGTCCTATTGATATTCTGTCTTTTCATTTTTTTAACCATATGCAACAACTCATATAATACTGTAATTATTTATCTGACGGGTAATACTGTTGGATCTATGCCAGTTCATAGTGACCGTTGATTTTGATCGTATGCCAAAAACTGGTTGCACCATACATTTTACCGTTCGAAGCAGCGACCTTATAGAAGCTGTTTACATGTTAGATCTCTTATTTTATTAAGGGATCCTCCCCATGGAATCTTGAAAAGTGCCCGATGCCACAAATCAGTGATTGCTTTAAATCAAGTGATGGAGATCGTGTTGCTCTGCACTCTTCCACACAAGGGATCCGGAGGCTATCAATGTATCATCAAACCTGGGCGTGATGTGCGCCACATGACTTACGAGCCACATTTTTGGAATTTGTGTCATGTGGGACCGACACCTAACCTTCCGATGGTACGTTGATGGCGTTCAATAAGATCAGGTGGCTAAAATATGTTTTGGGTTGAGATGAAGGCTTTAAGAAATAATTGTTTCACTTTGAACAATTATATTGTTAGGGGATAGGGGAATGGTCAGGTTCTATCCAGTAGAATCGGGTTTTCAGTCGTATCTCATCTGCTGTCCTTAGAAATTAGAGAATCTTAATTTTTTTAAGTTTTACTTTTTATAGCATGACGTGTAGTTAAACTTCTTCTATTTTCAACAGCAATAGATGGGGTAGTACTGAAAATCGAATTCTACCTAATAGGATCTGACCATTTCCCATATTACCAAATGTCTGTAAATGCTAGTCAATGAGTTTTGTTAGTAACAATTGGCCGTGACCGATCATATAGAAATAAAAAATAAAAATAAATAAATAATTGGCTGTGGCCAACACTTAACGCCACCAGTATTTTAATGACCATACACCTTTCAATTATTATTTACTATCATATCTGGTGAGTGGTGACCCACATTTGTCTCAAGTTAAAGTCCGAGTGGCAGTCCATTTGACATTAGATTGGACAGTTATGCACAATAGTTCGATTTTGGCTCCCATTTCAGATCAATGGATAGAATATCATTTTGATGTATTCATTTTGTTGGCTTGGATTGCTAACATCTTCCACATTACATTCAATGGTGTAAGATGACCTAAAATGGTGTTTAGTGCCATTGATATATGAAAAATTATAAATGGTGGGTAATTTTACAGGCAGCTTATGTCATGCGAGGTGACTGGCTGCATAAATAGTGGGGCCCAAGTATAGCCCGTCACGTCATGCCACATAAGCTGCCTCCAAAATTATTTATAAAAATTATCCATTATATAACATTGTCCTTATTGGAAAATTACAAACGTAAGACAAATTTGTTGAGGGCAAAGTATATGCGGCTGACGTGGTGCGACGTGACTGACTACACCGACCTGCATTAATTGAACCCTACCGCACTTACAACCAATTACGTTGTGCGGCTTGCGCCACACGTGGAGTCAATCACATTACACCACATTAGCCCCCGTGCTTTGTCTGTATAAAATATGTCTCTTATTGTTTTGAGTTGAGACATGTTCTAATGATAGATTGCCACATGAACAATTTAAATTAATCACAAATGTGTGCCACATGCATAATGATAAATCATACTTCAACGGTGTGAGATAAAAAGTTTATACGTATGTACATATGGTTATTTAAATGCTATTTTTGTTAGTTTAAATTTCAATCAATAGCCATTAACCCTTTTATTATTATACTCTTTTTCAAGCACACACACCAAGTGCTAACACTGTGACAATGTTGACCTTCATAGATATTAAAGTTGTGTTTGGCAAGGATCAAAATTTCGGCTGAAATGATCGAAATTTTAGTTTCGGTCCCCACCGAAGCGAAATTTTGGATCAAAATTTCTGCCAAATTATCGGTTTTCGATTTCGGTTATACCCGAAATCAAAATTTCGGCCGAAATTTTGATCCTTGGTGTATGGCATAGCTCTTTGCTAGCCCCTGCCATAGCAGAATTCACCTACTTTAGCAGGTGAACATCCTCTTTGTTAACATCTTGCTTCCTGCTTTACCAGGTACCTTTTTTCCTTAATAACTTTTTGCATAACAAGACTTTACGCAATATTTACCTGCTCAGCACTTCTACTCTCCTCTCTACTCACTCATTGTCAGAGTAGATTTTATTTGCTCTAGTCGGGAGTTAGTAGAGAGCAGAGTGGTTGTTACTAGAGCAGGTAAATCCTCATTTACAGGGAGTTAGAAAAGAGAACGATAATCAACTAAAGCAGGTGAATGTCACTGTGGTAGGGGCTAGCAAAGAGCTATACCATACGCAACCTAAGAGCCCTTAATTGTGGCCATCTTGGGCAGGGTTAGACCTGAGATTTCGAGGGCTTATGGCGAGATCTCAAAATAGAGCCTATTATATTAAAAGAAAAATTTCTCAAATTAATAAACCTATAACCGTATAAAAATTTATTGACAATCAATTTTATAAAATATATTTACGACAAATTTTATATTTTAATAAGAAATTACAAACAAAACATATTATCATAAAATAAAATAAAAATAAACAGAACATATACAAAATACTAAAGAAAAATATGCAAAATACTGTAAAAGGGAGATTGAATTGCATAACTGATAGATATTTACCAAAATAAATACTTATTTATTATTTTAATAATATTTATTTATTAGTTTTACTTATCTCTAAATGATTCCTTAAAATTGTTGGTTCCATATGGAAGAAGTGCTTTTTGACAAAACTTAAACCTTCAACTTTCAAGTTAAAGTGATTTGAATTTTGAATTATATTGGAGGAAAAATATTCCCACCACAAGTTAAAAGGTATTATAAAAGTTGTCCCACGTCACTTTTTTAAAAGAATGTTACTTGTCATATATATGAAAATTTACCTTCCATATTGTTTAGCTTGGAAATAGAATCATGACTCATAGTGGCGGTTCACCGCCGCGCACTCACACACCGGCGTGTACGATGTGCGAATGACGTAATTAACGCTTTTATGACGCACTTTGAAAACAGTCGGATTCCGGATTCGGACAAGTCAGTTAATGATTGTTGACCAAAAGATGTAACTGTTCGTGTGTGAACCGCCGGATCCTTACAACTGTTGATCGGATCGATCAGGGCCCTCGATTGCAAGAAATCGACAGACATAACTACCGCTGAAAGGTGCTTCAAAAGTTATAAATAGAGGCCAGAAGAGGGATTAAAATCACTTACAAATTCCAAATCCTACATCTGTGTCATTAAAATTTGTGTGCCGACCAGAGCATTCTGTGTCTTCGTTTGACGGATTGATGCTTCACCGAGGCTTTATTGTATCCTGAAGGCGAATTTGTCGTTATCTCGTTGTATATAGGGAGCAAATACTCTCTTAAAGACAACGATCTAATTATGCCTTGAAGAAATTTTTTCAATATATTTTTATCACTTCTGTGTAATCCCGCTAACAATTATAATTTGCAGATGGTGCATGAAATATTATTAATTTAATAATATTTATTTATTAGTTTTGCTTATCTTTAAATGATTCCTTTAAACTTGTTGGTTTCATGTGGAAAAGAGGTTTTTGACAATTCTTGAACCTTCAACCTTCAAGTCAAAGTGATTTGAATTTTGAATTATATTGGAGGGAAAATATACCCACCACAAGTTAAAAGGTATTGTAAAATTTTTATCTCACCTCACTTTTTGATAAGAATGTTACTTGTCATGTATATGGAGACTTACCTTCTATATTGTTTGGCTTGAAAATAAAATCATGGTTCATAACGATGGTTCGCCGCCACGCACATGCACGCGATGTGCGAATGATACTTTTATATTTTGTTAAATATTGAAATTAAAAGTACTGAGAGTCGATCTTAAATCTCATAACCAAAGACAGTATATATATGTACCAAATATATTTGAGCACTTCTTGACTATTGCATGCATAAATGAAGGTGTCCTTAAGAATTAAACATTCACTTAGTGATAATACATCAAAGCTGATAAAGAACTTTAGTAATATAAATTTTTGAACTAAATTTCTTGTATAATCAATCGGATATATCACACATATAAATAATCTAAGTTTCATTTTATTCCTACAGCCAACACTTTTTATGGCCTTGTGCTTATACCCTAGTATTCATGTATTGTATTCAAGAAAAGCCTTTATCTATCTTCGAAGCGGCCATTCTTCGTAACTCATGATATAGGTCAGTTCTATCATAAATGCCCTTGTAACTTTTGACATTTCAATCTATATGTTATAGAGTGATTAAGAGAATTATCTCAACCTCTTCCATGCGTTACAACTACTACATTATTACTTGATATGGTTTGAGTTCTATACTCACATTTTTAATAATGTGTAATCTTTTCTTATGACTTATTTTTTCCATTAAACCTTTAATTTTTGGACGGCAGAAAATAGGTCGGGTTACCATCATAGGTAATATAATTTGTTAGGCTTTAAATACATCCCTTTCGATATTTTAATTATCACATCTTTTGCAAGACCTTTCGTAAACGGATCCCTAAACTTGCAAAGGCCCTTATTAAATTTATAGTAATTACTCCTTGCCGAAGTAATTGACTAACACAACTGTGTCTAAGACTTATATGTCTAAAATTTTCGTTATAAATTTTACTATAAGCTTTCGATAGTACAATTTTACTATCACAGAATAAAGATATTGGTGGCATAGGCCTAGGCCAAATAAGAATTTCTAATAATAATTTTTTTAACCACTTTGCTTCCTTACTCCATGTCACAAGAGCAATAAATTATGATTCTATAGCTGCATGTATAATGCATGTTTGTTTCTTTGATCCCCAAGAAATAGCGACACCTATAAGAGTAAATACACATCCACTCATAGACCTTGATTCACCTGAATCATTGTTCCAACTAGCGTCTGTATATCCTTCAAGTATTGTAGAATAACCAATATAATGTAATGCATAATCCTTAATTTTATTAAGATAACTTAATAATCAATCAATTGCTTTCTAGCGTTCATGACTAGGATTACTAATATATTTACTTAATTTTCCTACTGCATAAGCAATATCGGGTCTAGTGCAATGAGTAGCATACATCAAACTACCAATTACCCTAGAATATTCTAATTGAGATACATTTATGTTGTCGTTAGATTTTAATTTTACACTTTGATCAAAAGGTGTTGATGCTAATTTTTCATTATGTTTAAATTTTTTTAACACTTTTTCTATATAGTGTGACTGAGATAAAATAATACTATTATCTTGTTTAAATAATTTTATTTCAAGAATTACATCAGCTTCACCCATATCTTTTATATCAAATTCTGAAGCTAAAAAACTTTTTTTTTTTTTTTAATATTTTCTTAATCAATACCAAAAATTCAGAGATCATCTACATATAGGCAAACTATCATACCTTTATAGTTTGTTATCTTACTATAAATATATTTATCTGATTCATTAATCTTGAAGCCATGATAAAATAATATTATTAAATTTTCATGCCACTGTTTAAGAGCTTGTTTTAGACCATATATGAACCTAATTAGTTTACCAACTTTATTTTCATGTCCCTACATTATAAAATCCTCTAATTGTGTCATATATACTTCCTCTTCAAGTTCACAATTTAAAAAGGTTATCTTAACATTCATTTGATTAACTTTGAGTTTATATATAGAAGCAAAAACAAATAATATCTTGATGAAAGAAATCCTAGCCATTGGAGCATAGATATTAAAATAAATAATATCATGCTTTTGTTTTAAACCTTTGGCAACAAGTCTAGCTTTAAATTTATTTATAATAGCATTAGGATTAAGTTTTCTTTTGAATATCCACTTACAACCTATAGGCTTAGATCTCTATAGTAAATCGACTAATTCTCATGTATTATTAGATATGATAGAATCCATTTCATCATTTAAGGCTTCTTTCTAAAATGCCGAATCAATAGACTTAATAGCTTCATCAAATATTTTAGGATCTTCATCGATATTCAAAATAAACTTCATTTTCTTACTTTTCTCATTTCTAATTCTTTCTACAAGATACACATAAAAATTTGAATCAAAATCGGTGGCTTTCCTAGGTCTCTTATTTCTTTTAGGTTCCATGTCTTCATCTTCACTACTAGAGAGATAAGGAGAATTAGAAGATTCATCCAAGTCAGAGGATATAAAAGGTTTAGGAATGGTGGAGAATTTATTCTCATAAAATACAACATCTCTTGATTAAAAAATTGAATCTTTTTTAAAAATATTATTATGCTCGCAAACTAAAAATCTGTATGTAGGACTATTAGAAGAATATCCCACAAAAATACATTCTATGATTTTAGGAGCCAATTTTGTACGTTTATAATCAGGTACCCTAACAAGTGCTCTATAACTCCATACTTTTAAATAATGTAATTTGGGAGGTTTGTTCTTCCAAACTTCATATGAAGTTTTAGAGGACTTTTTATATAGTATCCAATTTAAAATGTAACATGCAGTTAGTAACGCTTCTCTCCATAGATTTGAATGCAAACTCGAATTTGTTAACATAGAGTTTATCATTTCTACTAAAATTCGATTTGTTCTTTCGGCAATTCCATTGAATTGAGAAGAAAATGGAGCGGTGATTTCATAAATGATTCCATACTTATCACAGAAATCTGAAAATTCATGTGGAATGTATTCACCTCCCCTATCGGATAGCAATGCCTTAATTTTTAAATCTAATTGATTTTTCACTAAGACCTTATAGGAGATAAATTTACTAAATATTTTCTCCTTTAATTTAAGTAAGAAAATATATGTAATCTTGAACAATCATTAATGAAAGTTATGAAGTAACTTTTTTTGCCTCTAATAGTAATATTATTCAAACTACACAAATCAGTATGAATTAAATCTAATAACTTAGATTGTCTTTCAACACTCTTAAATGACTTCTTAGCCATTTTAGATTATACACAAATACTACATCTATCTTTACTATAATTTATTTATATTTTAGGAATAAATTCTAATTTAACCATACTTTTCATAGAACGTAAATTTAAATGTCTTAATCTATTATGCCATAAAAAAATTGAGTAACACATATAAACCACAGAAATAGATTTCTCATTGATATTAAACTTAAACATTCCGCAAGAGGCATACCCCCTGCATACAAACACTCATTTCTTAGAAAGTACAACGGAATCAGATTCGATCACAATTTTGAATTCATGTTTGTTAAGGATACAAGCTGATACAAGATTCTTTTGGATTTCAGGGACATTGAGTATATCATTTAGGGTTACAGATTTTTTCGAAATAAAGTTTAGAACAACCTTTCCTTGTTTTATAACTTTGGAAGTAGTGAAATTTCTCATGAATAATTCATGTCCGTAATGTGAGGTCTTATGGGATACAAAGTTATTCCTATTAGAGGTTACATGCCTAGTAGCTCCAGAATCGAGCCACTATTCATTTCCACTATCTATTATGTTGATTTCGGAGATCATCGCAACGAGATCTTCAACTACAATGTTTACTTGATTTTTATACTTCAAAAATTCTCGGCAATCACGTTTGAAATGGTCAGGTTTCTTGCAATAAAAATAAGTACCCTTCTTTGTCTTTTCCTTGTCTTTTTCTCTCTTTAAATCCTTCTTATTCGGCTTCAATTTGAAGTTCTTTCCTTTGTTCTTTTTTTCGATGTAGATGCATCTTTAATAATGTGAGCGTTCGAGACAAGTTTTCTCCCCCTCCTTGTCACGTAGACGATCATCTTCTTCTATACAAAGATAAGTCAAGAGTTCATCCATAGTATGATATTTTTTCGTATGTTTCAAACTCTTACGGTAATCTTTCCATCCCAACGATAATTTTATAATAATCGTAGAGACTTGAAAACTTTCGTCTATGGTGCTTCCTTCCGCCATAAGATTATTGAAGATAATTTGCATCTGGTGCACTTGCTCTAAAATAAGTTTAGAATCAATGATCTTAAAACTAAATAACTCACTTACTAAATATGTGCGCATGCCGGCTTCCTCAACTTTGTATTTCCGTTCAAGAGCTTCCTATATCTCTATTGTAATCTTATAAAATTGATAGACTTCAAAAAGAGAATTGGTGAGAGCGTTGAGAATATAACATTTGCACGTGTAATTATCGCTTTCTCATTTCATACGGATTCTACCTTCTTCAAGTGTTTCATCTTCATGCTCCGATGGTAGTGAGTCCATAGTGAGAACCTATACGCTTTCAGGGTTGTAAGTAGAAAATGTACTTTTGATTGCAATCATTTAAAATTTGTGCCATTAAAGCACTCGAGTTTCGTGATCTTTGTTTTTGAGAGGTCTATCACCTTTTGTGCCATGATAATATTGTCTTAAAATTGTTGGCGGGATTACACAAAAGTAATAAAAATAGATTGAAAAAATTGCTTTAAGGCACAATTAGATCGTTATCTTTAAGACAATATTTACCCCTATATGTAACAGGATAACGACAAATTCGCCTTCAGGATACAATGAAGCCTCGGTAAAGCACTTATTCGTCACACACTATGTTACACTGTAGTGTGCGACCCAGCAAAATGAAGACACAGAATGCTCTGGTAGACACACGAATTCTAAGGACACAGATGTAAGCAGAGAAGTTGTAAGTGATCTGAATCTCTCCTCTAGCCTCTATTTATAACTTACGAAGCACTTCTGGTGTACATGTGTGAAGGCAATCCATGTCCGATCAACAAGTCAACTGATCGGACTATCCCAATTCAAATAGGAAAGGCTCCTCGCGACGATGCACACGTGATCAGACTATCCTGGTTCAAATAGGAAAGACTCCTCAAGCTCCTCTAAGTACAAAGTGCGCCATAAAAGCGTCAATTGTGTCATTCGCACGTCACACACATGCGGTGGCGAAACCATCGGTATGAGCCATGATTCTATTTTCAAGCCAAACAATATGAAAGGTAAGTTTCCATATATATGACAAGTAACATTCTTATAAAAATGTAAGGTGGAACCATAGATCAAAATCTTGGTTTCGATTTCGGTCAGGACCCAAACCGTAAATTGGTCAAAATTTCAGAAATTTCTGTAAATTTTGGGTATTTTTAAAAATATGCTCCGAACTTTACCGAACTTTGTCGAACTTATTTTCTTAATTTTTTTTAACCTATTTAACATTATTAGAACAGATATATACCATGGATCAAAATATCGGTTTTGGTTTCGGTTTCATTCATGACCCTAATTGTAAATTAGTCAAAATTTTGGTAATTTTCGATAAATTTCGGAAAACGCAATCTGAAGATCATATGTACTTGCACTTGATTTTTAAGTAATTGCACCAAGGTTAAAAACAAATTGTATTTTAGAGACATGTGATACGTGAAAACGCAATCTAGGTCGTCTGATCTAAAGTTCATGATCTATAGATCCTTAGTGGACAAGATTGACACCAAATATAATCTTCATCATGTGATTAAATATAGTCAAAGGCTATTATATTATACGGTAATTTGATATCAGACGGTAATTTGAAAACGCAATCTGGGCCGTCTGATCTAAATTTCATGATCTATAGATCCTTAGTGGACAAGATTGACACGAAATATAATCTTTATCATGTGATTAAATATAGTCAAAGGCTATTATATCATACGTAAATTGTGTTTTGCTCTAATCTTATCTACCAAGGATCTATAGATCATGAATTTTATATCAGACGGTCTAGATTACATTTTCACATGTCACTTGTCCCTAAAATAAAAAGTCATTTTTTTACCTTAGTGCAATCACTTAAAAAGCGTGTGCATATGACTTACTCTAGTCAAACCCATCTCTCCCTCTCCTATTAAAAGTTAAAACCCATGAAACCCATCTCTGTCTCTCTCATCTAAACCTACACACCATAGTAACAAGTTGGCAAGTCGGCAATGAATCGGCAAGGGAAAAAGTCGGGAAACTTCGGTAAAATCTGAGAAAAAGTGGTGAACATCGAGGAAAAGTCAGGAATTATAAAAAAAATATGAAAAAATTAAAAACATATTTGAAAAAGTTTTAAACTAATAATATTTAGTAAAGTTAAATATGCTATATATTATATTATATTATAATATAATCTAATCTAATAGTAACTTAATATATTATAATATGATATACTAATCTGTAATTTATAGTTGTATCGTCTCCTTAATTTCTTATATTATATTACATATATTATAATAATATGCAATTTGTAATAGTAGGCTATACCGCTGGCCTACTAATTAGGCTGTGTGAGACTGTAGAGCCTACTAATTATGTTAGAGTTGTAGATTGTACTATGCTATCAATTAGGCTGTAGGCAAACCTAGCTTTTTTAATCATATTAGTCTTATTAGAATAAACGAGACAAAGAAGAAGAAGAACTCCGATCGCCCGTGAGGAGCTGATTGTTGCTGCTGTCTCGTCTTAAAAATAAGTGTTTTAAACACTTTTTTTTTTTTAATGAAGGTGGTTAGTCGGCCAAATCACTGATAGGTCGCCAACACAGCGCCGATTTGGCGATTTGGCCGACTAACCGCTGATTGCATCGTAATACTTAAAATCGACGACCATCGCCGATTTTTTGAAGAAATCGGCGATGTTTGTCACTATGCTACACGCAGAGCTGAGAAAAAAAAAAAACCAGAGGAGGAGAAGAAGAAGAAAGGAAAAAAATGGAAAAAATAAATAAATCAGGTACCTTCTTTTTTTTTAAGGGAAAAAAATGGGTTTGATTTTTTTTTTTTTTTGTGCAAAAATCGGGTTTAAACCCTATTAAAAAAAGAAAGGAAAAAAAAATAGTTTGTTTTTTTTTTGCAAAAACTGGGTATAAACCCTGTTAAAAAAATTTCAAAACTCAAATGTATTATCTCGGCCGATAATTTGAAATTATCAGCCAGAAATTTGAATTTTCAAATTATCGGCCGATAATTAGCTATTTCTGGTGGGGGGCGGTTTTTTATAGTTTTTCGTTTCGGTCTCGACTGAAACTGAGTCATCTCGGACAAAAATTTAATTTTTCGACCGAGATTTTGATCCATGGGTGGGACAAAACTTTTATAATACCTTTTAACTTGTGGTGAGAATATTTTCCCTCCACTATAATTCAAAATTTAAATCACTTTGACTTGAAGGTTGAAGGTTCAAGTATTGTCAAAAAACATCTTTTTCACAAGGAACCAATAGTTTTAAGGAACCATTTAAAAATAAGTAAAACTAATAAATAAATATTATTAAATTAATAATAAATAAATATTATTAAAGTAATAAATAAGTATTTATTTTGATAAATATCCAACATTAACATACATGACAAATCGAGTAATCCAATTAATATCAGTACCTCCATCAATTATTAAAACAATATCTTAAGAACTTCTGCATTATAAAAAAAATAATCATAGTGACAAATCATAAATAACAAATTAGGGTTTAGCCGTTTAGGGTTTGAAAATTTTAGATTTACGACTTTCTATTAGAATCGTACAACACAAACACATTGAAGTGAAATTAAAATAAAATAAAATAAATAAAATTTTAATTTAAGGATTTAGGGTTTAGCGTTTAGGGGATTTTAGATATAGGGTTTTCTACTAGAATTATAGAACACATACACATTAAAGAAAAATTAAAATAAATAAAATTTTAATTTGAGGATTTAGGGTTTAGAGGATTTTGGATTTAGGATTTTTTACTAGAATCATACAACACATACACATATAACTAAAATTAAAATTTATTTAAATAAATAAAATTTTAATTTACCTTCAATTTAGCTTGATAATTGATCCGATGAAATCACCGGCTTGTGTCGCGTGAAGCGACAATAGAATGTGAATCTTGGGTAAACATGACAAAAAAAATTAAACAAAAAAAATAGGATAAGGGATTGCAAAAATAACAAAAAAAACGGAAACAGAAATTAAAAATTAGAGATTTAGATAAATAAATTTGAAAATAGAGAGAGTTAGAGAGAGATGGAGGAAGGAGTATTGTGTACTTTAGAGAGAGAGAGAGAGAGGAAGGAGAAAGAGCTAGATAGATAGAGAGAAATCATACCGGTGGCGATGATTGGGAACCAGAGTCCATCGGTGGCTGACGGCTACCGGGGGAGGGGAGAGAGGTGCTTGGGTGCTTGCTTCCAGTGAGAGAGATGAAAAGGGGGGAGAGAGAGAGAGAGAGAGAGAGAGAGAGAGAGAGAAATAGATATGGGGGTTGGATTTTTTTAGTTTTAAAAGCAAATAAAATAAAGGGAAGTTTATTTGTTACCTTACTTAAATTAAATATAGTTTAGTTTGTTTATTTATTTTTGCAACCAAATTTTTTTTTTAAATAAAAAAATTAAAATTCGGAGGCCTTTGAAGCAAAATGGGGTCTTTTTAAAAATAATTTGGGGCCTAAATTTAGCTTAAAAATAATCCCCCATGAGCCTTGATTTTTGGTGGTCCTATGGCGGCCTCCACACTGGCCATAGGCCATGGCCGGCCCTGATCTTGGGATACATGGTACGTGGGTAATATGCTCTCTGAGTCTCCTAAGGTTATGTTTGAGATTGCTCTTTACTCTGGCAACACTCTAATGTAGGACTGTATTTGGTTCCTAGTAGCAGGAAACGCCCAAACCCCTCCACAGTTCTTAGAGGAACCGTGGTTCCCCGTTCTTGAAACAGACCCGTATAGGAACCGTGGTTCCCCGTTCTTGAAACAGACCCGTATAGGAACCGCGATTCCAACGCTTTTGAAGTAAAAAGAGAGAGAGTGGTATCTGGTGTTTGAGTTATACACCTATCAAACTATATATGCAAAAAAAATCTAATAGAAATGGGGTTTCTTCATCATCAAAAAATAAATTTTAAAAATTGTTAAATAGATCTAAAAAATTGAAAAAAAATATATAGAACATATAAAAAACTTAAAAAGCATATATCTAGGATCATACCTTCAAAAAAAATGTCAATCTTTAACCCTACACTCTAGGGTTTTCGTTTTTACGCGGCATCATCGCGGAGATATAAAGTCATACCTTCAAAAAACATGTTTTCCATCGCGGAGATCGTCGTGGCATCATCGCGGAGATCTAAGATGATGCTGTCAAAATCTAAGACCATACCTTCAAAAAAAAAAAAATCCCGTCGCGGAGATCTTGGCGATCCATGAGTCTCTCTCTCTCTCTCTCTCTCTCTCTCTCTACAATATAGAATCCAAATACGCAGGGTTTCTATATAAAACCCATCTCGTTTAGTTTTTTAATTGAATACCCTTGATTTTTATAATAAATGCCCCTTGGTTTTTTAAATGAATAGGCTGAGCTTCTTTATAATAGTAAGTTTTAACATTAAAGCTAGGGGGTTTTAATGTAAAAATCTTGAAAAGGTGCATGTTTAAAATCTTTTTATATAATATATACCGACTCTCCTGACCATCATTTAAACATTTTGGTGTTTAAATGATCTTACACGATTAATGATTTAAGATGCAGGTGATCCGAACCGTCAAAGTGATAGATCATAGGTTGAAATGCCATAGGCCGAAAAATAGTGTTTTAGGGAGATTCAAACCATCCGATTTGTCGATCAACCGTTGTTAGTTTTAATGGTTGATATTAAAGTTTGTCAATCGGATGGTTCACATCCACTTATCAGCATGTTTCATTGCCCTAATACATATTCCAATAATAGATTGCCACTTAGGAAATTTAGATTGATCATGGATGTATGCCAGATGGCATAATGATAAATCACACTTCAATGGCATGAGATAAAAAGTGACATTGTAATGGTGTAAGATCATTTAACACTATTTGGTGTTTAAGTGTCGGTCAAGACTTAGGAGCAATTATCCCATGAAGGGACGGACTCTCCTGAACGTCATTTAAGCACCAAACGATCTTACACTATTTATTGACTTATGATCTTGGAAATCCACACCGTCAAAGTGATATATCATCAATTGAAGGGCTATGGGTTAAAAAATGACATTTTTTTGGAGATTCAAACCATCCGACAGTGCACTTTAATATCAACGGTTCTTAATTTTGATGGCTAATATTAAACACTACAAAAAAAATAAAACTATTAAAGGCTATTAGTTGCAAGGGTATTAGCGATAGTTTTTTGTTAACAACAGTAGTTTTTAGTTGCCGCTAATAGTCTTGTTTTTTGTAGTGAAAGTTCACCGATTAGATGGTTTACATCCACTTATAGCATGATCCTTTGGTCGGGGCATGTTCCAACAATGGATTACCACTTGAGCAATTTAGATTGATCATAGATATGTGTCACACAACACAATGATAAATCACGGTTCATTGGTGTAAGATAAAAAGTGACATTTTATAGCCCAAATATCTACACGTTGCTTGTGGTTTTCACTGGTAAAACCTTTGATTGTATTCAATCTAATAATGGAAATCTTTTCTCTCCCTAATCTTTTACAAACCAGATCCTGATGTCATGACCCATTTAGATTGATCAATAAATAAATAAATAAATAAATAATTATATATATATATATATATAGGTGCTCTCGCTTCCTAAATTTTAAAAATTTATCATTTTTTCGCTCCTATTATTAAATCTGCTTTCGCACCCACTTCCGAATCGCTTCTCTACCTGCTCTCGCTTCGTGCAACTAAGATTTGGTTGCAAGTGTTGTGAACTCTTTTTTGATGGTGAAAGAGTTGACTTTGCTTTTCTTTAAAAGCGTAATTTAATTCATTATTTTAAGTGGGCTCCTCTTTTCATAATCCCAAATACAGCCTAAACACCTATTATGAAGTCCATATACCATCAGCTTAAAATTTGTAAACATTTGATGGACAAATATTATTTAAACACTAAAATGGTGTTTAAAATATAAATGATGGGGGGGAGTGGGTCCCATCTTGTTATTATGTGGTCCAGCGAATGAATTGGAAGTAGGTAAGAGGACAGGCACCGTGTACTACAATACCGCCCTACCATGCACGCGTCAGCCCTAACCACCAACTTCAACTCCATAGGTGTCAGCCCAACAAATGTATCTTCTAAACCAAGCCATCCATTTTGAGTTGACCCATGCGCCGTGGCTTGGTGCGCGGATGGGACAAGTGCCACTAAACTTCCGCATGTCCATGATATATATATATATATATATATATATATATATATATGGCCGAGGGACAATGCGCCGGAGCATATAGATTTTTTCACGGTCAGATTGTTCTATAAACATTATGTAGCATTGGATTCACTTTATTGATTAGTGTTAAACTTTTTAAATATTTTAAAAGTTATATTATCTTTTAAATGTCTTACCTTTTTTTTTGTGAAAGTTTATTTATTTTTTCTTCTCTTTTTTTTTCTCAAGAAAGTGTCTGACTTATTTTTTCAAATCTATTTTATTCAAAAAGTGCTCTCCGATAGTGAAACACTAACACCCTGAGAGAAAAGCACTGACACCTTGATACTGTAGCACTGACACCCCATTAGCAAAGTGTTAATACCCCGATAGCGAGGTAAAGTGTATAGCGAGGCACTGATACCTCGATAGAAAAGTATTGGTACCTCGAGAGAGAAGCTTTGACATCTCAGATAGTGAGGCACTTGTACCCCGATAGTGAAGTGCTGATACCCCTTTAGTAGAAAATAGGTGAGTTAGTGGGGTTCTGACACCCACGTGGTCAGGTGCAGGATATTTAAAAAATGTTATCTACTTTTTTAAAAAGAAAGGTGATTAATTAAATCTTGATTAAATAATTATAAAATAATACTGATCACTTCACAAAAAGACGCTACGTGTCACACCCATATCAATAGGCGCAGAGATATCTCTACGCCCGAACGCATAGTCACGTGCCTCTCTCTCTCACTATATATATATGGAAGCCTGTTAAGTCCTCAAATAGAGGACCATGACCATCTTTCAAGATATACGCGGAGCTCTACATGACATTTAAAAATCAAAACATATTTTTGGTGGCACATGGAGTGCATGTGCGTTAATTAGATTAATTTAAAAAAAGAAACAATTTCAAAAAATTATTTTTAAATCACAAGTCAAAAAATTGGACTAGTTTTAACGTTTCAAATTTTATTGCTTAAGAAATATATGGTAAAAATGGGTTTTCATTTGTTTGTTTTCAAAGATAATCTAAATAGTACATCTGTGCTCCATATGACATCAAATTAGTGTTATGAGTGCAACATGGAGCTCTATGGAGCTTGGAGGACGCTCACCATCTTTCATTGAAGGACGAAAAAGAATTTGAGAGCTCGAAGGCATCAAGTATATATATATATATATATATATATATATATATATATATATATATATATATAACAGTAGAATGCTACATTGGTCATGTAGTGTTCAACGCTGCCCTAATGTTCTTTGAGTCCCAAGTGGCATAAAATTCGAAGATCAAGGGCGAAGGCAAAGTGTGCATGGTTGATCAAGTCCATCCCCAAAATAAATAAATAATTTAAAATTTTCATTTTATCTACCATCCAAAACATGATCAAAGTTGAACAAATTTAATGTACCAATGTTAAGTGGGGGGTGGCCAAGCTTGGACCATACTTTTGAGGGATAAAATAGTCGTAAAAATAATATATTTTTTTAAATCACATATCATATATAGGGCAAATGATACCAAAGCAGGTGTTTGTTTTGAGATCACATATCATGTGACACATGATCTCCGCACTAATATAGTGATCGATCAAACCTATTGTTCCATTTGGTCCCATTTGCTATATATATATATATATATATATATATATATATATATATATATATATATATATATATGTGGGACACTAGTTTTCTGGCCGCAAGAGCGTAGATTATTCAAAAGAAAAAAAAAAATGAAAACTCATGTCATTCTAAAAGATATTTTTTTTATCATATTCAATGTTCCAAATTTCAAATGATAAAATTCAAATTAATTTTTTCTTTAATTAATTTATGCAATATCCTCGCTCTAATAACCTACATTAAAAAAATGATGAGCCCTGATCATTACACTTTTAAGCCACATGGTGTCGCTTGACGCACACTTTTTTTTACCAATCTAATCTAATACATATGGGATACAATATCAATACTTCACTCAGCCGAAAACATATCCCCTCCATTGGGAATGGCTCTCAGACATCTTTCTGGAATGACGTTTTTGCTCAGTCATGTTTGATTTTTCACGAGATTCAATTTCATTTACAAGTTGACCACTAATAAACATTTCATTGTCTGGAAGGCCGCCCCTTTTGATTCATCCAATTGTATCTCGTGGAACTTAGACGTCTCTCAAAAACTGTACGATCCTGAAATTAAAGAAATTACCGAGATACTTGAACTCCTACACCTTATTTCCCTTTTGAGAGACAACTCCGAAGATCAACTGGTTTGGAACCTCGACAACAGTGAAACTTTCTATGTCAGCTCTATGTATAAGCTCCTTGCATCGCTAATAGCTCCTAATCTACCATGTCTTTGGATATGACATTCTCCTACCCATATCAGAACCATCTCCTTCGTATGGCTGGTTGTACTCGATAAAGTCCTCACCATTGAAAACCTTCAACGCAGGGGTATCCAAATCGCTAACCGATGTATCCTTTGTTGTCAACACGAAAAGCAAATCGACCATCTCTTCTTGCATTGCCCGTTCTGTTCAAAGGCGTGGAACAAAATATTTATTTCGCTCAATCAGAGATGGGTCATGCCGATGTCTATCAGCACGTTCATCGGATCTTAGGCATTCGATGGGTCCTCCAAAAGAGAAAAAGGGTGCTGGCAACTCACCCTCTTGCTTGCCTTTGGCTCCTATGGAAAGAGAGAAACAACAAAACTTTCGAACACAAACACAAATCTACTTCCCAACTGGTGGAGTGTATTAAAGTCAAGACTCTGCAATGGGCTACGAGTCTCAAAATTCTAGGCTCTTACTCCATCCAAGATGGTCTCCGAGATTAGGGATCCGTCGGTATGAGATAATTAGTCCCCAATTTTCCAGCTAGGCCCTCCGTGGGTTGGGGATCAGGTTGTGTAGTCTTTTGCTCTAGAGCTTTTTTCTCTTGTTGTTTGGTCTCCTCTCTTGGTTTGGTTCAAGTTGTGATGAGCACCTAGCTCATCCGCCTCCACTCCCCTCTTGTTATCTTCTTTTTCGAGCTTTAATGAATTTTGGCGAATTATCGAAAAAAAAAACATATCCCTTTGCACAATTCAAAAACCAGTGGAAACTAGAAACCAGATTTCTAATTGGAATGCCGATAACTACATGATATATAATAGAAGGAGGATCTCTTGTTGTAATTGGTTGGTTGGGTATGTGTGTCTGCTCCTCGGTTCTCAAAGTAATCTTGGCCGAATGATTATATTAAAAAAAGTAAAAAATATTAGTTGGTTGGAAAAAGAATAAGTGTTTGCCTACAATGGGTGTCCACTCATCATGTGCATTAAAGCAGTCCACAAATCTGTGTGACTGCGTGATGTGCACAGACTTCATAGCTCCGTTTCAATTTATTTCCTCGATCCAGAAATTTTGGGACGGACACTCTTGCAAAGGCTAGCGATTATTTTATTTTTTATCTATAACTTACGGCAATCTTAAGCTTACACCTGGACTAATTCCTAAGAAATATTTTCGTCCTTACTGTGTAATGGATATTTCATGATTTATATTCCCTATGGGACATCTGTTATCGCAGAAGGAAGGCACCAATAGTGGATCCCATGACCTATTAGTAACAAGCCAAGGCTGGCGATTTGTTAGACCTACGGGTATAGGCCAAGTGGACTTTTGTTAGTTTTTATGAGGGATGGATAGAGTTTCTTTCTTTGTATTTTAAAAAAACATAAAAAGAGTAGAGGTTCTTGCTCTAACATCCCTTCTCTTCTCTTCTCTTCTCTTCTCTTCCTTTTTTTTATAAAATTTTCTTACTAATAAAAGAAAAAAAAGAAAAAAGCGGTCCCTACATTACGTAAAGTATGGCCAACAATCCATTTAAGTGCCCCAGTACAATAGCGTGAAACCTGTTACATGGGTCTGTCTTTTTGAACTGACCTTAATTCATGTGACGTTCTACGCTTAAAAATAAATAAATGCGTGGCATGTGGCCAATGAAGTCTGAAAGTAGGGGGCTTTTATCTATTGATACGGGTAACACTAACGTCCACTGAGCCTATATTACAACTATATAAAGTAAACTATATAATATGAGAGCTATTACTTGCATATGAAAAGTTAAAAGTTTACCTTTCCACATAATGTAAAAGAAATTTTTTATATTTTAGGGTGTGAAAAAATTATCTATCTAAGACGTTTGATTTGAAAATCATGATCTAAAATTTTCTAGCATAAAAAATTAGTACAGATAAGAGCTCCATCATATGAATCTTATATGGCCTTTCACTGCAATAAATTCAATGATAGCAAACATGTTTTGTGCCAATCTTTTGCTATTATGGCCTTCAAATCAGATGGCTTAGATGGTGTTATATGGGCTTATAGATGGTGTTTTCACATGATACAAGTCCCAAAATTACCTAAGTCTTTCTTTTCCGTTATGTCCAAGGGCCAACTTCTCGTATAATCTGTATGCTAAGTAATGGCAGCTCTATAAGCACCCACCAAAATTTTGAAAGCACTCATCTGCACCCCACATGTCAAATCACCTACAGGTAGAGTTCGGTGGATGCTTTGAGGGTTTTGGTGAGTTCTAATGGAGGTATCCTACAATAAAGGGAACCTCTATTTGCGCCCACCCGTCTACCGAAATCACTCACATAATGAAGTCCGGCAATGTGATGGATGCTAATGTGCGCTTTCAATAAATAAGTGGGCGCAAACAGAGGTTCCCATAATAATATTAAGGGAGGTTCCCATAATAATATTAAGGGAGCCATTACTTGCACACCCAGATTAGCACTTGCACATAGTTTAAAAAAAAACCTTGGTGCTTTGGAGACTTGTCTCATGCGGAAAACACAGTCTGAAGTCGTTTGATTTGAAGGCAAATGACCTAAAGATCTTATTTGCAAAAGATGGGCGTAAAACACATTGTCATCATATGATTCAATGCAGTCACATCTAATAATTCCTTTTACTTGGTTTAGACTTTAGATAAATCTCAAATAATAAGATCTACGAGTTTTTAGGTTTGTATAAAGGTATTTGTATAAGGTGCATCGCTTGTGCACCATGTCACGGACATAGCTGATGTTGCACTGTGCGTGACAACCAGCTATGGTGAACGCCGTCAAATTCCGTACGTGGTTAGTGTAGGGAAGCCAACATGCGAATCATCTTAAACTTCATTCAGACCATCTGATCAAACCACCTTTTCTGCTCCAATGTGGACTTTACCGGTCCATTTGAAGGCTGTTGATCATAGCATAATCTTTAAGTTAGAAGCTAATAAATTATGGCCATATTGATGAAAAAGTAGCGTATACCTGCACCAACCCAGACTGAGGACAGGTTCAACCACATTCCACCTCTAAATAAAAAAGGTAAGCATTAAATGTAATTAGTGCTTTGATTGCATTAAATGTAATTAAGAGCCTGTAAGCACCACAAAATTTACTATTAAGTAATTTTCTAGATTTGTTTTAGGCATTTATTTTTGGATAGCTCTATTTGCACCTATGCTGAAATCCATCTGACTCTCAGAGGATGTAGATCGCTTTGTCGTCCCAATCTTCTAGACAATGGATCTTGAGAACATGGGTCATGAGTGTACTATCACACGGTCAATTTTTGAGTCCATGTGGCACAAATCTCAAAAGATGACCTAAAAATCAGGTGACACATCATGTAGCACAAATATCAAAAGGTGACCTAAAAATTAGGTGACACATTATGCTCAAATGTGATTTGGAAGTCACTTTTTGAAATGTGTGTCAGGTGGAATAAAAACAATGCCTGTCTGAGGACACACCCATGTTCTCTCATCTATTGTATGAAAGATTGGAACAAAAAACAATCTTCATTATATGAGTCAATGCATTAAATATTTTTTTAGTGTAGGTGCTCTCAATAATTCAATAGGTGCAACTAGAGCTACCCCTTTTTTTAATAGTGTTTGCAGCTTTTTAATCACTTGGTAGAATAGTTTATGCAATCTTGGGCCGAATTTGAATCATATGATGATAGCCTTTGAACTATGTGGCAAGTATGCATTATAAATAACCTCCCGTCTCCCTATAAGATCATCTTCAATGGTGTATCCCAATATTTTTTTGCTTATGCGGCAAATTTGGGATATCAAACATATAGGATATAGGATATGATGCATTCCAACCATTTATCCCAAATTTAGGATAAATATAATTTTTTATAGCCGCAGATATCTCAATTACAAAAAGTAATAAAATATATTATTTTTAAAATATAAAATATCACATTCATATATATATATATATATATATATATATATATATATATATATATATATATATATATATATATCTGTATATAAGATATTGGAAAATTTACCTGATTGACCCTGTCAGATACACCTTTTACGTCAAAGACCCTATAGTTTCACATTTACCCAAACCGACCAGCTTTTAGCCAAGCCAGTTCCAGCTAGTACAAAAAGTCTGAAATACCCCTTCTTACACTTTTTATCATTCTACATAGTTTAAAATTTTAAAAATTTACACTTTTTTATATTAATGCAATATGAAGTAGCATCTAGTTTGTCTGATTTGAAGGCCATAATATAAAGATCGATGGTCCCAAAGATTGACACAAAAAAAAGGTGATATTACCTCTTTAAAAAAAAATCGGTTGTTTACACGATATGAAGAATCATCTATGCCGTATGATTTGAAAGCCATAATATAAAGATTGATGGTACCAAAGATTGACACAAAAAAAAGTCGATATCGCCTCTTCTTCTCCTTTCGACGGTTTATAATTTAAATTAATTTTTTTAGGTTTTCCAATTAGCGACTGTCTAGACAATCGGTATCGACTGCCTAGACAATCGAAATAGACTACCTGGACGATCGATATAGACTGTTTAAAAAGTTTTTTTTATTTTTTAAAAGAGGCGATATCGCCTTTTTCGTGTCAATCTTTGGTACCATCGATCTTTATAATATGGTCTTCTAATTAGACATCATAGATGTAGTTTCACATCGCGTAAACAAGCGATTTTTTTTTTTAAGAGGCAATATCGCATTTTCTCATGTGAATCTTTGGTACCATCGATCTTTATATTGTGGCCTTCAAATCAGACAGTAGCATCTATGTCGTCTGATTTGAAGGCCATAATATAAAGATCGATGGTGCCAAAGATTGACACGAAAAAAGTCGATATTGCCTCTTCTTATTCTTTCGACAGTCTATAATTTGAATTAATTTTTTTAAGTTTTTCAATTGGCGACTGTCTAGACAATCGGTATAGACTGCCTAGACAATCGGTATCGACTGTCTAGACAATCGATATAAACTCTTTAAAAAGGCGATTTTTTTTTTAAAAGAGGTGATATCACATTTTTTTGTGTCAATCTTTGGTACCATCGATCTTTATAATATAGCTTTCTAATCAGACATCATAGATGTTGTTTCACATTGAGTAAACAAGCGATTTTTTTTTTAAGAGGCAATATCGCCTTTTTTTGTGTCAATCTTTGGTACCATCGATCTTCATATTGTGGCCTTCAAATCAGACGGCAACATCTATGTCGTCTGATTTGAAGGCCATAATATAAGGATCGATGATGCCAAAGATTGATACGAAAAAAAGTCGATATCGCCTCTTCTTCTTCTTTCGACGGTCTATAATTTGAATTAATTTTTTTAGGTTTTTCAATTGGTGACTGTCTAGACAATCGGTATAGACTGTCTAAACAATCGGTATAGACTGCGTAGACAATCGGTCTAGATTGTCTAGACAATTGATATAGACTGTTTAAAAAGGCGATTTTTTTTTAAAAGAAGTGATATCGCATTTTTTCGTGTCAATTTTTGATACCATCAATCTTTATAATATGACCTTCTAATCAGACATAGGTTCACACAAGGTTAAAATCACTTTTTTAGAATGGATATTATGTGAAATCAAATACTAATGGTAGATGATAAGAGCAAGATCTCAAGATACATCATATGAAAGATTGGGATGAAAAATGATCTGCATCGTCAGATTTAAAGCAATCAATGGATTTCAACGTGGGTGAACTCAAACAACGTTGGGACATTTTTAAAATTTTAAACTTTATAAAACCATAAAAAGTGTAAGAAAGGAGTATTTAAGACTTGGTGGTAGCTAAAATCGGCTAAGCTTGTAGGTGATCGGTTTGGGTAAAGGTAAAAATATAGGATCTCTGACATAAAAGTGTATCTGACGGGATCAATCAAGTAAATTTCCCAAAGATATATGATATCTAGTAAAAGGCACAACACTTTTCATCCACCTGATGTAACGCCACATCATATATAGAATCATCATTGGAGATGCTCTGAAAACGCACCTTAATATTAAAAGATGAGTCGGTATTAAGTCCCAGGCCATGCAATACGAGAGGGTAGAACTCAACCAACTAATGCCAAAATGGTCAAACCACCAGACATACACTGTTATTAATGAGCAATCAAATCGATAAAGGTTTATTTGAAGGACGGTCAAACGCCATAAAAATGAACAACTACCATGTAACCTTTTGCAGCCGTTCATTTCTAAGGTTTTTTTATCGCTCTTAAGCACACTCACTTTTGTTTTTTAAATGAAATCTTCCGAGCACCATTGATCTGAACGAACTGCTTTGCATCAGTTGGAAGAACTACTACGTGTACAAGAAAAAGATGGTCACATATATAGTCTTCGATTATACATGGGTCAGTTGCCCAATACCAATTCTCCACTAGATACTTTGCGTGTGTTTCCAAAAACTCCCCACCCGCTCTTGCACCATTCTCCAGCTTCGAATATGTTTGAGAGCCGGAATTAAGAGAGAGGGGAGGGGGAGGGGGAGGGGGAGGGGGAGGGTGTGTTTGCTTAGAGCAGTTGAAAACACCTCTAGTAGCGAGCGGTCAGGGAGCAGATGGGGCCTTCTCACATCCAAACAGAGCCATTTAGAACCAGAAATTTGACATACAAATCTAAGGAGCAAAGGTATCAAATTCATCATGGGGTATCAGTCCATCTTGGACCGATACGGATTCAGTATCGCTGATAGGCCAATATTATTATTTGAAAATAGGTCTCAAAAATTTAAAAAGAGTAATTGAATAAGTCAGTATTGCCCTCATTCTGATACCACCCCGATACCTATATAGGGGTGGTATTGGTATCGGCTCTCGACAAAACAGGTACGAATCACCGATACGTATTGGTATCAGGCGAGCTTTTATGTTAAGGAGAGACTCTCACGTCAAAAATTACATTTTTAGTTTGGTGAAAAAAATGACCTCTTTCACACCAACTCTACAGCAGATAATACTTTAAGAACAAGAAACAGAAAATGCAACTCTGAGGCACTCTCACCAAAAAATACATTTGAGTTGGCGCAAAAAATGGATAAGACACTCCTACTTACCAGAAGGCTGCCAATGTTCAGAGCTGAACCAGTGGCAAAAGTAGGATAAATCTGAACTAAGGCCGGGGTTTTTAACCCGTAGGGCCGGGCTGCCGGGCTATGCTAGTTGCCCGAAACCTGTTTTATTTTGGGCTGGCTAGGGCATCATGGCCTGAAGCAATGCCGGGCCCAACTTAACTTTTCTTTGATTACTAAATAACTATTAATTTCTTCCACTATATATAGAAAAGAATTTACATGGATTTCAAAGTTAAATAACAAAATAAGTTTAAACAATTTTTTTTCTTTTTTGAAAACAAAATCAAATCCATAAACAAATAACAAAAAAAAAGCCCAAACCCAACCCAAGTTAACCTGACCGGATTGGGACTTCACCAATGCAAGCCACTCTAGGGCTCAGCTTTTGCCCTTTAGGGCTAGGCTTGGACAGTCCCAGCCTACAGCCCGTTACGCAAGAATAAAAACAGAAGAATCAACAAGTGAAGATGGGCCATTTTAGCAGCTAAATCATCTTAGAATGGCAATTATGGCACAGTTTCGGATTGGAAGAGGCTCTCTAAAAGCATGCAAGGACATTCGAGTTATGATGTGAAAGTAGATGATCAGATGGCTAGAGGTGGTAACAGTGTCCAACCTACAAGATGATTTCCGTTTGGAAGATTTGGATCGACACCCCAGTATGATAGTTGATCCACACATGATACTTGGTGCTGGAGCCCCACCACCTAATACAACCTACTGTCATCTTGTGCAACTCCTAACAAGTAACCTCAAGGTTGGAGGTTCGAACCCGGCTACATCTCAAAAAAAAAAAATGTTGCAAAACATAAAAAGCACATGTCACCTCTTACCATTTTATTTGAAAAAAGAACAATGCTCTCAAATTCATTATTCCATTTTATTTATTTTGAAACTCTTTAACAATGTTGTGCGCTAATCACCTCTTACCAACTAATTTGGTGAGCTATATATATATAATTTAAATCTCTATTAACAAATTTACAGATAAATATGATTTTCATGAGTCCAAATTGAAGCTTTTTGGTTTCGCAAGACCAAAAAATCAAATGAGCTCCTTACCTACCAGTTGGCCTGATAAGAAAAAACAACAAAGCATCCATATCATCCTTTCTCACCTTCCCTTATATAGAAACAACCACCTGAAAGACAACCAGCTATATCGAGTTTATGAGATCTGGAAATATTCTAGTCTCAACTAGAACATCACATAATTATTAAATTAATCCATTATAATTTACCACCATACAAGAAACAAATACATGAGCAATCCAAAAAAGTGCAACATTTAAAATTTCAATATTCAGTATCTTATATCACTGAGTTACCCCATTATAACTCGAAATGTGTCGAGAGCAAGTCAAGCACGCAAGCTCATTCTCTTATTCTAAAAAAGTTCAAACTCCAGACCATGCCATCCACACGGTAAAATAATATACAGCTTAGGGAGCACATGAGACCCATCAAGGAATCCTTACCCTCTGCCTTATTTCATAAAAATCATCTCAATACATTTTTTACCGACCCGTCCAGAACACATTTTAACCCTAAAATACGCTATACCTGATCCTAGATTGGTATTATTACCGCACTGATTGTTCGGTACTAGCAGATACTGGACAGTACATACTGGTAAACTTAGTGTCAGCATCAACAACTTAGCAAAAGGTGTACAATAACCTCCATGTTGTGTACTACCTCTAAACCATCTAATGTAGGCATGGTATCTCGTTTCTTAACATGATAATTTTCACTTTCCATGGGTCACGCGAGCCATTTGGGGAGTACTTTTCTAGTGATATTTTCCCAAGATAAAACACCAAACATAAGGAGCATGTGGCAAAGTTGGCCTTTTTTTTCTTCATTTTTGGATGAGTAAAGATAGAATCAAAGGGACTAGGCAAGGAGCTAAGCCAGCAAAAAAGGAGAAGAAAAAAGGAAAAAAGGAAAGAAGCACAAAAGGGGAAAAGAGTGGCAGCCCCCTCCTTAAGACAAGCATTACGCAGCCATCACCAAACAATCCTATAACTCCTCAATATCTGTTACAGAGTAGCCTTTGAACTCCTTTATAAACCTTGGCCCAACAAAGCAGCTTGCTCTTGACCTCTCAGAAACTACAAACTGACTTGGCAAAGTTATTTGCTAATTTGTGTGAATTTTTTTTCTTTAAACAAGTAAGCCAGGATTGAACTTGCGACCTCAAAGTTGTGTCATTGTGCACCTTCCAATTGAGCTACAGGCCTAACCCCTATTCAGACTAATCTTTAAATGTAGCAAGTTGTGAACCACGGAAAAGCAACTAACCACGAATCAAGTAACTTTTTCCAGGATCAATTATGAAACCTAATTATGTCCTAAAAATGGAAACAACAAGACAAGCTGGATTGACTGATTGACACCTCGCAATTAGTGATCCTATGTATAAATAATCTATGTAATAAGGACACTATAAGCACACCAGGTACAGGTAACTGGCTACCATGACTACGTAACTGATAAATAGGGCCAGCCAATGTGACAAGGAGACATAATTGAAATTTGCCATGTTAGTCACACTGAAATTTCCAACTCTTCATACTAGTTATAGCAATCCATCAGTGATTGATAACTTATTTGCAAACTAGATCAGATCAGATGAGATGAGAATAAAATAAAATCATTTCTTTATTTTTGTATTTTTGCTACAATGATATATTAAGGTCTGAGCTCTAGTTATAAATGAAGGTGTTAGGCACCTTGGCTGCTCACTAAAAGCAATCCGTGCTCATTACAGGTGATAAATAAGATTGAAGAATAGGGGAGTACCACAATCTAGGCCTACCAAAGTAGGGACATAGGCATAGCAATCACTGGGTTAATCTGTGTCTATGCCCAACAATTCAAATTTCTCAAAGGGGATATGCAATTCTACACAGTGGATATATTTCTATAAACTGTGTAAAAACTAAAAAAAAGTACTTGAGAAGCCACATGAACGATTACGGAGGGAAATAGTGCGAAGCAATGTGAAGGATTGCAAAGTGGCAAAGAATTTAACCTAAGCAGGAATGAGTTGGGAAAAGGATAGGAAGCTACAACTTCAAATCAACTCTTATCTTTAAGATACGTGAAGTGGTAAATTTCTAAGTTACTAAAACAAACTTTCCATTATATCTTCTTCATTTCAAATCAGATTCGTTTGGACGAGATTCTCTTTTTTTCTTCTAAATTTGGAAGTTGGGTTGGAGAACTATCTAATAAATTATGCAGTCTACAAAAAAGCTCATTTTTTTAATTTGGGAAAAGTTCAATTTCAATCATAAAAAAATTGACGAAGTAAAAAAACATAGTAGGAAGGTTCAATCTTTGTCAGTCTAAAATATAGTTGAACCTTCGACTGGAAAAACACCAACAGGGTGTCTAAAGAAGCATAATGCCTTAGTGAAGGCACCAAGCAGCTGAAAAAAAAACCTTTTAAAAAATTTTATATATATATATATATATATATATATATATATATATATATATATATCCAAAAGGACACCATTTTTTCCCTAGTCTGTGACACCTGATTCTCCCTATCATAGATTGCCTTATCTACTCTTTGACTGGCCCCAAGGTTACTTTGCAGATCCTTCTACTCCTAAAGAAAAAATGTGTGAAACATTTTCCCCGTCTCACCTTCAATGGACTTAAATTTACTCAAGTACCTTGAAAATTGAATATATAAGAACAAATAAAACCTCTCATTTAAGAGATGTTAGAACATAAAGTTATGAATGTCATGAATATTAATATTTCCTATATAGACAGCTAAGAGTCGAGTAAATGGGTTTCCTATTCATCGCCTTGTAGCATCTATTTAAGGCTGGCAACAATTGGAATTCAATAATCTTTAAATTCAAAATTACAGAGATCTACCATTTTGATAAGATATCCATATATTTGGATCTACGGAAGGTTGAATCCAACATAGAGGAGAAACCAAAGTAGAATGATTGTTACTGTTCCATCGAATCAACAATTTCCGTCAACAGGTCCCACAATGCTACCTCTAGCAACACTAGTTACAAGAAATGAGGGTCCTGTTCGTACATCCAAACACGGAACCCTCTTTGACTTTTGAGTTCTGACCATTATCAGCCCAAATGGCAGTGACCACTCGAGCCCTGAAAACAGACAACTTTTGGACCACTTCTCAGGATATTCAAGGTAGTTTTGGCTGACACCTTGTTTAATTGGCGATCTTCTCTTTGTGCAGGGGAGATGCCCTTTCTTTTTGCATGGTCTACTCTTATGGGCCTTTCCCTCGAGCCATAATGTGGCGTATCTCACATGACGGGAAATAACAAATCATAATGAAGAATTGGGGAGACCAATTTAGTAAAAAGTGGAAGAAGCTCATTATTGCTCTGGACAAAAACTTGGAAGAGCGACAGGTTAAAATCAACACGGTTGGGTCCTTATTAGATGAATTTGGAGGCATTATCTAAACCATGATAGATTCTGTCTGGCTTAAATGGCAGCTCAGAGTTATATAAGATACACTGTGTATAGAGAATGACATCACTCATGCTAGCAATTCAGAACATTAATGTATATAGATTGTATAGGACTTCAAGACCATGGATTGTATCAACACCAAACAAAAATAATTTGGAAGGCCAAATTTCAGATTAAGAATATCCATCGCCTCCTTTCAAAGTTTGAGCAATGACTAGTCTCCAATGGAGGGAAGGGAATCAATGCTCTAATTTTCGACCCCAAAAAGGTGTCGTTGACTGATGAGATTATCTTTGAAGCTCAAAATTTACAACCGTTATTTATTAGATATCCATTGTAGGACAAATGGGGAACACTCTACTGGTGAGAGCATAAATAGTGATTCCCGTCTCACCATCCATCCCTTCATAAGGGCATGCGATTGAGGTCTGTGATCCCCCTTAGATGCTCATGTTATTTGTGGGAACTTTCTATGGTTTTGTGCTTTGGACTATGTTGAAATAGAATTTTTGGAATCGGGAACTCCTTCTTCTTCCACTTAATCTCAAAAATCAGATAGAATAAATTTATAGAACGAATTAGGAAAGGAGACTCTATTTAGTCTTTCCTTTTACCAATCCTATTCTAAATAGGACTTCAAGTCCTAAGTCTCTCATTTTAAACAATCCTACTCTAAAGAGGAATTTAAGCCCTAAGTTTTTCCTTTTAACAAATCTATTCCAAATAGGACTTAAAGTCCTAAGTTATGTCAACACGTAAGTGTCTAGATAATCGTACTTAGGCACCTAGGTGCCTAGATATCATAATTAGGCACCTAGGTGTCTAGAAAATCGTAATTATGATATCTAGGCACCTAGATATCATAATTAGACACCTAGGTGTCTAGAAAATCGTAATTAGGCATCTAGGTGCCTAGAAAATCTTACTTAGGCACCTAAATGCCTAGATATCATACTTAGGCACCTACGTGCCTAGATAATTATAATTAAGTACCTAGGTGCCTAAATAATCGAAATTAGGCACCTAAGTGCCTAGATAACATAATTAGGCACCTAGGTGCCTAGAAAACATACTTAGGCACCTAGGTGCCTAGAAAAAAAATATACTTAGGCACCTAGGTGCCTAGAAAACATACTTAGACACCTAGGTGCCTAAATTTCATTATTAAGCACCTAGGTGCCTAGATAACAAATTTAGGCACTCACGTGCTTAGATAGTTATGAGAAAAGACTTGCGTACGGGAGAATAATCTTTTCTCAATCCGCATAAAGGTAAAAACTTACGCATCTCTCACAACCGTTCATTTCATGAAAACCTTATGGGAACCGTAGGATCATAACTTCTATAACCGCTATCATAAATCTATAAATAGGAGATCGGTCCTCAAATGTAGGGACTGAAAAATTCTTAGAAGAAACCTCTGCAGAAAATATCTCTGAAAGACTTTTGAGTATCTCCGAGATTCTTTCTATTCCTTTTTTTTTTTTTTTAGAGTTGACGAGAGGAATAAGTCGGGGTTGAGACACTTAAGATAAGGGCGACGGCCCTTACCTAAAAGTGATGCGCTTAAGTTAAGAGCTACGACTCTTACCTAAGTAAGATTTATGATTATAATTTGGGATTACGCGTTACAACTCGTACTCAATTTCCTCTGTACTTAAAAATAGTTAAGCCATGTGAGTACGACCCTGTGCATAACTCCTAGTACACTCGGATTGCAACCACAAATTTGATATTCATACAGGTTGCAATCACTAACTCAAAGAACGATTCCAGACTATAACACCCGAAATATTCATCTACGACAACTCATTTACTGAATCTGAATTATGTCCTGAAATTAGAGTTTCCCTCACGGTTCGGATCATCATTCCCTCAAATGTAAGGTTTCGACCTTAACCTCGAGACCTGAAATTCTTTTACGATGGATTATTTGACTTTTGGTCAAACGATCATAATACGAAATCGTAATGAGATCCAATGGTGGATTTATTGCATATTGACCAGATCTTGTGATTCTGGTCAAATTTAATGGTAGACTTGTTGACTTTTGGTCAAACGATTATAATGCGAGATCCAATGGTGAATTTATTGCATATTGACCAGATCTTGTGATTCTAGTCAAATCTAACGGTGGACTCGTTGACTTGTCAAACGATCATAATGCGAGATCGTAACGAGATTCAACGATGGATTTGTGGCATATTGACCAGATCTTGTGATTTTGGTCAAATCTAACAGTGGAATCGTTGACTTTTGGTCAAACGATCATAATGTTCGATCATAACAAGATCCAACAGTGAATTTATTACATATTGACCAGATCTTATGAATTTGGTCAAATCCAACGGTAGATTCGTTGACTTTTAGTCAAACAATCATAATGCGAGATCGTACCGAGATCCAACGGTGAATTTACCAAATATCAATCAAATCTTAGGATATTGATCAAATCCATTGGTAAAATCATTATAAAATAACCTATGGTCGTCAAATTTTAAGGAATTTGGCGATATCTAACTCATGGCACTCTATCACTGAAAGTGATAACTCCTTTGATAACCAGTTGCCCAAAGAATGGATTTGATTTTCGAACTCATCTTTGAGACCAGAGGACAAGAATTTGTTTTAAGGTTCATCCACGAATTTCTTGCTCCAGTAATGGCTCATACTTTTCGATCAGATGGAACCGACTTTTGGAGGAAGGGTTCTCCCATCCGTGGTCCCCTATTTCATATTTCTCAAATCTTCGATGAAGATAGTCTGCTATGCATCTATCTCATGACGGATTGAAGATGTCGATGAAGACTTAGAATTAGAATTTTAGTTTGTTTATTTCAGAGATGTAATTATATTTTTTTTGTATTTAGTAGTTTTTAATCAAAGGTATTCAATTTTGATGTAATTAACGGGGAATCGATTGCGATACTCGAAAGTGTAAGGTCCGCCATTTTAATAAAACCCTCTCCTAGCGAGGGAAAATTTGTTATGATTGATTTGTGTTAGATTTATATTTTATACAAATTTATTGTTTACAGACTATTTCTTGAATTTTGCAATGCTTGCATGGTAGAGATATTTAGATATCGCGCTTCTCTCCTTCAGTTAATACTTAATATTTGAGCATTTTGCTTACAATAGTAAAAGAAATGGAGCTTCTATGACAAGGTTCCCAACGTCTGATTGCTAGTGGTGAGAACAGAGAACAGACAACAAGATCATTTTGTGGTCTCATATTGCTTGAGCCTATCACTTCATAAGGATGGATGACCTTGGAGATGATGGTCATCACTCATGACATTGAAATCCAAGAGTGGTCAAACAATCAAGCAGTGAGGTTGTTGCAAGGACCAATCAAATCCATTGAAGAGGTCTACAACTTCATGGTAGATTGACCCACCCTTTTGCAGAGAAGTGAACTAGGGATTTGATACCAGTCAAATGATGGACCACTCCTTGAGGTTGTTTGATTTAAGGTTCCATTTTATTTTATTTTTGAGATTCTCTCCACTATTTTTTTTATGAATAAAACGTTCTCCATTATTACTTTAACCAAAGTTTAAAATTTTGAAGTTGGCCTGGAATACATAGGATTTCAAAATCAACTTGGTAAATGTTATCAAAAACTCATTTGTTCGCCTTTTGGAGAAGGCAATATAAAATGTGGAACACTGGAACTCAAATCAAACAGTTTTTTACTAAATACCTACTTTTTTAACTTTTGGGTTTAACATTATTTCCATTATTTTGATCCAGAAATATATAGAAGAAAAGAACTGTGCACTGACACACTTTAGCACCTCAAACCTCCTTTATTATAGAGGAAGAACATGTTCAATGACCGACAAAATATAGATTCGAAAGTAGATTCCTTCTTATTTGCATGAGCTTGCAAATCTTAGGAAACGTTTTATTTTGCCAGTTCAATCAAGAGGAAAACCTAAGTTACTGTAGGAAATTTGAAAAAATTTCGGCGGACATTATTTTTCTTTCACACGTTCTAGAGAAGCTAGTCGGTCCAGAAGAGGGTCCCAAGACATTACTGGAATTAACTAAAGGGACCGCCATACAAGTCTTTATCAAGAGATTAAATGTATTTCCAAATTTCTATATGATTTTCTTAACCAAGAATTCCTTATCCGAGTTGAATGTTAAACGTTAAAGAAGTTTTAGAAAAGGACATTAAGACTTTATTATCTAATCAATTCTTTGAATGATGGAAAACTTTTCGCTCTATTTTTTAATTTAAGATTGAAATATAAAATGTTCTGCAAATTAACTCCCTGAATTCCTTACTTGAGAATTTTGAAAGGGCATGGAATGAAAGACTTTTCAAACATCCCCAAAGGAGCAAAAATGATTCACTTCTAAAGGATAATCCTTGCTACCTCCAAATCCTTTAAAATGTGAAGGATCAAAACCTAAAGCTGCTTCAAACAAAAAATTATCGACATCACTTCCTCCCGTAATGCTTCCTAGAGGTTTTTCTCATCGCAATTGATCTTGAGTGCAACTCTCCTTTTGATGAAAAATAAATCTTCCAATTCTTATGACTGCTTTATCTCTTCCAGGCTTCCAGCTCCTATGTTCTTACTAGAACTCTCCCTCTTACTTCCATTGAAGCTGAAGATCTAGGTCACAGGTTTGATCCCAGCTTACCTATCAAAAAATTTAAAAAAAAACCCTAATGATCTCTCTGCATCCCTCCCTTTCAGCTTGGTCAAAATATCTTTCTAAAAACTCTCATTTCCCCATTTGTTCTATAGGGGAAAATGCCGACTTTTACTAGTTAATTCTCAATATAACTAATAGCTCTAATTTCCGCCATTCCCTCTATGGTTATTCTATCTTATTTTCAAGAATGTTTACTTATCCAGTAATTTCCCAATCTGAATAGCGTGATTCCCCTAATCAATCCAAACTTCTCGAAAACATTGAAGGAGATTTCAAATATTGCAATTATTGGAATCAAGTTGTCAAATCGTTTTATGTATAAATAGGGAAATACATAAAAAACACTTACAATTATAAAATGAAATATATAATATTCTATGATCATTCTTATGAAACTGTGTTAAATACATTGATTCCATCATTTATAACATTGGCCATTAGAAATTAGATCAAATAAATTGAACAAAACATTCCATTGTATTGATTTACAGAGTGTAATAAAAAATCTACTGCTACATAGTCATGATCTTTCCCAATTTTACACTATCTACAAAAAACTTTATGTTGTATAAGTTTGGTGCAAGTGTGTATTGTATATTTGTATTATATATTTGGATGATATGTCTTTCAAGTTCCAACTTCTACTAGGAAAAAAAAATCTTATATCTATAGAAGTACATCCATGTCTTTATATACTTGTTTCTTGATATTGTAAATTCGTAATCCCCAAAAAAAAATCAAAATAAATAAATAAATAAAATAACTCAAGTCTCCAATCTTTATCTCCAACCCCAATATCAATATCATTATCTTTATCATTAGCTAAATCATCATCATTGTTAGGTTTGTGGGCCTGACATCTCAGGTTAGCGGTATTTGTGGCATAGCCCGCCCGGTCCGTTTAGCGGTGGTCAAGCTTATGTCTTGAGATCTAATGGCTGCAAATGGTTCCAGGTTTAGGGTTTCACTATCAATACGTAGTTTAATTTACTGAGTTGTGTGAGAGTGAGCTGTTGTACCCTAGTTTCATTTTCTGCCTCTGCTAATATATCTGTGTGGCTGTTGTGGGTTTTCTTCCCCTTGAGGGTTTCCCACGTAAATCTGTCTTGTTCGATTTCTTCTTTCTTTGTTTATCGTGGTGGGTAGGTTTTCCATGGTTCAAATCCCTACAATCATTTTCTTCTTCTTTAACTTCCTCCTTGTAGGCCTCTTCCACTTGTTCAGTTGCTTCCCTTCTTTCTCTTCTCTTTGGGTTTTCTTTTTTCATTTGATAGATATGGAAGAGAATTATGGGGGGATGGGATTGGAGGTAAATAAATAATCATACTATTTTTGTATTTCAAAAAAAGTAAAAGCAAAGTCATAACAAAAAACACATGTATTGTTAACAATCTTAATTGTATCGTATTGTATCATACAAAACAGTAGACTTTTCTTATTTAAAAGAAGTAAAAAGTAAAGTTATAATAAAAAATCACATGTATTGTTCATTTCATATCATATATCAGACAAAAACGAATCAAAACATATTCACATGTATTGTTCATATTGTATCATGTTGTGTATCATCTGAAACGTACTCTTTTTATTAAAAAATGGTAAAAGTAAAATTAAAAACAAAATCACTTGTATTGTTCAAAACGATCATACTATATCATATCGCGTGTCGTACGAAATGGTTAGGAATGATAAAGTGGGTATTTTATTATCTCTAAAAAGGGAATTATCCTCACAATTAATGGCAAGCCAGCTCTCTCTCTCTCTCTCTCTCTCCCCCCCCCCCCAATAGTGCTCTCGTGCTGGAGATTCAAAAAAATTTCCATAAATAATTTTTTTCTTATCAGAAATCAAGGATCCCCTTGACGGTATCTCTAACAAAGCTCTTGATGAAGAACAGCATGGAGACCTCTTCACTCAGTCCCGATAATTCCATCGGATTCTCTACCGAACAGACTCCAGCTTCTCTAGGACATGTTGAAGGAAAATAATCGCCCAAGGTTGTCACGGCCCCGTGGCGAGGGCATCGCGCTTAGGCTCGGTACGCTATAGCCTTGCCATGGAGAGGCCATAGTGAGGCTATTTTATTTTTTAATAGTTTTAATTGTTTATATACATTGTAGTTAATAACTTAATATCATACGATACACAATATTTATCTATGATGTGTAACTTTGTTAACCATATATATTACGATAAGTTGCAATATATAATACAAATGATACATATGATTTCGAGTATAACTAGTTTTTTATTGTAAAAAAATTCACTTATTTATCCAAACCCTAATCTCAATTTTTTATTAATGACAAGAATAAAGAAAGAAGAGGAAGATGTCTATGAGGAGGAAGAGAAATAAGAAAAAAAATGATAATTTAATTGCTAACAAAGATGATAGTTTTGATATTGGGGATAGACATAAAGAATGGAGACTTGGGATCTTTTTGTACCTTTTTTTTTTTTTTTAATTTTGGGATTACAGAATGGTAATGTCAAGAAACAAGTATAGGTATTGTTCATAATCTTAATTGTATCGTATTGTACAAAACCGAAGACTTTTCTTATTTAAAAAGAAGTAAAAAGTAAAGTTATAATAAAAAATCATATGTATTGGTCATATCATATCATATATCGGACAAAAATGAATCAAAACATATTCACATGTATTGTTCATATTGTATCATGTTGTCTATCGTCCGAAACGTACTCTTTTTATTAAAAAATGGTAAAAGTAAAGTTAAAATCAAACTCACTTGTATTGTTCATAACGATCATATTTTATTGTATCGCATGCCATAAGAAACGGCTAGGAATGATACATATCATCAATATGTATCATTTTTAATATTATCTAGTCATACAAATGTACTGTATTGATAACCATGATTGGGATTACTGGGATTACCAAAAGGCATGAACTTATTCTCTCCTAATTCAAAATAATACATTCCTGGTTCTTGCAATTTACTGCTCAATTTTTCAGGAGATCCCATAGTGGTTTTTACACTGGTTGAACAATTTTGGTCTTTATGAAGAGATCTTCCCAAATAACGTTTGAAAGAAACATCACTCTCTGCTTGGTAAGGCCAATTCATTCCCTCTACAACTTTATTCTTCTCAAATTTAAAATTGAAAATCACATTCCATGGAGAATTCAATGAAAATATTAAATCAATTCACACCATTTCACTTATCAATTAATCCAAAATTTTTGCTTAAAGTGGTGGAATAAATCCAATACAGACACCATCTTTGTTACCAAAAGAAGCAGTTATTGTTCTTACAAAAAAAATTATATGACAAAATAAAGTGGGTATTTATTATCTCTAAATAGGGAATTATCCTCACAATTAATGGCAAGCCAGCTCTCTCACTCTCTCTCTCTCTCTCTCTCTCTCTCTCTCCCCCCCCTCCATAGTGCTCTCGTGCTGGAGATTCTCGTGCTGGAGATTAAAAAAAATTTCCATAAAATTTTTTTTTTCTTATCAGAAATCAAGGAACCCCTTGATGGTATCTCTAACAAAGCTCTTGATGAAGAACAGCATGGAGACCCTTCAGTCAGTCCCAATAATTCTATCGAATTCTCTTCCGAACCAACTCCAGCTTCTCTAGGACATGTGGAAGGAAAATAATCGCCCAAGGTTGTCACGGCCTCGTGGCGAGGGCATCGCGCTTAGGCTCGCTATGCTATAGCCTTGCCATGGAGAGGCCATAGTGAGGCTATTTTATTTTTTAATAGTTTTAATTGTTTATATACATGATAGTTAATATCATACGAAACACGATATGCATCTATGATGTGTAACTTTGTTAACCATATATATTACGATAAGTTGCAATATACAATACAAATGATACATATGATTTCAATTATAACTAGTTTTTTATTGTAAAAAAATTATCACTTATTTATCCAAACCCTAATCTCAATTATTTTTTTAATGACAAGAATAAAGAAAGAAGGGGAAGATGTCTATGAGGAGGAAGAGAAATAAGAAAAAATTTGATAATTTAACTGCTAACAAAGATGATAGTGTTGATATTGAGGATAGACATAAAGAATGAAGACTTTGGGACCTTTTTGTACATTTTTTTTTAAAAAAAATTTGGAATTACAGAATGGTAATGTCAAGAAACAAGCATAGGATTTTTTATAGTAAAATTTGCAACTTGAAAGACACATATCATATAAATATATAATACAAGTAAACAATATACACTTACACCAAACATATACTTGTGCATCTATAGGGTTTCATTTTATATAGTAGAAAATTGGAAAGCTTATGATTTTATGTTACTAGATTTTTATCTCCACTCTATAAATCAATCCAATGAAATGTTTTATTCTGTTCAATTTATTTGATTGAAATTCTAACTTGTAATGTGACAAATGATGGAATATCTTTGACACATGGTATTTCAAAAATGATCATAGATTACATGGAATCTCTCTCTCTCTCTCTCTCTCTCTCTCTCTCTCTCTCTCTCTCTCTCTCTCTCTCTCTCTCTCTCTCTCTCTATATATATATATATATATATATATGGGTAATGATCCTCTCACTCGAGTCATGGTGTGACTCGAGCAGTGAACCGTCCATCTCGTGGTCAAATGTTGACTGCTCATGACTTGAACGATCTCACGACTCGAGTCACGCGTGACTCAAGTCATATGATCATTTCCCTATATATATATATATATAATTTTCTTAATTTTGCGCTCTCGCTCAAACGATGGGAAGCCCTTCGCTCCTGCTTACGATATACTTTTCCTATATATTTATAAAAATATAAGTACATCTTATGATACTCAATACGATACGATACACATATATAAGTGTGGTATATGATTTTTTTAGTATAAGTTGGAACTTCATCATCATCATCATAGCCTTATCCCATCTATTTGGGCTCAACTTTGTGAGTCCTACTTCTCCACTTGTTTCTGATTAGCGCGGAGCTTTCTGTAACTTCGCAATCCTTCATATCCCTTCTCACGGCTTCCATCCAAGTCTTCACTGGTCTTTCTCTTCTCCACTTGTTTCTGATTAGCACTAAGCTCTCTGTAACTTCGCAATCCTTTATGTCCCTTCTCACGGCTTCCATCCAAGTCTTCACTGGTATTTCTCTTCTCCACTTGTTTGGTAGTCTCAACCTATCGTAATGGGACTGCTTCTGGCTTCCAATGAACATGTTCAAACCACCTCGACACTAAGTGACTTTTTTCCTTTATAGATGTCACTCTCAATTTTTCTCTTATGTACTCATTTTGCATTCTATTATTACTCCACACATCCATCTCAACATATGCACCTCAACCACATATATTCTATCTTTTTGCCGCTTTTTGTACCTCAACATTCTACACCATAAAATACAACAAGTCTAACCGCCGTCTATACAAGCGTCCCTTCAATCTAAGGGCCTGTTTAGATAAAAACACGGGAAATGTTGGAAAGTAAAATAATATTCCTATATTTTCCCATGGATACCTAAGTTGTAGGAAACCATGGGATTCCTTTGTTTCCCTTTGTTTTCCGCTATTTAAATAGCCACATTGCTAGCTGGGAAAACGCAAGATTAACCAAATCACGTGTTTGGATACATATGCAAGAAATTGTACGAAAATAACATATAACAAAAAAATAGTCATAATGCCACAAAAGATCATCCAAACTAAAAAACAACAGCTGCAATATCATAAAAATGATTCACAAAAATGACCAAAAAATTATATATGTATCAAGTTTTTTTTTCTCTTTACATATCTTAGTGAATTGCTCTAGTGGTTGACTTAGTGCTCTGTGAAGTTTAGGTTCTAGGTTCAAACCGTGTTATGTGTAATAAATTGTTTATTTTTTTTAATTAATTATACCGGAGCATATACACCATATATTTGAGTATATAGCTCTATAACATAGTAGAGCTCCTTATGAGAAAAATCTCTCCAACAATAAGTCCGTGCAACACCTAAATAGATGGAGGGGAGCTTAAAAATAGGCCAAAATTGTGGGATATAGTTAAAAAAAATCAAAGAAGAAATATTTGTTATGAAAACAAATACCATAAAAAAAATTGTTTGAAGATTTTTGATAATTTTGGGTGGTCAAGATAATTTTGGATGGATGAGAATCCACTGATATAAATTAGGACCCTAAAGCTTAGTAACAAATTTTTAGAAAGTTTGGGTGGTCAATTGACCACCCAAGTCATAACGTGGCTCTGCCTCTGAATTTTGGGGATGTGTGCCATATAGAATCAACATCAGACCGTCTGATAAGGGCGTCATGATCTTAAGATCTATGATGGGGAAGATTGAAAAAAAAAAACAATCTTCATCGTCTGATTCAAATCAGTCAATGGTTTTCGTCCGTGAAAATTTTGTGTGGTATTACTAAACGGGTGAGAAGAGTAGATAGAAAACAGAGGGACCCCCTCGGCATTTGTTCTCGGATTTTGACGGAAAATGTGAACATAATTTCCGACCCTTTGGATGTCATCCAAATAACGGGAATCTCGGCAATTCATTTGCTGCATATGAGTTTTCCCTTATTTCCCCTTGTTTCCCTTTAAAACCAAACATTACCTAAGTGGAACTTGAAAGACACATATCATATATATATATACACACACAATACACACGCTACACTTATACTTGTGCAGCTACAAGGTTTCTTTTTGTATAGTAGAAAATTAAAAAGTATATGATTTTATGTATATAAATCAACCCAATGAAATGTTTTGCTTTGTTCAATTTATTTTATTTAAATTCTAACTTCTAATGTGACGTATGATGGAATGATTGTTATATATATATATATATATATATTTACATATTCTCCCTATATATTAATAAAAATTTACGTGTATATTTCGATACTCCATATGATACAATACACAATACAAAAAATTCTTGATTACGAAACAATACAAAAAATTCCTGATTACAAAACACGATACGATAAATGATTTGACAACCTTGATTTTATACATTAAGTTTCTTTTTAATTTTTTTCTCATTTTTTATTTTAAAATTTTTAACAGCAGAAAAAGAATTATTAATTTTTTAATGATAATTAACTAAAAGTTAATTATATTATTTAAAAGGTACCTTAAACCACTTATCAAATATGAAATATATCAAACATGGTTTTAATATTAAGGTTTGAGATTGTAGGAATATAAAATATCAACTATTAATTATGTGCGGAAAATTGGTCAAGGTAAATTTAAAGTTGTTATTAGAAAAGTTTTAAGTATTATAAGAAAGAAAATAAGCAATAAAACTATATGGTCGTAAACTGCAAAAATAACTATTAGAAAAAGCACCAACATATAAATTTAATAAAAAAATTTAACAATCACAATCACATGTTTATTCAAAATAGTAATTTAATAGAAACACCAACATCCTTACACAAAGAAGAAAAAAGAATAAAAAGAAATCAAGAACCTGAGTTTTTATCCTAACTAACCCTTAGAGATAAATAGAATAAAAAATCAAGAGAGACAAGAGTGGACAAAAAGAAATAAAAAAGCAAAAATCACCGTTGATTACTGACTCCTAAAACTTTTCCAAGAAATAGAGTGAGAAAAAGAAAGAGAAACAGAGAGAGACGAGAGAATAAAATCTGCTAAGTGATGAGTCATGAGAGAGAGAGAGAGCGGGAGATACGATGGAGGCTTATCGAGTCATGAGAGCTGGAGATCTGCCCATGAAAAAACAATGAGATCTGCTGACTTCTGAGTTGAGAGAGGGAGAAAACACCACGAGAAAAGTCACATCTTTAGGATTTGTGAATATAAAAATTTAAATAATATAATAAAGTTTAAAATCCCTTCCAAATATTATAAAATGGCGAATTTGTCCTCACTAACACTATAAGATGCTTTAAATGCATTTTAGCAAATAGCCGCCATGGCCTCACTGTTTAGAATACTGCTAGCTATTTGGTTTGTATAGAAAATTTGATCGCCTTTAACTACACTACAATTGCCATTGACAACTCTTCAAATGGCCTATAATTATTAGATGCCCCATTTGAAGAAAAAGCAAAATATTTGCTAATATTAGCCAGCTCATAAAGATAAGAAAGTATTCTTGAACCAGCAAAGCAAAATATTTGCTAAGATTGGCCGCTTCATGAAGATAAGAAGGAATCTAGTTTTGAACCTACATTTTCCAATCATTTACCCAGCTCTACCTCTATAAATGAAGGAGGTTGATGCACTAAAGCGTATCAGTGTTGTGTTCTTTTCTCGCTTTTAAATTTTAATTTTGTAAGTTTTTCAGTTTATAATATAATTTTGTATAAACCGATCATATATATATATATATATATATATATATATATATATATATAATTTTCTATAAGTTTTATATTTGAGGTAAGATCCCGTATGAGAATGGTGTGGACTTTCTTCAAAGAATTCTCATAACAATAAAGAATTCTCACTTAATTAATGTAGACATAAGCTGCTACGACATGATATAATAATATATATATATATATATATATATATATATATATATATATATATATATATATATATATATCCATATTTTAATATCAGGGTACTTGATAGTGTTTATATATTTTCTTCAGAAACCTCATCAAACATTCATAAAAAATATGGAGCTTCCCACTATATCTGACTATGCTTGGTTCCACCGGCTATTGATGGTCCCAATCCAAGTAAACCTCAATCACTGTTGTTTCAGGTCATACCCAAACAAGTTTGAACACTTTTGGAAGCTAAAAATGACCACAACTTCACTTCAAAATGGACAGCCAAACACTTTCTAATAAATACCTGAGTGTTGACTTGTGATAAGGGGATACATCCAAATGCAACCTAAAGTTTTACTTTAAAAACTTCATTTGAAAATGCAAAATTGTTAATGATTACTCGGGCTAAAAAATTGCCTGGGATGTTACATGCCGGTATTGGAGTTTATATGTACAAGACATAGTTTGTATGTCCATCACCCCAATGGGAATTTATGTTACCAAATAAATCCCCATTGACTAACTTATTCTAAAGTCTAAAAATAAACAATTTTTTTTTAATTCCGGCAGAGGCCTTTTGCCACAGCCTATACTATTCACGTGTATACCACTTTACCTTTTTACCCATATCAATACAAACTTTAAAATTTTAGCCCTAAACGAATTACTGTAACTCATTTGCAAAGAGAAAGTCATGTGCAAGACTTTTGACAAAAAAGTAAGAACGCCATTTACCAACCTTCATTACAACCCTTAGATGAGTTCAAAGAGGGTCTGTAGACAAAGAAGCGAGTGGTTCAAAAAAGAAGTGAGGTTGCTTTCGAAGAGTGCCTTCAATCTTGAATAAGAGCTGCTTTCAACATATGCCTTCAACCCTAAGAGATGTTTCCAGCGAGTACTTCAAACAAGAGTGATTCAAAACCTCTTCGCTCACGAGAAAGTACAAAAATGAAAAGTGGGTCAACTTTAACCCTAAGACACCTTTTTTGCATGCCTTCAATCCTAAAAGCTGCTTTCAATGAGCGCCTCAAACAAGAGTGACTCAAAACATCTTTCCCCACGAAAAAGCACAAAAATGAAGAACGACCCTTTTTCTAACCCTCAAAAGTTTTTCGCATAAAGGTACTTTTTCTTCTTTTCTATTGGAATTGAAATCCAAATATATAAATCGTACTTTGATTTCATAAATGGCACTTCAGTTTTGTGCATTTTTCAGATTCAAAATTGAAATATATGATTCATACTTCGTTGTCATGAATGACACTTCGGTATTTGATCCATTAAAGTACCATTTTGTAAAATTGAAGTACATGTGTTCTAAAATGGAGTACTTTTTAAATAGAAGTTCATGAATCACTCTCTGAACTTTTTAAATGGCCGTTTGTGAATCATACTTTCCTAATACTTTCTCTTTAAATTAAAGAAGGGGAAACTTATCAAAACATTACTCGGCCAAATTTTAATGACGAAAAGAATGAAGTTCATTTTAAATGACCACAATGTTTTAACTCAGACACTAAACGATCATCCCAAGCTATTAATCCAATGGTATTTTAGTAATATGCCATCAAAAACTTTATGCAAACGCAAGCTTTTGTACTGCGAGGAATGCATACGTACCTAACGTCTTAGTAGTGGGAGCCAATTTTTTAACACTATTAGAACACTTTGGCACTTAAAATCACATCCCACTTTTTTCATAATTAAAATATGGACATAGAACGTTCTAATAACAAGTCTTTAAAGAAGTAATCCGATTTTGGAAAGAAGTATTTCAGTTTTATATAATGGTACTTGGATTGCAATTTTAAAAACTAACGCTTTGACTTCGATTTAAGAAAAATTTTACTTCAATTTCGGTTTAACAATAAAGGCAAAAAACGCCACTCAATTTTCTATACATATATAATTTATATGTATATATAGGGCTTGTTACCAGAACGTTTTGTGCCCGTATTTTAATTACCAAGAACTGTGATGTGATTTTAAGTATCAAAATGTTCTATACTGCCACAAATCAGGTTCCACTGTTAAGACATTGGGTTGCGCAAAGAATGCTGGCAATGCAAAAGCTTAGGTTTGCATGACATATTTGACGACATATTATTAAAATACCCTTGGATAATCGCTTGAGATCCATTTAGCGCCTGAGTTGAAATGTTTTGGTTTGGTCATTGAAAAGGACCATCATTTTGGTCATTAAAATATGGTCAACATTTTCATAAGTTGTCTATTATTACTAAAAAACTTAGGCGATTGGTGGGGGGGGGAGGGTCGCCTCACCTAAGCAATCCCCAAGGCAGGATTATCTTCCTAGGCATTTTTTTTGTTTTTAATTTTTTGAGAAAAGTGTTTGCATATACGTCATGCAAACCTAAGCTTTTGCAATGCCAGGAGTGCACGGGCAACCCAATGTCATAGTAGTGAGATGATTTTTTGGTAGTTAAAAATCACATTCCACTTTTTGGTAATTAAAATATAGGCACTAAACATTCTGGTAACAAGTCTCTAAACAATGACTTTAACTTACCAAAATAAAAATGCAATAGCGTCTAAAGGGCTATTACATGTCAAAAGCTGACATTCACAGATTTCAGGACCCTAACATTAATAAAAACCAGCTTTTGATATCGACTTCAATAGATAAAATATATAGAAGTCAATGATAGCCTATTAATCCCATATATCAAATAGATCCTCTATGACCCTCTTATTTCAAATTTGAGTGGAAAAAAGAATTTTGGCAGAGGCCTTCTATCACAAACCCACGGACAATGTTTTTTGCAATTTTGGTAGAGGCCTTCTATCCTTTACCTTTTTACCATTTTCTAAAGTGAAGTATCATGGAACAAATTCAAAGACAATTTATTTTGCAAAATCAAATCTTCTCTAAGCACTTGTTTGTAGTTGTTGAAGTACTTGTTTGCACTTGTTTGAATTTGTGTTTGAATTTGTGCGGCGCTTTGTTTGCCTTTTTCATCTTGTTATTAAATCGGCATTGAAATAAATGTTTCTTAAATCTATGACGAAGTACTAGTCTTAGAGAACTGAAATCATAGTAACGTTACCAATATAAAAATATATATAAAATCAAGTATTGTTGTATAAAACGAAGTACTTTTTCGAAGTTGAAGTACTCATTTCTTTAATTAAACTACTTCTTTATAAACCGAATTATTTTTTAGTACTAAGCAAGTACCATTCAAGAACTTCGATTTAGAAAGTAACACATTTTAGTATACGTGCAGTTCGATTTGCAAAATGATGCTTCAATCAATAAGTACTAAAGTGTTATTTATGAAATCTAGGTAAGAAATAGTGTATTTCGATTTCAGATATAAAAAATGCACAAAATTGATTCATCAAAATCAAAGCATGAATCATGTACTTTGATGTTAGATTCAACCAAAAGAAACATTAAAAAAAGGCAAAAAACTTACCTTTGAGTGAAAAGGGTTTCTGAGGTTTTTTAGGCACGGTTTTCAATTTTTTGTTCAACTTTTTGGTGAGAACAGAGAAAAATCACTCATTGTTTGAAGAGCGGTTGTTCCAACATTTAGCAGGCCTTGGTCACACTCGTTTAGGATTGGCATGATGGTTGATAAATGGCTTTCTTACTTCATCATTGAAAGCAGCTCGTCGAATGTATTGCAAATAGGGTTTTAATACTTCATTTAGGTACTTCATTTAGGGTAAAAAATTTAGGGTTTTATGCTAACAAGGTAAAAGGTAAAGTGGTGTGAAAACATGTGCGCTACGAGCAATGGTAGAAGACCTTCACCAGAGTTCAAAAAAACAATGTTTACATTTGCAGTAAGTCAGTCAATTGGAATATGGGATTTATTTGGGAAAATTTCTGATATAAATCACTGTTATCAAAACTACACTAGACTAGTGAGTAGACAAGCCAATTAGAACCCCTAGGTCCGACGGTCTAGTCTGGTATCATACCGTGCATCCGCCTAACAACCGTTAAACTTGACGATCTGACCACTGGACTGTTCAAGCCACACAGTTTAGACAAAACCAGGTGGTTTGGAGCAGTATCTATTTAGGCAAGCTCATCTTGCTTGAACCTTTTTTTTAACCCTCATTTCAAGTGTGCAACTCAATCTCATCTTACCTAAAGAGTAGAAAAATCAGCGAGAGAGAAAACAGAAAGAGAAAGAGTATAATAATATAACATCTAACTCTATATTATATATGTAAATATAAAGCATATTATTTTACTCTATTGGTGATCATAAAAGGCATATATATTACATTTTATGGTTTTGACTATGGTTCATTGACCAGTCCAGGGGATTGTGATCCTATTGGTTTAGACTGGGTCATAGCCCTCAGCGATCTAGTTATGATGCAATCTGAAATTTGAGAAGAGAAGAGGCAATGGCTGCTGCAGCTTTTTTTTCGTTTTCTTTATTTATTTTTTTCTGGGCAGGTGGGATGGAAGAATTCCAAGGTGTTTATCCACTCAAAACCATGGGTCAACAAAGCTGACAAGAGAGGAAAGAAAGATGTGTGTTGCTGAAAAGACAAGATTGCAAGGCTGCGAAAAAATGGACCAGATAAATAATTTGAAGATGGCATATGAAGGCTTCAAAAGCATTTAGAGAGTGTTTAACAGAACAAATGCAAGCGACAAAGCCTTTTAAAGGCCCGGGAGGATACAGAAGGGAAGGGGGGGGTGGTAGAGGAAGATAGGAAATTCAGAGGCACAAATGGGTGACTTAAAGTGATTGCGTGAGATTTAAACCACAAGTGAAGAGCTGTCTTACGAGAATGGGAGGACCGAGAATCTTAAGGGTTTTTCTTTTTCTTTTCTTAGGTGACCTGTCCCTATCAATTAGGAGTTTTTTTTATTGAGGAAACTAATAAGTAATGCTTATAGAAACGAATAGAAGGTTTAAGATTATGTGATTAGTTAATACTCACATGCTGAATCAAGAGAATCAAGAATACATGGGTTGCAACAGGTCATTCATCATATTTCTCTGTTACTTTACGATGGATTAACATTATAGTTAGAAAGTATAGTTTAAAATGATTCGATACTTTGAATTTCTGTCTTTAAACTGATGTAAACGGAAATTTCCATAGTGAATGAATTAATTTTGTGAAGAATCATAAGTTCTCTATGTTAGGTTTAAAACCCTATGCAAAGGTTGATTGCTCTCTATATTGGTAAAATCTTGTTGAATCAAAGGTACGTATTCAACGTCTCTACCTATTTGCTTGATTTGTGATTCTCTCTCTTTTGTTAAAACTAAAGATCTAAAATAATGATAAACTAACTAGAGAGAAGAACCAATTACGGTCTATGAGAGAGGAAGAGAGATGGAGGACAAGAGGTGGTGGGTGGGGGGAGGGAGAGAGAGAGAGAGCATGGACACTAAATCTTGTTGAATCAAAGGTACGTATTCAACGTCTCTACCTATTTGCTTGATTTGTGATTCTCTCTCTTTCGTTAAAACTAAAGATCTAAAATAATGATAAACTAACTAGAGAGAAGAACCAATTACGGTCTGTGAGAGAGGAAGAGAGATGGAGGACAAGAGGTGGTGGGTGGGGGGAGGGAGAGAGAAAGAGAGAGGGAGCATGGACACTAAATGGACTACACTGTTACTAATTGTGATATTCAAGTTATAATAGACGGACCCTTTATATAGATGGCTCACAAGACTCAACATATACTCCTAACCAATGTGGGGCTAAACATAACTAGACACCCATAAGACTAACACACTATGACATATAATTTCCAACACTCCCCCTCAAGTTGGAGCATATATGACATAGACGTCCAACTTGCCAACAAAGACATTAAAAAGGTTTACACCATTTTCTCCCCCTGACTTGATATGGTCGCTACACAACAAATTGCACCTAGGTGCCTGAGAACAAAATAGTGATGTAGTGCAAACACTTCCATCCACCAACAGCTTGGTGCAACACTGCACTTAAGTTGAGAACAAAATAGTGATGTAGTGCAAACACTTCCATCCACCAACAGCTTGGTGCAACACTGCACTTAAGTGGTCATGGTACATACCATGATCTAAACAAATGGCTAAACACTTGGCCTACAAACGCTCTTGGCACCAACAGTGGGGCCGCAAGGCCTAAACAATGACCCATAACAACAGAAAGGAGGGTATGGCATTATACAATTTTATAAGCCCATAGACTCCTTCACCATCAACTATAGCAGTCAAACCATTTATTACTGAACATCATAGCAGTACCATCAATCAGAGAGAAACATAGCCACATCATTTATATGCATAACAGCCACCAAGGTATGTTTGCATTAACAGAACAGCTACGATGATTGTACCAGCCAGCACAATGTTCTCTTTCTTTTTTTCTTCTCTTACCAATACACCATAGGGGATTGTATCAGCCATTACAATATAAAGCCTTAGGAGTAGTTGCACTTTTAAAACAAAACAAAAAAAAGCTACAGGGAGATACACGAGAAGGTTCGTCCAGCCACAACTCTCCATAGCACGATATCAGCACCAATGGCGATCCCAAGGCAACATATTTTTCTTCTTATTCTTCTTCTCGTACTAGTAGCCACACCAACATCAACGACACCATCGACCGAAGGAAGAAAGTCACACGAAGATTGCCACAACTCTCTCAAAACTTCACCTTGAAGTTAAAACCACATGCAAAAGGTGGGGGAATGGAGTTTCGATCAAAACCCAACCGACACACTGGGCTAAATCTGTAGCATAGATTTTTGTCCAACAACACTTCCATTTCTTCACTGGAAAATCATCGAAAACATTTCAAATGGATTCAAATCAAAAGATACTTTGTATGAGAATACTCCCAGTGGAAAACCGATCCAGATCATGCCAGTTGTCTCATCTTTTACAATCTCGCAATGCTCAGTCACATAAAACTGTGATACCACCATTTGCAAAGATCTCTTCGAAAAACCACAAACTTCTAGAATTAAAGTTGCTCCTCACAACATTTCCATCACAATCATATAATAAGAGCCTTGATTTGACGCAACAAACTTAGGGCTGATGTCAGCAAATAGAATTTTTTTTCTCTTCATCAACGGCTGCAACAACCACATTTTGTTTCTCATATGACTTAGGGCTGACATCGACGTCAGCAGCCCTAGGGCTGACGTCAGCCAGTGCAGAAATTTTTCCCATTTTTTTTTTACAGCAACCCTAGCTTCCTTCCTCTTCTAACTTTATCTTTTCTTCATTTTTTTTCCTTCTTTCCTCTATTTCTGCCTTGGCTACTACAGCAAGCCCCTAATACATCCTTCTTTTATGTTGGCTGCACAGCAGCTCCTCCTCTTTCTTCGTTCGTTTTTTTTTCCTTCACATCTTCCTCCCCTCTTCTCCCCTTCAGAAAATCCAGATTTCATAATGTGAGGAAGATAATACACATAAATATAAGGATGGATGGCTGCTACACAAGACTAAACATGATTACAATAATGCAAAACCTGAACTCTAGATGGAGGTGAAAGGATGACTGAATATTCGAGAGACAAACATGGTTTCCAATTTCTGATGTAAAAAAATCCATCTAAGCCGCGATGTGCAGAGCATCCATTAGACGAAACCCTAAACAAGACACGCGAGACCACCCACTCTGATACCATGTTAAAACTAAAGATGTAAAATAAAGATAAACTAACTAAAGAGAAGAATACCCTAATAACGGTTTATGAAAGAGGAAGAGAGGGAGAGGGAGAGGGAGAGGGAGAGGGAGAGAGAGAGCATAGACAGTAAATGGAATATATTGTTACTATTTGTGATATCCAAGTTACAATAGCTGGGCCCTTTATATAGAAGGCTTATAAGACTCGTTATATGTTCCTGACCATGGTTTTAAAACACGGAAACTCGACTCGACTTGGAAATCATCTGAGTAGAGTCAACGCGGAAAATCGGTCAGACTCGACTCGCTCTGACTCAAGTTATTATATATATATATATATATATATATATATATATATATATATATATATATATATATATATATATATATATATATATATAGATTTTAGGGCACCTGTGGCTTATAAAGTGGGGAAAAAAAACAGATGTTAGGGCATCTGTGGCTTATAAAGTGAAAAAAAAAAAAAAAACTCGCAGTTTTTAGGGCACGAGAAGGGCGTCTAAGGGCTGCGATGAGTTTTAGGGCACACCGCACGAGCTTCTTTCTTTCTTCTTTCTTCTTCTTCTTCTTCTTCTTCTCTCATCAAGTTTCTATCGAGGAACCCACCCTTTAAATATATAAGGGGCAAAAGACAAGTATGCCCTTCAACTTCAGTTAAAACCCCCGCCAGCCCTAAAAAAATTTGTTACTTAAGTCGACTCGCCTAGTCAACAAACTCGGTCGAGTTTCCGAGTCAACTTGGGGAGTCGACCAAGTTGAAGCCTTATTCGAGGCAATAGACGAGTTGACTCGAAACTGGGTCGAGCAGAGTCAACTCGCCCGAGTTCCGAGTCGACTCGTCAAGCTTTTAAACCATGTTCCTGACCAACATCCGTAACACTAACACATACTAACAAACCACGACATATTATCTCCAACATCTTCTACCTACGTCAAGTTTTAAAATACATATACATATAGGAAAGTGGGAAAATACTTCAGAGTGAAGCCCAAAAACATTGCACACATATTCTAGGTCACATGTCACATGACATGTGAGCAAGTTGCACCACATCCTCTAAGGGTTCACCCATCCCTCTAGGGTTTTAGAAGAAGAAAAATTGAACTTTTTTGCCCTTCATTTCACGGGTCAAAGATATGAGTTTTCACCCACAAAATTTTCCATCGAAAATTTTCACCTTTCACCACAAAACCTACAGTGTGAAACAGTTTTTTGAAAGTACCTTTTTTTGGGCAGTCAGTGATCGACCTTGTACCCGTGGCACCTAACTAGCATGATGGCAACCCACTAGGCTGCACCCGTTTGCATATCCCCGGGCCTCATATATGTGTGCGTGGACAAAGGTAAGGTGCTCCAATGGAGCACCTTCACCGTGCTCCATGCTCTAAAAAATGTGTGATGTGTTACCCAAATTTGTGTTTTCGTTCCATATGGACTAAAGGGATAATGCATAAATCAATTAATCTCCACCTTGTGATTAATGCCATTTGAAAATTTGACTGTTTATTATAGTCGATTTTTGTGCTTTCGGCCAAGAGATGATTTTTTTTTTTTTGAAACAATCTACGCAATGCCCTCCTGCTCACGTGGCACCCAAAACATGTTTTGGGTGGCACATGGAGCTCCATGTGAACCTTGGAGTACGCTACCATGCTTCAATGGAGCACCGAACTGGGATCATATACATATATATGAAAAGGGTAGTTTGCCCCGTTCCCTCTGGCACTCAACACAATGTTTTGGTGCCAAAAGAGTCGTGAGTCGTGCCTAGTTCTGTGGGTGGGGGATTGGATTTGCTACCGTTGCTGCAACGTCAACTTCCGTCGCCGTGCGGTTTGTCATCGCTACGGTTGTGAATCCCCTAGGTCCCGAGGCACAGTTGTTAAGTCGGATGATAATAGAATTCCCAGGCCAAGAAGCTTGCATCAATCTACCCTCACCGCGTCACAACTTAGTGATGTGCAGCGGGGATGGTCGATCGCCGGGAAGCCGTTCAGTCGGGTGGCTACAACCCTGGGTCAAGTTGGGCACTGTCATGCATCGTCGTCTGATGGCATTGCGGGATGTGGTCCGAGGAGAGTTGCAGACGTGAGTGTGCAGTCGAAGACGGACTTTGGGGCTTTGACTTTTGACTCACCACAACTACGGTCTCTGGCCATTAATCTTCGCCATATTTGGGTGGTGCTTTACGTTTCGAGAGATTCGTTATTTCTCTTTTTGTTACACCAATGGATTAATCACAACTAGGATGCTTCTGATCGACCGGCGGTTTCTACCATCTCTAACACTTAATTCCTATTGAGATTTGGGTCGGAGGATAGGGCTAAAGAGCACTGTATTCACAAAAAATTTTACATTCATAACTGCCCGGTGGTGTGCCGGCTCTGGGAGTCGAACGTGGGAGATATTCAAGTACATCGGGAGGGAGAAGGGGTCTAGATTAGAGTTTTTGGTCTACCATTACATGCTTGGTCACCGAAGGTGTTCAATGGGATCGGTGATCGGCATGGCTGATACATTCGGGTTGATAGACGTACTGCCGACCTCTAGGATACGAATCATGTCCAGATCCTCGTCGTTGTTGATTCCCTCAATAACATCCCCAGGAGCTGCGACATGTTGATCGCCAGCCAAGTTATTAAGCTCCTCTTGGAAGTGGCGTGGCTGGATCGGATTGTCCACCCGCATCAGGCGAACGAAAGATCCGATGGGACCTGAGGTAGAGGCGTCAATATGCTCCATATTTCCACAGAAGTAGCTCACCCGACTCACAATCCTGTTGGTGGAGAGATGGTTGTTCCCGGCCAAATGCTGGCGAGATACTCGGAGAGGTGCTCTTCCTCGAATCCGACGCTCTGTGTGGGGCCTTTGCGGGGGTTGTCTGCGTCGGTGGAGGGCTTTGTATCCTCTGGGACGTCGGGATGGACCCACGTTCCGGTATCAGAGAATATTGTGGTTGCTTCTAGGGCCGGGATACCTTGCATCGTGAACGGAGACGATGATACTGATGGTGTGCCGACGGTGCTTGCGCCGGTTACGGATCTATCACCACCGAAGTGTTCTACGGTTGAGATCGCCTCGTACGCTGATGTTGATTCCGTACACCTGCACATACAGGGGGTAGGTGAGACAAGGGCGTTGTTGGATAGGATGGACGAGGTTGGATGTCGTGCCTGGGATCCGATGGAGATCGAGGCGGTTGGCTACCTTTTGAGGGAAGTTTCTTCTATCTCCAAAAAGGGCTTTAGGGTTTATCGCAGAAGAAGGTGTTGGGTGGTGCCTCGGGGAGCGAGAGGAGTTTCGGAGCTGCCACGTCGCCTACCTCTGGAACTCTCTGGAGTTTCTTTGGAGCAAATGAAGGGTTTTGACCGCAGGGTAACCTGGAGGGAGGACTTATATTCCGTTTTGGAGACGGGGGCACATGACCTAATGACGTGTCTTGCTGTGAGACCTCACCGGGATGACACGTGTAGGGTAGATGGACTGGAGCTCTGTAACAGAGGGACACAGGTTACAAGCTGGTACTGGGGTCAGTTGGGGGAGGGCTGGGTAGGGCTCAAGCGACTTTCGGGTCCGGACAATTGGGGCAGGTTGGCTCATGTCTCTTTGGGGTCTTGCTTGTTGGGCCTAACCCATCGCTTGCGGGTCGCCCCGGTGGCACAAAACTTATCTTTTTATGTGGGAGAGGAGACCCGCGGTTCTAATTCTAAGGGAGAGCTCGAAGTATTTGGGAAGCGCAGGGCTTGGTCAGTTTGATTCTGCAGAGGCAATTCCCGGGGACCTTGGGGCGAGCAGATTGTGTTCGGGTTGTGGTGTGCCTAGGATGGATACACAGTTGGGGAGCTTGCCGGTTCCAGCGCTTGATGAGGGGGGGACCCAGGTAGTCGGGCATCTGCAGCTTCAAACCTTTCAAGATGCCTCTGAGGTTGGGCCTGCTCTAGAAAATGGTGTCGCTGCGGAGATCGACTGGTTGATCGAGGTGGGGATGTCGTTTAAAGGATCTTAGGCTGAGTTGCAGGAGGTGTTTTGGTCCATCCTCACCAGTCGCCAGGATATTAAGAAGAAGCGGCAGGGTGGGTCGCGGAGTCACAAGGCTTACAATGGGGAATGTCTGGATGGAAGAGGGCGGGGTTGTAATCGTCTTGCTGGTGGGTCATTGATCTATTTCGTCTATGAAGATGTTATCTTGGAATGTGAGAGGCATAAGTGATCGTATGAAGCGGGCGGGGGTTAAGCAGCTGATTACGGCTTTTAAATCGGCCATTGTTACTCTACAAGAAACAAAGTGGGGAAGTTGTGATAAAAGGAAGGTTGAGTCGGTCCTTGGGGGCGGAAGTTGGGACTGGGTTGGCGTTGATTCTATTGGAGCTTCCGGAGGGATTCTATTGGAGCTTCCGGAGGGATTCTAGTGGCCTGGTCTTCGGTTCTCTTCGATAAATTGGACGAGGAATTGGGCTGTTTTTCCGCCTCCGTGGTGCTTCGGGATAAGGTGTCTGGGAAGTAGTGGAGTTTTGCGAGCATTTATGGCCCGGATCTGACCGGGAGAGGGGGATTTTTGGTTCGAGTTGAACGCTCTCACTGCTCGGTGGGATTATCCCCTCTACCTGGGAGGAGATTTCAATGCTATCCGGTGGGATTTCGAAAAACAGGGTGGACCACCAAATTTTGGAGTCATGCGGGATTTCAATTCTTTCATTTCGAACTGGGGGGTTATTAGATGTCCCCCTAATTGGGGTGCGATTCACGTGGTCTAGTCTTCAGGATACTCCTTCTCTTAGCAGGCTGGACCGATTCCTTTGCTCTCTCTATTGGCTTGATATTTTCCCCGAGGCCCGGTTGGAAGCCTTTGCCCGTGCCATTTCTGACCATTGCCCTCTCGCTCTGACGTGCGAGTCTCGTGGAAAGGGGCCTTCTCCTTTTCGATTTGAAAACATGTGGTTGTTGGATGAGTCCTTTCTGGTGAAGGTCCGGGGATGGTGGTCGGAACCGGAGACGACTGGGACTGCTGCTTACCGATTCCTCTCTAAACTTCGCCGGCTAAAAGATAAAATTAAAATATGGAACAGGGATGAGTATGGTCGAGTTCACGTTAGAAAGGAGACCTTGCTCTCGAAACTGAAGATGTTGGATAATTTGGAGGAGACCAGAAACCTTTTGGCGGATGAGAGGGAGGTTAGATTGCAGACGAAGGTGGAGTTCAGCAGCACCTGTAGGGCCGAAGAAGTGTTATGGATGCAGAAAGCGAAGGCTCGTTGGTTTAAAGAGGGGGATGCTAACACTAAGTATTTCCATGCGGTTGCTAATGCACGTAACAAATCGAAGTATTTGGGAAGCATTGTCGTGGATGGGGTGTTGTATTCGGGTCACGATCAAGTTCGGGATAATATTGTTGATTTCTACAAACGGATGCATACGGATGAGGGACTTTCGAGGCCGAAGCTGGATGAGCTCCATTTTTATTCTCATTCGGAGGAGATTAGTAGGGGGCTGGAGAGCAATTTTACTAAAGACGAAGTGTGGAGAGCGATCAGGTTCGGGGCCAAACGGGTTCACCATGGAGTTTTACCGTGCTTTTTGGGAGACCATTAAGGCGGACCTGATGGAGTTTTTCAACGAGTTTCACTCGACTAGTTTTATCGGGAAGTCCTTCAACTCCACCTTTATTACCCTCACACCCAAGATTCATGGGGCTGAGAATATCTCCGATTACCGTCCGATCAATCTTATCAATTGCGCTACAAGATTTTATCGAGGGTGTTGGCTAACAGGCTCAAGTGGGTGATGAATACCATTTTTTCCGGCAATCAAAGGGCTTTCGTTTGTGGTAGACAGCTAACGAATCTTGTGGCGATGGCTAATGAAACAATACACTTAGCCTATGTGCAGCGTCGGCCGGCCGTGGTTTGGAAGGTGGATATGGAGAAAGCATATGACCGGGTAAGCTGGGAGAATCTCGACTACATGTTAGGGAGGTTGGGGTTCGGCGATATTTGGAAGAAATGGATGCACTGATGTTATTCCTCTTCGCGGTTTTCAATTATGATAAATGGCACGCCGGCCGGGTATTTTAAGAGTTCCAAAGGCACCAGGCAGGCAGACCCTTTATCCCCGTTTCTTTTTAATATGGTAGGGGAGGCTTTATTCAGGCTGATCAGGCGCGCCAGGGAATTAAATATAATTACTGGCATTCGGGTGGGAGATCAAGGCAGATTCATCTCGCATTTGCAATATGTAGACGATACAATTTTATTTGGGAAAGCCGATGTGGCGAAATTCTAAGCTTTGGCGGATGTGCTTTCGGTTTATGAGGCAGTGTCGGGGCAGCGGATTAATCCGCTCAAGTCTATTAGGTACCTCGGTTTGCCACTTGGTCTCAGACAGCCCACGATCCGTGATTGACTCTCGGTTGTGCAGACATTTGAGCAGCAGATGTCGTCTTGGAAAGGTAAATTGCTGAGTAGTGGGGGGAGGCTGATTTTGGTTAAAGCGGTGCTTTCCTCAATCCCCATCTTCTTTATGTCCATGTTTAAGTGCCCGTCAAAATTCTCGATCGGCTGGAACACATCCAACAATCGTTTCTTTGGGAGGGGTCGGGTGTGAAGAAGCGGTATCATCTTGTTAACTAGGACACGTGTCAGCTGCCTATCACCTTTGGTGGGTTGGGGATTCGGAGCTTAAAAAGAACTAACTTCGCTATGCTTGGAAAGTCGCCATGGAGAGCAGGAAGGGTGGAGGAGAGGGGAAGTCTCTGGTGGATGCTGCTGTCCGGAAAATATGGCCTATCCTGGGGGAGCTGGGGGATATGTCTTTCGTCCCACAGGAGTACCTCGGCGTGGTGGAGAGGTATTTCCCGTATGTGGGAGTTTCTTGCTAAAGGAGTGCGATATAGCTGGGGGTGTGGAACCCGTATACGGTTCTAGGAGGATGTTTGGTTGGATGTGGGTCCGCTTAAGGCTGCTTACCCGGACATCTTCGCTATTCCTTCGAATCCGGGTAGTAGGATTGATGAGTTTGTCTCGATGACCAGTGGGAGGAAGGTTTGGGAAGACGTCACTTGAAGGCTTCTCAGGGATAGCGAGGTGGGGAGCTATTTGGACCTGTTGAGAAGGCTATATGAGACGCAGCAAAATACCTTACGAGTTGATCAAAGGGTTTGAGTCCTGAATCGTGAAGGGGAATTCAACATTAAATCGTTGTACCATTGGCTGTCGTGTTGCCCGCTCATCAGATTTGAAGGCAAATGGCTGTGGAGTGAACATATTCCTCTGAAGATTCGATTCGTTGTTTGGGCGCTCTGTAAGGATAGAATCCTAACTAGGGATCAGCTGATTCGGAAGGGTAAAGACGTCCCAATTTCGTGTGTGATGTGTTCCGACGGGGAGGAGTCCTCTACTCATCTTTTCCTTCATTGCAGAGTGGCTTGCGAGGTTTGGGGTGCCATTCTCAAATCCTTTGGGATATCCTTGGCAGCGCCTGAGACGCCTTATCTGCAATTGCTTAGTTGGGCTGCTGTGAAGGTGAAGGGAGAGAGAAGGGTTTTTTTAAGGGCTACTTTGTTCGCCGTTATGTGGTGCTTACGGTGCGAGAGGAATTGCAGAATTTTCGAAAAGAAAAATAAACCTGTGGGTATGGCTATTAGATCGGTTTCGGAGTTGGTGAGTCTATGGGTCGCGAGAGGTGGGGCTGGTGATAGTCATCTTTCTTTCCTTTAGGATCCGGGTTAAGTGAGCCGTATTTCTATTTGGTGCCCGCGTGTTGTTGTCTTTTCATTTTTCTTTTGCTTGCCTCTGTTTTGGTTAGTGTGTGTCGAGGTTGTATTGTTTTTTCAGTGCCTTGCTGTTTATATATATAATCTCTATTACTGATAAAAATAATAATAATAATAAAATCAAAAATCAAAAAAGTCAAAGGCATTTATTGCAGCCAATAACAGCTGGAGTCTCGAGTTGAGAGGATCATTTGCATGGGACACTACTTTTGAAGGTGGTGCCTAGCGCTACCTCAGAGCCAGTTAGGTGCCACATGGAACCCAACTCGAGGATCGGGTGATACATGTGCATAAACTAGGTCGATCAATGACCATCCAAAAATGGGTATTGCTTTTCCACCGTTCAGTTTTTAGTCCAGGCAAAAAATCTCAATGGGAGAAATTTTGGGTGGAACCATATCATTGATCTCTGAAATAAAGGGTAGCAAAAACTTTTTAAAAAATATATAAAGTTCTAAAAACCTTGGGGATGTGGTGAACCCATGAGGATGTGGGTGTAACTCCCGATCGCGTGCCACATGGCAGTGGTCTAGCACTCGAGTGTAGCGTGAAAATGCTACACTCCAAGGTCCTGTCCCTTTAGCCACACACATATATAGAGAGTGAGAGAGCAATGCTGCACATATTTGTTTTTCGTATTTTTTCTACAAGCCGTTATGGATGGGTGAGTAGGGGAACAGGTGCCGCATGGGACGCGGCAGCCCAAAAGGACACTGTTCATAGCGTTCAATCTCTATGATGTTGTCCTAGGGACACCTATTACATTATATTATATATATATAAGGGGTAGCTGCCCTAGAGGTGTAGCGTTCAAACGCTACAGTAGTGCCGAGATCACATGCCACTGGCATTTGATCTAAATGTATTTATTTTTATGACTGTTTTGCCCTAAAAAATATGGTCAAATTTTGACCTCCGCCCCACTTAACGTGGTGCATTGAAATTTTCAAACTTTGACACAATTTGGATGGTGGATAAGATGTATTTTTTATTTTTTCTTTGTGGGGAAGGACTTGATCAACCTTGCACACGTTGCATTGGCGTCTTTCAATTTGGTGCCACTTGGCACCCAAAGAGCACTAGAGCAGCGCTGAACGCTACATGGCTATATATATATATATATATATATATATATATATATATATAGAGAGAGAGAGAGAGAGACGGGAAAATGGACCCGAGTGCACGACCCAGTGCTAGATCACGGCCATGTGATCATGAGTTGCACCACATCCTCTAGGGTTTTAGAAAAAGATTTGACATTTTTGCCCTTCGTTTCACTGTCAAAGCTATGGTTTTTCCAGCCAAACTGCCTACAGAAGTCATGGACATCATAAACAGCTTACGGAAGCAGATCATACGCATGGTTCCTTCGTTATTCTCGTTAATGTAGAGTATTTTTAATTTTTATTTGTTCTTATCATATATTTCATGTATAAAGGAACCTTTTCTAGATACAGAATGTAACTTGCAAAATACACCTATCAAACACCATATTAAAGTTATGAACCATAGCAGCTTAAAGAACGGGATCATACGCATAAAATACCATTAAAACATGTTAGTTCAATTTCTGAAGATATGAAATCTAATAAAAACAGTTCAGAACTGCTATGTAATAAAACCAAACAAAGTAATTAAGTAAAACAGAATCTGTAAAATGTACATCCCATACAATGAACAAGCAAATGTCAAAACCATGAGGATACAAAATATAGCCACATTTTCATGACCATGTTGCTTTTGACCATACTTTTTGTTGGTGTTGATGTACATTGGTCAAGCTAGATAAAGTGTGTGGTACATAATTTGGGTGTGCATGTCATTTTCTGTGTCTTAGTATAAAAGCTAATGAGGAGAATTTCCTCACTAAGCTATTTAGCCCTCTCTCTCTCTCGCCCTAACCCTAAACTACATATCATCTTCTTCTAAACCCTAATTTCTCTCACCCTAACCAATATTATCGCATAGAGTTAGTCTACAATCGGTGTCCACCCATCATGTGCATTGAAGCAGTCCACACATCTGTGTGACGTGCACGACTTCCACTGCGTGGAAGTCCATGCATTTCATGCAGTCACACAGTCTTGTAGACCAACTCTTATCGCATATTCTTCTTGGTATAAGAGCCAACCGATTGTGCCACATCATCTTTACTGACATCTACAGAATGTCATGCTGGCATCAGTAATGTCAACTAATTGACCTCCAACCAACTCGAATTTGGTATCTCTTTAACCAGATTTTCATAAGGAACAGTTTACTCTCTTGGCTTGAAGCCATTTGACTGGTGTAAGATGGTAGTTTGAAGGGATTTTTGAATCCCACGTTTTTGGGATTTTTCTCATTTTTCTGGGTCTCGGACCTTTGAGTAAGCTGAAAGGATCTGATCATTGGTTGGTTTTGGATTAATTTCATCTAGGAACAGTCTGAAACTAATCTTGCATCGTTTCATGGAGATTTGAAGATCTCCTATGATTTGTGAAGGTATGTTTCCTTACATTCAGTGTACCTACGTCATTTTTTCTCAACATTCATATCTGAGTTTCCAGGGACTCAATTTTCTATTTGCGGCTAGTATCTGGCACACTGACTGATTGGATGCTGCCTCTGTATTTGGGTTCTTTGGCCATTCTTTCACGGATTTTAGTGTTTTTTTTGTTCTATCTTTGAATGTTGTTGTCCTCTATGCTAACATCTATCTGTATCTCTCACTCTTATTAGTATTTGGTACTTTTTAATTGCTTCTTTAAGCTTGCACCTCAGATTTAGTGCTATTTGGCGTGTTGTTGGAATATAATGGGTGAGAGGTACATTGGTATGAGTTTAGAAAATCTGCCCTCTAGCATACCTACTATTAAATTGAATTTATCGAATTACTTCTGCATTAATTGCCTCTGCCTCATCATATTCTCCTCGTTGGATCATTGGGTGAGGCACCACTAATCACATAACGGGTGAATTAGAGGGATTTTCTGCCTATTCTCCACGTAATACCTCTGCTCAGGTTCGGCTTGTTGATGTCTTTTTTGCTCCCATTATGGTTGTAGGAACCATTCCTTTATCTCCCTCGCTTTCCTTGGCTCATACTCACATGTTTTCTCTGCTAATTTGCTTTCTGTTAATTGTATTGCAAAACATTGATACTGATGTATTGTTTGTTATCCCTCTTGTTGTATATTGCAGGAGTTGATGACGAGGAAGATTATTGGTAGAGGCATAGAGCAAGGAGACCTATACTACTTTGACACTGAAGTAGATCGTCTTGCAGCTTCAACTGCTGCTTCTGATAGTTCTAATGTTTCTTTTTGTTTCTTATCTTCAGTTGTTGCTACCAAGGAAACTTTGATTAGGGCATACCCGATTGGGGTATATTGGTTTCGAAACTCTTTATGATTTTCTTCCCAGTTTTAAACCTTTGTGCTCAACTGCTAATTTTCAACATGATATTTGTGAATTAACTAAACATGTTAGAAATTCCTGTCTTTCTTATATGCATCGATGTTATGTCCCTTTTAAGCTAATTCATTCTGATCTGTGGGACCCATCTCCAATTATGGCTTATTATGGCTTTAAGCATTATGTCGTGTTTATTGATGATCATACTCGTGCAACATGAGTTTATTTGTTGAAATCTAAAAATGAAAATTTTCTAAAATTTCAGGATTTTCACTCTATAGTTAATACTCAGTATGGAAGTTGTATCATGACTCTTCATGCTAACAATGATGGAGATTATATCACATATGCCTTTGACCAGTACCTTCATTCACATGGTATCTCTCATCAGTTGTCATGCCCTTACTCCTCAACAAAATGGTCTTGCGGAGCATAAGCATAGACACCTTATTGGAGTGACTCTCATTGTTACAAGGCATGCATGTGCCTAAGTCACATTGGTCTTTGGCTTTTCTTATTGCTTGTTTATAATTAACTTAACTCCTACTCAAGTTTTAGATGGTGGTATTCCTCATGGAACTACCTTTCCTGTTGAACCTCGAGTATTTGGATGCATTTGTTTTGTTCAGATTTTCAGCCCTCATCATCAAACAGTTGATGATAAAGTCATCAAATGTATTTTTATTGGTTGTTCTACCCACTTTAAAGGGTATTGATGTTATGATCTTAGTTCACAATTACTTTACCTCTATGGATGTCTCACTCTGAGGATGTTGCTTATTTTTCTACTAACCGCATGACTCTACTCCTAATATTTGTGTCCCCATGCTTGTTACTATTGAGTCATCTTCATATGTACAATTGCAACGAAAGCATAAGGATTATCTCACTTACCAACGAGTCGTCTTCATATGTACAATAGCAACGAAAGCAAAGGATTATCTCACCAATGTCAACAATGGTATGGACCTCCCCTTACTATGTACCAACCTCCTTCCTCCTCACAGGTATCTCCAGTAAGTACTACTACCTCTCCTTCATTAGCTCCTGGTTTTTCTCTCCTACTATTGTGTTGGATACTTCAACTAACTCTATTGTTGATCTTAGTCTTCCAATTGCTCTTCGCCAGGGGGTTCGCAAGTATGTAACTCCTTATCAACCTCTATCTTCGTCCTACAAGGCCTTTCTTACTATGGTTGATACAGTTGATATCCTTTATTCCGTTCATACAGCCCTAGCTCACCCTCATAGAAAAGTTGCCAGTGTTGAAGAAATGGATGCCCTCCAGCGTAATTACACATGGGATGTGGTACCTCTTCCTCCAAAGAAGACCGTAGTCAGGTAGTCAGGTGTAGATGAGTGTTGGTTGCAAAGCATAATCCAAATGGTATTGTTTCCTGATATAGGGCCAGTTTAGTTGCTCATGAATTTAAGCAAACAAATGGCCTTGATTATGATGTTACTTTTGCTCTTGTAGCCAAGCTCACATCAGTTCGGGTTCTCTTATCCATTTCTCTGCAAATCAACATTTCCCCTCTATCAACTTGATGTGAAGAATGTCTTCTTGCATCGCCATCTCACTGAAGACATACATATGTAACCACCTCCTGGCTTCCTGCTTCAGGGGAGTCAGGAAAAGTATCTCGACTTCACAAGTCGATTTATGGGTTAAAGCAGTCGCCACATCCGTGGTTTCGCCGTCTCAATAGTGTTATTATTAAATGGGCTTGCAGAGATGTTATTTTGAGCACACTGTTTTTTGTTCACTTCAGCATTACGGGTCACACTATATGGCTTTATATGTTGATGACATTATTCTCATTGCGGATAATTATGGTTTCATTTCCTATGTGAGAGTGAATTTGGTCGGAAGATTGAAGTGAATGATTTGGGTACCTTGAAGTATTTTTAAGGCATGGATTGCTTGTTCAAGAAAAGGCATCTATCTTTCTCAGAGGATGTATGATTTAGATCTTATCAGTGATACTGATATGCTCGAATGTAAGTCGGCTACATCTCCCACGAATTCCAAACTCTCCCTTCATGAAAAAGAGCAGGAATACTGACATGCTGAACTGTAAGGTGGCTACATCTCCCATGGATTCCAAACTCTCCCTTCATGAGAAAGAGCAAGAGTTATTAGCTGATCCAAATGAGTAGCAGTGCCTTGTGTAGTTTTGTGGCCTTGTCAGTCAGTCAGTTTATGCATGCTCCACGTTTTTCTCCTATGGTTGTCGTTGATTGGAATCTGAGATATATCAACAAGTAGTGGAATTATTTATCATGCACATGGTCATCTTCATATTTCAGAATATAATGATGCCAATTGGGCTGGTGCAATTACTAATGAGCGATCTAATTCTTCGAGGCAATCTTGTTGCTTAAAAGAGTAAAAAACAATGTGCTTTCTCGCTCCAGTGCTGAAGCGGAATATCGTATTATTGCTCATGGAGCATGTGAGATGTTTTGGCTTCCATCGCTTATCACTGAGCTTGGATTTCCCATCACCGGTTCTATGTCTCTTCACTGCGATAATGAGGCTGCTGAAAAAAGTGCTTGACTCTGTTTTCCATGCGAGACAAATAGCAGTAAATATTCATTTTGTAAGTGTGGGATTAGTCATTGGATCTCATTGATGTCTTATCTTCCCAACAACTGGCAGATGTATTTACCAAGCTTTTGGGACCTACTATTCTCCAGGATATTATGGTCAAGCTAGGCATGCACCTATATCCATGCTCCAGCTTGAGGGGGAGTGTTAGTGTTAATGTACATTGGTCATGTTAGATAAAGCGTGTGGTACTTAATATTGAGAATATCAGAAATGTTTTGTATTTTAAAATAAAACTAGTAAGGAGAATTTCCTCACTAGCTATTCAGACTCTCTCTCTCTCTAAGCTATTCAACCTCTCTCTCTCTCTCTAACCCTAACCGTAAACATAAATATCATTTTCTTCTTTTAAACCCAAATTCTCTAATCCTAACCAATCTTATCGCATCTTCTACTTCTCTTCTGTTTTGTCACTATGCAACAGAATTATGGATTTTAATCTTGTATAAATTTATGTTTGGATTTAAGGAAATGCATACACAAAAAATAAAACATAGCCACATTTCAAGACTTACGTGCAAAGATAAATGCTTTTGATACATTCATGCCACCGCTGGGATATGACAGTTTAACTTTGACCAGAAGTTGCAGCAAAAGAAGCTGATGCATTGCTGTCAATAGGAATCTGGTCGTCAAGATTCTCTATTATCCTCTGATTACTGGAGTCCATAGCTGGAGAACTATCTGAATCATGAGATGCGGAAGCATCGCTAGTTCCACCATTTCCTCTGGTGTCAAGGCGCTCTATCATGCGTGATACACTAGAAATTCCAGCATTTACCTCTCTCCTAACTTCAGAACCAAGATCCGCCACAGAAGTGTTCCGTGAGAACAGCTTCTCCTTCCAACCCCTAGTGCTCTTTGAAATCGACTCTTTGCATCTTAAATACAGCAAAAACAAAACTAAAATTATCAGAACTAATCACTAACCAAAATTTTGCAAATATAAAGTGTTTTTTTTTGGGCAAATGACCCCACACCTCATTGAGACTGCATTAAACCGAGATTTTAGTGATTCTGAAAAAGATTGAAATTCTGACGGTCCAGCTGTATCTTGGATTGCCGCGGAAGATTGCACAGAAGATCTATGAACAAATGATTAAAAAGTAAAACAATAGACAATGATTCAGATAAAAACTATAATGATTATATACCACACTTGATATATACAGAATTTAATTTGCCTCAAAAGGTACCGATTATTAAGGATCCCAGACCTATTCATCATATTAACACTGGCTCCAGATCCTGAGGCAGGAACTTGACCAGCTTGAACAGGGGGTAAGCGTGTGATCTGCTCTAATGGTTCTTCTCCTTCAGAAGTATTAGGGACTGAAGGGCTAGCTGCAGCAATAGAAGCTGATTCATTTTCCCCTCCTCTTTGATCCTGAGTAACAGAAACAGGACCAACTGGTGGCGCATTTGGATGCGTCGAGAAGACCAAGTACTGTGGACGACCCTGACCATGCGACCTACTCCGGTGACCTTCCCTTCTAGATATGTGGTGTGCTCTTCCCATGGCAGCAGCAGCAGCCAAGTGCTGTATTATACGCTCCTCAAGTTCAGCATCATCCGCACCCACAGGTAACTGCATTGAGAGAAGAGAATAACTTTCATGATGAAAATATAGCCCAATCATGTTGTGCATAATTATAAGAACCATGGTTGTCAAGGCGACGCTATACCCTCACCATAGCAAATGACGAGGGAAACGCCATATAGAGTCAAATAGAGAACGGCTAAATGGCCTATTAGCACTATTCTACCATGTCGCCGCCATTTAGCCGTTCTCTCTATTTGACTCTATGGCAGTTTTTCAGTTGCAGTCTTATATGTCCGTCAATCAATCCATCATAATTCTATAATTACAATTAGAACATTTAAATTTTAAACGCAACCCCATAAAAAACCACAAAAGGGTTCTCATGTTCAAGTTCATTCCTTTTAATTGATGGAACCATAATTGATCTAGTCATGTTCATCCCTTTTAAAACTGGTATGGTTAAGTTGGGAACGACACTTTTATAATTTTTAGAATCAAAGAATGATGCCAAATTACTATAAAAAATATAAAAAAAAGAATACTAATGATTAATAAATTAAAATTAAAATTAAAAAATAAAAAACAATTAAAAAAATTAATAAATAGCCTCGTCATGGAATAGCGAACCTCTTCGCCGTGACCTTGCCACACCGCCTTAACTACCTTGATAAGAACTCATAATGACAAAATTGTCACAGAAATATGGCCAAGTGCATGAATATACAATTCAGGGCTAAAATCTGTCTTGTACAATACGTATCATCCCATACATCTCGGCTTTTGGGTCTAAGGATGCAAAACACACACGTGCCACCCATTGCAGGCTTTTTATGATCATACATTCACAATTATCCTATCAATGTTACATTTTATAACACTTGTTAACACATTTCTGTCCTTCTTCTGGTTCACATTATTCTCAAAATTAACACCATATTCTTTGCACATCAGATACATGTCGTATTGGATGTTATGCATGACATTGTGTTTGGAGGTACTACGAAATTGTGACCTCAATTGATTTTTTAGTCAATTAGTTGTGTTAAAGCGCATAAGGCCACCCTTTTCAATTTAGAAGGCAGTGCTGTTTTACTTTCATTTAACCAAAACCAACAAGCAACCTTTTTCAGACCTAGCTAAAACAATATTAATTGGGATCTAGTTAGACCAAGGCCCAAATGGCATCCATATCCAAATACGGCCATCCTCCTTTTGCGTAGCATATACCAATATTGGCGTATTAATTCTTGTTTCCTTGGCTGTACTGATCAGAAGTGATTCAAGTTTTGATATCGAATAACTAGTATATGACATGCATAAGAATCAGTATGACTACATAATACATACATGCTGTAATTCAAAATTCCCAAGGGTTGGATGATGAAATACTGTGGCATTTCGTGATTGATTAACCCTTACGCGCCTCTCGCGTTCTCCTTCTACAGCCTCAAGCAGTTCCTGGCTGCCAAGATGAGCAAAGTAGATTAGCCTGATCTAATCTACTTTATTATAAAAATAATAAATTTGCAATAAAGTTTAGAGGAGAAAAAAGAAAACTCTGGAGGGCAAAAGAAAAGAGGATGAATCCTTGATGTCCATAATCCACCATTTTTTTGCTATACCACACATCTATATTTATGAGTGATGCTCACAGGATACATTTTGCAAAGGTGTAAAAATTCAAATGAACCTTGTCGGATCCTTCAGGCTGATAGGCTGCCAACACATGGGACACTGGGTGCTTCTTTGACACCTACAAGGCAAGGCAAACACCAAAAATAACACGTACAAATTATGTTAAACAAGGAATCGACGAGTTATCTAGCCAAGCTCTTTACTTCAAAAGTAGAGACAGGACCAAAGGTAATGGACCGGATAGAAATATGAAAAAAAAATTAATGTAAGGAGCAAAGCAAGGTTGTCAAATCGTGTATTGTACAGTATATCATCTTCAAAACAATTTGTATCACGTACCGTATCGTGTATATAAAAAAATCTAAAAACAAGAAAATGATATATATATATATATAACAACCTATGATCATTTCTAAAATACTAAGTGTCAAAGACACTCATTCCATCATATGTTGCACTCGAAATTAGAATTTAAATCAAATAGATGGAACAAAAACAAAACATTACATTGGATTGACTTATAAAGTGGAAATGAAAACTCACAATCAATAAAATCATGAACTTTTTCAATTTCCCACTACATAAAAAGAAACCATACAGCTGAACAAGGATAAGCGTGGTGTAAGTCTATATTCACTATATTGTATTATATATTTATATGACATGTATCTTTCAAGTTGCAACTTATGATTAAAAAAAGTTATAAAACAAATATAAATAAATAAAAACCTTATACTTGTTTATTGACATTATAATTTTGTGTATTATCAAAAAAAAAAAAAAAAAAAAAAACAGATATTATAATTTTGTGATCTCCATTATTAAAATCAATACTTCATTCTTCATCTCTATCCCTTATATATCAACATCATCATCTTCATCCTCATAGACATCTTCCTCTTCTTTCTCCTCATCCTTCTATTTTTTTCTTGTTATAATTTTTTTTTGTTTGCATTTGGTAGATAAGGAAGGAGGTTATAAGGGGAAATAGAGTTAGGGGTATATAAGTGATATTTTCTAAATAAAAAACTAGTTATAATCAAACTCACATGTATCTTTTGTATCGTGTATTGCAGCATATCGTATAATATCGTACCGGGTATTTTAAAATATAGTTAACAAATATACATATCATAGATATGTATCAGTATGATGTATCGTATCACCTATCGTATTGAGTATCATAAAATAATGATAACCATGTACACGAGAAGAAAAGAAATGTCAAATTGCAAGTTTCCAAAATCAGTATGGACGGGAAGGAAAGTAAGATATTCATCTCAAACAGTCAGCCCCATGATGTGCATAATCAAGGCCTAAATGCCAGGATGACCAAGTAATTGGTGTCAAACTTTAGACTCCTAATACTAATAAATTTTATCGAATCAATTTATACTAATTCAGAACGTAAAACAGTGATATGAATTATGAAGAACAATTTTAAGCTTAGCTGTTCCATTAAAAACAAGCACATATCAAGTCAACATTGCAAAAAAAAAAACCTCTTACAATTCATTATTAATTGGGGAAAATTAGTTTTTTATGAATTTTTACAGCATTAATGCCATTGAATTCCTAATTTTTATTTTTCTTAAAATTGTAAGTAACAATTTAAGCTCAACAGATATTTTCCAGCGGTTTTATCATTTTTAGCCTAACTTAGTCTCAATTTAATCGAACCACCAGTATTTCAACAAATTCACCAAAATAAATAACTAATCAAATTTAATACCATTCAAGAATGCACTGAAGATGAAACTCGTGCTTGCAACTAGTCACCTGCACGATCAAAACTAAAATCAATCTTAACAAACCCTAAACCATTGGAGCTGAAGAAAAATTCTTAAAGCATTCAAATTCGTAATATAAACAACGGTGCGTTGAATTGGTATACCGTCGAGGGATCACTGTCACAGAAGTCTTCGAGGCATATACTGCAAGCGTCTTCGCAGGCTTCCTGAATGCCACCCTCAACAAAAGCAGCTGCAGACGTCAGATGGCTCTCTGCCATCTGGTTTTCATCCATACCTATATATGTAAAACCTACCAATTGCAAAAACCAATCGTCAAAAAAACAAACATAGAGTAGATAGAGAATATAAAAGAAAAAAAAAAAAAAAAAACTCAGAGCAGAGGTAAATTATTAAAATTTAAAAAAAAAAAGTTAAAAAAATTAGTCCTTTGGATTAACCAATTGCTAAAGTTAGCGCAGAGATCGATCAAGAATAAACACAATAAAATGAAAATATTTGAAAAAAGCAAAACTTTAAAAATTTGGTCGTTTTGGTTCGCAGATTGCAAGAATTTAAGAAAGTATACATACGTTAGATGAGTTGCAGTAAATTAGGGTTTGAGATCTTAAGAATCGGTCTTGAATTTAAAGATGGAGCTGGAATCTAATGGAAAAAAGATGAAACCCTAGAGTTAATGGGGAAGGGGAAGGGGAAGGGGAAGAGGAAGGGGAAGGGGAAGGGGAAGGGGAAGGGGAAGGAAAGTGAAGAGCAGAAAACGCGCATCTTCTTGCAGCATTTGCTTTTCCGCCTTATATTCTCATCGTATCTCTCCTTCGCCATGTTGACCCGTATTATGTAGTCTTTTGCGTATTTTCAAACGCAAAAAGACTACATAATAAGGTGCCCCAAGGAGCATAGTGAAGGGTAGGGGTGCAAATGGGTCGGTTCGGGTCCTGATAAGTGGTGTGATCACATTTCAAAATTATGGGCCCATTTCTGTTATGGGTCTGGATCAATCCATATCCAGACCCGACCCAACTAAAATGAGTTGGGTCTAAGTTGGGTCCCAATCAAGTTTGCGGCTGAGTCAAATCGCCTATATGATTATATTTTGGGAGCCATTACTTGCACATATATTTTAAGTAATTGCATGAAATTAATCAAAATTTGTCTATATACATGTTTGATATAATTGCACTTAAAATAAATAAATTACACTTTAAATTTTATATTGATTCACGTTTTTCTCACTTCTCTCTTAGTATAAAAACTCTCAACCCCTTTTCTCTTTCACTACAAAAATCTCTCTACGACACCTGACTCTCTCTCTCTTTTAAATTACTCGGAGGATTTGAATTTGACTCTCTGAATCTCCAACGCCAAATGGCACCAAAAGTATAACACATGGCATCCAATTGCAACACCTCCCAATGCCACCCTGCCAATATCATTACTCAATACTTCCCCTTCTACGGTAAGCTCACTAATCCACAACCATTTCAACTCCCAAGTAAAGTCCATGATCTCCAACACCGCTGGATAACCCCATTGAAAACTTTTTTTTTAGAGGGAAAAAAAATTAGATTAAAATTTTAAAACACGAAAAATTATAATTAAAAACATCGTGAATGGGGAGGAGCATCCCCCATCAAGATTTCATAACAATCATCGCCAAGACCTATATTAGCTAAAAGATCAGCGGGTCTCTTAGAAGCCTATTTCACATGCGTATTGTGACGGGTCAATACTTGAGCTTGCAGTATAGTGTCTTGAACACGTGATGTGGCGTCAAGATAGGCACGCGACATCTTGGTGTCGGGACGACACGGCATGCGGTGCTAAGAAGGCACGCGACATGAGACCAAGATGGTTTGGCGACGTAGTCGCGTTGCGAGGACGCGACACGATCACATGGGGGGTAAGATGCGGGATTGATGCAGTCGCGACACGGACACGACATAGCCAAGCTGGACTAGCGATGTGAAGGCGTTGCGGCATGTCAAACCAAGGGATTTGAGGTTCTCTTGCCATTCTGGCCGAATGACTGTTTTACCCTTCTATTTGGAAGATGAGCTGGAGAGTTGCCTTCCACCCACACGGGGCCTTGCGTTGTCAGAGGGGGCGCAAGTGTTTCCTAGGCCTGAAAGGGTGGACCTAGGACGTCGACGCAGCGATGACGTGCGGCACCCAATGCGAGGTTGATGTATGGCCCCGTACTACGCATTGCGATGCATACGGCTGGGTAACCTTGCGAGAAGAAATGAGCACTGCGTAAGACTCAGTTGAGCACGACAGCATGTGGGTCAAGGATGAATGGGTACTAGTAATTCAAAACGCACACGAAAGCAGACCGCATGAAACTGAGTTGAGCATGCTAACACGAAGCACAAGGCTGTGAGCTTGGTTCGGTATGTGAGCAAGACATGATGGCATGGGGAGCTGCATGCCAAGACTATTGCGAAGCGAGGTACTAATACAGTGCACAGGGTGAAGCTTGAGCAGGCCAAGTTTAGCACAGTGGTGCAAATAAGTGTGTCGTAAGGGGCACGATACATTAGGTGGTAGGTCATGAAACAAAGGTAACCACGTTGGGGAAGTTCTCGTCCTCTAGGCTGGTTGGTAGCGCATCGAAGGATGCCCCGCGAGAGTTGGTTTCATAAGTAGGTTGACTTAGCGCATCGGGCGTTAGGCGCCACATGGGACTGAGGTTGCGGAAGAACAACCCTGTGACAGTAGGCTCAAAAGAGTCAAATAAAAGAATAGCCTCCTTAATCAATTAAAGGAGCAAACATGGAGAAATCATTAGATTGATCTGCCACTATATTTATCACCCAACGCAAGTCCCCTTCGAATATTACATTCTGGAATCCACAATCATAAGCAAAACTAGCAGCTTCTAAAAACGCAGCAACCTCACAATGATCCGAGCTTGAAAGATGTTTACGATTTTTTGCAATCGACGCCATTACCCAGCCTTCGTGGTTATGAATTATAACGCCAATCCTCCTATTAAAATTATGCCCACATCATGTCCCATCAAAATTAATTTTATAGTTGTATACACATCATGCGGAGGCGGGTTCCATATAACAAGGGATGGAGAGGATCTACCATGCGAGATTTCATATATTTCTCTCTTATTGATTTACCAGAAGTCATTGAGGTAGCTTTCAGCAGTCGAAGAGATTAAAAATAGTTCCTGCAGAGAAGATCCGTGTCACACTTTGTTCCTCTCGTTCCAAATTGTCCAAGCGGTGCCACAAAAGCGGTCTAGATTCTCCTTTCCAATTGTAGTATATACCTCCATTGTCCATACCTTAAAAGATAAATCTCTGTGGAAGGAAACTCACATACCCAAAGAGGATATGTACCAACACAACTCAGCCTTAGGAAAATCCTGAATCTCATGGGAAACAGTCTCCAAAGATTGGTTACAGTTTTCGCAAATCGACGATATGTTGTCTATCTTGCTATGCAGTTGGGATCATACAAGGAGAATATCATTGTACGCACGCCAAACAAAAAATTTTATTTTATTAAGAATGCATAGACTCCAGAGATCTTTCCAAAATTAGTTATCTGACGACAAATTGGACGTAGAGTGTTATAATTTTAAATCTGTTTTACTCGCAAGCACACGAATCAGATTGTAATAATAGATTAACGGAGTACGAGATCGATCCCATGAAGATTGGTAAGAAATTTATGCAATGGAAATAACAATTAATCCAAAGAAAAACTATAGATGTAAATCAATTCTACTATAGTTTACCAATTTTCAAGAGTATGTTGGAAAATAAGTATTAAAACAATGAAATGGAATTAAATTAAGAATAAAAGGAGAGGATTAGGATGTTAAATCCTATCATTGTTAGCCAATCATTTACAAAAAACAGATCTAATGGTTGAGATAATAACAAAATATGCAAAACACGTAAATATTGAACTCAATCAAATATTTATGAAAAATATAGTATTTAATCAATGAAAATTTTTCTAAAATATCATGCTCTTCCAAAAGCGTAAAAGAAAAGAAACAAAACATTCATCGTATTAAAAGTTCTTTTAATCACGATGAATAAATGTCTCGATTACTATCATTGAAGAACTCAGTGCGAATTTCACAACGCAGATCCGAGATCATGGGAGAAGCATGACTAGCTCCCATATCATAGATGGCAATCGGTATTCGTGAGATTGACAAGAGCAAATAATCATTAAATATCAAAGCATCTAGAATAAAGCAGCATCCCAACAACATATCTATTTTTATAAGTTAATACCTCATATGGGGTTCATTAGATCCACATCCTCAAAGAGATTTAGCCACACATAATCAAAATGAACAACATAATTGAAAGACAAATTAGAATTAACATTAAAATACCGTAAATAATGTTTCAACAATCCATTGTAAGAACTTTAATCCAAGTACAATCCTTCTTCAACCTAGCAAATGAAACTAATCTAAGAACTAAAGGTAGGAAATGGAAGAACAATGCTTGAAAAATAAAAGGGGAAGCTAAAAGAAAACTAAAAATGCAAAGGAAAATAAAAGCTACTAAACCTAATTCTTGAGTTTGCTCAAATAGGTCCTCAACTCAGAAGTTCAAAATTCAAAATCGATCAATCACTAAAGTCGATCGATAGATTTTGAATGTCAAGTCTGGCGCTTTTCAAAATTTGAAATTCAATCTATCGAGACCATATGTCGATCGATCGAATATATATATGACAGAAAATAGACTTCTGGCTTTATTTTATAATTCTAGACCCAATCGATCAATTGTCATAGACGATCGATCAATTATTCACGAATATCAGGGCCCGACAGTTCTTCTGCTCCAGTGTTCTAGCGTTAGTCAATTTTATACTCTTCTATGCTTCCAAATGCATTCATTTACCACATTTTCCTGAAACAGTTAAAACTTCACAAATCTATTAACTAGCCTTCATCAGACGGCTTAAATATAAGCTTTGGGGGTGAAATATGATCATATTTCACCACTCATCATAGAGGCTTCACTTTTTTCATCTAGAAGGCTACATGCAACTCTGTCTGCACTACAAACCGAGAATTTACCTTTTCTGTCATGGATCCAAGCCACTTTGTCTTTCATTAGTGTCTTAGGGATAGGGATCCGAAGAATAACATCAGTATCAACATCGTAGAACATGCCCCTTAACTTTTCCAGATCCCATCTTCTTGGATTATGTAGAATAAGGTCATAGACCCTCTCCACAAAATTCGCCATTTTGGGTGTGATAAGTTTTTTAGTAAAAGCCCTTAGTACCACTTGTCTTCCCAAACCAAAATGTCATTGTCGTTGCCCACTCTCCAAATCATCCCTTCTTCTATGATGTTTTTTGCAGAGAAGATGTTGGCCTAAGTATTTGGTGGAATCCTATCTCTTTGAGCATTGAGAACATTAGAGCTCTTAAAATATTTAGATTGAAAGATGTGGCTCGGGAGAGAGAGGGGGTTCGAAAGAACACGCTGCCTTGGTAGATTCATATCTGATAACTCTCTTGTTGCATTTGAGATTGCTCATTTTTTGAAAAATATACGAAAAGGGAAAGTTGGTTGGTGTTCTTTAAAATTAGACATGAGTAAGGCATACGATTATATTGAATGGGCTTTTATGAAGAAAACGATGATCAAAATGGGTTTTAGCAATAGATGGGTTAGTCTTATCATGGGTTGTGTCTCGTCTGTGACTTTCAAATTTCTTGTCAATGGTCATATTCTCGATAATGTGGTGCCTAGTCGTGGTATGAGACAAGGGGATCCTCTTTCCCCTTTCTCTTTATCCTGTGTGTTGAAGTTTTATCTAACTTACTCAATTTAGTTGCATCTCATAACAAAATTTATGGTCTGAGTGTGTATCGTGGTGCACCCATTGTATCCCACTTATTCTTTGCCGATGATAGCCTAATCTATCTTAAGGCTAAGGAATCCGAGTGTGGGAAAATTGTCAATTTTCTCAAACTTTATGAAGAGGTGTATGATCAAATGATCAATTTTTATAAATCCACGCTCTCCTTTAGTAAGAATGTACAAAGCTCTCTTCGTGGCTGTATCTGAAAGAAAACTTGAACTTCAATCTCTATGTGCATTGAGAAATTTAAAAATAAATAAATAAAACCTCTGTCATTTGAATTAGCCAGTTCCTCTAAATTATCAGCAATCGTCTACAACTATAGCCATTGAACCGCAATCTATGTTTTCGACGTGGAGATTCACAGATGTTTCGCAATTTCAACACTCAATACCTATCCAAAAGAGGCAACTTTATGATCCATTTGAAAATTGTCGATGATTTAATCTTCTTTTATTGTGTTTTTGTCAATTATAATAAAAGTCGGTACCAGATACCGATCCATGGTGATTTTCCGTTCAGAGAACTCATATTGGGCGATTGGTCATCAACGCCATACCGATTGAAAACCACCTATCAAATTCATTTGTCATAGACTTAAATTCAAGTTCATATTTCAATTTCTTCGTCAACGACACGCAAACAAAAAATGGTAATTGTAAATGAGCCCTGGTCCAATGGAAAGTTCCCTCCCCTCCAAATCATGAAAAGTAAGCCTCACTCGTTTCGATCACTCCATTTTTTCAATCAAAACCACCTCACTACCAAATTCCAAGAAAGAGAGCTTAAAAGAAATAATAGCGAATTTTGAATCATTTTGACGGATCAATCAAAGCAACTGTCTCAATTGCATCAAGCTACAAGGCGAGTCAATATTTCCATTGCTGCTCTTATTGAGAAGCAATTCAACTAGTACGAATTTGAGCCCAAAACGCCCTCTTAAGAGCATCTCCGGAGAAGCCATCCCACTTGCCAAAGCTATCTAAATGCCTAAAAATAAACTCCAGAAGAGAATCTATCCCACCCGCCAAAATAGATGTTTGCTACAGTAATAGCTAAATTTAGCTATTACTGTAGCAATAACTAAACATTAAACTAATATTTTTTTAAGGATAACTCTCTTTCTCTTTCCTCTCTCTTATCTAGTAGTAAAATAATAAAATAAGAATACACCGAAATCGCACCAAAGCCCGAGGGTCCCGAACCGCACCGAAACCTGACAGAAACCGAACCGAGCCAAACCCCAATTCGGTTCGGTTTGGGTGACCTGAAAGCAAAAAAACTCCGAAAAAATAAAAAAATACCCTAAAAAAATAAATAAGTAGGTATTTTACCTACACCGAACCACACCGAAACCCGACACAAATTGAACCGAACCGAACCCCAATTCGGTTCGGTTTGGGTGGTTTGAAAGTGAAAAAAAACCCCAAAAAACCCAAAAAATAAAAAAGTAGGTGTTTTACCTACACCAAACCAAATTGGTTTCAGTTTCGGTTTCAGGAAAAAAAATTAAACCGAACCAAAACCCGACACAAACCGAACTGAATGGAACCCCAATTCAGTTCGATTTCTGTTTGGGTGGTTTGAAGCCCAAAAAAATCCGAAAAAAATGGAAAGATATCTTAAAAAAAAAAAAAAAGTAAGTATTTACCTACACTGAACCGAACCAAATCGGTTTCGATTTTAGAAAAAAAAAAATAAAAAAAATTGAACCGAACCAAATGGGTTTCGATTCGGTTTCGATTGGGGTGTACCAAACCGAATACTAAAAATTTCAGGTTTCGTTTGGTTCGGTATACCGAACTTGCATCCCTAAGTGCGGGTAGTAAAATATAATAAAATAAGAATGAAAAATAATATTTTTAAAAAAGGAGTAGCTAAAATAGAGTGTCTACTGGAGTGATTTTTACTGTAGTAGTTGCTAAAGTACTGTAGCAGTAGCTAAAGTAGTATTTAGCTACCTAAATTTAGCTCACCTTGCTGGAGATGCTTTAAATCACAAATCGTTATAGAAACCTTCATCGAAACTAGATTTAGTTCTTATATCCAAGGTGCAATCACAAGGGTAGCTTGGTCATTTAAAATAAGAAAAAGATAATATCAATTTTCTACTAATATGTTGCAATCACTTAAAATGCATGTGCAAGTAATGGGTCCCGTATTTTTTTTGTCATAAGACTATAGCCATTTCAAGAAAATATTAATCCAATAAACAAAGAGTCATTCATGAAGCCTATCTTAGCCACCGAGTCCAACAAAAACTAATTTTCAATGATTTTAGGGACGTGAAGTATGTGAAAGTCAACTTTCAACAAAATTCAATGACTAATTGATTACCTTTTGAGATTTAATGAAAAATTACCTTTTAGCGTGCTCATTTAAAATTGAGTTCCTTTAGGCGGGTTTGGTAGATATATTATTTATCACTTGCAAATTATATATTTATTCTAATTATATTGTTTCTTATTTTAAGTAAATAATTTGTATTTCATAATAATCCCAAAAAATAGCACCAAAATATAAGAAAAGAAAAATATTATATTTATGTTCAGGCCTTGACCGGGTTTGGGTTCGGGGCTAAAATTTAAAGACCCAGACTCGACCCAATTGTAAGTTGGGTCAGGTCTTTATTGACAAGTACCAGCCCCAGACCCAAATTTAAACTGGGTCCCATTGTTTGGGTCCGGGTCAACCCTACCCATTTGCACCCCTATCAAGGGGTATCAGTCGGTAGGGTCAGGCCCGGTTTGGGTCGGGCTTGAAATGGACTAACTAGAATCGGGCCTCAAGAGCTAGCCCATACTCTATCTGATTACTAATCAGCCTGAGCCTGGCCAGCCAATATATCAATCGTTCCTAGTTACCTTAGTCCATGCTCAAACCTTGATGAGTCAGATTGGGCCTGGCCGCAAGCCGGCCTAACAATTTCTATATAAAAGAAGGCACTTGATCAATTCGGGCTGGGCTTAAAGAGGCTTATTCTTTATGGAGTTTTTGGAACTAGCTCATATGTTGTTGTCTTAATAATCAGGCCACGAAGGGCCAACCATTTATACATGAGCTTGCCCATCATACTCATATTTGGGCCAGGTTAGGATGGGTCCCACGCCCGTACTATAATAGTTGTGATGCTAAAACATTGTTGTGATCTCATCTGGAGCAATGTTGTTTTGTCCCGATAATCAAAAAGGACATTTAAGAACTCATTCACCATATTTTAAACCCTTGATATTTGGATGGTTGAAATTAGCTACTCTTTGAATTTTATAATAAAATATTTAAAAAAAAACACAATTCATTTGAATAATGGATATGAGCTCCAAATAGTGTTTTTAGTGCCACATAAAACTCTATGTGAACCGCTCGGGGCATGCCCTTCATCTTGCCCCATGCATCATTATTTACCTTTGTATATTTCCCATAGGAAGGGTTAAGATCAAGGTATCTAAATTGGACTCGGCATTGGGTATATACAAGTTGGTTGATACATATCAGCCGATACCGATACGTATCGGCCTATTAAAAAAAAAGGAAATAGAGGTATCGACCGAAACCGATACCATATCGGTCGATTCCAAATATGTAACAGCCGATACAGGCTCGTATTGGCCAATACGGTATCAATTTCTAAGTTGAGATATCGATACGTTTCGATATGCCAAAAAACCGATACGTATCGTCAATATGTATCGCCGATGTGTATCGGTATCGGCCGATTTTTTATATGATGGTTAAAATTTTCTTGATTGAGAAATAAAATGTGAGCAATAGAGGCATTAGGTAAGTCGCACAACTGTCCAGTGACTTGGCAATCGGGTTACCTTTTGGGATGGGTATCTGTAACAACCCGAATTTTTGAACTTTCTTTTATTGGTGTTAGATTGTGTTTTATACCTTGCATGGTGTTAGTGCTCTACACCGGAACCTACCCTAGTTGAGAAAATACACATTTTGATTTTTAGAGAGGTATTATATTTAAAATTGTCTTTATTTGACACAAGTTGTGTTGTAGCCTAGTAGTTGAAAGGCTTTGGATATAGATAAGAGGTCTAAGGATCAAACCTTGCTACACCCTTATTTGGTGCGACCGCTTAGCACTGAATTAATGCTCATATATTATTATAAGAATTCTTCTTAAAAACCCTAGCCGTCACTCCATCTTCTTCTCTCTTTTAAATTCTTGTGTATTCTTTCACAAAGAACACCGTGGTGTTTTTCTGCCGTCAAATCGTGGTGGAAGAAGGCGGCGTAATCATGGATGGATCATCGTGTGGACGCCGATCTCTATCGCCCTAATCGTCGTCGATCTGTCGGTCACGCTTCAAGAGGTGGGTACCCATCCATCCATCTCATTCTTCTCAGATCCCGTCGCGCAGGATACGTTCGATCGCGTATCGACGGACTAAATAAAATAAACTTTATTTCACTCTTTATAATATTATTTTAAAATGAGTAAAGTGGCTAGCATAAATATGATTGCTTATAATCTAATCTTATTGATTTTACCCTAGATGTGATTGCTTATAATCTAGTCCTATTTATTTTGCCCTAAATGTGATTGCTTATAATCTAATTTTATTGATTTTGCCCTGGATGTGATTACTTGTAATTTGGTCATAATTATGTTCCTAATTGTTAATGTTATTATTATTTTTATATACTTTGTTATTTTAACAATTAAAAATAACATAAATGATCAATACTCTATTCCATCATCCCTCTGGTAAAAGACATTTTATGGACATTATAAAATCGTGAATCTAAGTTCAAACTAAAAATTTACGCAACCATGACTTAAACCTATAATTTTCTTAAATTTTTTATAATATTTTATATTTTCTAGAAACTAAGCATTTGTATATATATATAGACCCATGACCTATTTTAAACATATTTCCAAATCCAGCGTTTACAAAAGGTCCCATGTAGTATCTAAGACCTTGTTTTAAGGAAAGAGATATTACATAGATTATTTTAACATAAGACTCTATATAATAAAAATCAAGAAGTGACTACATTTATATTAGCAGGCAACAATAAATCTTGCGGTTACTTATCAAAACAAAAAAATATATACATATATAATTATTTCCCAATGCTATAATTTTCAAACGATATAAATTATGCAGGCGTAATCAAATTTTAATAAGTAATATTATTATTAATATCATGAGGTCTCAATTGAGTATTGACTCTAAAACTGGAGAGCCTACCACGGGATCACCTTATAATGCCCAACGATGGAGTTTAAATTTTCTCCCATGGGAGGTAATATATATATATATGGTCGATAGAGAGGATGAATTAGCACTAAATAAACAACTTAAGCGTTAGACAACTTCATATCATACTTAGGTTGTCACGTGGGATTCTTATGTTGGACCGTGACCCATCTGATGTTGGACTGCGACCGATCTGGCGTTGGTCCATGACCCATCTGATGTCGGACCTTGACCCATTTGATGTCGGATCTTGACCCATCTGACGTGGATCGTGACCCATCTGATGTTGGACCGTGACCCATCTGATGTTGGACTGCGACCGATCTGGTGTTGGTCCATGACCCATCTGATGTCGGACCTTGACCCATTTGATGTCGGATCTTGACCCATCTGACGTGGATCGTGACCCATCTGATGTTGGACCGTGACCCATCTGATGTTGGACTGCGACCCATCTAGTGTTGGTCCGTCACCCATCTGATGTCGGACTTTGACCCATCTGATGTTGGATCTTGACCCATCTGACGTGGATCGTGACCCATCTGATGTTGGACCGTGACCCATCTGATGTTGGACTTTGACCCATTCGATATTGGGCTTTGGCCCATCTGATTTAGATCAGCCCATCTGATTTCATTTCATATGATGATATTAAATTAATTAAAATATCTTTTACAATATATTATGATATATTTAAAGAGAAAGTGATTTTAGATAGTAATATAAAATTAATAAATATTATATACTTATATTTTATTATCATATAAAATAAATGTACTTGGTTACTACCTTATTTTAATATTATAAAATTATCTTATAAGATATATGAGTAGTAGTATCCCCTGTCAAAGCCCAATTAGTTTCCTTTTTATCGATGGATTGACCTATTAAAATCGACTAATCAATCATGAGCCAAACGATAACTTACACCTTATTAAATCTGATCTATCGATTTTCATTTTTTTTCAATCGATCGATTCTCATCCGAATAGACGACCTGATTCACACCAAAATTTCACTTTTACACGACCAAAAAATTTAGTGCACTTGCACTTTGCGATCGATGGTCGTGATGTAGTTAACTTTAAAAATAATAATATTTAATTTAGGCATTTAATAATGATAAATAATAATATATAAAAGTTTCGCTTTTATTGCTTCAACGTGACCACTTCGATAACATAAAGTGTTAGAACTTCGATGTCTTTATGAAACCGAACTCTGACCTTTACGATTATCGAAATCATACTTATAATCCTATTCTATAATTATATTGGTGTGGTATGTAAATAAATATAAACATAAATATAACCAAAATCTAAGTGTAAACCATTCTGTATGTGTGATACTTTTATATTTATAATTTAATCAATTTATACGAGTTAGGATATGCTAGATCATGAGTACGAGAGTGTATGAGATCATGCCTATGCTTGGGCGTGGTGATTCGCTGAGATGGTATCGAAGCGAGAAATACACCGTATTCACATGCCTTACAACTCATGGTGGAATGGGACCCATGACGAGTCGGGTGAGTGTGAATTCAGTGTAACCTCAGTATCTGTGGCATATACGGCGACCCGATCACCCCGAGTTCAAATATGATAGTATGAGTTATGAGTTAAGTTATGAGGTTCGACCATAGGCTTTGGTTGTGGTGAAGTTTCTTCTACGATCACGTGAAACTCGGAATATTGACGTCCATGTACGGATGCAATGCCTCTATGATAGTATGGGCTGTCACACGAAGTACATCTAGGTTACTACGGAACCTTTTTCTTGAGAAGCGTGAATTAGGAAGGTTGCCTCACTATAGTTGTCATAAGATTAAGTATAAGAGTATGATAAGATATGAGTATGAGATAAGATAAGTTGTAATCTGATGCGATAATAAGACATCGCTGTGTAGGCCAGCAAAAGATAAAGAACTTAAGTCTCTGTACGTGCCGTTCCTTACGTAGCCACTGTAAGGGCAATAACGTCTTTCAGTCAAGATGGATCTCTGGGAGAGATTATGAGTATGCGTATGAGTATGTTATGAGTGAGTTTGGCCATTATGTCTCCCCATTGGCTGGATGGTGGAGTATGAGTATGACACGAGGGCGTTATGATATGGTGGTATGATACTATGTTGACCCTCCCATGGTAGCGCTCGGCAACTTCTGGCCAGTCGTTTAGAATTTCACGAGTATGTTAGTTACGGCTCATGCGATGTCTGACGTATCTTGTGAGAATGATAATAAGACATGATATGATATGTTATGAGATATGGTAAGGTACGTTAGGATATGAGTGTCTAGATCATGGTCTTGCATTTATGATATGAGCTTTACGATATGCATGTGATTTTGTCATTCTTTTGCTATCTGCTTTGACATATTATATTTATCACTCACAAGATGCACCCACAATGCACCTGAGTAGTATGGGGTGGATTAGTGGTGTATTCCACTGAGTAAACTCATCCCACGATAATCTAACAGTTGCAGGTGATTACGTTAGTGGAGTAGACGTCGGTCATCCAGATTCGGCTGACGCTGATTTCATTGATCCCGCGAGTGTTGAGTACCAGAAAGACTACGGTCTTTGATTCGATCCGAGTCTTTGGATATTGATTGAACTTGGTAGTAGATTGGATCCCTATTATTATCATTAATTTTATGATTTCCTTTATCGGATTTGTCTCCAACTTCGAATTATGTTTTATTGGTAGATTTGTTGATTCTATCGCATTTATTCATTATTTATGACTGTTTTTATTTCCACCTTTATGTGTTGGCTTTCACGGATTTCGTGAAACTATTATTGCGCGAGAACTCTAATTAGGTGTATATCCGCTTAGCATATTCGAGATATGTGCGGGTCATAACTCGAAATTCTAGGCCCTCGGGATGGGATAGAATTTCGGGTCATGACAGTATCATATAGAATGATTGGAATTGACATCATCTAATAGGTGCAGCGTGATACAAAAATTTTGGGTGTTAAAAATTGAGATGAAAAATGATTTTCATTGTTTAATTTAAAAGTAACTTTTAGGATCTTATATCCCTTTGAGCTACCATTTCGATCAAAATCGTTTAACGATAAAAGAAATACAACTCAATGTTTTAAAGTGTTGAGTTAAGATTTTGAGTATTCACCCCTGTCCCATCAAGGACCCAGCAATCCCTCACTAATTAGTACCACTTGAACGATACCCGTACCTCTATGCATTGAAGAGGGTAGTAGACTTTTATATTTAAATAAGAAAATTTTCTTTTTATTTAATACCTCTATGCATTGAAGAGGGTAGTAGACTTTTATATTTAAATAAAAAAATTTTCTTTTTATTTAATACCTCTATGCATTGAAGAGCGTAGTAGACTTTTATATTGAAATAAGAAATTTTCTTTTTATTTAATTTGGTGACTTGGGGGAAGTGGAGGTGGAATTAGAAGAGATTTATAAACTTCGCCTCTGCATCGCTCAAAGATGCCATCAAAGGTCGCATCAGTTGATTTATGAGCATTTATGGAAGAAATTTCCTCTTTGACCGTTCATCTTCAACAGATGCTATCAAAGGTCGCAGCAGTTGATTTATGAGCACTTTTGGAAGAAATTTCCTCTTTGACCGATCAACTTCAAAGAAATAGTTTAGAGTACGCTTAAATCTACGGACCGAATCTTTGAGTTGACTCACATTAAAATACATTGACTCTATTGAATTAGACGATAGAGGTTGCTTATCCTCCCAATCTTTCACAAGATGTATATTGAGATCATGAACGTACTATTAGACGGTTAGTGTTTTATTTTTTGTGACACATATCTAATAAAAATGACCTCAACATTATGTGCACGTTTAAAATTAATTTTAAAAATACTTTTTTAGGTGTGTATCACATGAAATAAAAAATCGAGTATCTAATGGTATGCCTATAATCTCAAGATCCATCGTTTGAAATTTTGAGACAATAAACAATCTCCAAGGTTCGATTCAATGCAGCCAATGTATTTCAACGTGAGTGAAATCGAAGATTTGGTGGATGAATTTGAAGTCACTCAAGCGTTTTCTTCCCAAAGTCCTCCAAATCCTCATTTCTTTCATCTTAAATTTTTTATACATTCTAATCCTCTCACTTAGTATATATGAGAGTAAGGTTTTGGTCAGTCTAATTGGTTGAACTCTAATTTTAGTTCAAAGTTGGATGCAAAAGATTCAAAAAGTGGATATCAAACTTATAAAAGTTTATGAGGATTCCTTTGACTTTAAAATTAGTTGAATCCCATTTAGCACTCTACCAGCTTGGACATGACCAAAACTGGTATATATACCTTCCACGGTGGAAGATATAAATTGTATAATATTATTATTATTATCATTATTTTTTATCTTATTTTATCAAAAACAAAAATAGTAAAAACGTAAGAAACATAAAAATAAACATAAATAGGCTTAGATGTTCGAAAGCCTATTTAGTTTATTGGTCTCATTCGATAGCAGATACTGGCATTGGCCCATATTTTATATCATTGCTGTTAGGCATTGCCAATTTTGAGATCATAAAGAGATTGCTGCAAGATGGTTAGTGTAACAACCCATATTTTTTAACTTTCTTTTTAATGGTGTTAAATATATTTTGTACTGTATTTAGTGGTAGTGCTCCATACCGGAACCTGCCATATTTTCGCGCAACCTTATTCTTTTTTTTTTATTCTAATATTTCAAGAAATCCTAACCGTCATAACTTCTTATTCTCTACCCACCCTTTATAAAAATTCTTTAATCTCTCTCATAAAATCTTTTGTGTGTCGTGATCTATTTTCACCATCAAGATCAAAGAGGAAGAAGAATGAGAAATCATGGATGGACCATGACATGAGACGTCGATCTTATCACCCTAATCGCAGTAGATCTGTCGACCACACTTCAAGAGATCTCTTCTCAGATCCCGTCGCGTAGGATACGCTCGATCGCGTATCGACAAATTAATAAATAAATCCTTAGATTTATTTTTCTATATAAAATTACTTAGGGATGAATAGATGGCTAACCCTAAGTTTATTATTATTTTAATAATTTTTCTTTTATAATTTTGAATTTTATTCGAAACCTTAATTGTTTCCTAAATCCCGAGACCGATTGATAAGATTGCCACTTAGAAAATTAAGATTGATTACAAGTGACCACCACCTTGCATAATGATAATCACACTTCAATGGTGTGAGATTACAATTTTAACATTCAATGATATAAGATCATTTAAACACCATTTGGTGTTTGGATGTCCGTAAGGATCCATTATCCCTAAAAACAAAGGTAACCCTAAAGTGCATGCTATGTAGACATGCACGTACTTAAACAGGATGAAGATCCGTGTACACCTTAGAGCATCTCCAACAAGGAGAGCTAAATTTGAGTAGCTAAACACCAATTTAGCTACTGCTACATTAAAAATCACTCAAGCGGACACTCTATTGTAGCTATTCTATTATTTAAAATATTATTTTTTATTCTTGTTTTATTATATTTTACTATCAACACTCAACTTTTAAAAATTCTAATTCTCTAATAGCTATATTTTTACAACGGTCATATTTTCAAACGTAAAATGTCAAATCGGTATTGGTCTCGAGTATCGTATGCCTGAGGCTGGTACGAATCAGTCGATACCGATACGTATCGGCTAATTATTAAAAAAATAAATAATAATAATAATAATACAAGTCTCGGTCGAAATAGAGACGTATCGGCCGATATTGAGTTGGATATCGATACGTATCGGCAGCAACCGATTTTTGATACCATGTTCAATCGGTCTATGTTTCTAAGTTTTAGTTTATTTTCAAGATCTTCTCTCTGATTTTGGTTTTTTTTTTTTTTTTGCTTCTAGAATGACAAAACGTGGGGTTTTTATTCAACAAGTCTTCTATTTGATGGATTTTGTTAACTATTTTCAAAATCTTAGCCTTTGTTCCACAAAGATTGTGAAAGAAAGACCTTTGTTGCTATTATTAATAATATTAATAATGTAGCAAGTTCTGTATTTGATATATTTCGGGCCTCATTTTCAAAATCTTACTCTTTGTTCTAGAGAAGAAGGGCTGAAGTCTTGCCTGCAACCAGAAATAATTCCTCAATCTTATGGGCTTTGAAACCATTCCCCAACTTAAATCCGTGTTCTTCTCTATCCAACTTTCCATGAAGAAAGAGCTAAAGCTCTGAGCTCCAACCAAAATCTATTAACTTAAATAAGAAAACAAATCATGAAAATCAAAACTTTGAACAAAAAAAGAATGCCTGAATGCTAAGATCTTGATCACTAAAACCTATTGAATAAAAAGAATTTATTGCAAAATAGCAAAAACACAGGCAAAATGAGGATTTTGGTGAGCTTTGAAGGTCGTCCAACAACTGCTGCCGACTATATGAAAGAGAAGAGAAAAAGATATTTGTACAAAATTTATATTATTTTATTGTGTACCTGTTGTTATAATAATAGCTAAATTTAACTATTACTGTACCAACTCTCTATTTTAGCAGGTGGGATGGCACACGCTTGTCGGCAATGACTTTTTGATATTTGGATAGCTATAATGCCTTTGGCGGGTTGCGCTGCTGGAGATGCTCTTAGAGTTGACTCACAAGTAGTCCGTTGAAGAAGTAGACCAATTTTAGTGCCATACAATTAATTTGGTCAAATTTTCAAACCTCAAACATGTTAAACGTTTGAGGAGGCACAACCTCTCGTTTCTAGATTTCTTGCGTTTACAAACGAGCGGATTAATTGGGTACACTGACCAATTAGATAGAATGTGATTCATCCCAAAGATGACTCAATTAAGTAGATTCCCTTCAAATGAATGGTTAGATGAAAGAAACGGTAACAAAAAAAAAAAAAAAAAAAAAAATAAAAAAAAAAAAAAATAAAAAAAAAAATAAAAAAAAAAAAATAATAATACTTTAATGAGATGATTAAAAACATTTGACAACTATTAATTTCCTCCGGTGTCCTACCTACATCAATAGGTATCACAATAATTTAGAGGTGCCAGGTGTACTTAATCCGATGACCTGCCATACAAAAGATGACCACATGCACCACGGTTTATTGACTTGGTCTCGCAGCATATTTACTCCACGGTCCTAATTTTCGAAGCCACGGTGCGACCTTTGCCTCCATCTCTTTAAGTTATGAGTGTCAATGTGTCATTATTATTAGAAGAAAATGAATAATTGGGTCTCGTGACTCCAAATCGCTATACTATTCTCATTTTTGTCGACGGATCGATATCGAGATTGATTAATCGATTGTGAGTTAATTAATGAAGTCAGACTCTTATTTTTCTATTATATAATATTATATTAAAGTAAAAGCTTATATTATATAACATTATATCAGAGAGTGAAGTTTTAAACACTTTTAACTTTTTTTTTTTGAGATGAAACTTCTATCTTTTTCATTAGAAATTGAGAACAATTATAAACTGGAAAATAAGTAATCCCAAATGGACGGTTACAGAATAGAGGGCCACAATCCAATGAGTAGTAGTTACAATTACTAATATTAAAATAAATTGAATGACATCCAAGATCCATCTAATAATGACACGGAATTCAGGAACCTTCAGAATAAGGTAAAAATTTGAGAATTCACCACCATCTTGAATATCTGCCGATAACCGACATTGAAGATCCATCGGAAGAGATGCCATATAATATCCCGAATATTTGAGCATTAAATAGTAACCTCGAGATCTGTGCCTGACTGATTGTAAGGTTGACCAAATAATAGTCAAATAGTGGACTCATAAAGTGATGAACTGATGTGATGCAAATGTGACCTAAGTGTAGTGAATGATATTAATTTAGAGCCACATACGCCTATCTCTGATGTATGCGTTTAACACCGAAACAGGAGAGGAGATATAAGGGTTTAATAACCCTAGAATCCTTTTGTTTGGTTGGTGAAGGATATAAGAAGAGAGAGAGAGGGAGAAAACAAGAGGAGTTATTAAGGTAGGAGTTAGTGCAAATTAAGGGCTGATTAGAGCATTTAATGCCGGATTTCAACGCATGAGGAGCCGTTGAAGCAAAAGCTGGAGCCCTAGCTACTTAACCAACCAATCCATCCTTGTAGAGATTGATTTGAGGTGAGTCTTTGTTAGAATTAAATACACAAGTCTTGATGGTTAAAATTAGTCAAATATAGTTAAAAAGGTAGATTAAAAACTTAGAAAAGAAAGAAAATAGAAAAGAAAGATTTGGGAAGAACAGCTCGAAAAGGGACTGAGTCTGGTCAAATCAATTAATCGAAATCGAGATTCGATTAATCGATTTTGGTCTAGAAGTTGGAAAGGCAAGGATGCCCGATTTCGATTAATTGATCTGAAAATCGATTAATCGATTTGGAAATCGACTAATCGACTGGGTACCTCCAGTGGCTGAGAGAAAGGACTTGGAGAAATCGACTAACCGACTTGGGAAATCGATTAATCAATTTTGGATTTTGATTAATCGATTTGAGATCGACTAGTCGATTTCAGATTTTTGACTACTCGATTTGAGAATCGAGTTAACCATTTAGGAGAATTCGATTAATCGATTTGGAATCAATTAATCGATTTTGGATTTCGATTAGTCGATTAATCGATTTAGGGTTTGATTAATCGATTTTGGGAGTCGATTAATCGATTTTGGCAGCTTCACTTAACTTTCTAATTTGACTTTGAGGTTCATGGAGGGTTTAGGACATTCTCTATTGCATCTTTAGTGATGTGTTGTATGTGTTGTGATGTTCCATAGGTGGTACGTGTGAAAGCAAGCACAAGGAGCCGCGTAAGACCTTGATGCTTGAACCTTCAAAGACTTGAGGTAGGGAACACCTTGAACATGTACTTTAATTGCAAGAGCATGTATGTAGTGATATAGAGATCAATTTGAAAATGCTTTAACTGTGAAAATCTTTGTAAAAATAGGTGTGTGCGTGTGTGATACTAAGAAAGTGATAAAGGCATCAGTGTGATGTGAATAACTGAGACCAAGTAAGTTAATGAAAATGAGGCATCCCCAGGGGATGAGAAAGTGATAAAGGCATCAAGATGATGCTAGCAATTTAGACATCCCAGGGATGTAAATAAGATTGAATAACTACTGTTAAGGCCTAACTGATATAAGATAACACATTTACACGGTGAACAACTTAATGTAAAGTACATGTTATTTTTGTTATTTGAGGTTTGATTAGGATACCCCACCGACGTGGCAGGATACCCACGACTGACTCGACAGGATATCCATGATCGGTACGGTGGCTAATCCGTATACTAGTGCGGAGGTATATCCGTACACAGTAAGTACATCTCAGGGATGTTGAAATGAAATTTAACCCCGCCGCCTATTGAGAAAGGGGCTTGGGTCGTATTCCTAGGGAATACATATAACAACTGTCTATTTTGACGACGATGGAGGGTATCCCATCGGGGCTCGAGGTTATATTGCTCAGAGATTATTTAAGTTGAAGATTTAAGTTTTGCTTTAGGCCTGCTCAGTGTCATTCATGATAAATCAACAGTAAAGTAAAACATGCAAACTACTAGTAAACTTGAATGCAAATCGCCATCTTTTAAACTATCTTCTAGCAAATGCATAGGCATATCATGCTTTGAATATCATGGAATATATGTGAGATTTTGACTTATATGTTCATTGTGTTTGTTGCCTATTGAGCTAGGATGTAGCTCACCCTTTAGACTATACGTCGTAGGTCCATTATTAGCAGCGGCCGAGGCTTCGGGAGACGTAGATCCGGGTGATTCGAATTACGTGCCTGAGGACGAGTTGGAGCCCCCTCCTGAGGACTTCTTTTAGGAGGCTCTGCTGAGCGCTTTGAAAGAGTTTTGTGAGCATATTGGTACGGCTTGGTATGTCAAGCTTTTATTTCGGATAAACAATATAATTATACTTCAATATTCTTTTTGGCGAACCATCTAGGATGACCTAGTTTTATCACCGATGGTTCGGGCCTGTTCTTGTGTCCATATATTGGCATGAGACGAGAACTGCTTTTGAGTTCTTTCATTTAGAGAATAATATATTATTAATGCATGTTTTCATTCAGTTCATACGCCTTACTTGATTGGTTTTGGCTTGTTATACCAATGTTCCGTACATAGTTTTGAGGCACGGTCTGGAGGATCGTGCTGATGGCACGAGTTTCGAGGTGTCGAAATTCGAGCTGTCACATGCCACCACCATCGATAACTCACAATCCACAAAAACTCCCATCACGTTGGAAACGGAGGCAATAACCGACCAAAAATTTCACATCGCTTCAATCGAAACTTTTAAACAATGTCTCATGGCGTAAATATATTGCATGTGTTCCCGCAACAACGAAGCCTGGTAAAACCTGTGACCAACAGAAACAAATATGGACTGCAAAAAAGCCTTAATAGAGGTGATCTCCTAGGAAAAGAAGACTCTCACCAAGAAGATGATAAAACTCGCATATTCTAACCCTAAAATATGAAAAAATAAGGAGAGAACAATGGAGCGCCGAAGCCTCCATGAAAAAGACGATCCCTAAAGATTTATTGAAAGCATAAAGAAAAGTAGATAGAAAGGGATTAAATCTCACCTTCCTACCCCCTCCCATAAATAATCTTTTTCCCACACCGACTCTCAAAATTGCCTCTGCAACATTTTCTAGAGATTTGTTTTTTTTTTTTCAAAAGAGAAGCCCTTTTAACTTATAATATAAATTTAATATTATATTATATAACTTTTATTATATAATATATAAGTCACCCTATTCAAATACTACATTATTATATATGTCATTTAACTTTTAAATTGATTGATCGACTCTTATGACTGATCGATCAATTCTGAACAGAACTGAACCATTGTTCACTTTAAATTGGTTTAAATTTGATCGATTGATTAGAAATTACCGATCGATCGATTTTGACCGGAATTCACTGACTTTTATATTTTATATTCTAATCGATCGATTCTCGTCCGAACATACGACCTTAATCACTTTATAATTTCACTTTAACATAACCAAAACTGAATAATTACATAGATGTTTCGATTGATGGTCGTGCTTTACATAAATTGGAATTACTGCACCTTTCAATTTGAACATTTAATTATCGTAAACTATATATATTATTTTTATCACTTCAACGCGAAATCTAACTCTAATCTTTACGTTATTGAAATCACACTATTAACCACCTTATTCTATATTTGTATTGAGATGAAATGAAAATAAATATATGTATAAACATAATAAAAATTTGGACATAAATTTTTCTGTAAGTATGATATTTCTGTATTTTAATCTTGATCAAGTCATACGAGTTATGGACATATTAGGTCATATGTATGCGAATATATGAGATTATGCCTAAGCTTAGGCATAGTGATTATTTGAAATGGTATCGAAGCAAGGAATACATCGTATTCATATGTCATATAACTCATGATGGTATAAGACATCATGACGAGTAGGGTGAGTACGAATTTAATGTAACCTTATATACGGTGGCATAAACGGTGACTCTATCATCCCGAGTTTTAATATGAAAAGATAAAATATGAGTTATGATATGAGATTCGGGCCTTGATGTTGGTGTGTACTTTTTCTGGGTTCCTCTCGGTCCCAATTGAATCAGTGGCTCCAATTCTGTCCAAGTGGACTCTAGCGATGTGGCATTTGAAATAGTGGAGGTAAAATAAAAGGGGAGTTTTCTAGGAAGGTTCCTAGTTTGTTGCGATCGCCAGTTGCAGATATTTAACGGTGCTGCAACACGTCAATGATCATGCTTCAGAGCGGGTGTGGGTTACTTTTTTACTGAATCGTCCGCCAGCGAACGTCAACAGCTATGTTTCTTCTTTAAATAGTTTAGTTTTCCTTTTCTTTCCCTGTCATTATTGTAGTTTTAATCAGTTTAGACTTCCCAATTCTGTTGTGAGTTCAATCGTGTGAGTTTATTATAGTTGATTTAATCTAGTATTCTAATTCTATCAGGAGTCTAATTAATTTCACTTTCCTAATCTTATTAGAGTTTTAATTAATTTAGTGTCCTAATACTACTAAAAGTCCAATTGATATCGGTCTCCTAATTGTACTAGGAATGCAAATATATTAATTCTTAGTGAAACTTTAATTGAATCAAGCATGCTAATTATATTAGAATTCTAAGTAAAACAAGTATATTAATTGTATTGAAATTCTAATCAAAACGAATATAATAATTTGACTGAAATTCTAATTAGAGCGATTATAATAGTCCTACTAGAATTCTAATTGGAATAGGGAACAAATTCTACTAAAACTCTAATTAAAATAAAAAGACTAATTTTACTAGAATTACTATTAGAGCGAGAAATTAATTATCCTAAGCTTCTAATTAAAGCAATGAATTATTTATGCTAAAATCCAATTAAAATAAGGAAACTAATTTTTTCTAGAATTATAATCAAATCAATGAATTTTAAGGATTTAATAAAAATAAAGCATGTAAATTAACTGTAATAAAATTCTAAGAAATTATGGAATTGATTTTTTAATCTTAATTAAAGCAATAAAAAAATTCTACAAAAAAGGGTTTGGGTTCGCTATGCTAAGGAGGATTGGCCTCGTTCTCGAGTACCCTCCGTAAGCTCCCTTAGACAAATTGGGTGGCTGAGATTAAGAATAAATTGGATTTCAGATCATAATATTATTTTTAAATTTTTAGAGTCGATTTCAGGGTAATAATTATGAATTAAGTTGAGAAATTATAATTATAAAAAACTAAATTAATATTTTAAGATTTTTAAAGTATTAAACTAAGGAATTAAAATTATAATGTAAAATTCTAGGATTGAATTCGAGTCCGAAATCAGAAAAATCAGACCGTATGGTTAAGGATGGGTTCTAGAACCTAAGAACTAGAACCAGAGATTAATGATAGGATGGAAAATTAAGATTTTATAACAAAATTGAGTCAAGAGTTGGTGAATTAGATCGTCAGATTAAGGACTGATTCTAGAAACGGGGAACTGGAACTAGATATTGAAGATTACGGTCTAAAAAGGGTCTACGGTCTAAAACTGCGAACTAGTATTAATAATTAAAACTAAGAGAAATCCTAAGTCTAAAACTAAGATTTTTACCTAGGACCAAGGCTGCGGAGAGAAATCTCGAAGATTCGAAGCTTGAATTTTGAAATCATGGCTAGGTTGCTCTATGTATTCATTCTCGAAGTTCTCTGGTTTCGAAATCCCAAAAGAATCCGTTTTCTCTCGAAAATTGCCAGCCTCCCTGGGTGAATTAAGAAAAAAATCTTTTATAGGTTTTTCTCTAATTAAATGCCCTGTTTCAGGTGTTTAACCGAATTATGCGTCTGTCTCCCAGTGCTTAATCGCTTTGAGTCGGTCACCGACTTAGTGAGCGACCGACTGACTTGCTCAGCGAGTTTTCTAATTCTAACAACATTAGGACTAATTGCGCGCCCATTATGGGGTGCGCAATCTGATTAAGCACCTCTTTCGAAGCGTTTAATTGAGGAAGCTTGAGGGTCAAAGACAGTGAGGCTAGGTCGAGCGTAGGCCAATTGCGCGCCGATAGTTGGGCGCTCAATCCGATCGCGCATCTTGTGTGAAGCATGTGATCGAGTCTCGAGGTGGTATGGGAAAGGAAGTCTGGTCTAAGAGGGGACTGATTGCACGCGCGTGGTTTGGCGTGCGATCGAATTACGCGCGTGGTTTCATGTGCATAATTTGAGGTTATTCGGGTTCGGGTATGAAATGTCAAGTTATTGTTTCAGCTTGTAATTTGACTATATACTATTATTTCAGTATATAGTCTCCCTACGTTGAGATCAAAGCCACAGAGCTATTGTTTCAGCATGTATTCAGCCATATACTATTGCTTCAGTATATGATCCCAATTAGGGTTAGGGGGTCTGAAATGCAAGACTATTCTTTCAGTCTATATTCCGATTATATACTATTGTTTCAGTATATAGTCTCCCTACGTTAGGATATGAGCCACATAACTATTATTTCAGCCTGTGTTCAGCCATGTACTATTGATTCAGTGCATGGTCCCTACGTTAGGGTTATGGGGCCCAAGCCACAGAGCTATTGTTTCAGCCTGTGTCCAGCCATATACTATTGTTTCAGTATATGATCCTAATTAGGGTTACAAGGTCAAAGGTTGACCGAATATATTTGTACATTCTGAGAGGGAAAATGGGAGTATTTATACTTGGGCCTTAGTTATAGTGAGATCTCTTTACGATCATGTGAAACTCGAAATGTAGGTATCCATGTACGGATGCAACCCCTCTATAGTAGTTTAGAACTTTTATGGTAGAGAGGTATCTGTTGTAATAGTCCCACATCGGATAGGGAAAAGTCTTGACCCTGAGCTCTATGTGATTGCGGATGCTACATGTCATGACGTGTTAGAATTAAGTGATTTAGTAAAATTATCTCACTGTAACTCGTCTTAGAATTAAGTGATAAGAGTATGCTATGATATGAGTATTTTAAAATAAAATAAGTTATGAGTACGATAATAAGACATTACTGTATATATTAGCAAAAGATTAAGAACTTAAGTCTGTTCGTGTCATCCATTACGTAGCCATCGTAAAAGTAACAATGTCTTACAGTCAAAACGGGTCTCTGGGAGACAGTATGAGTATATTATGAATTACGTTTGGCCAAGTATCTCCCTAATAGAATCGGTGGGGAGTATGAGTATGTTATGGAGGGCGATATGATATGATGATAAGTTTCTATAGTGACCCTCACATGGTAGGCTCGAGTAACGACTCCGACGCAAGTTGTATATGATTTATGAGTATGTTAGGTACGCCTATGCAATGTACAGACGCATGTACGAGAATAATATGATATGATATATTATGAGATATAGTGAGGTACGTTAGGATATGAATGCTTATATCATTGTCCTGTATTTATGTTATTATTTGAGCTCTACGATATACACTTGATTTTATCATTCACTCTTTCTGATTCCATTGATATATTATTATTATCACTCACGTGATGCACCCATAAAAATACTTGAGTAGTATGAGGTGGATTAGTAGTGAATCCACCGAGTTTACGTGATTGAGAAAACTCATTCCACGAAAATCTAACAGCTACAGGTGATTATATCGATGAAGTGGATGCTAGCTATTCTGATCTGATTGACGTTGATTTCATTGACCCCTGACGCTGAGTACCAGGAGCCTTGGGAGGGCGACGCTGCTGGTTACTAGGAAGACTTTGGTGCTGATTTTGATCCGAGCGCCGGTTATTGATAATTGTAGACTCGGTACTGAGTGTGATTTTATAATATTATTATTAACTCTATAGTTTCTTATATCAAATTTGTCTCTTACTTTTATGTCTCTTTTATTGGTGGTTTACTCATATTTTATCGCATTTATTCAGTATTTATGACTGCTTTTATATTCCACTCTTATTTGTTGGATTCATAGATTTCGTGGAATTAGATTTATGAGAGAACTTTGATTATGTGTATGTCCGCTTAGCGTATCTGAGATACGTGTAGGTCATAACTCGAAAATTTAGGCTCTTGGGATGGGGTAGAATTTCGGGTCGTGACAGTTAGTCACTAAAAAGGAGATCCATTTTTACTGAAAAGCCATTTATTATTTTAAAAATATTAAAAATAATACTCTAATCGGTATGTATATCTCACGGAAGTTTCATAGGCGGTGGTCATTAAATCGATTGTAGAGTTTCCAGCCGTCGGCGATTAGTTGTACCGACGGCTGGTATAGTCTACACTGACGGCTGGCAGGTGTCGGCGTAGGTGCCTTTATTTGTAGTGCAAGGCGTCAAAATCGGTTCATTGAGGGACCGATACGAATCGGCCGATATGTGTCGGCGGATACCGATATGTATCGGCCAATTAAAAAAAAAAGAAAAAAAAGAAGTAAAAACTCGGTTGAAACCGAGACGTATCGGCAATACCGATACGTATCGGTTTGGCCAAAGACCAATACGTATCGGTATTGGCCGAGATTTGATACTATGGCTACAAGCTTGAAGCATCATCATTGTGGCAAAGGTCCTATCCTTCACTCTAAGTCATGGTTCAAAATTTCGGCCGAAATCCATCTGAAGATTCGGGCCGAAACGCATCGGTTTTGGTGGCCTCCGAAACAAAAACTTCATATTTTTGATATCGGTTTGATTTCGGCATATTATCAGTTGATAATTTGAAATTATCGACCGATAGTTTGCTTCTTAGGTAATTTGAATTATTTAAAAAAATAAAATAAAGTGCTCCGAAATTTTAAAATTCAGTTTTGGTGAAGACCTTAACTGAAACCGCAATGATAACCGAAATTTTGATCTTTACTCTAAGTAGAACTCGAGAGCATCTGTACTTATATGTATGCATGATTCTCCAATTAGAGCTCTAGCGTTAAAGGTGAAGGCCTAACTAACCTCGAGCTTAATCCTAAAAATAAAATAAAAGTTGTGCCCATCTTCTGCTTAATTTGTCCTTATCACTTGAGGTGTAAGTGGGCCAGGCGGGACCCCTCAGCTCAATCTTTATTAGGCCCAAACCAGCTTATTCCAGCCCATATACTAATTGGTGATCAGTCCGAAAAATTATGAGCGTAGCACACATTTGTTGAGGACAAAGTGCAAGCGGCTGATGTGGCGCATGGTGAATAACTGCACTGACGTGTATTAATTGAGCCATACCGCACTTACAGCTAATTACATTGCGCTATATCAGTCGCCTGTACTTTGTCTGTATAAAATTTGTCCTCCATATAACATTGCCTGGGTCACTTCCCTTTTGTCAAAATATCAAATTTCGGAAAGTGTACAATTATTCATGGGGATGCAAATAAGTAAAAGTTTTTTTTTTTTTTTTTGATACAATTATTCGGCCGAGACAGCCTCGAGAATCGAGGAGCAAGCACATATACACATATAGCACTAGCAGAGTAGCGTGAGGGAGCACCAACTACGGTGGTGAGGGTTAACTAACATAACCCAACCCACACCTTGTAAAGACAAGGGTGGAAAATTGAGGTGAACAAAGATGGTGGTGCTCGGGTCAGGTGCCTAATACTAATTTATATTTAGCATTTAGCGAGCTGCTTTGTGCGCACTGCTTTTCTTTTCTTGCACACTCATAAAAAAATATAAAGCGGTGTGTGGACAACAAAAATTGGTGTACACCTTGAATTTTTTTTTTATTCAACGAAAAAAAATTCAAAATTAGAAAAAGTTTGTCTGAGGCCAAAGTTTAATTAGAAAATAGAAAATTTTCTTCCTGATCTTCAACACAATAAATCTTAAGATCATAGTCCTATCATAGTCCTACCATCGGACATTTAAATTTCTATTCCATGCGACATTGATCAGATGGTCGGATTTTTATTCCACGTAACATAGGTCTTGAGAACGGAGTACGTGCCGCTTACCTATTATTTCGGTAAAAAATTGACTTGCACAGATTTTAAAGCTAAAGAAAGGAGAACGATTAGTCCGAGATCCAAGAAATGTTTTATTAATAAATGACTGGTAAAATTTTGAATATCTATTTTAGTTAAAAAGAACTTTCTACCTAGAGGGTCAACAAAATATCCTCCTTAATTACTTAGTCAGGCCTAATAATTTAATATTATTATTATTATTAAACAGAGCCAAGACATGAAACTTGGTATTACTTAAGAGGGTCCCAAACTTTTGCATAATTACTTGGCAATAACCCAGTAGGGTCCGAGATCCTCTATATATCTTTTCTGAAAAGTGTGATTATATTCAGTTGCACCGGCTCTCCATTTCATTGATAACGTTGACTTGAGTCACGCCTACCATTTTATTACTTCGTAAATATTATGGATTGTAATTATAGTGACAAATTTCAGTGGGAGTCTTTCCGGTACATTTCGGATTAATTTCGATACTTTTCAGAAAAAAATTAAAAAAAGTTTTGAGGATTATATATATATATATATATATATATATATATATATATATATAATGTTTTTTTAAAAATTACTACAATATGTACTAAATTACTAATATATTGAAAATAATTAAAAAAGAAGTTAAACATTAAAATATTTATATATACCAAAATTTTGCCAAAAAATACCGAAAAATATTGAAATTTTCATTTGACCCCCTTTTCGGCGAATTTTGCCAAAATTCGGCGAATTTCGCAAAATTTCGCCGAATTTTGACAAAATTTGTCCCTATGGTTGTAACTTAAAATAAAATAAAAATAAAACTAAGCAGTCACCAAGAGATTACGGGAATAGAATGGCGATCAAATAATTAAAAAATAGGGGAAACAGGCAAGTACGAAAAAAGGGGGTCACATGTATGAATATAGACTTGAGCTTTACGCACATAGATGCACATACATTATTTTTTCTTTTTTTATCTTTATTGTTAACGATTGACGTTGCCGAGGCCTCACCCTTCCACACAGATGCGCATACATCCTCAGGGTTGTCAATGAGATATGTCTATGTTCCGAAGATCAATTATATGAAAGATTGAGATAAAAAATTATCTCTATCATCTTATTCAAAACAATCAATGATCTTTCAGCATAGGTGCCCTCATTATTTTCGTAAATATTAATAGAGATACTCCTTGTTTATTTTTTTTTACACTAATCTCATTGAATAAGTAGTTTCATAATATAATTCTTAGAAGTGAATCTAATTGTTTTCGATAGCCTCATACCATGGATCAAAGTATCGGATGATATCGATATGTTTCGTCTGATACGCATTGTTTTGGAGGGTATCCGATACGATAAAATGAGTTTTTATCAGGTACCCCCTAAAACAGTCAAATTATCATCCGATTCTGACAAATTATCGCCCGTATCTTTCATATCGAACAATAATTTGAAATTATCGTTCGATAATATATTATTTTTAAGATTTAGAAATTATCGTTTGATACGGGCAAATTATCTCCCGTATTGGACAATAATTTCAAATTATCGTTTGATAATTTCAAAGATTTAGAATTTTATAGTATTTTTTGAGATTTTTTTTGGAAAAAAAATATTAGTCTAATACATTGAATGTATCGGACGATACACGATACGTTTTGTTCTGGAGGTTTGGATGATACATATCGAAAATCCGATTTTTTGAACCATGTCTCATACTACTTGACCTACCCTACTGAAAAAGTGGTCACATGTACGAATATAGATTTGAGGTTTACACATGCATATAGATGCGCAAACATCTCTCGTTTTCTTTCTCTCTTTAAAAAATAAAATAAAAATACAATGTTAGCGATTGAGGTTGCAGAGGCTCACCATTACCGTCACAACCCAGAATCCTTACCCGATCTCAAGGGCCTAAATTTTCGTGTTATGACACCGCACGCTTGTTAAGGCGATAAGTGGACATACATATAATTTTTAATTCGATTTAACATACGGATCGAGGCATTTAAGAATAACATTTAAAGATAAATGACTCATAAATCAATAACGGAAAATGTAGATGACATTAATAACATGTTAAATCCTAACCATGCATCTATGATAGCAAATAAATCGAGGTTTCACGTTGGGTAAAATGGTCCCAAACGTAAACCCATAAGAAGTACTGATAAATAAAAATAACTAATAACAAGTCTCTCCTGAAGGCGATAAAGACTAAAACTAAAGAATCTCTCAATGCTCAAAGTAGTCTATTGGATTTACTCACTCGTCCGGGTGGCAGCCGACGTCCCCATTCTCATAAGCAGAATCAGGTACAACAACATCCACGTTTTCAGTGATGGAATAGTCAATATTCTCACTTGCAACTGTTAGTTTTGGGAGGAGGGTGAATTTACTTAGTCACGTAAACTCAGTGGATTACACAATCGATCCACCATAACATACCCAAGAGATGGTGAATGCAATTAGTTAAGTGACAGTTTTTATGAAAATAAAATCCAGCAACTATAAATGACCATAATAATATATGAAATCTCATATATATCATAATGAAGCTGAAAGACATAACATAAAATGAGATAAATATGATGCACCAATTTCTAATGTCTTATTATATCTACCTTGTTGACTTATCCTACGTGCATATCTTAAAGCTTAACATTGCTCCACACGCCTACACAACGTATTTCGCATCTTACTTAATTTACGTATATGACTTATGCTAAGGACGTTGCTCGAGCCTATCACGTAAGATCCACGTATAGATAATCACCTAACCTCCGTATTATAACGTATTCCACCATCCAGCCTGATGAGGTTGCATGCATTTAAATCAGTGTCCCCTTATATTTGAGACAATGTTGTATCTTATTGTCCTTAAGATTCATCTTGGCCAGGGGCGGACGCACATGGAGACAGGGGGGTCCCTGGACCCCCCAAACTTCTTTTTTTTCCAAAAAAATTAGGTTTGAATTTCAAATTTGGGTTTTTCAAGTTTGGGTTTTTCTAAAGACCCCCCATTTTTCTTTATAGAGACCCCCAAGGCTTTTATTTTAAGCTTCCCTAACCACTCTCTTTCTCTCTCTAAAAAAACCCAGGGCTTTTATTTTAAGCTTCCTTAAGACCCTAACGACTCTTTCTCTCTCTCTCTCAAACTTTCCCCGTTACCCCGTAACCCCTTCTTGGCTAAGGTGAGAGACTAAGCCCATCTCTCTCTACTCTCGGCAGGCAGTTGAGATTCACTGGCGACAGCCCGACCAGATACAACCAGGTAGGGTGTTCTCTCTCTCTCTCTCTCTCTCTCTCTTTCCCCTCTCTTTAATTCTATATTTCTATAAGCATTTATGCTGCCAGCAGCCATCCAAGGCTACACCCACCCCGTGACTCTCTTCTTCTTCTACTTCTTCTTTCACTTCTTATTCCTCTCTCTCTCTCTCACAGCTGGCAACGAGCCCCTACAACCCATTGCCCCCTCTCTCTCTATCTATTCTCTAAGGTTTATACTATATTGGTCTAAGCCCTAAGAATTTTTGGCCTCATAATGACCCTATTTTATATCATCACAGCCACATCCCCCTAAACCCTAAATCTCTCTCCCTCTTTCTCTCTTATTCTCAATACTCAATCCCCAACTATTTCTTTCAATTTTTTTGCAGGATTTTAGTTAGATTCATCGATCAGGACTCAGGCGCGTGGTTCAGATTTGTTGGAGCTCGCATTATCCGATCACGCTAGATTGGAGGTAAAATTAATTTTGTAATTTAAATTTGATTTAATTTATATTAATGAGTTAAAACTATAGTGATTTTAAATGTGATATATGAAAATGTAAACTTTTTGTTGGTATGAAAATGTGGAAATCCCTAAAGCCCTAATGACGAATTGACGATACTATGTTTAGATCATTAGATGTGTCCCAAAAATTGGCCCCTTACCAATTTAATGATGATAGATGTGTCCTGAAAATTGGCCCTTGACCAATTTGATGATGATAAATTGGCCCCTGATCATTAGATGTGTCCCAAAAATTGGCCCCTGACCATCAACTCTTATGACGAATTGATGATATTATACTTAGATCATTAGATGTGTCCCAAAAATTGATCCTTGACCAATTTGATGATGATAGATTTTCATATGCTTGTGCATCTGTTAAGTATTTAATGCAAAAATTAAGGTACCTGTTGAGTATCTAATGCATAGGGTTGGTGAAGATCAGATTGAAATGGGATATATGATAGCTGGTTGGGGTTTTGCACTTTTAGGCTTTTAAATATATGGTACAAGTTTGGTTTTTTAATTTTCATTTATTTATTTATGTAATTTTGGGATGAATCTGATATAGGCGACGTATTTTTTTTTATATGAAATATTTACTAGATAGTGCTTGAAATTTATTTTAAATATTTACTTGAGATTTATTTATATTTAGACTATTTTCTAATTCACTTATACACTCATGACATTTATTTTCTTTAGGTCATATTCTTCCTTCTTGACCATTGGAGCAATCATGCATAGATATTTTAGAAGAAAGGTTGACATCATGCCTCATACGGTAGAACATGCTATTGTTCACCCCCCTCCGGTCTTAGAAAATGAAGAAATGCCAACTGCCTTGGAAAATAATGAACATGAACAAACCCAACTTGGCTCAAAGAGAAGTCATGTAGAACATGATGATGTGTCTACTCATTTATAAAATGATGACCTTGAGCAAAAGTCTTAGCTAAAAGCGGACTCATATAGAAAATGATGATACATCTACTGCCTTAGAAAATGATGAGCATGAACAAGTCCAATCTAACTCAAAGTAAAGTCATATAGAGGATGATTTAGCAAATCTTTCAGCAGATCCTGGATTACGTATTCCAATTTCAGTGTACCATCCTAATGATCAAGAATTAGTTCGAAGAGCATATTTGCAAAAAGGTCCATGTCAGCCTCATAATCATACATTTTTTCAGAGAAAAATATCAGGAAAATTACGATAATTTCAACCCAAGTGATTTAAGATGTATAGAAGTTGGTTAGAATATAGCATATCAAAGGAAGAAGCATTTTGCTTATGTTGCTATCTTTTTAGACCAGCTATAGCAACATGGGTGCAAAGGGGTACTGATTGTTTTACGATTGAAGGATTTGATAATTGGAAGAAGCCTAATAAATTTGTGACTCATGTTGGAGTGCCCAACAGTGCTCACAACCTAGCTCATCAGAAGTGTCAAAATTTGTTGAATCAAAATCAACACATTGAGACACTTTTTTCTAAGTAAGATGATAAAGACACAAGGGAATATAGAATCCATTTGATGACAGTAGTAGACTGCGTTTGATATCTTTTTCGTCAAAAATTACCTTTTCGTGGGCATAATGAATCATATGTTTCAAGCAATCAAGGAAACTTTTGTATACTCCTACAATTTCTAGCAGATCATAATGAAAAAATTAGAATTGTCGCATTAAATAATGCTTCTGACCATCTCAAAATGATTGCACCTCATATCCAGAAAAATATTGTAAGTGCAATTGCGAGTGAGGCCACAAAAACTATCATTGAGGATCTTGGAGACGCCGTATTTGCTATTTTGATTGAAGAATCTCGTGATATATCTATTAAAGAGAAAATGGTCGTTATTTTACGTTATATAGATAAAAGGGGATGTGTAATTGAGCGATTCTTTGGAATAGTACATGTTACGAAAACCATCGTTGTAGCACTGAAGGATGCGATTGATGCATTATTTACCAAACATGGATTGAGTATAAAGAAATTGCGTGGGCAAGGTTATAATAGTGTCAGTAATATAAAATGTCAATATAATGGACTTAAGACGCTCATAATGAAGGAGAATGAATATGCCTATTATATTTATTGTTTTGCTCATCAACTTCAATTGACACTTGTTAGAGTTGCAAAACGTAACATTGAAATTGAGACACTCTTTAGTGTGGTTTCTGTTATGGTTAACATTGTTGGAGCATCTATCAAACACCGAGATATTCTTTGAGATAATTGAACTGCTACAGTCATTAATGCAATTGAGAGTGGAGACCTTTCAAATTGACAAGGTTTGAATCAGGAGACTACGTTAATACGGGCCGGTGATATACATTGGGGCTCACACTATAAGTCATTGATAAGCATAGAGTTTTGTTCTCTTCTGTGATTGATGTACTTGAGATTGTCTGAGAAGATAGCTCAAATTATGATCAAAGAGCTACAATAAGGGGCCTAATAATCTCAATATGCTCATATGAGTCTATATTCACCTTACATATAATGGAAAAAATCTTGGGAACCACAGATGATCTATCAAAGACATTACAAAAATAAGAACAAGATATTATGAACACATAGATCTGATTAAAGTTACTAAGATGAGATTGTAAATAATAAGAGAGGTCGAATGAGATTCTGTTATCAAAGAAGTATCTTTATTCTGCAACAAACATAAAATCAGTGTCCCTAACATAAATGATAAGTATGAAGAATCAGGGCGGCCGTAAGGCAGAGCTAAAGAAATAACATACCTACATTATTATCGGGTTGAATTATTTTATGTTGTTATTGATCAACAACTATAAGAGCTTAACAATCATTTCAATGAAGTGAATAATGAATTACTTCTTTGTATGGTATGCCTAGATCCAAACAATTCAGTCTTAGCTTTTGACAAGGAAAAATTAGTTCGGCTTGCTGAATTTTATCCGGTTGAATTTTCTGCAATGTCTCTCACAATTCTTGATAATCAACTTACGAATTACATTCTTGATGTACACTCTAAAAATGAGTTCTCGAAGGTGGACGGGATTATTGGGCTTGCTTAGAAAATGGTTGAGAAGAAAAAAAATGTTTTATATCCACAAGTTTAATTGCTCATAAAATTAGCATTAACCCTACCTGTCGCCACTACTACTGTTGAGAGGGCATTTTCTGCTATGCATATTATAAAGAATATACTTTGAAACCGAATGACAGATGAGTGGATGAATGATTGTTTGATCACATACATTAAGAGAGATATTTTTGATAGCATTGAAAATGAGAAAATTCTCCAACGCTTTCAGAAAATGAAACCTCGTCGAGGAAAATTATAATTTTTAAAAGATGTCTTTTTTATAATAGTAGAATGACTTTTTGGAGAGATATTTATCTTTTTTTATATTTTAAAATTTTAAGAGGAAATTTTTTATTTTTTCTCTATTTAAATATGAGAGGTAAATTTTTTTAAATAATATATATCGACTACGACTCCCCCATCAAGTAAATCTTGCGTTCGCCCTTAGTCCTGGCTATAGACGTTAGATCTTGCGGTGATATGCAAGATATGACACGTGTAGAAACTTATTTCGTATTTTGCTAGCTTTTACAATGTAACTTATTAGTATTCGTATCTTAACTTATCTTACAAATCGTGTCTTATCAGTTACTTATGATTTATTTTGGAGTGAGTCACGGTCCCATAAGATTTAAAAATCACTATTTCCAATAGACGAGTTTCGTAGTAATCTGAATGTACTTCGTGTGGCAGCCCATACTCTCATAGATGTGTTACATCCGTACATAGATGCGTTATATCCGTACATAGATGCCTAATTTAAAGTTTCATATGACTGTGAAAAGAAACCTACCATGACGAATGCTTAAGAGTCGTGTGACGTAGCTTATTTTTTTTTAATCGTGTATATGCCTTATCGTAGTTTTCTTATGTGACGCATGTCATATGATGGAAAGACTTACCTGACTAAACGAACCTATTTCATACATCGTACATGTTTGTGAATATAATATAATGATTAAAATATGGGATGAATAAGCCTTTCCTACATAGCTTTAGAAAAAAATTGTGAGCCATTAGATTGCTTATGGAGTGATCCGGCATGCTGTTCTTAAAGGTTTATAAGATTTATGTGGTCTCTGCATCGGGACCTTTTACTAGTTTGATCCAAGAGTGGGTTAAAGGGATGGGTCAAACAACCCTTTTATCCTAGTTGCACAAAGGTTCATGCCCCTTAATTTTTCAAACTTTCAAGCCTCATAATACGTCCTCAGATTTTTAATGACTGTTCTCTGATCCGCTCGATCATACTGTATTATCATCAAGATTAATTTAAAGTTGGTCCTATGGGCTAGTTGGCTCTGACTCTCAAACGTTTAGGGGTTAAAGATATCCTATTATGTTATTTCATGTGGCACATATGGTTACCATGACAAATGAACTTCGAACCATCCATAATCTAATCTGAACCATTAGATGGTCGAACAACATAATTTTACCTAAGGTTGGGTCTCTTGTCCCGATCCTGATTTGACCTCTAGCACACTAGATCCTCCAGTCAACATTCTACAAGATCTAGGATTTACGTGCACACTTAGGGTACCTACTATGTGGCGATCAGATTGAACGGATCTGACCCATCAGATACTTAAGAAAGATGATTTTGAGGTGTTAGGTCTTTGGGCCTAATTCATTTCGGCCTAAGGCTTCAAATCTAAGGGTCAATCCTTTTATGATCGATGGTGTCCACATGGTTTTTCAATTTCTTGATTTGCATGTCGATTTCTTGGGTTCTGAATCATTAGATGTCTCAAGAATTTCTATCTGAGGAGACAATCCATCTCTGCACCATTCCTTGGGTCGGGCCCACAAGGTCCAAATTGAAATATATTTTGTTTGAAATTAGTGGTGCTAAGGGGTGGTTGCATCAAATTAACCATATTAGGTAAGTTCTCTAATGCACCCAACTACAATGGTCAGTACAAGCACGTTATCACCGGCATTGACAACGTTTAATCGGGCCGATCCCCGGAATTCAATTTATACCGGCCTAGAGAAATCATGTATTTTTAACCAACATAGGAGGGGCTCTTGTGAGCTTCTCTCTAAACTCTCTTTCTATTCTCTCTCTCTCTCTCTCTCTCTCTAAACCCCTGCTAAAAAAATATGGGTCTCTCTCTCTAAATCTCTAATAGAGGTTGGCCTATCTCATTCTCTCTCTCTAAACTTCTAGTTGGGTCTTCTCTCTCTTTCTAAATGTTTAGTTGGGTATTCTCTCTCTCTGAATATTTTGTTGAGCCTTATGTCTCTCTCTCAAAATTTATGCTGCATATATATATATATATATATATATATATATATATATATATATATATATAAAATATTAGACAGTATATTGTTGTGATCTCAATTGCAAATACATGGGCGCAGAACAGTATTGCTGTAATCAGGGACCTATCCTAGAGAAGAAGATGAGGTCACGGGTGGGAGTTCTACTATGTGCCAAACGCTCCCTTCTCAGAATATATATATATATATATATATATATATATATATAAGTATTGTATATTTATATATATACAAATTTTCCCTTTTATCTTTGGTTTGCAAGGTCTTTGTGAGGGAGATGTGGGTGCAAGGGAGGAGGAAGCATTGAAAGGGACTTAGTCCCTTTGTTAAGCCCACACACTCAATAGTTCATAGATGAGCATAGGTGCTTATATTTGTAAATCAGTACTCCCATATATATATATATATATTTAGGTATATATATATTTATACTCTTGTATTATATTTATTTTTTTTGAAAATTGTTTCTGTAACAGTAACATAGACCGGAGAAGAAGACGAAGACACAGGAGGGGGTTTATAGTCCTTGCTAAGCACACGCAAGTTTATATATTTGCATATGTGCATCTTTATTATTACTTTACGATTATTTACAACTATATATATAATTTCTATTTTTTGCAGGTGAAACAGAGGAGAAGAAGAGGTTGGGTCTCCTTGTATGCCATTGTATAATTATCAAAATATATAAAAGCCAATACATATTATGCAATATATATGTATATATATTTATATTATATATCTATATATAGTTTATTATTATTTATTTATTTAATTACTTTTTATTTGTTCTTCTTCTTCATGGTTAAACAATTATTAATGGAGCTTCATATACAAAATATATTAAAAAAAAAAAGAAAATTTGAATATTTCAAGATTGATCGAGGGGCACCCACCTCGATTGTCGCATCGCGATGGTCCATGTTCTTGGATAGATGGTTTTCGGCGTCCCAAAAAACTTATTTCGCACGCAAACCCTTTCCAAGCCAATCTTTCTTTGCAATAGTTTTTCTGCTACAACGGGCGCTTCATTATGGCTTGATCAAGCGCTGAGAAAGGTGGTTGTAGGTAGTGTCGTGAGTATGGGTATGCTCGGGCATAATCCCAATAGAAAAGCTTCAAAGGAGGAGGCAAATAATGCCTTGAAGTTGGAGGGAGAGATGGATGGCTGTTGTTTTGGTGGTAGCAGTGAAGAGGAAGAAGAGAAGTGGTCTGGCCTCTTGTAGGATTTATGTGATGAGAGAGAAGGCTTTTCTCTTCTCTATTTGTGCCTTTAGTTTAAATAGAAGGTAACAAGGAAAGAGCCCGATTTGGAAAGTCAAGTGGTGAGAAACGAAAGGGTTCACGGGGGACTGGTACATGCTATATGTGGGAACGTGCTAATTAGGCAACCTAGTAGGGCTAGAATATATTCTAATCATATGTATGGAAGGTGTTAGCAAGTTCGCATAATTATATATAAATATATATGGGAATGAGTTTCAAGCATAATTATATATAAATATATATGAGAATGAGTTTCAAGGTACTAGAATTTGGTTCCCAAGGGGACCACATATACACGTAAACGTATATGTGCTACAAAACAAATATTAGTAAAGTATATTAAAATATATGTATATATCAAGCGATCTTAGGTGCTGTGTGTGGTTTTGATAGTTCAGAATGGGTGTCAATGGCAACCCATCATGGCACCCACATCTAGTACTACACACAAGTGCGTAATAGATGTAAAGATTGAGTGTGCCACATGGCACATTCCAATAAATCTCACTACGTGAAAAAGCCCAAAAAATCACTGCCTTAAACAGTGATTTTTTCAAAAAACTACTGTCTTTGACAGTGGCTTTTTTTCAAAAAACCACTGCCCTAAACAATTGTAAAAAAAGGAGTGATTTTTTTTTACCACTATACAAGACAGTGGTTTATGAAGTTCATAAACCACCGACTTGTATAGTGGTAAAAACCACTCTTTTTACAATAGGCAACTTTATGCAAAATTTTTTAAAAAAAAAAATTACGTCGGCAATTTTTTTTAAAATAATATTTTTTTTATGCTTTTTTTTAATGTAATATTTTTTATGCTTTTTGTAATATTTTTTTTAATGTAATTTTTTAATGCTTTAAAAAAAATTATATAAAAAAAAAAAGATATTAATCTCATATTCAAGCACATCCATAAATAAAATAGATGCCAAATTCTTTTATTTAAACAAAATATTACATTTCAACCTATGATCCAACCTTTCAAATCAACCAAATATTTAAAACTTTACATGATCAATCCTTTTATTCTAAAAAAAAAAAAAGAGTTAACAATCTAAGGACCCCATAACCTAGTTTCATAATTAAAAAAAAAAAAAAAATGCTTCGCCTCTCCTGCCAAATATCTCTGTCCCCTAGTGATCCGTTTGAGGTGGGCTTCAAATTGAAAAGCTTTGCCTGAAATCAAAAGGAGAACGTAATTAAATATTTATGATATTAAGCAATTAAATTGAGATATTGATGACTTCTCACTACAAAAAAAGGGACCTACGCCACATACTCTGAAATCTGTTTAAAAGCAATCTGTTTAAACAGTAGTTTATTTTATAAAGCTATTTGATGACTGCACGACAATAACGCTCCCACATGCTCCGAATTCTGGGTTGACCTCCAAGATCCCACAACTTTATTGTAACATTTCCTTTAGTTACCTTACGCATATTGAATCCAACCTGTAGAACACATTACATGCAAAAGCATGGTTGTTCCTGTTCTGTACGAAACTATACGAAAAATGGCATGGTTGTTCCTGTTCTGATATCTAGTGCTAAAACACAAATATCAATATAATTGAAAAGAACACTTCCATTGAGATGTGGGAGTACTCACCCATGAACCACACCTAGGCATAACATGAAAATAAACAAATTGCATTAGCAAGTGGGGACCATGAGTCACTTCACAAAGAAAGAGAAGCTAAAAATAGTGCAAGTTGCTAACATTAGAATAAAATTTTACGATAATTTATAAATGATAACAAAGAAGTGAGCTATAAAGTGCTAGAGACGACATAATATTGTTAAGTGGGTGCTCTCAATAATTAGGGGAGCGCGAACAGAGGTACTAAAACAATCATATGATGAATTTCAAAATTATAAAAAAAATAGTCTTTCATAATTTTCCTCAAAATGGGTTACTTTATTTATGGAAAGAATTCTTGCTTGTAAGTGGAAAAATATATAATTTTCTTATTTTGGAGTATAGGCTAGATTTCTTGATTCCCAGTTCCCACTTACTACTAAAACCAAATCGAATATCCTTGCCTCCTAGAAAGTAAAGGCTCTTCCCTGTCCCAACACTGAAATTCTGTATTCTACATTTGAATCTTGAGTGCTGTTTTGTTTTCCACCTCTCAGTTAAAGGCAATAGAAAATTATAAAAATATGTCTACTTTATATTTCTTTTAGAAAAAGGAGCCAAAACTTTGCATACAATTTTTAAGTTATTGCACCGAATGTAAAGAAAGCCTTCATATTTTAGATACATGTGATATGTAAAAATATAATATTGGCCATTTGATTTGACAATGGAGATCATTTCTCATGTCAATTTTCCATACAATGGATTGAGACCATGAATTTAATATTGAAGGTTATATTTTTTATTCTGCGCCACACATATCTCAAATCAAGGCCCTAGATTGAGTGTGATGTTGCCATGTGATTTTAGAGACACATATTGGGGATCGGTGTCACATGGAAAAAAAATTGGTTGTATGATGGTATGGTCACGGTCTCAAGATCAATTGGGTGGTTTAAAAAAAATACGGTGGAGATGAGTTTTCTATTATTGGGATAGAACCACGTAAACCCTTTACGCTCGTGTCTATGAGCTTCTTCTCGTTGTGCTGGCTCCACTCATCTCCTGCATCATCAATCGCCTAAAAAATAAAATAAAAAATCATGTCTAATTCAAGAAACTTGATAATAATTGGCACAAAACTCTGCAAATTAAAATGTCTCCAAAAATTAACAAACCACGAAATAAATGCCTAAACAAAATGGTCAAAAAAATCCTATTATAAACAAGATAGGGTTGGGCTGGAAAATCATAAAATGTTAAAGCCCACACCAAACCAATCGTTATATTGATAAAGGCGACCGAGAATACAGCATTTACAGAATCAGATCAGTAACAAAGAACTAATATCTGAGGCTTTGAGCTACATAAGTCAATTATTACAATCCAATGCCTGAAAATATGGCAGTGGAATACAAAGACTTTATCGCTCGTGCCTGTCTTTCAAAAAGAAAAAAAGAGATCCCAACAACCAACAGTCCTTTTCCGCAGGCATCTCTAACTAAAATACTGTTGTAACTTGTAACACAAAAGATGAAGTTTCACCCACCTCATTCCACGCTAGTCGAATTAAGGCCCTTGATTTTACTTTATTTTACCAAACAACCAAAGCCACATTGCATCCTAGTAATTATATTCCCATCATGCGACACAGGGCTTTCAATCATGCAATAACTTAATCCAAAAGATGCCTCAGTTCCCTACTGCAACATTTATCCCTACTTAAATTCTCCAATCAGAGAATCCCAATTCCCCTCAATGAGTAAGTGCAACTTTAGGTTTGGATTACGACCATGCATTACGGTAAAGGATTCTTCATAGGCACGTCAAGGTTAGCAACCCTTCACTGGATAACATTCATCTCCCTATAAACTTTACAATAACAGGAATTCAGTCATTCTAGTAAACAGAAGATACACCAGAGGCTACACTTCTTAGAAGATCTCATGGGCCTCTTGAGTCTCATACTGAAGAATTTTTTTTCCTAAAGGATCTGAACTATTAAAGGAAGACTATTAAACTTTACAAATTTCAAAGCAATGAAGTAATGATCATTATTAGACTTATTTTATTTCACATAAAAATGATAATTTAGAGTACTTAGAAATCAGAAAATTCTTTAAGTTATTCCAGAAATATCAAGGGCGAAAATGATGGTTTTTAGTTGGGAAATATATGATGATATAAGCCTTACACAGATTTTACAACCATTATCTAAATACGAGCTTCCATTCTCCTTATGCCGTTAAAAATTAAGCCTAAGGCCCGGTCTAGGCCCCCCATTTGGATCCCTAGTTATGACGCTGTTTGAGTGAGTCGACCACCTGCAGTTTTTGGTGGTCTTGCTAAGGTGGTTATTATTGATTAGCAGCCTTCGACAAACAGTTCAGATCGATGCCATGGGAGAATATCAGAATGGTGGGATGGTATTGGTGGGATTTGGGCTAGGCGTCTGTGCGCTGGATTTTGCGTATCCATGTATGTCTGATTTCTATGTCCAGCAGACTACCTAACTCATAGACAAAGGTCAGAAAAGGGGGGAACAACCAAGACACGAGTTAACAGACAACAAATCTAGCGAATTTGCTTCTCTAAAGACATGGGAAGACTGAGTTGATTTCTAGTAACACTTGGCCACAATTTAATAGAAAATGTCAGGTTTCATGTCCAATCCCATTTTACTCTTAAAAAATGGTTGGCCAATATCCTCAGATAGTTTCTTCAGTTCTCAGCCATCCTAGTAAAATTTTTGGAGCCCACCCTACACTATCACTGGATCCTTCCACCTCAAAAAATACAGTTCCAACCAATAGAGCATAATTCTCCCCCTCCGTTGTATCAGCCCACTGAATGGGTCCACAGAAACACTTGGTAATAGTCCTCTCGATTTTTCAGATGATGACTCCCCCGCCACTAGAGCATTGGTTTCACAACTGACACCTGATAACATTTTTGGAGTCACCATCCACTATCATATATTCTTTTTTGCATATAAAATACGAATGTTCTTTTAGAAATTTTAGGCCATCTGGAAACTCTCTCTCTCTCTCTCTCTCTTTATATATATATATATATATATATATATCTGTATATCTGTGACCATCCACACTGCACAGTATTTAGAAAATCCTGGCTCTGCCAACAGATAAACAGCAAAATAATGATTGAATTAATGATGTACTTAATCTAGTTTGGACCATCCACACTGCACAGTATTGTATGTATAATAGAAAACTGGCTACAAATAAGTTAATTTCAACTAAATAATGCAATCATTTTAAATTGATATATACATTGAGGGTTCGTAAACGCACACTAGCAACACAATATGAACAATAGCTCATGTTTATCATGCAAAAAAGTATATTTAGTAAGTCATCTGAGCAGTGTGAATTTGGATTTTTGACCTAGCTGTTGTGACGAAAATTCTAAAGTTGGAATTTATGACCAGGCATGGAGTACTTACTCGCTCCATTTCATCGCGGCCGATTCCAAGAGACATATGTGAAAATAAGCCTATATAGCTTCCTTACGAATCATCTTATCCATGCTTAAAAGCTCATTAGACACTTTTTGGGCAAAATTAAAATTACCTTGTCAATTAAGCATCTGTATTGAAGGAACATGAAGCGTACCTAATACCAGCTTATCATCTTTGAAACCCATGGTCCTAAAATTTTCATACAAAAAGAAAAAGCTTTTATAGGCTTTTGCAGATAAGAGAAATACTCGGTTTTCAAAACTAAATAGAATTCTATCTTAACATCCCTTTAGCCGCTAAAAAGCCATCGCTCAATGCTAGTTAGTCGGTCGGCATGCACAAAGTAGGCTGCTCTTCAAACTGATTTGGGACATATGTACAAAATCGGTCACTGATTTGGGACACATGTCACTTAGAATGCGTGTGCAAGTAACGGCTCCCTATGCTATATAATTTTCGAATTTCTGTAGGGTAACCAACCAGTTCCCAACCATCAAATTGAAAATCGGTCACTGATTTGGGACACTTAGAATTTTTAGTTTAAAATTAGTTTGTAACTAATTCTTGATTTTTAAGAATGACATAAAAATAAAATATAAAAAAGTAATAATTTTGTGAAGAATCTACCTTTACTAAGGATATAAGAATATATGCTTTATTTATCCTCATCAAGGTATCCAGCCCTTCAGCAACCTCCCCAAACACCTGCATTAGAGTTAATGGAGAAGGTATCTATTATTGTTATATATAAAAATAATCATCTTAATCTTTTCCAATCTGTATTGGTTTATAGAAATGCGAGGTTTAAAATTCAAAATTTGAATAACCTGATAGTCAGATGACTCACAGTATGTTTTCCATCGAGATAGTCGAGATTATCACGCAATGTGAAATAGAACTGAATATGAAAAGAACTTACATTAGTTCATAAATAAATATGAAAAGAACTGAATATGAAAAGAAATTTTCTGTAGCCCATGTATGCATATTTCTTTCCATGTGATAACCATGTCGAATCAACCTCTTCACTACAAACAGGACAACCATACTTTCCCGCTGTCCTACATCCCGAAAGATGGCCATATGCTGGAAAATCATGTATAGCCCATAATAGAATTGCTTTCATGTTGAACATAGATTTTTTATAAGAGTCATATGTTGTAGCACCAGCGGACCATAATTCATTTAACTCTGCAATCAGTGGCTGTAAGTAGACATCAATGTTGTGCCCTGGACCTTTTGGGCCTGGAATTAATAGAGTTAACATTGTAAACTCTTTTCGCATATACATAGATGGAGGAAGATTAAATGGAACAATCATAACAGGCTAGCAACTATAAGAATTACTCTTGTTTCCGAAAGGATTAAATCCGTCTGTTGCAAGTCCTAAACGAACATTACGTGTCTCAAGAGAAAAGTCACTCCAACGAGCATTGATTGATTTCCAACTTGAAGAATCCACTGGATGACCCATGTAACTTTCATTTTCAATTGCATTTGCATGCCATGTCATCGTCTCTGCAATCCATGGTACACTATATAATCTTTGAAGTCTTTGGGTTAGTGGAAAGTATCTTAACTTCTTCCACGGTAATTGTTTAAAATTTGGCTTTGAAGCTTCCACGGGTCTCCATATGCTCTCATCACATGTAGGACACTCATTTTTATCAGCATGATCTCTCCAATATAATATACAATCATTGCGACAAGCATGAATAATCTCATGTTTCATGCGCAAAGACTTAACTAACTTCTTTGTATCGTAGGTGCTATCAGGTAAAGTATTTGACACGGGAAAAATTTCTTTTAGCATTTTTAATAACTCCGTGAAACTTTTATTAGGCCACTGATGTCTAGCCTTCATACTCAACAACTCAACTGTAGTTGACAATTTCGTATGCTCACCCTTACATGACGGATATAGTGGTTCTAATGCATGTTTCTTCAAATTACTGTACTCCATATCCTCAGGTAAATCATGTGGATCCTGATCATCACCTTCATCCTGATCATCATCTTCATCCTCAGGTAAGTCTTCAAGATGAACATGTCCAAATGTGTTGTTCAACATTTCTTCCATTCTTGGAAACATATCATTATTTTGGTTACTAGTTGAACTACTAGAAACCCCAATATCGACACGATTTGTAGAAGACGACTCCCCATGATACGTCCATGTCGTGTACGAACTATCCATGCCATCACAAATTAAATGCTCCATAATGGTTTCAAGGTTATGCTTTTGAAAATTTCGACATTTAACACACGGACAACAACACCAATTAACATCCTCAACATTTTGTTTTGCAAATAAAATAAATGATGCAACGCCATCGAGATATTCAGAAGACAGACGTTCTACTATTATCATCCATTTTTTGTATGGGATTGCTGGAGGCATCTTCTACAAAAAAAAAAAAAAAAAAAAAAAAAACTCAAGTAGGAGAATTGAGGGAAAAGACAAGTATCAACAATATTAGCCATTAAAAACTAAAAGTGACAATTTGTTCAACAAAGAATGCACAACTCTATTGCAATCTAATTATCTACACATTCATGCTACTATAATTCTAACTAATATATTTTTTATAACCAAAACTTGCATCAATTTAAGTTAAAATTTTTAACATTGGTTCACGCCCTGACAATGGGCCGATCAACTCAAGTAAAATCTTTGGTCACCCCTTAACGATGGAATTAAGGCAAGGGAGATGATGGCGAAGTAGGCAAGGCGGGGGTACATTTGCCATAGCCCACTGACTCTGCAGGGAGGGGGCAGGGAGCTGGAGTGCACTAGCACGGAGCTTGTCCAAACACACACTCATGTATCTTCAAGGATACTTCTACATGGATAGTACAATGAATAGGTAGGAAAATTGAGATGCACATATCTTTTATTCATGCCTCACAACACCTACACCAAAAACCACATTACACATGAGCATATTAAAAAGGGGAAAGATGTCATTTTAGCCACTGGATCTTAGAAAAGTATAACTTTGACATCAGGTTACGGGGAGTTTAAAAAAGGGCCAGACTGCTGGGTTTAAATATGCCTTCAATGGGCTTAAAGGGGGCCTAAGAAGATGACCCGAGTGATCACTTTAAGTGATCATGTGAGAGTGAAAATACAGTGATATGAGATCCAAGACATCTCAAACCTTTGCATAGAGAAACTCTCTCTATGTAATTATTTTAGGCTCAAACTCTCCTCACCTCTATTTCCCTCATTCGACTCCACAAAATACAGTGATATGAGTGGAATATTATACCACTATTTTAAGTAGTAGTTTATTTTATATAGCTCAAGTAGTTTTTTCCTCATTTTGATGTAGTGCGTTTTCATAAATCAGGAAGGCCAGCACATTGATTATTATTCAGGACCCACCACAGACGATATAAATCAAGTAGAACTAAAATCCACTAAACTTGGATCAGTGATCGTGATCGAACAAGACTATAGTATGCCAAATGTAGAATCTGATTCGAAACTTGCGATTTGTTGCATAAATAGAGGGTCTGGTATGTATATATGGAGAGAAGTTGACTCTTGTGCTGATTATCTAGCTAAATCCAGCATGGGAAATCTATAAATAGAGATAAAAATATTTGTGTGGTCCAAATGGAGCCACATGGATGCATGCATGAATCGCAGTCGCTTGAGATCTCTAGTTCCATCTTTAAAAATTAGCTTCGATCTGATCTGATCTGAAGTAGCTTCGATCAGATCTGAAATAGCGGTTGATCTGATCTGAAATAGCTTCGATCATTAAAAATTTTCTTGCACAGATTAATGCGATCTGATCTTCAACTCCCAAGATGGAAACCTAGCTTCAATCTCAGCTGAATTGGGGGAAGTTGAGAGCTTCGAACTGAGCTGAAATGAGGCTTAAAAATAACTTGAGAGCTTCGATCTGAGCTGAAATAGGGCAAAGTCTAGGGTTTGTCGAGACGAGAGAGAGAGAGAGGAAGAGGAGAGAGAGGCTTTGGTTTGAAATGAGGTTGCTTAAGAGAGTCATTGGTTTTGTAGGAAATATAAAAGAGAGGTAAGCGCCCGGTATTAGGTTGCTCGATAGGTTTGCACGTGACCAGGGGTTCAAGTTGCACGTGACACTAGTTTAAGATATAAAACCACCGTTTTGTAACTTAAACTACTAGTTTAAGCGGTAGAATATTCAACCACTCTTTTAAGCAATAGTCTATTTTCTATTGCTATAGTTGTATTTTCCTCATTTTGACGTAGTGTCTTAGGTAGTTGAGTATTTCCATTTAGAGAGAGAAAGGGGTTAGAGAGAGAAGAAGAGTTTGAAATGACAAGGAGATCTTACTATAAATTAAAATCCTAAATAGAGTTTACTTGTTAAGAAGAGAGAGAAAGACAAAGGAAGGAAAAATGGGTGCCAACAATACCAAATTTTAAATTGAAATTCTTTCTCTTTTTTGTTGAGAAGGTTAAGATTGTGGAGCACTCATATTGGACTCAATGCTCTACCCCATTTATTACTGTTAGATTGGTTAAAAAAAATTCGGGTCATAACAATTGCACACAGATTTGCATGCATCATTAGAGTTGTTAATGAGTCGGGTCGGATTAGGCAAATGCATTAAGCTTATATTCCCGACCTGATTCAATAGTGCACTATAATCAAACCTTTCAATCAACCCGACCTGACCCGGCCTATGCTAGTATTAGACACCAGGTACGTACATGTGGCCACATAGACAGGCATATATGGAAATTAGATTTACCTCAAAGATTGCATCATTAAATCATGGGTAGTCTACTTGCACCTTCGGAGTCACTTACGACACCTATGTTAAAAAAATGAGTGCTTTGAATCAAACAATAGAGATTTTTTTAATTCTCAATCATCTATACGATAGATCTTGAGACCATAGGCGTATCATCAAATGATCAATTTTTTATTCCACGTGGTACACATCCAAAAAGTGATTTGAAAATCACATTGTATACATCACGCTCAAACGTGATTTTCAAGTCACTTTTTGGCATGTGTGCCACGTGGATTATTTTTTTATTTTTTATTTTTTCCATCTAATAGTATGTCTATGGTCTTAAGACCTGTTGTGTAAAAGATTGAGACGAAAACCGATCTCCAACATCTAATCCATAATAATCAATAATTTTCAGTGTAAGTGCCCTCAATAATTCGATAGGCGCAAGAAGAGCTGTCCTTAAATCATCTGTATGGCTATCTTTTTAATGTTGATGACTGTTATAGTCATTTATTTTTTCAGTAGTGAAGATAATATAATGAAGCGATGGAATTTATTGTAGAGGATAGTTGCTTGCATCAAGTGGCAAGTGTTGATAAAGAAAGAGTCACGTGTACAAATCTAATGGTGGTTTAGGCTGTCTTTGGCATTGCTCTTTGGGAGATTAGAACAGAGCAGCTTCTACTCGTTCTTATTACAAAGAAATGTGGGGAGAGAGAACTTTATTTGCAACCAAGGTATAAAAAATCGCCCGATACCAATACGTATCGGTATTGCTGATACGTCTCGGTTTCGATCGAGACTTCATTTTTTAAAAAAATGAACGACATGTATCGGCCGATTCGTATCACCCTCGGGCAAACCGATGCCGATTCTAATACCTTGTTAGCAACAATGAAGAGAAGCAACTGCTTTTTTCTACTCTTCCAAAGAGCAATGCCAAACACAGCCTTAATTTCTATAGAACAAATATAATTTATTTAATGTTGATTATTTAGGAATGGATTGGTTAGTGGTTACTTATATATCAACACATAAGTTTAAGTACAATGGTCTATAACATATGGTAGGGTAGTTTTATATTCAACCTAAGATTCTTCCTTCTCGACTAGAGTTTACCGTGCTTAAATCGTTGATTGCTTTGAATCATATGTCAGAGATTATTTTTGGTTCTAATCTTCGATACAATCAATCTTGAGATCATTGTCTGACCATTAGACGATCATATTTTGATTTCACGAAGCACACATTCCAAAGAGTGATCAGAGAACCACGATTGATGTACGCCCATGACCATATTCAACTTTGGGATAAGTGCCACATAGAATCAAAATATGACCGTTAAATGGGTTGGTGGAGGTGCGGGTTTGGGCATAAGTAACAGCTGAACAAAAAGCTTATTATATAATAATTTGGAAAAGGTGTTTGATGTGGGATTTGGGGAGGAGATCTGAAGCGTCCCGTTCGGAGGCTGCCAAGGAGATCTATTGTTGATTCAACGAGCGGTTGTAGCTATCATGAGAGATAGAGAAGGAGAGTTGGAGAGGACACGGAGAACTAGAGGGCAACTGTTAGGGTTTAGGAGAACCAGCAAATGTTCCTTGTTAATAAATGTGTTGCCTAAACTTGGAGGGGTAGCTCAGTTGGTTAGGCCTTGAGTTTGCTCTCAAATGGTCACCAGTTCGAGTCCCCTTAGGGCCATTGGAGTATTATCCAGCCATTAGCTCGAAGGTTCCGTGGGTATAGTTGAGGAGTGTGCAAGCTGGCCCGGCCACCCACAAATATATTTTAAAAAAAATGTTGCCTAGTGCTAGTGTTAAAAGGCCTATTAAAATGAGGGTATCTGTCATGACCCAGAATTCTTACCCGATCTTGAGGGCCTAGAATTCTGTGTTATGATACTACACGCTGGTTAAGGCGATAAGCGGATATACACATAATCTATAAATTGACTTAGCATATGGGTCGAGGTATTTAAGATAGTATTAAATGATAAATAGCTCATAAATTAGCAGCAAAAATTATTGTTGACAATAAATAGATAATTCCTAATTATGCATCTAAGATAGGAAATAAATCAAATTTTACGTAGGGTAAAATGATCCCAAACGTAAACTTACAAAGTACTAAAGACTGAAATATGCCTATCATAGAAAATAAAATCTAATGTCTAGAACTAAATAACGCTCAAGGTTCATAGAAGTCAGCCGGATCTAAGCTCTCATCCGAGTGGTACCCGACGTTGTCATCTACATGAGCTGCCTTCGAAACAGCAACTTCCGTGCCATCATAAATAGGATAAACAGAGCCTTCACCAGAAATTGTTAGATTTTGAGAGGGGGGTGAGTTTACTTAGTCGAATAAACTCAGTGGGTTGCACAATCGATCCACTGTAACTTATGCAGGTGATCGTGTGTGCAATCGCTTGAATTGCGGTACATTTTGAAGATAAAATCAACATTTTAATAAGATGACATGACTACCCATAACTCATAGCATATCATAATCAAACTGAAAGACATAATATAAAATGAAAAGTACATGATTCTTCTATTTTTTTTTTATCTTTTTTCCTATTTTTCTCATTAACTTAGTATACGTGACATATCTTAAGTCTTATTACTACTCCACACACCTATATCATGTATTTCATATCTTAATTATCTTATTTAAACGATCAGTGTCAGGATCGTTGTTCGACCCTATCAGGTGAGGTTCACGTGTAGATAACTACTTAACCTCTATATCATAACATAAACTATCATCCAGCCAAATGAGGTTATCGATATAGTAACCACAATGTCCCCTTAGTTCGAGACAAAACTATAATGTCCTTAAGACACGTCTCGACTACAGACGTTGGACCCTTACGGTGGCTCGTAAGGTATGACATGTGTAGAACTTAATTCATATTTAGCTGGCCTTCACAACGTATTTTAACATATTATTATTCGGTTTTAGGCTTAGGTTTCCGCCCCGATTTTATATTTACGTGGGCTTAAGTCCCTACTTTCTTAATATCTCGTATATTAAAATATTCATATTTTATATTTTCTTAAACTTAATTAGAATGAGCCACGGTGCGATAAGCTTTACTAAACCACGTTTTTCAAGGACGGGTTCCGTAGTAACCTGGATGTACTTTATGTGGCATCCCATACTACTATAGAGGGTTGCATTCGTATATGGACGCTTATATTTCAAGTTTCACGTGACCGTGAAAGAAACCCCACCGTGACGAAGACTTATGTCATATGTCATATCTTAATTCTTAACTTATCATGCGTATGTCCTATTGTGATTTTCTACATGATGAATGCCATATGATGATGGTGAATATATATAAAAAGGAACTATAACATAAACCTTAAGCATTTCATATTTTTGAAGAAAATTAATATAGAGCATATCACACTAAATATTAAAGTAAAACAGAGAATAAGAAATATTTAACTACATTTATTTTATAATAGAGTTGAAAATATACTTTATTAGGATTAATTATATTTATGAAACTTGGTGATAGATTGGTATATCGATCTGACGTATTTTTGAATTCTAAAGGGGCACACGTTTCCATTCAAGGGTTGTAGGAGTCTCAAAAGAGGTAACGCATGATAAGTAATGAAAAATGCTAATATTTGACCCCTTAAACTTCTAGATTTCTTCCTGATGAAAGTTATTTAATATATTTTATATAGTTTTAGTGATTTACAGGTCATGTAATAAGTTGAGCATAAAATAACTTAAGAGTTCAGAAAATAATGTCAACTCCGTGCAACTTTGGATCATCTAAAACTTATCCCGACTTGCAGCTCAATTTTGACCTTTAAAACATCTGATTCGTGAAATTACTATTTATACAAAGTTTTAAAGCTCGTTCTCTTCTTTCTAATGCTATAAAAATTAAGTCAATCCGAATTCGGAGTAAAAAGTTATGGCCAAAATATCGAGGTTGTGTCTATTGAAGAGTTTGACCGAATTTTACGAAAATTTTAGAAAAAAGATCCTATCGATTTTAGGTCGAATTTTTATGTTTTTAAGACCCGAATTTAGTTAGAATTGGGAGAAAAATTAAGGTTTTCTTTTAAGAAATAATTGAATAATTTAAGATGAATTTAGAGGCACTCACCTGTTGAAGCGTGATTCGAATCTTACGATGATTTGGGTTGATGGAGATCGAATTCAAGAGACGATATGCTCGAGTCTTTTCGCGAGAATTCCTTTCTTACAATAGATCGGTCGCAGCGATGAGGAACTTTGATGATGAAAGATTCGCTAATAAGATCAAAAAATCGATAGAGATCCGACGAGTTGTGAGAGATGGCACTGTCGGAGCTTTTACAGAGAAGAGAGAATAGAGAGACAACTGAGAGAAAAAGTGAATATATATCTAATTCAGGTTAACTCTAATTAAGACTTTATGTACAAAATTTAATAAAATAGTAGTTTTTTAACGCAGGAGAATTCATGGCTTGAGAAGAGGTTTCGTTCCAGCGCTTTGTATAAGCACCAAAGCAAATGGTGATTCTCTCTCGAAATTATAGTTATGCCTTTTAACCTGCTTCACTCTTCAAACAGGCGTAACTTTTTATATTCTTGTCGAAAATTGACGAATTATATATCGTTGGAATCGTATCGGTGAGTACTTCACAATGAGTCTAATATTGATATAAAAAATCAGACTATTTCTAAAAGTGGTTAGGTTTCGATGTGGAGCGTTAGCACCATACACTGTGTGGTATATCATTTAATACCGTTAAATAAAGTCAAAAAAATTTGGGTTGTTATAATATCTCTATTTACAACTGAACATCTAGTCTTGCAGCCTAGGGTTTCCACCGTTAAACTATTGACGTCCCCAAATAAGATGATGGAGATTGTTTCGCATCCCAAACTTTCATAAAATAGATCTTCAGATCCTATACTATTTATCAGACGATCAAATATTGATTCCACGTCTAAGACATCCTCATATATGACCCGAGAACCCTCCTCAAGATAAGCTAGAAGCGTAAGCTTGGGATTACACTAAGTTATCAAAATAAAATAAAATTAGGTCATGCTCACTTTGGGGATGTTTGCCATGTGGAATCAACACTTAACTATCGAATAGGTGGGCTATGAGGGCTAAGATCTCAAGATCAATTATTTGGAAGATTGAGACGAAAAACAGTCTCCATTATCTAAGTCAATATCCACTGGAGTTGAAATTACAAACTTATCATGCCGAAAATCAATTTCAGCCAACTCTAGGGAAGAATTGATTTCTACCTAAATTGGTTTGGTGGATGGAAACTGAGTTTCAGCATGGAGGCATACAATTTCATTTCCATCTGGTTAAATTGTTATCAAACAAAAATAATTGAAAATTGAATTTCTTTTCGACTAAGAAATAATTTTTTGAAGTTATCAAACAGGCCCTAATTGATGCCCTTGTCCCCGCTATCCCACAAGTATTTCACGGTTTATAGACCTTACGAAGAATCATTTTCTCGCAGAAGGGAGAGTCGCTACTTGAACTCATGACCTTTGGGAGCAAACCCTAGTCATCAACAACCCCGTGTCGAAAGTACCAAAATTTTGGAGTGCCGTTATGGCATTTGGATTTCTTGTCTTCTGTCTCCATCAGGTGGTCCAACAGATATGTCCAATATTCACCTCTTCCCATGATGCTTCTAACACTGGTTTGGCTTGTGCAGTGACAATTGTCCAATAAGTCACAGTCACCAAATTCTTTGAATTTGTGAATAAAATAGATTTATTGGTAGAATAATAATCACAAATTTTTAGGATGATTATGTTTATTAGAAAATGTCAAATTTTTTGTAATTAAATTACTATTAATTCACCATTTTTCACTAAATTGCGAACTTTTCAATCTTTTTCTTCTTTTTTTTCACGCTTTTAAACTTATTTAACAATATTTTGTAAATCTCTTACCAATTTTTCTCGACTCTTGCCCCACACTTTTCATTTTTTTAAAAATATTTTTTGGAATTTTCTTGTTTGTGACTTATTCGACTTGATGACTATGACAAAAGTAATCTTTTGTGAGCTTGCCCAAACATATGTTGGTGTCGGGGTGTGAAAGCAATCTCAAAGGGTGTGAATAACGGCACCCAAAATTCTCTTGTACATTTAAATTTTGTATTGTAATTCTTTTTTTTTAATCGATGTGTATCTTATTTAATAGGCATGCTTATATTAATTGGGATCTTAAAATATTTATCTAAACCATAAAATACACATTATAAATGTCTATCTTTTATTCAATCTTAACTATTCTCTATTACAAATCATATTCTAATATGATCTCATAGGGTTACTGCCCCCATCAGGTTTCAAATGATCAAACTTAACATTAATCTTTAACCCATTAATCTTGTCAAAAAGTGACATGTATAGGCGCCAAGGCCTTAAACAAATTAAAAGTCAGCCATTGACAAGATCATATAGTTAAAAACGTAAAAGAGTAAACAGTTTCATTTTCGGTAATTTTTTGATAAGGGAACATTTCGGTTAAATCTCAGAAAAAAGTTAAAAAAATCTTGGAGAGTAATATATATATATATATATAAACATTTTTTTTATTATTTAAAAATAATTAAAATAAAAAGAAATTCATTAATTTTGGCAAAATTTCACCAATTACGGAGAAATCACCAAAATTTCGCTAAAAGTTTGGTGAATTTGAAAGAAATTTCGATGAGAACTTTGTCACTATGGCAAAGAGTCTTCTCACACAAACCAAAGGTACCTTTATTTTCAGCCCAAAATTCTTCCATCTCAATCTAGTTTCTCATTCTTAAACCATTGGTTGCTTTGAATAAAGGAAATTATTTTTTTATCCCAAACTTGGTTATTAGATCACTTTTCAAGATGTGTGTTATGTGGAATTTAAATCTAATCGTTTGATGGTAGGTCATGATCTCAAAATCTAGGTCAAAAAAGGGACGAAAAATAATTTCCATTGTCTGATTCAAAGAGTGAATGATTTAAGCCTGTGGGTTGAGGAGGAGAAAAATCTTGAGTTGTAAATTTTTTATTTTTTCTTGAAAATGTAGGGTTTGGCTACGGGGTATAACACCCCCACCTTTCCTCGATACACCCGCTATTGTTGAGGGGAGTCAATTTCGAACTTGTGTGTCGGGGAGCAAACCCAAGTCGCGAGACCATTGCAACAACCCTTCTCGGTGGGTAAATTAAGGTATCCTATTGCGAATAGATAATGCAACTGATGAATAATCCAAGATGATAAGGGCTCGTTCAGGAGCCAAGGAAATGACTTTTCTTGAGCATTTTATACAAAAAAATGGCTTTCTTGAGCTTTTCTTCTGTTCTTGAGTTTCTTTGGGTTGTGTGTTTTCTAAGCATTTTTTACTGAAAGTGACGGATGATTTTCGGAAGAATTTATTCAGGAAAACTTAGTTTCTGAGTTGAGCTACAATTTGTATAGGATTAGTATCAGGTACCCCACTCATGCACCAAGGGCAGTAGACGGATCTAATTCCTTTGACACTTATATATTTTAGTGCAATTTACAAAAAAAATAAGGACCTTACATGAAGTTCAATTATGATTGTATATAAGATGATCTCCACCCTACACATGATTATGAGAAGTTTGGTTTAATCGATTTGAAAGTTTCAATTTTGACAACTTATAATTTTTGTTCATAATATTATTTTCGGTTTTAATACACTCACCCGATGGTCAATCACATGTTGGTGGATTTTCTTATTTTGACTTTATTTTGATTGGATTTGGTGGACCGACTCCAATTTAAAACTTTGGGATCAGCTAAATATGATGTACCCCTAATGTTGTCAGCCTTGTATTACATATTGTAGTCCTATGGATGACCCATTTGTCTCTACTATGCACACTAACCAAGTTTGAATTCAACAACTATTTAGTAAGAGTCAAGGCGATTTAATTTGGATAAATTTGGGAAAGATTTGAAAAAAATTCTGAAAGAATTCAGCGATTATAAAATATAAATATTAAAAAATATAAAAAGATATAACCTATTCAAAGTTTAAAATGTTGTTTTTAAGCAAGAAAATAAATGCATTATATAATTCAAATGCATCTCAAATCCATAATCATTAAAAAAACAATACATAGGATGCTCAAAGCAAGTGTCAAAAATCATACAAATTAAAAAAACGTAGAAAGATTCAACCAAGACTAATGATTTCAAGATCTTTTTATGCATGATTGGGATGGTAAAGACCCATGATTCCCATAATCTCTCAAATTATTTATTTATTCACTGATAATTATTAGTTTCTACTTTCTCAAATTGAAACAGAACCGATAAAAATCGATTTTCGAGTAAATCCCCATCGGTGTACACTTTTAAGACAATATTTTGAAAATCTGTCCAATTAAAGTGTTAAACATATTATCGATTTAAAGTATATAAATTTTGACAATCATCCGATCAATATAACCGCTTTGATAGAGGTCAAAAATACGCGCGACTATAAAATGTGAAAGAATATAATACACTTTCTTAATATTTTCTTAAAAAAATATACAACACAAAAAAAAAAAATACCAGAAATGCTAAGAAAATGAGTTCGAAATAACTCAAGAGCCTTTCCTCCTAAGTGAGTTTGAATCCCCTTACGCCACTCCAAAAAAACAATAGCAGCCAAACAGTGGATTTGGTTTTCCACCACTCAAATCCAAATCCAATCAGTCAAATGAGTGCTCCGAAAAGCAGCCTCGAGTCTTTTATCACAGAGACTTTTAAATCTTCAACCACACCTCACGAAATAGTCCAAAGTCTATTTACTAACTCACGAAATAGTCTACTTACTAATATATAAGAGCAGACCATACCCTGCAAACATTTCCCAAATTTATATGCGTTTTATAAGCAATCATTGTATAAGACGCATGCGTCATAACTCATAACAAATGCTAAACAAATTAATTTTGTGTATACTTTGACCACAGTTTTTGGTTAAAAAATACTCGTTGAATGAAAGCCGAAACGACTTTGAAACAGTAACATAAGATAATACCGAAACGAAAAATACTGCTACCAAATGACGAGGAATCCGGCATTTTGTGAATCATCGTTCTTCCTCTCTTTTCGAAGGAGTCCTCCAGAACCCAGCGCCATGGAACTTGGCCCACATCTGCTCGTCCATATCCGAGACCTCGGCAGACGGCGATTTCTCGGGCCACGTGCCGGTGAAAAAGCCCGATACGCGATGTTCCTTCAGTTCCGGTTCGTCGCGTGTCTGCGTCGACGGTTGTTGCTCTTTCCTTTTCCGTTTCCTTTTTTTTATCACTTTCCGGCAAACTCCGGCGGGCAATTTTACGAAGGCGAGTATGAAGAGGTTGAGGAGACCGCACGGGCAACAACAACAAATCGCCGCACAACTGGCGGCCGTGCCGCCGGCGACCTCTGCACATCGAATAGTCGCCGGCGGCGATTCCTTTGTTAGGAGGGGCTGCTGACGTGTCATATTCACCGTCATTCCTGACGGTTTTTGTCGAATAGGGGGAAACGAAGGGAGATCGAACGGTCAGAGACGATTTCTTTAGTCCGATGGTATCATCTCTCACCGATCATTGGCAGCAAAAAAAAAGGCTCAAATTTTCAAAATAACGTTTCGGCTTCTGATCAGAAGAAGAATCTAGTGACGATTTTAAGCGTAACGGTTATTGTAGCAGAGATCAGGAAATGCTAAGATTGGGAAATGAGAAGAAACTCTATCGCAATCAGCGATTTAATTGCTGTGGAGAAAGAGGCGTGACCGATTGGAAATCCCCAATTTCCGATCGGTAAATCTCGAATCGTCAGTACCCGATTGCGGTGGCGGCTGTTCGTAAGGAAGGTGATTGCGGTCGATGTATTGCCCGAAACCCTAAACAGTCAGATTCTGGGCGAGCCGTTGCCGTGAAAATCGGTCCCTTTCGATTCTGTAAACGAAATAACAGAAAGTTACGAAACCCTAATAAGAGAGAGCGAGAGCATTTAGTAGATTTTCTGCGCAGGTGGGAAACAAATTTGTAAAAAGAAACATAAAATAAAGAGATATATATTGATTGCAATTCACATATACAATTTGAAAAATGTTCCGTGTGGATGCAACTTGTTCCTTTGCGTGACGAAAATATGTGGTGCATATAGAAATGAACGAGGCTTTTATTTGCCCCCCACCAAATCCTTAAGAACGCCCATGCCAACAACCATTGGATTCTTTAAATCGTTCAATGAAGACCATTTTTCGTTCCCATCAGCCGGTCCGCATGGCACACATCTTAAAAGGTTATTTGACAATTCCACTGTTTGGATTGTGGAATTGGGGATACAAGAAAAATAAATAATAAGTTAAAATTATAAAGAAATTTTTTTACTTATTTTAAAGGTCCCTAAATTTTGTGTTCGTTGTTAGATGAGTCTTGAATGTCATTCAATGTATTTTAATATTGATTATTGTAACTACCACTTTTTGAATTGTAGCCCTTTACTCTGTAATTGTCTATTTAGAATTACTTATTTTCTAATTTGTAATTATTCTCTATTTCTAATGAAAAAGATAAAAATTTTATTTAAAAAAATAAAAAAAATAAAAATAATATATATATATATATATATATAGAGAGAGAGAGAGAGAGAGAGAGAGAGAGAAATTATAGAGGAGGGAGTTTGATATTTAGCAACAAATGGTAAAATTTATAAAATGCAAATTTACCAAGAGAACAAAATAGTTTAGAGGAAGATTTAGCCAAAATGAAAAATCAATTAGCGTCACACGGTTATAGATTTAGTTATTCAGGCTCTACTTTACAATCAAATATTGGATTTTTAGATTTTGTATCAATAAGATTAATGCAAGTTGGATAGATTGGAGGTAAGCTAGCTAGCCGAGTATTGTGCAATTGAAGAGTTTTGCTTAAATTAAAGGGTCATTTTTATAAAACAAAAATTAGACTTGACATATTATATGATGTAAAATGTTGGACTATAAAAATAGTAATTAGAAAATATAATAAATGTAATCGAGAGGTGAATGCTGAGATGGATGTATAGAGTAATAAGAAAGAATAAATTATAAAATAAGTATATAAAAGAAATCTGAGAGTGACACCTATAAATGAAATCATGAAGACCCGGATGAATATCGTGAAAAGAGACATGCAAGAGTACAAAATTACAAAGGACTCAGTGCCAAAAAGAAAAATTACAAATGGCAAGCAAGTTTTGTGCAAGCAAATTGCAGGTGTAGGGCTTTCAATGGGTCGGGTTTCAGCTCGAGTTCGACTTGAATGGGTCGAATTCGGACTCAATATTTTAAGTCATTTAATAAATGGGTCGGATCAGACTAAGCCTGAAAAAGAAATGGGTTCAAGTTCGTGCAAAGTGTAAGCCTGAATTCGGCCTAATCAGGCCTAAATAGCTAATCAGGCCCGACCCAGCCCAGATAGCTAATCAAGCCGGATTTGAACTACAACATTTAAAAATCAGGTTGACCGCAACTCGACCCAATTAGCTATACGTTGCTTGCACAAAGCCTATCAGCCATATAACACTGTCCCTTAAAAATGAGCGGAGAAAGATGACTCACAAATCCGAACTCAAATAAATGAGATAAAACTATGATAATGATGTCATGTGAAAAATTAAGATGAGAAATGAGCTACGTTGGTAAATTCAAAGCAGTCAATAGTTTCATTGGGAGTGTTCTTTAAAAATCGATGGGTTCAAATGAATGAAATGTACATAGCAAACGTACACGCGGCGTTCAAATTTGATGATTTATCGATAAGTTGCTTAAGGCGATCGCAGGGAACTTGCGTGTGTATGAGAAGCTTCTAGATAAGGAAAAAGAGTGGCGGCTGAGCTGGCAATGGACCCCAATTACGTCGGGGACTTGCTGTGACAGAGTACACATTTGGCTGACATCACTAATTTGCTTTCCACGTGGCTCTGACCGATAGGTAGGCACTTACGAGGCTGTAATGTCGACTGGGAGACGTGCGTATCACAGCGGTTAAAATGATATTTAGTCAATTAGTCAACACTATCTTACACGGGTTCTACGGGTGGCTCGGGTGTCCCTCTCCGCTTTCGCTTTCGTGACTAGATTTGCAGCGCCAGCCCTCACTGCCATTTCAAGAAAAATAATCTTCAAAATATAAATTCTCTCATTTTTGGCCAATTCTTGCATGGGTCCCACTATTTACACCCTTGGAAACCGTCACTTCACCCCAACTCTTCTAGTCGGCATATAGCGATCGCTTTGAATCAAAAGGTGCAGATCATTGTCAATCTTCCACAAAAATAATCTTAAAATTATAAGAGTATCATTAGATGGTAAAATTTTTTATTCCACAGGATACCTATGCCATGAAATTTTAGGATCCCTTTTTGGGTTATATGCCATGTGAAATTAAATATTGAACATCTGATGGTACACTCATAATCTCATGATCAATTGTGTGAAAGGTTGGAATGAAAAATGATCTATCGTTTGATTCAAAACCGATCAATACATTCCTACTTGAGGAGGCGGGGTGAAGTCACAGTTTCACAACTTGAAAATAATGGTACCCAATTTGAATTTGGGTACTTCAATTTCACCCACCTTATAAGGGAAAGCACCTACATTTAGTTACACCAACTTAAGTTTCGTGAAGAATTTTGAAAAGCAAAAGGACCGTACGCGCCCGACTGCCATTTAAACAATGGTGCTTAAATGATCTTACATCATTAGCGGCTTAAGATAGAGGTGATCAGTACCATCAAACTGTTAGATTACAAATTGATGTGCTACAGGCCCAAAAAATCACTACAAAAATTAAGATTATTAGCGGCAGTTAAAAATTGCCGCTATTAATAAAAAACTGCAACTAATATCCTTGCCGCTAATAGTCTTAATAGCTTTTTTGTTAATAGCTGCAGTTTTTGTGTAATTTTTTACTGTACATAAACTACTGCTAATAGTCTTATTTTTTATAGTGAATGGTGTATTAGGGAGATTTACATCATCTGATCTGTGAACTATAATATCAACCACTGTTTCTAATTTTAATCACTGATATTAGAGTTTATCAATTGGATGGTTTACGTCCACTTATATTTTTGTGAAGGACCCCACTCTCTTGACCATCATTTAAACACAAAAGTAGTGTTTAAATGATTTTACACCATCAAAGGTTTAAGATAGAGGTGATCTCTACCATCAAAGTGATAGATCACAGATCAAAGTACAACAGGCCCAAAAATGGTGTATTAGATTTAAATCATCCGACATAGGCATGTTTCGTTGGGCTTGGACATGTTTCAATAATAGAATTCCACTCGAACAATTTAGAGTGATAACAAATGTTCGCCACATGGGATAATGATAAATCACACTTCTATGTGTGAGCTCAAAAGTCTAGTTTTAATGGTATTATTAAAACACCATTTTTGTGCTTTAATGTCGGACAGGAGCCATTCCTCCTTCCATAAAATGTGCATGCGGTTCGGGGGATACAATTTAACCCAATAATTTTTTGGACTAATATGTTACCATTCATAAGGCTGCGTTTGGGTTAGCTCTTTCAAGGCAAAGAGCAACTCTTTTGCATTTTGGCTCCGGTAGAAAACTCCTTTCATGTTTGGTAACACAGCTCCTCGCCCTATTTGCTCTGGCGAGGAGCTGTTTTAAATGATAAAATCGCTCTTTGTTTGTTCTATGCCAGAGCAGATTTTATTTGCTTTGACAGAGAGCAGGTAGAGAGCTGCTTCTGCTCTTATAAGAGCTAACCCAAACACAGCCTAAGAGTCGCTACAGGAGTCGATCATGGTCGTCGAGCAGCAGATTTCCAACTCTCGAATCCGTTGGGATAACTCATCTTCTTCGGCTTCTTTCTTAGTTCTAGCAAGTCGTGACACCGCCAACTTGTCTTTACCTTCAACAAGTTGTGACGAACACCAATTACGACAACTTCAAGAGATTTCTGGTTTCAAGAGAATTTCGGGTGGATTTTATGAGGGTTTCAAGAAGATATTTCAGGTGAGTTTCAAGAAAGTCTCAAAGGATTTTCAATGGGTTTTAAGAGGAATTCAAGAGAGAAATTCTTATGAGTTTCAAGAGGATTTCATGGGTTTTATTTCATTAGATTTTAGCTGGGTTTTAGGGGTTTCATTCTAATGGGTGTCGTGGATGGTATTGTTGGGATTTTTTATGCAAACTCAAAATCCTTATTTTGTGTGGCTCACACACACACTAGGATTTTATAAAACCTTGGATTGGAGTTGCTTGAAATAATAAAAGGCATTATTGATAACTAAAGGAAACCTCAAGGTTTCCTGATTTATATGTGTTTCTTATTCCTATTAGAATACCTTAATGAACGGTATTCTAGGCAGGGTATGACTCTTCATGCTATATATATAGGTGGAGGTCCCATTCACTATACACAAGCAACGTCTTCCCATCAAGAGATTATAGCAAGAAAGGCCGGTAGAGCCACTTTCATCTTTCTTTGTAGGAAAAAGCTTCAGATTCCTTACCTTGTGTTGACTTGAATCAACGGTTACGATCTTCGCGATAGGTACGTACATCAATTTTTTTTCATTTATGGATTGTTGATTTATTATTTTGATTGATCATACACCTATATCTTAGGACAAATATTTCAGTGGTCAGATCAATAGATCCAACAATTAGTATCAGAGCTTGGATTGGCCCATGATTAATTGCAGCATTAAGATATATTTGTTCCTTATACGTTGCTTAAATTGTTGAAGAAGAGGGCATCTCTCCTTCTATCCTTTTTCGCCATAAGGGGTTTTTCGAAACTGTCATAGTTACATGGAATTTGAGTCCTTTAGGGATTTTTCTTTCCTTGTTTGGAGTTTTCTTGAAGATGAACATGGGTCTTAGAATCCAGTGTTAAATGCAAATATATATGTTGGTATGCCGGTGGGGATCTCATGTTACTCATATACAAGTGTTTATATATTGGGGAAAACAAGTTTCTTTTTGCCTAAATTGAATAATATTTTTGATATTAATATTTTCTTATGCAATTCTTTTGGGAGATCCTCAAGGATGTGGGTGACGTCTTGGTGCACGGTGCACCCAATTCTTCTAGCTAATAAGTCTACAATTATATTTTGGTTATAGCCCTCCAAATCTGCGCATAGGTTGTGGGCCTGATAATAGTGTATGCTTTCTTAGTGGATCAAGTCTTGTTTTGAGCTTCAGTACTCGTAAACACCATAATCATATGACCCATGCATTAAACTTATTGTGGGCTTATATTAGGCACAACTGTGTGATTTCTTGGAGCCTATATGGGTAATGCCCAATTAATTTTTCAAGTTACTTTATTAAATCAAATATAATGATTAATTGTCTCCTTATTTAAGATTTTAGTTTATCTTCGTGCCAAAAAAAAAAAGGAAAAGAGTTTTGACCTTATAATTGTGGGCTTATAATGGTTTGATTTTTCTTGGTCTTTTAGGCTTGTCTCTAGGCTCAAACTGGAACAAAGCTTGGGCTAATCATATAGGACCCAAATTAGCCTCATTGAAAATGTTTTCTTGGTTTGGGTATATCGACCCATTTTTTAAGTCTGATTTTGACTTATTAGTAGTTGATTTCGATATACTCGTTGAGGCCTATGCTTTGAACTTATTATTGGCAACAGTTAATGACTGTATATCATGGAATAAACTTTTATTTTTGGAACCCAATAATGTGTCTACTATATTGATGCTACATATACTTTTTGGATCATGAACTTGATCTTATGGCCTAAGTGTATGTGTTTATGACTAATTTTCATATCACTTATTATTTAAAATATTATTTTATGAGACTATTAACTATCTGCATGTTACACACATACATTTTACGGTGAGTTGGTTAAACTCTTAAGACTAGATATATCGGGTTTAGATCTTTCCAATAGGGTTAAGGAAAACTGTTAAAGTGATCGTTGAGAGGCTATATTTGAAGTAAGCTTGAATTTGCTTAAAGGTGACCATTCTATAGAGGTTGTTATTTATTGAATCTTGAGATTTTATCTCATTAAGATCACCTTGTGTACTGATTTGCATGGAGTCATTGATTCTGTCCAAAGAAGATTCATTAATTTCGTGTAAATGGTGTGAGTAGAATAGTCACACGTGTAAAGGAGAGAGAATGGTGATTCTCTTGCCTAAAGGTAGTGAATCATCGAGATCACATCGGAAACATAAGTGATTAGGTTTACGTGCATTTTTCTCTATCCTAGGGGAGATGATAGATTGTGCACTCAGTTTCTATCAAAAGGTGATGTTAGATGTTGCACATTATCTATACTCAAAGAGTGAATTATTTGCACATGATAAAACACTTTAATCAATTCATTCATACCCCTAATACGAATTATTTTATCTTTGGTGGATGCTAACGACTTATAGTCATTTTGGAGTCCTTTGTGGACATTGATCTTTTAGACTTTTTTTATGACATGTTATCGTGTCTATATCTTTGGTGGATTCTATAATTGATGATATAATTTTGTGATATAACTTTTAATATTAAATAGTAGATATATCGATAGAACTATTTGTTAAAAGAATATGTTTGTAAATCATTATGGAGTGAGGATCTCTATTTATATTTTATCACAATTTATTATGAAATTTTTTTTTTAAAATTGACAATATATTTTGAACATGAGTTATGATTTAATGGTTATATGGTTCTATTATTACATCACGATTGTTATCATAAGAGATTAGTAAAGTCTTAAACTTTATATTTTGAGTGAGAGTTATTTTACTTTTAAATATTATTAATGCATCTTAAAATCTTTGTCTTATATATACATATATATTTTGGGTAGAGTTTTTCACAAATTGTAGGTGAAAATTTTCATAATTTTTGGGTGGCACACCTTAGTGAGTGAGCTAATGAGGCTTTACCTTAAGTTTGCCTGTGAGTATTGGAACTCTTTTGGATTTGCTTGGATTTAAATGTAATGAGGCACCACGTTAATAACTCCTTTTTACATCACAATTGTCACTGTAAGGGATTGGTAAAATCTTAAACTTTATATTTTGAGTGAGAGTTATCTTACTTCTAAATATTATTGATGTATTTTAAAAGTTGTCTTATATACACATATATATTTTGGGTAGAGTTTTTCACAAATTGTGGCTAAATTTTTTCACAATTTTTGGGTGGCACACCTTGGTGAGTGAGCCAATGAGGTTTTATCTTAATCTTGTATATGAGTATTGGTACTCTTTTGGATTTGCTCAGAGTTAAACGTGATAAGACATCACGTTAATAACTCGTTATTATGAGGATCAGGTGAAACATTTAATAAGCCAGAGTTTTTTGATGTTAGAATAACTAACGACGTGTATGGAGTGAGACATTATGGATTTGCACACTTTGATTGTGTAGTTCACATGTTAAATTGATTTTATCATCTCTCAAATTTGTTATTAATAATAGTTTTGTGAACATGAAACTCGCTTAATATCGATTTAATAAAATGATATACTATGTGCATTTATGATCTATTCCTATATTTTCATTAAATTCGGATGATGTTTGGGAATGTCTAAGTTATTTCAAATAATATTTTGTTTTCAGAATGCAACTATTTTGATTGTCTAATCCAGTGGGAGTCATTTTTAAAATCATAGTCCGTGTGTGAAAATTTTCATAGCTTTTGGGTGGCACACCTTGGTGAGTGAGCCAATGAGGTTTTATCTTAATCTTGCATGTGACTATTGGTACTCTTTTGGATTTGCTTAGAGTTGAACGTGATGAGACACCACGTTAATAACTCCTTATTATGAGGATCAGGTGAAACATTTAATAAGCCAGAGTTTTTTGATGTTAGAATAACTAATGACGTGTATGGAGCGAGACATTATGGATTTACACACTTTGATTGTGTAGTTCACATGTTAAATTGGTTTATCATCTCTTAAATTTGTTATTAATAATAGTTTTGTGAACGTGAAACTTTTTTAATATCGATTTAATAAAATGATATACTATGTGCATTCATGATCTATTCCTATATTTTCATTAAATTCGGGTGACGTTTGAGAATGTCTAAGTTATTTCAAATAATATTTTGTTTTCAGAGTGCAACCATTTTGATTGTCTAATCTAGTAGGAGTCACTTTAAAAACCATAGTCCGTGTGTGGCACACCTTAGTGAGTGAGCCAAGGAAGTTTGGCCTTAATCTTGTCTGTGAGTATTGATACTCTTTTGGATTTGCTCAGAGTTGAATATGATGAGATACCACGTTAATAACTCCTTGTTATGAAGATCAGGTGAAACATTTCACATGCCATAGTTTTTTGATGTTAGAACAACAAACGACGAGTATGGAGCGGGACATCATATATTTGCACACTTTGATTGTGCATTTAGTTCATATGTTAAATTGGTTATCATCTCTCAAATTTGTTGTTAATAATAGTTTTGAGAACATACAACTCTCTTAATATCGATTTCGTAAAATGATATACTATGTGCATTCATGATCTATTACTATATTTTCATTAAATTCGGGTGATATTTGAGAATGCCTAAGTTATTTGAAATAACGTTTTGTTTTCAGAGTGCACTCATTTTTGTTGTCTAATCCAGTGTGAGTCGTTTTTAAAATCATAGTCAATATATGGACCAAGTGGGAGACTATTAAATTTTTTTATTGTATCTTATTTTGTTTGCCTCATACACATTAGGATTTTATAAAACCCTGGATTAGAGTTGCTTGAAATAATTAAGGGCATTATTGGGAAAAGAAGGAAACCTCAAGGTTTATATGTGATTTACATGTGATTCTTATTCCTATTAGAATACCTTGATGGACGGTATTCTAGATAGGGTATGACTCTTTATGCTATATATATATATATTTATTTATTTATAGGTGGACGTCCCCTGCTCACTATACATAAGACTTTTGACATCTTCCCATCAAGAGAGTATAGCACGAGAGATGAGTAAAGTCACATTCATCTTTCTTGAAAAAGCTTCAACTTGCTTACCTTGCGTCGACTTGAATCAACGGTCACAATCTTTGTAATTGGATATGCACATATATTTTTTTAATTTATGGATTGTTGATTTATTATTTTAATTGATTATATGCCTAGATCCTAGGGCAAACATTTGAGTGATCAGATTAATAGATCCAACGTATATAACTCACCGGAGTTGAAGAAAAAGTTGGTGCCTTCTAAAGATTCTTAAAATGTTAGTGGGTGGAAATAAAAGTGTAGAAGGGGGAATTTTTTTCATTGCCGTATGCAAAAGCAGGTTCTTTTCAAGATTTAGTGGGTGAAAATAAGGGCTCTTTAGAAAAATGAGACTAAGTAAACATAAGGGCTCTTTAGAGCAACGAGACTAAGTGAAAATTATATTAAATTATTATTTTATTTGGAATAGTTTTAGCAAAAGAGGATTTTCACGATTTTAGGCAACCAATTTTAGCAAAAGACAATTACTTAAAAAAAGTTTTTAACACAAGGATTGTTTTAAAAAGATTTTAGTAAAAGAGGACCATGAAAATCCTCTTTTACTAAAACTTTTTGCCTATAAAATAGTGAAAATCCTCTTTTACTGAAATTGTTGAAGATAGTATAATAATTTAAAGAGTTGGTCTATAATGGGTATCCACTCATCATGAGTGGACATCGCAGTCCACATGTCCCTGTGATTGAGTGACTTACACCTATTTCCAATGCATGTGCAACACCCACCCCTCATAATCAGTGTCAGTCAACTAGTTGACTTATACTTGACCACACCAGGTGACAGCCTGGGGCCAGGTCCTTCCAAAAATATTGAGCACCCACCTACAACTTGATGGGAAACGGCCATTCTGAATGGCACCGATAGGACCCCCCATTTAAATAGATGGGTGTGGTAGCAATTAAATTAGCCACACACCCTCCATCTTGAACCACACATGAGGACCCGGAATGACTTGTAATTGATCTTGATCTGAGATTTGATCCGAATTGGGATTGAGCCAAGGTGATGATGTGGAGATCATCACCAATGGTGTGGATCTTGATGATCATCTAAGTGGTAACCAATAAACCAAGTCACACTTGAACCTCAAGATCTAAGGGAGCATAAAGCACACACACTTTCTTAAGTGTATGAGCTTAACATGGGGCAATGACAATTGTGGTAAATAGAGAAGAACTCCAAGGGGCTTTATTAAATAATTCCCAAATTTCTAAATTAGAAATTAAAAGAAATACTTTTTCTAACAAATCCTAGTCATTGATCTTGTGGACCACATCTATGACCATTGATCTCACCTTGGGGAAATCTAAGGTGATAGATCAAGGTAAAGTCATGCAACCACATGACCTATCGAAATGTGGCCCTTCACATAAATTGAGGGTAGCAAAGGAGACAAAAGCCAAGATGAAGACATGGTGGAGAGTGGGCCCATGTGGGTCTCACTCTCCCATGCGCATGAAGGAAGAAGAGAGAGAGAGAGAGAGAGAGTGAGTGTGGAGCTTAGGGAAGACTAAGTTTGCCACTTGGCAAGCTTGTCTTAGAAAAGGGCTTAAAGCTCATGGCCCTCGAAAGATCTATAGCCTAGCCCTTCACATAAATTGAGGGTACCAAAGGAGACAAAAGCTAAGATGAAGGCATGGTGGAGAGTGGGACCATGTGGGTCCCACTCTCCCATGCCCATGAAAAAAGAAAGAGAAGAGAGAGAGTGAGTGGAGTTTGGGGAGGACCAAGCATGCCACTTGGCAAGCTTGTCTCACAAAAGGGCTTAAAGCCCATGGCCCTTGCAAACTTCAAATTTCATCCCCTCTCTCCTCACTCCATCTTCTTCCTCGTCTCAACTCCATTAGAGCTCTAGGTTTCATCTTGAGCCCCTCTTCATCTAGCCATTGAAACCCACATTTACCACCATCATTGCAACCCCCTTCACCTCTAGTTTAACATAGTTTAAGCTCAATCCCATCCTAATCCTTTGCACCATTGAAAATCATTCAAACCAGCAAGCACCAAGGAGAAACCAAGGTAAAGACTTAGGGCATGTTCATTTCAAGGTTGGTAACCCATTCTCCTGTAATATCCACTTTACCTATATTGAAGTACACCTTTTTTACTTGTAAAAAAGTACATAGTTGGTACAAAATGGTTGTTCACTTCATCATAAAAAGAGGGTATAAAATCAACTTTATGGGCTACTATTCATTTTACAATGAAGTGAGCGGCTTGTGTAATATTGCACACTCCATAAAGCTATAACTTCACCCCAACTCCTCCAGTTGGCATACGCTGACCACCTCTGAATTAGACAAAAGAGATCATTTTTGGTGTCTATGTTCCACAAAGCGGATCTTCAGATCATGGATATTTCATTAGACAATCAATTTTCTATTTCATGTGGCACACATCCGAAAAAGTGACCTAAAATCATGTGGGATATATCATGCTCAAACATGACTTTAGGGTCACTTTTTGGGATGTGTGTCACATGAAATCAAAATGTGACCATCTGATGGTATGCCCATGATCTAAATATTCATTGTGTGGAAAATTGGTATGAGAAACAATCTCCATCGTTTGATTACAAGGTGGTCAATATATGCCGGCTAAAAGAGATGGGTTGAGGTTACAATTTTATTGGCTGTAAACAAAGGTACTCATTTACTTTTAGTTGGTACACTTTTATGTTCGAATATAAAGTGATCGTTGCAGATTTTACCTGTAAGAAATGAAAATTACGAGCTATAGCCTTGTAAGTAAAAAATATTGCAGGTAATATTTAGGGCACAAAACACAAGAAATTACATCGAAATGAACAAGCAAAATTCTACTTTTTGCAATAAAATGAGGTGATTTCACACAATATTCACTTATTACGGTGAACTGCATGTGCCCATAGTTGTTTACAAGTTATAGCTTTTGGTATAGGATAGTGTAGATCTTAGCTTGAATTCCTTGAAGTTTCTTTGATTTTTGTTAGAGATATTAGAGCTGTGATATAAATGAAGGTTAGGATGACCTTGTATGTGATCTTTATGATCATGCATGGCCATCCAATGGTCCAAATAGGCAAGGCTTGGACTATGTCCAACGCTAGCCTAGGACTCTTCATAAAAAGGGCTAGAAATTTGATTTTCTTTAGAGTTTTTATATGATTTTTGTTTTTAAAATTCGATGGCATGGATGTGTGGTATGAGATTGTGGTTTGGGGGATCAAGATGATCTCACACTACCATCTTACTATCCATGATGGAGATTGGATGGTCATAGACTCATCTCTTGATGGTGGTGATGTAAGAGGACTAGAGTTGAGTGCATGTGTCATTTGATGGCTTAGCTAGCATGACTCCTTAGCCCTTGATCACACATCAAATGACCATGTGATCCCAGAGCTTTTGAAAAATGTTAATTTTATGTCTTGATCATGCTCAAAATCCTACGATTTTAGATCGAATTTGATTAGAATTGGCCGATTCCTCATAGTCTAGGCTTTGAGAAGGTTATTTTTTTGAAAAGGATAGAAGAATTTCATGAGTTTGCATGGTTTAGATCACTTGATTTCTTGATGAATTTCAAGATTTTAAAACTTGATACTCACTATTTTGATCATGATTAATAAATGGTGATAGATTGCATGTGTTAAGAATGACAACATTGAATGTTATATACTATGCATTGCTCACCTATTGATAATCCTTAATATATATATAAGTAAAAATAGTTTTGTCAAATTTTCATGCCTAAAATGCCCCTAACTCATATCTCAAAGCTGCAAGTCCTGAAAACAAACACACACACTTTCTCTCTCCCTCTCTCCCTTCATCTTAAAAAAAAACACTCATAAAAAAGCCCATTAATGGCATATTTCAATCACCAAATGTTAATCTCTAAAAAGTACCACTTTTCACTTACTAACCTAGCCTTTGATGGACTTTTGGGTTGATTAATAATGAAGTTTTAAGTGTAGTTTTGTAGATGACAGGAAACCATAGCTTAGTGCTGTAATCCAACATTTCAAAGCTAAGAAGAAAGAATTTTGTGTTAAGTTGTGAAGCTGATGAGTTTACATTGACTGTGCCATGATGGTTCATACCATTGGGGCTGTTTAGCATGCTTCGGGGCCCTAGAAGGCTTGTTGAGGATGAGAAGTGGAGCCAAAGTTATGAAGTGCTGCTGCAGTGGCGTAAATAGAACATCAGTTGGGCACATGGCAGCTACAACAGTCTCCTTACAAGCAGCCCAAGCATATCAATGCTGCAACAAATGGTGACTCGAGTAGTTCAGCAACCTCAGTACCATATACTCGAGCACACCGGCTGCAATTGCTAAAGAATCAGGTTGTTGAGTTGTAGAATTGAAGATGAGCAACTGGAGAGTGGAGGCTATACACAGATCCAGTAGGCATAGCAGCCTTGAAGAACTCGAGTAGTTCCTTGCTGCACCAAATACCTCGAGCAGTAGCTGAAGCAGCCTTATTGATCTCGAGCAGTTCAATTGATGAAGGAGCAGCTTGTCATAGCACACTTCAACTCCTCGAGCAGCTGAAGATCCAAAGAGCTACACATTCGAGTAGTTTGCTGAAGCAAACATAGCTCTCGAGCAGTTTATAGGGTTGTCTTGTGCAACTTGATCTGCTGCAGCTTGAAGAGAATGATCCTGTCAAGCAGTTCACTCAACACACTCAAGTAGACCTGATGCTATAATGCTGCACTCGAGCAGCTCAAGCTGCACATATCGTCCCCTCGAGCTGTTGATTGAAACCCTTGAGCAGTTCACTATGGCTGTCGAGTGGTTCCTTGTAGCTTACACTTAAACCACTCGAGTGGTTCTTTGCATTTAAAGTTGAACCTGTCGAGTTGGGAACCTCGAGCTCCATTTAAACCTCTCGAGCAGTGAGATTTGAACCTCTCGATCACTTTAATGTGTTGATTTATGAAACTCGAGCAGTCCATTTAAACCTCTCGAGCAGTGAGATTTGAACCTCTTGACCACTTTAATGTGTTGATTTATGAAACTCGAGCAGTCCATTTAAACCTCTCGAGCTGAAGTGTTGAAGGATTAAATCCACTCGAGTGGTTCCCTGCAAGTTAACTTCAACTTGTCGAGCATTGTAATGTGCATCTTTTATGCACTCGAGCAGCACTTGCCAATCCCCTCGAGCATCCTCTCGAGCTGCAACAACCTGAAGTCCTGAATCCATTGTAGCACTCAAGCAGCAGAGCTGTGTATTACATGTGACAGCCCGGATTTCGGCACCCCAAAACTCGTGCCATCAGCATGATCATCTTGACCGTGCCCCTTAGCTAAGCACGGAACACCGGTATATCAAGCATTACAATAAAATAATAAACGAAATTGCGGAATTTGGATCTATATTAATTAACTCTCCAAAAGACAGTTCTACCCTCATGCCTCTACATGAATGGAGAATCGATCCGAACCATCGATGATAGCAATCATCACGGATAGTTCGCCCCAAAAGAATAATCCCATCTATATATATATACATGGTTTAAACAGAATCAAGGCTTGACATACCAAGCCGTACAAAAACTCTCTCCAAAATCCCTCAAAGTGGCACAACGGAGTCCTCTAGAAGAAGTCCTCCTGAGGTTCCAACTCTTCACCACCGCAAGGTCCCACTCACGATCGGGCCTCAAGCCTCTGGCAATGCTAGTAGTGGACCCATGACGATAGTCTATAGGGTGAGCTACATCCTAGCTCAATAGGGAACAAACACGCTTGAACATATAAATTATGACTCACATAAATTCCATGAGAAGCTAAGCATGATGTGTCTATGCAATTATTGATGAAACAGAAAAAAATAATATCCTTTTACTGTTGATTACATATGTTTTCATTTACTCATGAATGAAGCTGAAAAGGCCAAAAGCAAAACTTAAACTTTCAACTTAAGTAATCCCCGAGCAATATAGCATCGAGCCCCGATGAGATACCCATCATCGCCATCTATATAGATAGCTTTAACCGTATTCTCGAATACAATAGTACCCAAGCCCTTTCCCGGGATTGGTGGCGGGGTTTCACTTGTCTCAATCAACACCCCGGGTGTGCTTTACTATGTACGGATAAGCTCCAGACCGCCTACTTTCGCTTACCAGACGGTCACTTGATATCCCGCCGAGGTCGGGCCGTGGATATCCCGCCACGTCGGTGGGGTACCCTATCAAACCTCAAATAACAAAAATAACGGTGCCTTACATATAGTTATTCACCGTGTAAATGTGCTATCTTATATCAGTTAGGCCTTATCAATCATGATTCAATCCTTGGATACATCCCTGGGATGTATCCATTTACTTGTATCACACCTGATGCTCTTATCTCTTTACTTCTTCATCCCCTGGGGATGGCTCATTATGATTACTCTTATGGATGTCACACACACACACTTTTCACAAATTCTTAAGAAATAACATTTGAATTGAATTCTATATCACTACATACATGCTCTTGTAAAATAAAGTACATGTTCAAGGTGTTCCCTACCTCAAGTCTTCATTTGATCAATGCATCAAGGTCCCACGTGGCTCCTTGTGCACTAGTCCACACGTACCACCTATGGTACCACATAACAGGTGAAACACATCACAAAGGATGCCATAAAGAAGGTATAGGATCCTCCAAGAATCTTAAAGTCAAACTCAAAAGTCAACACAATTCATCTCAGTCGATTAATCGAATTCCAAAATCGATTAATCGAATCTGATTCGATTAATCGATTTCCAAAATCGATTAATCGAAGGTCAGTATCGATTAATCGAAGCACTTTCGATTAATCGAAATTCTCCTTTTCGCAAAGTCGATTCTCAGTTCGAACAGTCGAGCTTTCATTCGATTAATCGAATCCAATTTCGATTAATCGAAATTCTTCTTTTCGCAAAGTAGACTCACAGTTCGAACAGTCGAGTTTTCATTCGATTAATCGAATCCAATTTCGATTAATCGAAATTCTTCTTTTCGCAAAGTCGACTCTCAGTTCGAACAGTCGAGTTTCACAAGTTGATTAATCGATTCCAAATCGATTAATCGAAAACTAAAATCGATTAATCGAAATCCCATTTCGATTAGTCGATTTTTCCTTAAGTCATTTCCTCAACCCCACAGGGTCCCATTTGGAGTTCTCGATCGATTAATCGATCCCCAAATCGATTAATCGAAATCCAAAATCGATTAATCAAATCAAATTTGATTAATCGAAATCGTCCTCGACCTTTCAACTTCACAGCCAATTTCGATTAATGAGCAATTTCGATTAATCGAAATTGTCGATTAAACCTTCATTGTTCTTCCCAATTTTTTTCCATACTTTTTCCTCTATTTTTCTAAGCCATTTTTCCTATGATTTTAACCCACATTCAAACACAACTTAACCCCTATAATCTATGCATCTTATTTACGAAATTTTTTACCTTGAATAGATCTCAAGTTGATTTCAAATCAAATGGTTGGAAGGCTAGGGTTTCCAGCTTTTGTTCTAACAGATCCGCGTTGAATCCGGCTTTTATCTCTTGAATCCCCCCTCCAATCAGTTGCAATAACTCCTCTCCTACCTCTCTCTCTTTCTCTCTCTTCTTTACTCTCCTTCAACAACCAAAAATACACATCTAGGGTTATTAAACCCTTTTATCTATCTCCCTCATTGTGTGTTGAGCACATACACCGCAGTAGGTGTAAGTGACTTCTCATTTACATCACACCCCACATAATCACTCAAACTATCACATCTCGTCCGTTCATTACATTCTATGCTAACTTATGATCTCCTGATTGGTCAAACTTGTGACCAATCGGGCACGGATCCCGAGGTCATAGTTTAGCGTGATTTTTCGGGCTATTACATTACACCAATCGAGCAGTTGATTGCTGAAGCAAGCCATGATGTTTAGCTGCATTGAAGACCTTTCTTTGAAGCATACAACAGCTGCTTTTACTGCACTTAACCACAAAAGTTACAGTGCTTGAAGCTCTATTTTTTATACTCGAGTTAATGTTGAAGTGAGAGCTGCTGCCGAGTTGTTGCGTCACTGAAGACTTTGCCTTGAAGCATACAACAACTGCCTTTGCTGCAAATCAAACCTCTCAAGCTGCATGGAAGACTTAAAGAACTCGAGCAGTTGGTTGAAGTTCATTGCTGCGCCATTTAAGCTAGTTGAGCTGCGATTCAAGATTTGAAGTTCAAGAAGCTATTGAGCAGCTGCAATGAGTAAAGTCAACCTGCATAGCTACAGATTGCTACTGCCTTAATACCTGCCGAGCACGTATCTAAAGCAGTAGCTATTGTTCGAGTAGCTTATTGAAGAAACCAGAGCCACTCGAGCACTTTACAACCTCCAAATAGTCTACTCGAGTAGTTTATAAACTTAAAAGAGCAACCACTCGAGTTGCATTGTCATTGCGAAGCGATTCACTATTGAAGCATTCAGCGATTGCGGTCTTTGAAAAATCTTCTTGAATGAACCTGTTGAGTTGCTGTTTTAACCTCTCGAGAACCTATCGAGATGAATTGCCTGAAGCTTATGAACCACTCGAGATTCATGCCTGAAGCCTCCAACTGCTCGAGAACCACTCGAGCACAGGTTCCATCCATCCATTTCAGACTTCAGGGATATTTTGGAGATTCCACAGATTCTAGGGCATACATCCCAATGTGCTTAGCTGTCTCACACATCCCGAGGCATCACTTGGCTAAAAATAGGCCACGTCAGTAGGGCATAACTAACTTGATTCTTTCTTTCTTCTGATTGGCCAAGGCTTTTCATGGCTTTTTGGATTGTATAAATAGGCTTTTTTGTCTTGGGAAAGCATCCAGGATTAGCCTAAGATCACTTTTAGTTTTTTTTCCATTTTTAGATTAGGGTTTGATTTCTCTTCTTCCCTCCTTAGCTCAGCAGCCAAGCTGAGTTAAATCTCTGTAGTAGTTAGGTTTAGATTAGATCTGTAATCGGGTTTTGTAATAACTCAGTGAGCAGTTTTGAGAGTTTGCACAGACTGCTGCCTTGAGGGTAGATCATTGTAAGTCATTTGTATTTAATGAAATGCCAATTTTAAAGTTCATTAAGTCTGTATTTTCACATAGATCTGTATGGGCTTGATGCTCTTATGGGTGCATGTGCTTGTAGCCATGCACACATGGTGGCAGTAGTTGGTTTATTGTTATAGTTTTGGTCCCCGTGGCTGGATCACATCTCTGAGATGATCTGTGACTATGCAAATAGACAAATCATAGCCTTAGGATGAGTCCAGATCATAGGGCTGAGCTGGATTCTTTTTTCCTGCCTTTGTGCTTGTAGTCAAAAGAGGGATTGTTGCAGATCGAGCTTCTCCTTTATTTTACAAGACCATTTTAGTGAAGAGACCTGAGATATTGTACAGATTGCAGACTTGAGAGCTTGGTCATTGCAGGCCTTTTTGTAGCAATGATCAGCTGATTCTAATGTCTCATTCAATCTGTGACTTCTAGTGGTTCTCACTAGATCTTCATGGAATGTTTGATCCTATGGTCGCATGTGCTTGTAGCCTTACAAGCATAGTGTCTGCAATGATTTTCCTGTTCTAATTTAACCCCCATGACTGGATTATATCCATGGGATACCCTGTGACCATTCGAGTGGACAGAGTATAGCCCTAAGATTAGTCCATATCTCAGGGTTGAGTTGGATTCTTCTACCTTGCACTTGTGCTTGTAGCAAAGTGAATGAATGCTGATCTGAGTTGCAGTGAAGATTATCCCACAACTTCCTACTTCTGTACATTTTCACTTTATTTTACCACACCATCATCATCCTTCTTTACCCCCCTTTCTTTAGTTGTAGTTTTATTCATGTTTTTAGTTTAGTTTAGTATTGTGACACTAAATACCCTCTCTTTACCTTGCTTTCTAGTGTAGGTTTAGAGTTGCCAAATCTAGAGGTTACTATACGCCTTTAGGTTTTTTAGATCATCACTCTCCGTGGGACAAACTCTTACTTATCAAAACTAGCTACAACAACCCTATATCTTGTAGGCTGTGTATAAATTGCTACTGTTTTGTGCTATTTCACTCCCCTTTCTGATTTATTTTTGCTGCCATATTTTTACCATACATTTTAAATGATAAATAAAATAGCACAACAATTATACAACAATACCAAATAGTCCCAAAAGAAACAGCAATGCAAGCCCTAAACATGATCATCCAACTCCACTTTGAGAAAACCCTAGAAAATTAGAGAGTCATCGATCTCCAAAGAAAGAGCTATGGAAGATCTTCCAACTCTTCTTCATCTTCCTCGCCAACATCTTCTCCGCCCAAATCCAGTCCCCCAAACTCCAGTGCTGCCACTGCTAGGTCCCCATCAACATCCTCTCTCTAGGCCATCAGATCTTCTACGTGTCAGTGGCTCAAACCCTCAGATGCATCAATGGGTTCAAGTACCAGAGGAGGTGCCACAAGCTGACGTTGGGGTTGGCTACTGAGAGGATGAAGAAGATGAAGATGAGGCTTTGCATTTTGGATTCTTGATCTTTACTTTTGCTTTTATGTTTTCTGCTTCCGTTGTGTTGCTTTGTTTTTAGATTGATCTTTTTTCTTCAATGTTCTACAAGAATGAGGGTTTAGGGTTTTAGGGTTTTGTCTTTCTACTGTGAGAATGAATAAAAAAATCCCATCTTTATCTACCACACACTGTATTTTATATAATAGCAGGCACTACAAGTGTATGAAGCACTTTTTAGCTACCTTTGATTCCGATTAAAAGACTAATTATTGCCAGTTTTGGAGGCCCTGATATATGTGGAAATCAGCCTTTGATATCATGAATGAGCTTATAGGTGTTTAGCAAGATTTCCGGGTGAGGAGGCTAATCTCTTTGCATTCGAGATGATGGTTTGAAATTTAAGAAATTGGGCTTCAATGAAAAACTTGCTTTAAATGACATCAAAAGAAGTATTTGATTTTACTCTATTTTATGATCTTACACCATCCCCATTAAGCATGTTGCACTGACATGTGATCAATCTAAAGAGTCCGTCCACATGTCTAACTATAATTGTCGCATATTTACTTAACTATTCCTTGGGCCCATACCTATGTGCTTGTTCTGTGGCTTTTAATTCCTATCTTGACCCACATTTAAATGTGACAATGGTGTTTAAATAATCTTACACTTTGAAATATACTTTTGATCTTATACCATTAAAGCCTATGTTATTTATATATCATGGCAAGTATTTGTGATCAATTTACAAATATAGTTCAACTATCCAAGTGTGACGGCCCAGACTCACATGCACCAAGTGACCGTCCATCATTAGAACATCTCACCTCAGACAATCTCCTATAAATAGATGTGATCTATCGAATTAGTGAACTTTAATATGGGTAGTTAAAAAATAAGAACAAGTGTTGATGTTAGAGTGTATAGACTATAGATGATAAGACTAAAATTGCCCAATACATTCTTTATCCTTCTAGTACCCCTTTGAGCCTATTGAAAATTTACCTTTATACATTCTTTGATAAGCCTCGTTAACCTTTACCCCTTCACCATTTCTGAAAATTCAGCTTTACCCTTCTTATTTCTGAGAAATTAGGAACGAGGGATGGAAATGAACGAAAAGAGAGTAAGTGGAGAGATACCGAGTTGTGGTTTTACTGAGAGTGTATGGCAAAAATATAAAAGAAAAAAAAGAAGGGAGAGAAAAAGAAAAAGAATGAAAAATATGAGGTGCTGTAAGAAGATGAAAAAAAAAAGGCGAGAAATTAGAAAAGAAAAAAAGGAGAAATAGAAAAATCAGAAGTTTGTTTCTTTTCCAAATTTCTCAGAAATTTTGAATCCAAATTTCCTTTCTTGCTTACCCGTACCTGAGCCCCATTACAACCCTACAAAAAGACCCTCATGATCCGATCTTGCATTGCTAACTGCCTGGTGGAGAGAAAATATGTGATACCTATGGAACTTGATATGACATGTTTAGAATATATAAGTATCTGTTCTTATGAGATTTATCTTTGTTCATTGATTGCATCGTGTTTCATTTATCATGTGAGACCTTTTTGCTTGCTTTGTATTGATCTCTCACATGTGTGCGAAAACTTACCCATCATCAGAGTGATTTTAGTTTGAGAAGTATACCTATTGTGAGGTTTGAATCAAAGCAGAAATCTATGCAGCTCACAAATAAGATAAATTCTCAAATAAAAAAATTATTTGATCTGATGACCACATTTAATCATCTAAAGATGGGTGAAAAATTTATCTGTAAATTGAAGCATTAGTTTAGCTTAACTAAGCATAAATGGAAATGGCATGGCATGTATAGTACTTGTGGAAGAAATGCATAATGAGATCAATTAATAAATTCCACATAAATCAATGCCTTGAAGTTTGTGGGTAACTTCACTGAAAACCCTTAGGAGACAAAACTCCTCCACTAGGGATCACCTAGCAGTTTAAAGGCTTGTTGCATATGCTAAGTGCTATCGTGTTCCCTACGAAAGTGGCATTCTTTACTTTTCTTAGGTTGTTAGTTTATTTTTGAGTTTTGTTTATCTTCTCCTTTGCTCGAGGACTAGCAAAGTGTAGGTTTGGGGGTATGATGTGCAGTGAAATATGATGATATTTCACCCTTAAAGACCTACATTTAGTTATCCGATGAAAGTTATTTAACATGTTTTATATAGTTTTAGTGATTTACAGGCCTGGAGATGTGTTGAGCATGAAATAACCCAAAAGTTCATAATATAATGTCAAATTCGTGCTACCTTAGATCATTCAGAACTTATCACGACTTGGAGCTCAATATGAACCTTCAAGACGTTAGATTCAGAAAATTGTCAAAACAAAAAAGTTGGAGAACTCGTCGTCAGCTTTCCAACGCCGCAAGAATCGCCTAAATCTGACTTCGGGATAGAAAGTTATGGCCGAAATACCAAGGCCGTGTCTGAATGCAAAGTGTAGCGGGAATTCACGAAAATCTGGGAGGTCGATTGATCGACCAAATTTGAATTTGAGTTCGGAATTTTGTTTGGCCGCGAGAATCTCGGTACTCTTTTCAAGGAATAAAATCTTGGAGGAAAAAGCGACTTCTTTTTTGGCAATTAAGGAAAAAGATATTCTTGGAGATATATTCATTCGGGGAGTCCTTCGGAGATTTATTCTGATTCTTATTATTTTTCTACATTCTTCTTTTTAGAGAGTTCTGTTTTTTAGAGAGTTTTCATTTTTCTGTATTATTTTATTATTTTTAGTTTCTTCTGCGTTTCAAAGTGTGAAGGGCATTGAGTCTCATTTTCTTGAACTATCTTTATTATTCATTTTGAGAAGGAAGATAAGTCTTAGTTTTCTGATTTTGATCCACTTTCAAGAAGGAGGTGTACGTACTTGGATTAAAGCTTTTTGTGGATAATTCTTTACGGTATTTTAATGGCATTTTCAACTTCTGTATTTATTTTATTGCTTATTTCAGTTATGTGTGGCTAGTTTCATTAAGGATGAGGATCTAATGAACCCCATCCGAGGTATTCATTTATATTAATATAAATATGTGATTAAGATGTCAGATGCTTTTTAAGACCCTAATATTCATTGAAAATGGTGAAATCATCATTTCAGTCCGAGATCTAGGAGCTAATCATGCCCTATGATTTCAGATCTGCAATAATGATTTTATCCTAATTATCACCCATCTCGGGGTGAAGTTTTACCATTATCTGAGGTGTGAGTGTTAATCATACACTCATGGGGTGTTAATCATACATCTCCTTGATCTCGGATTGATAGTATGACTTTATCCCAGTGGTGAGTTTCAATCACGATCTGAGGTGTGGTTATTAATCATACACCCATGGGGTGTTAATCATACATCTCCTTGATCTTAAATCGTACTTTGGAAATTATCCTAGAGATTGGGTTCTAAATATTGTCCGAGGTGTGAGTATTAATCATACACTTATGAGATGTTAATCATACATCTCTGTGATCTCAGATCTATATTTTAGAACTCACGTGTGTATAGGGCAGTGCTTCTTTTGAGAAATCTGTTAAAGATCTTATATATCAATCCACAGATTGATATTCTGTAAATGATAAACCTACGATGGGAGGATTTAGCATCCCAATCCTTATCTTTCATTAATTGTTAAATTCCTTTAGTATTTATCTGTTATGATTTATCTCATTTATCAGAACCCTAGATTGTTGGTTACTGTGAAAGATCTGTGGAAATTCTTTTAGTTAATTGATATTTCTGTTTTTATATTTTCTAACTAATCCTCGTGGGAACAATCTCGTACTTTGCACCCACTGACTACATCACGATTCGTGCACTTGCGAGTACAAATTTTATGGCACATCAAGACTCAACTGATTTGGTTATAATAGATAACTTGGCATGGATGTTATTTAAAAACATTTTTTTTCCATTGTGCTAAGACAATTTTGAGACTCTTATAAATTGGGTCCTAAACTGCTTTATTTATCTCCTAACTTCTTCTCCATTAAAGAACTCTGAACCCAATCGTAATCAGACCAATCGAAAAATAAAAATAAAACCAAACCGAAAACGATCAGATTCGTTTCGGTTCTGGTTGAGCAAAAAACCGAAATTCTCGGTTTGCGTTAGATACCTAACTTGCACGCCTACAATGGACAATACTCATGGTTTAATATCTTATATTCTTTTATCTATTATTTTATACTTATTTGTTAGTTTTTATTTTTTTCTTCACGTTTTATAGTTGACAATATAAGTTGCCAATTGCTAGATCATAGGGGAACTAGTGTTTTAACTTGCATGATTGGTGATCTAATGGTCACAAATAAACTGATTTGAAAAGTTATTCTCTGGAATAATAGTTTTCAAAACTAATATGAGTTAGAAATTGATTTGATTGGATGGCCGCTAAAGGCTAAATCAAATACCATCGATATAGGACTAGATATTTCGATAATTTTGATTAGGATAGTGCCACGACTAATCGTGTCGTTAGATCGACAGGTTTAGACCCTAAAAGATTATGGATGATCTGTGATTGATCTAGAGTGTCCCCAGATTAGATCATAAAAATTTGTGGTGTATGATGGGCCACTAGGTGGACCCCATCAAATGTCAAGATTAAGGGCTTTAAGGCCCAAAACAGAAAACTCACTGATATGAGTGTGAAATTGTGAGAAATATATTAAGAGATTAATTATTGAAAGCAATTATTTTTTCTTACAAGGGGTCTTAATGGTGGGAACGCCTCTTGGAATCAGTCTGAAATTCTAGCCCACATTATGGATATCTTGACAGTTTTGCAATGGGAAGCGAAACATTGTCTAAGGGAGGTGAACAGTGTTGCCGACGATCTTGCGAAAATGGCGATCCTCAATTCTCATAGCATTACTTTCCCCCATTTGGTTGATGTGCCTCGGTCTGTTAGGAGCATTATTAGGCTAGAAAAGTAGGGTGTGTGCCACCTTAAGTCCTTATAAGCTTGGTAGTTGTATTTTTTTATTTTCAGTTTTTATTCATTGACTTAACAAAAAAAGAGAGAAATAGATTAAGGAAACATATAGAAAAATTAAATTAGATAAATAAATGAGTTCCCAATAACTCAGTCAAAAATCAGATCGAAAATCTGGTAGTTTGACCTACACGGTGTTCGGAGCAAAAGGTAGCAAATCTACCCTGTTTGCACCAGAAATCTGTGCCTCAGAAAGGCTATGATTTTATGTGCAAAGACTCCTCTAATAAATTCGTAAAAATTTTAGGTCCAATTTTGACCTATGCCCCATCATTGTAAGAAATTTTACAGGAAATCTCCATCTGATTTGATAGCTAGAAATTCTGGAAATTTGAGACACAGGAGTACTATGTCAAGCGGCACATGACCTCTGACCAGAACTAATCCATGATCATATGGATAGGATTCCATCAAGATCTGTAAGTTTTTTACCTTAGAAATATATAAATAAAGCTTGGATAACTTTTAAAGCTTTTCAACAAGCTATTAAGTGTCTAATTTTGATATCGACATCAAAAGATATAGACCCGACATTAGAAAACATTGAATCTGGTCTAATAACCCATTAAGAGAAAGCAAATCTCTGTAATTTGACGGTCCTGATCAACCATGATCAAATCTTTGGGTTCCACCACTTGGGAAAGATGAAGTTATCAATGTTCTTTCACCTAGTTCTAGAAGGACTCAGAAATTCGACTGGAGTCGAAATGGCGGCAATTTTACTGTAAGGTGTCCGATATCCTTAAAGAATAAATCTGTAAACATAGGAATAGAGTCAAAATCTTAACTTTTCCCGAAAACCCATGATAATCTTAAGTAATGTCAGATCGCAGTGACTACTGTTAATACATTGTGAAGCTTTGATAAGGTTGACTTAGTTGAGTAAGTCAAAGAATTGACCTTTTGAAGGCCAAGGAGCCCGTTTGCTAAAATTGATTAAGTAAGACTAATGACTCGATGCCCAGTTCATGACCCGGTAGGTTGTGAGTCTAAGACAAAATAACAAATTTATGGCCCATCCCAAACCATCCTTTGAAAAATTAATAGTAGCATCCCTTAGAATTTGTGCACACCCCTGTAGACCCGGGCTTCGTAAAAAGTCTGTATACCTAGATTGGACATGGTAAAGGCCCAAGAGACCTAGGAAATGACCCATGAACCTCTAAGTTGCATAATTAGGAGAGATCAAGCTCGATAGCCAGGCCCAAAGCCTGATATGGGTTGTACTGCTAGCATCTTCATGCTTAGCAAAGACCACAAATAGATAAGTGGACCACCTTTGTAACCTTAGCCTGTTGGGTCCCAAGCCCAACTTAATTAATCCTAGAACTTTTGATTTAAAAAGGTATGAACCCGATGCCCCCACTTGAAATAAATAGTCAAACTTATAAGCCACAAAGAGTTTAGAAATGCTCTACGAGCACTTCGCCAAATTCTTAAGAAAATAAAATGATATTAGACAAGTGACCTGATAATTAAACTTGAAGATAAATTAGTGCATCCGTGAAGAGAGGATATAGTTGATGAACAACATAACTAGTCTTTGGATGTTAGAATTAGTTGGAGATATTAAACTAACATACCGATAGGAGTCTTAGTCAAAGTTTGACTTGACTCAGGTGTTAGCAAAGTTTAGCTAAAATTACCTAGAGGTAATAGAACAATAAGAATACACCTTAGGATAACTGAAAATAGGCACCCAGATGCCTTTGAAAATAACTCATAATAGGAAGGAATACTCCCTTCTTATGAATGACAATAAAATAAGTCTATTATGGACTCTAAACTGAAGCCGCACTAGACATAGTGTGAGCTGATCATATGAAAATTCTACCTAAGGATTGAGTTTTAATAGACAATTGATTAGTATAGATAATTGGTGATTGATTGATATAGATAAATGGTGATTGAAAATTTGAGATATGAGGCCTTTGATAATAGCATTGGACAATGAAACACACGTTAAAAATTGATTGGAAACTCACAAAGATAGAGTAACCAAATTGATACTAAATAATGATCATAAGTTGATAATTAAACTTCTAAAAAGAAATCAGATTTGAAATTGAAAAAGGGTAATGAAATTACCGAAATTGATATTGATGATTGAATATTGAAATCAAATAATGATTACCGAAATCTTACTAAAGAAATCAGATTTAAAATTGAACTATCGAATATTGATGTTGAATATTGAAAATTAAAAGTGAAAAGATGATACTGCATTGAATATTGAATCTCGCATAGCTGACCACTGTTCTTGCAAACGGGCTCGTTATGAACAACTGATATTTAGACGAGTTTAAAATATCAGTTAAGGATTGGGTCTCATTAGGCCAACATGTTCATTGATCCTTCTTTTGATTGACTACATGGCGAAGAGTGCCAACCTCTGTTTGCGCGATATTGCCAATTGATATCCGACCATGATTGGTGTCTAATATTGTACCGAATTAATTAAAAGACAGTTAATAAACCATTAAGCTGATAACCAATAAACCAATAAATAAATGAATTAGAAAGACACATAATAAATCGATAAATTGATGACCAATGAACCAATTATTTGATTAGCAAACCTTGTGAACCTCATAAACTTAATAATTTCACAATTCTTGCTCAATTTGAATTTTATATAGTATGTTGTTTTCCATCCTAGTAATAATAGTTGCAATTAAATATTTGGTTTTAAAGTTGAACCTTTTGATCGGTTCATGTCTTACTTATAATTTCGCGATAAATAAGATTTTTACGTTTTGAATTTTGAAAAGTGGAATAGCTCGATCAGATTATCGAAAATGAGAAATCTTCCGCAAAACGCTTCCGCTAATATTATAAATTCTTTTAAAAAGAAAAGAATGATTTAATAGAAACTGAAATTGAATGGGCGTATGCCATGCCGATCCGGCTCATGAATCGAAATATGCGGGGTGTGAGAGCCGCTCGAATGTGCGAGGCTAGGAAATGGGGGCGTGACAGGTGAAAATCCGTACAAGTCACTCAGTCATTGGAACATGTGGACTACGATGTCCACTAAAGATGAGTGGACCCCAACTCTAATTTAAAATAATTTTCCCTTGGTTAAAGGAATCCTTCAAATCTTTGTTAAAACACGTTTTCTATAAAATAGTAGGGAGAAACTACTTGCTTTAAGTCTTTGTTTTGCCGTCAGAAATTGCAGCTAAAGAAACTCCATCGTAATTTTTCTTGGGCTTAAGCATGACGATACGCAAAGTATCCATATTGGGATGACTAGGGCTGTTGCCTCAGATCACTCCAAACAATGTTGCCGACAGCTTACGTGGCACAACCTGACTGGCTGTAGTGTTTGGGCCCCACTATGTACACAATTAGTCACATCACGTAACATAAGCTGCCTATAAAATTGTATACAAAAAGTTTTCCACTATCTAACACTGTCCAATGGGCAATAACGAAGCTAGATGGGCTGGTGTTACTGCCACACCACTTTATGTACATTCACCTCACTAAGTCAAAGTAAAAAGTCATTGACTTCGTTGAATCAGATGTTAAAAAGAAATTTTTGTTTTAATCATCCACGCGATAGATCTTGAGATCATGAGTTACCATGAGGTGGCTAGATGTTGATTGCACATCACACACATCTCAAAAAGTGAGTGTGATCATGGCATACCATCAAATATGGTTTACATCCACTTTTTGGGATGTGTGCATGTGGAATCAACATCGGACTGTCTGATGGTAAGCCTATGATCTTGTGATATATTATGTGAAAGATTGGGACGGAAAATAATCTCCATCTTATTTATAGTAATGAACGGAATTTTTTCTTTGCTTAATTGCGGTAGCTGTAACATAAAGTGGTGTGATAATAACACATTATTTTTTTTCTTGGCGCACACCACTTAACTTGATTTCTTAAAGCACATCAACTTTTCTTACGGGCACACTAGCTAATGACGAACCTCAAAATTATTTCTGAAAATAACACCATTCAATGTTATCTCCACATTATTAAAACTGATTCTCGTTCAACTGGACCACCAACAAAATGGTAACCATATAAAACAGAGATTCAATCAACTACGGCATGCATATAATCAAAATGGCAACACCTCATTTAGATGTTGAGAGCATGTCCTACCCATCAGGCGGTCAGATATTGATTTCATGAAGTACACCTCAAAAGTGATTGTGATCACGGGCGTACTTGAGAAGGGTTTCTTAGGTCACTTTTGGGGATGTGTGCCACATAGAATCAACATCTAACTATCTATACGAGCACCATGATCTCAAGATCAATAGATTGGGATGAAAAACATCTATCATGTGATTGAAGGCGAGCAGAAACTGTGATTATAGGTAAGAAAATTTAGTAATTCATGAAATCCTAAAAAATGCCCCATAAAGTGCATAATTTGTGAAATATTCGTGCCATAGTGGGGGCGAGGGCATCCCTTAAGAATTAGTCCAAGAGTAAGCTTGGGATACTATAAGTTATTTAAAAAAAATAATAATAATAAATATTAGTTGTAAATTCGGTATCTAATGGAGAATTTGGCTTAGTCAAATTTGACTCGGCCCAGTCTCGAACAACTGTCACGGCACATGAGAATTTAGACGGAATTAGTTTCAATCTTTTACTCGAAAGATCTTTAGATCATGGTATACCTCTCATACTCACTCTTTGATAGTGCACATCCCCAAAAGTCACCCAAGTACCAAGATCACCGAGTCTGGGGCCACTTACCTCTACAAACTTACCAACACTCACAGAGAGTGTTAATTTGATGCTCTTGTAATCAAGGATCAAAATTTTGGGTTTCATTTCGGTTTCGGAGGGGACTGAAACTGAAATTTTGGACCGAAATTTTAACCCCATACAAAAATGACCGAAATTTCGGTCCCATATTATCGTTTCGGTGGGGACCGAAACCGATAATTTCGGCCGAAATTATTGGTTATTTCGGCCGAAATTTTAAACCATGCTTGTAATTAAAAAAGAGACATCGCTCTCCCTACCATCATTTAAACATGAAACTAGTGTTTAAACGATCTTACACCAATAATGGCTTAAGATGTGGATAATCCATACCCTTGTAGTGATAGATCATATATTAAAAGGCAATGTGTCCAATACTAACACTCATTAGCAGAATGCAACCATCCGATTTGTGTGCTCTAGTATCCCCTGTTATTTTTATTTGATATGGTTGTTATTAAAGTTAACTAAACAAATAGTTCACGTTTAGGCATCTAAGGTATTCATTTCTGATTTAGATTTGTGGTTAGATCATCTTTTTAGATGCTTTTGGATATTATTGTGTACTTGTCTTTGCCTTCTTTTGTGAATTCAATCGCCATTCTAAGATGTGGAAACTAGTCATGCTTTTCCCATAATCTCGGATCTGTGATTTAGAATTCATGCCATGTTTTCCTTCACTAAAATCTGAGGCATTTATTTATCGTGATTAGGGTATTCTTTAATATGATAAATGTTTTGCCTCTTTTCATTTGAGGCTTTGGAAAGACAAAATCTAAGATTGTTTTTGTCGATAAACCATTTTATCTTCCATAAATTATTGATTGAATTTGATGTGTATGGGGTTTGTATCTTCTTAAAATTTTCAACCATTAGATCTATAATCGTGAATGATAATCAAGGATGGGAGGATTTAGTATTCTAAACCTCGCATTTTTCTTTGATTAATGTTATCTTGTTTAATTTATTTTTCTTTTATATTCATCAAACTTGTTAGACTAGATTAATATTGTGACAATTTTAGGAAATTTTGTGATTGGTAATTATTACTTTTAAAAAATCTATTTAAAATTCTCGTGGGATCGACCTCGTATTTTGCACCCATTAACTACGGTAAAATTCGTACACTAAAACAAATTCAAAATCACAAGTTGTTGGCACCATTGTCGAGGATTGCAAATAGAAACTATTAGGATTTAAAAATCAGTCTTAAGAATTTTCTATATTTCTACTAGTCTTTAAAAATAAAATAAAAATGGTGCTATCCATAAAATCATGTCAATGCATGGATTCAATTCAAAATCATGTATTATTTGTGGAAACCCGATGCACATCATACCTATGTGTCCCTTTAACAATTATAATCTCCACTCTGAACAAGTCTACCCAAATCCTGTTTGGAACACCTATGACTGGTAGAGTCAATCCAATGATATATGAGGGTTTAATCAACCTCCAATGCGTGATATGATGTTGTGCTCTGACCAAAGTTCTTACCTCGATAACTGACCTTATGAGTTTTCACAGTAAGCTCAATACTTTCAAGACACAGAACCATATGAATCAGCCAAAACTTTTTCTTATTTCGAAGAACATTTAAAATGGTTTATGTGCACCATAAATGAATCACTTTCTAAGTTACAATCTCAAGTTAGTCAGTTGGCCAAACACTTGTAAATTGAGGATGAAATAGAGGAGTCTATTATTAACACTGATCTGAATGAAGAACAATGAGTGTTGAGGTAGTGAGAGTGCGAGGAGAAGAGGAAATGGAATGAACCGATTCTGATGTCGTGGAGGAAATTGATAATCAAATTGAATCGGGAGAGGTAAAAAATGACACCCTTACAACACCTGATAAGGGAGATATAACCTTTTCTGATGAATGTGAATTCGATTTGGGAGAAAAAGAAGAATTTATAACTTGTTGTCAATTTATTGAATACATGGACGATTAACATAAGACTCAGAAAAGGAATATGGGTTAAAATCAAGAGTGTGATTCTGTGGATGTGAAGTACATGGTAGAGATTGGAAGGTTTGAGATAGACAATAGTGGTGAAACTTGGGTACAACATGCGGTTGTAGCCAAGTCCCCAATAAGAGAAATATAAGGACTATTAAATAAATCACTGGTCCTTCGAAAAAATTTCATCCAGATTCGGGATCCTGGTGGATTCAAAATGTCACTACACCTTGTAGATTAGTTTCGCAATTTAAAATAAATAAATAAATAAATAAAAAGTTTAAAAAAAAAAATTACAAAAAAATAAATTAATTAAACAAATAAATAAATAAATAAATAAATAAATGACTAGATACTCTTGTTTTGATGGTTGATTATGATTATGATAGTGTTATGCTAGCAGTGATAATCTCCTCTCTATTGTTAACATTCTTTTTTGTGTGGTAAGGATGCTTGGATATACTGGTATATTTTCATGCAGGTTTGGGGGGGAGAGGGACTTTCCCACCTCTCCCCTTTTCATGTGCTACCCCGAGCTTCAAATCAGTACTCCAGGCATATTTTTCACTTTCGTTCAATATTTTGTTTATTATTAACAATGAGGACATTATTTTGTTCAGGTTTGGGGGTGTATTTTGTGGTCAATTTCATGATCTTTATTTTACATATGTTCATCTTTAGGTAGGTCGGTGCTTTATTTTGATTTATCACTGTTTTGATACCCTTAAATCTCATCTAAAAAAAATAAAAATTGAACCATCACATGCAATTTTGCTGTAATTTTCAAACTTTAATTGATGATGCATGTGAATTTGATGTTGATAATATTGATGTCATATCTTGAATGCTTGTATCTAGAATAATGATATTTAATGTGATAATTTTTTTTTGGACAATTTTGTTATTTATGCTTAAAATCTTTTGCACTTATACCAAGCTAGGATTTAGAACTCGTGGAACTATTTTGAACTTTGAATCTTAAGTTCTTAGTGGAGACTAAACTCGGTAAGCTTTAGAGCCAAATATCGGTCGTTGATGAGTATATATAACAACTCAGAGTTTTTTTTTAATACAAATTATTTTGCATATTCTCATACATTTTACTTTGGCTTGTGACTTTGCATGACATAACTTTTATATTATTGTGTTAGAAGATATTGTGTCTTTGCTCAAGACAAATAGACATAATTATTATCTTGTGAGGAAATGCTTGAATAGAAATGAAAATATAAGGTGCCTACGAAAAGAAAGTCAAAAGAAGGGTGAAAAGTAAAGAAAAGAAAGTTGAGAAAACAAAAAATAAAAACAGTGAGAAATTAGAAAAACATAAGTGGAGAAATAGAAGATCAAATGAGTCATTTTCAAGTTTCTCATAAATTGTTAAATCTCAATTTCCCTTTTCTTCTCACCCTTACCTGAGCCCCATTACAACCTTAAAAAGGCCTTCATGATTCAATCTTGATTTGGTAATTGCCTTATGGAGAGGAATGACATGATGCCTATGACACTTGATATAACATGCTTAGGAAATATAAGCATATTTTCTTATGAGATTTTTTTATATTCTTTGATACACTGTGTTTCTTTTATCATGTGAGACCATTTTATTTGTTTTGCATTGATCTCTCACATGCGCGTGAAAGCTTATCCATCATCGTGGTGATCCTATTTCGAGAGTATACCTAAAGTGAGGATTGAGTCGAGACATGAGATTTGGTGATTTACTGTTTGGACTGATTCTGAGATGGATGAATTTTGGTTTGGGTGTGCACACACTTCATGTTTAGGCATGAATGGATGAGTTATCTAACAATTTGAGCATTAACTAACTTGGTTTGGGTATGCACATACTTCACGTTTAGTCTGGAGCCACTTACCTCAACAAACTTACCAACTCTTATAGAGAGCATTAATTTGATGCTCTTGCAATTAAAAAAGGGGCATCGCCCTCCCTACCATCATTTAAACATGAAATTAGTGTTTAAACAATCTTACATCAATAATGGCTTAAGATGTGGATAATCCATACCGTTGTAGTGATAGATCATATATTCAAAGGCAATGTGTTCAAAACTAACACTCATTGGCAGATTTTAACCATCCAATCTATGTGCTCTAGTACCTGCTATTATTTTTTATTTGATATGGCTGATATTAAAGTTTACTAAACGGATGGTTCACATTCACTTACAAACATGACTTTCTGTGTAATATCCCTAATATTTTTATACCTGATTTCAGTTATCTCGGTATGCATGCTCGAAAAATTTACTGGACGAGTCCGAGTTATTTGGATAGCTTAGGGTATGATGAAAGATGTGGTCAAAGGATTTTTTGATTTGGACTTGTGGAAGTCATATACTCAATAATATATACACTAAGTAGTTTGTATGCGCTTAACACTAAAAATTAATGCAATTTAAGTAGATAGAATTGTAACTTTAAAAATCTATATATTATGTGGTTGCTAATTAGTATTATAAAGAGGGAGGTATGAAGGAGAAGTTCTAATCTTTCCTTCTTCACTTGAGAATTAGAATTTTGAACTCTTGCAACACTTTGCCTCCTTGCTTTGATCTTAGATTCCTTATGATTAAGAATCCCTCTCTCCATCTAAACCATTATTAAGTCTTGTGTCTTGTTTCTGATTTGATTAAGATGTTGGGAAGGAAGGCTAGGGGAGAGTGGACGCTTTAGTGAATGATCTGGGTTGGTCTTTGCTCTAACAGCAAGGTTTGGGACGGACTGATCTTTGGGGTCTAATTAATTTTGTTTTTGTTCCGGTGCTTGAATTTAGTGCAACGAGAACCAAAGCATCTAACTTCAAGAGGTAGGATTTTAAACCCCTTTGAGTTAATTAATTGTGCCTTGCTTAGAGTAGAAAAATGGTGTGTATAACATAAATAATAGGTTTTGTTTTTGGAAGATTAAATTGTAAGAAAGGAGACAAAATTGAACAAATACAGACCTAGAGAAATTCGAGGGTCGAATTTCAATTCGACGGTCGAATTTGGGCTTTTATAGCCTGATGCAATTTTGGGGAATTCGACCATAGAATATGAATTCGAGGGTCGAATTTTGCCCAAATTTTCTGGTTTTTGGAACCTCTTGGAAAATGTGTTAAGGAGTCTTTGAGTTGACTTTTTGGGCTTCATTAACACCTTTGGAGTTAATCATTGTAGGTTTTGTGATAGGAGTCCATTGTGAGGACTGCTTGATATGATTTTGGAGCAAATTGAGTCAAGGTAGGGGAAACCAAAACATAATTTGCATTCTATTATAAGTTTAGATTATTTGTTTGCAAGCATGAAATCTGAACTTTGATAAACAGTGCATGATTAAGAATTCCGAAAATTTGATATAAGAACTCAGAAATTTGAACTTCCGAACCTCATCTTCGAATGTGAACTTTGAATCAGAACTCAGAAAATCCGAAAATGTATTAATTACATAAAATATGATATGTTTAGCACTTACATTTGATTTGAGGCACATACGAACGAAACCCTAGATCCTATCAACCGTGTTGACGATACTTCAGCTTGACGCAAATTTCCCTCATTACGTAGGGGCTTGTTGCTCTTTCCGAAAAAGAGTTCATGAATGACGATAGTCAGTAGGGTTTCCCATCGGTGATACTCGTGCTCTCATGCTAGTATGTAGTTTGAGAGATTATGCTTAAGTTATAAATTTAAGACAAGAAGCATGCTTAATTAAGAATTTGAAAATATCAGATCATCAGATTTATTGAATCATCTTTTGGCATTCTATTTTAGAACTGGACTTTAGACATCAATGCATCTTTTGAAAATCATATCTGATCTGATTTTATCTTTGAAAAACCTTTACTTATGATAAAAATGCAAATTGATAAATTTCCTCTATTGAGCTTCGATGTTAACTCACCCCGACTATACGTCACAGGTGCTAAGACTAACCTGGGATCGAAAGATCTGGATTTGGAGGACTCCGACTATATTCCTGAGAGATTAGAGACCCCAGCAGAGGAATTTTTTCCTTGATCTGTATTCGTTCTTTTGGTACTTTTTGGTTTAGAAGTATTTTGAATACTGGGCCCTAGGCCATTGTTTTGTTTATTTCTTATATCACTTGAAGAACCATCATTAGGAACCACTATTTTAGGTGTTGGATTGGCCATCACCAGTGGTTCTTCCTGGTTTCTCAGGGTGATATATTATTTTGATATGATCTTTTGTCTATGATTATTTAGTTTTTCTTCTATTTTGTTCTTTGTTATGCTATCGACTTCCGTTTGTTTAAAGCTTATTGAGAAATCAATAAGTTGATGAATCGACCTTTCCTATACCTTAAGGATTGGAAAAGTCGGGTTGTCACAGTTGGTATCAGAGTTCGGCTCTATGTTCAAAGTCTTAGGACTAAGGGCATGATTGTTTCTTACAATCAATACTGATCTATTATTATTGTTCTTCAACAATGACAGATCAGCATGACTCCTCAGTTCAGAGGCAGAGGAGGCCGAGACGGGCCTAGAATGATTCGTATGGATGAGGTGCATGAGGACGTAGGTACCTCACGAGTGAGAGATGGAGTGACTACGGGCCCTAATGTAGATCCGTTGGGAACTGGTAGAGGTGGAGGAGGAAATGTTGAGCAAGTATTGGCAGGTTTGGTCACCAATATGGCTCAGCAGATTGCGGCAATGGATCGGCAGACAGACTTGCAGGCGGCCAGAAATCAGCCCGGGGGTTTTACAGAGTTCAGGAGGATGAGACCTCCTACTTTCTCGGGGCAGACTGATCCCATAGAGGTCGAGGGATGGATCGACAAAATGGAGAAAATCTTTGAGGTGTTGCAGTGCACCGCTGTTGGGAATGTGCGCTGGGCAACCTTCAAGCTATTGGGCGAGGCCAGTCCTTGGTGGAAATCTGTATGCAGGACTCGAGAGCAGGACTACCCCAACACTCCGTAGACTTGGGCAGAGTTCGTGGACACGTTCAACGATTAGTATTTTTCAAAGATCGTGCGAAATCAATGGGAAGTCTAGTTCATTAAGTTGGAACAGAATGAGATGTCGGTGTGCGAGTACGACGCGAAATTTGATAGGCTTGCATGATTCGCACCCTTACATGTGGCCACTGAGTTGATAAGGGCCCAGAAATTCCAGAGGAGCTTGAGGCCAAACATTCAAGAGAGGGTGTCAATGTGGGAGATGGAGACTTATGCGGGTGTCATGTCAAAGGCCCTCATTGGAGAGGAAGACATCCATAAATAGTATCTGAGGCGAGAACAAGAAAATAGAAATCGGTTTGGCCAGGGACAGTTGAGTGCGTCTGAGCAGGCGAACAAAAAGCCGAGGTTATCGAAACCTCCTCACTATCCTATTCAGCCATCGTATTCCAAGCCGGCTGTTACGTCAGGACCTGTATTTTCTTCATATCAACGACCGCAGAGTTCATCACTAGTGCGACCTTTCAAAACTGGGAGCACTACAGCGAATGGAGCTTCTGTGGCTCAGGGATCATCGCGGGGACCAGTTGTTACTCCTGTTCCTACTCCAACATGTACACAATGTGAGAAACCACATAAGATAGAGGATTGTTGAAGGAACACTGGAGGATGCTTCAGATGTGGACAGGTTGGTCATATGATTAGGGATTGTCTTGAGATGGACAAGGGAAAGACTACGTCAGCCTCTACACAGAAATCGTCGTGACCTACAGTTTAGGGTTGAGCCTACGCGGTGACTACACAGAATGCCCAAACGTCGAATGACGTGATCCAAGGTATCATTAAAGTTCAGATTATCAAATTCTTGCATTAGTTTATATTGATGATAATTGTGAGTTCATTAAAAAAACTTTTGAAAACTAAAATCATTGCATTTAATTAATGATAAAACTCTTTATAAAAGGTACCCTGGTTATGAGTCATGAAGGCGACTTGAGTAAAATAGAAGCATGGGTATTGATAGACCCTGGGTCTAGTCACTCGTTCATTACTCCTCTTTTCTTCGAGAAGTTGGGTATCATTCCCAAACCACTTGCTTTCATCTTGGATGTGAAGGTTCTTACGGGAAGCTCGGTGAGCACGGATACAGTGTGCCAGTCAGTGATCGTGATCGTGATCGTTGATGACCACGAGACAATGACCGACATGATTACGCTGAGCATGGACGGGTTCGACGTGATTCTCAGGATGGATTGGTTGTCAGCATACCACGCGAGTGTGGACTGTCTACGAAAGATCGTGACCTTTCGTCCTCCAAAGATGAAATCTTTTCAATTGTGCGGAGTTAAATCGAGTGTTGCGCCAATTATCTCAGCTATCCGAGCTGAGTGTATGATGAGAAACGGTTGCTGTGGATATCTTGCTTACTTGTAAGATTATAAGGAGAAAGATAGGGACATCGCGCTTATCATGGTTGTTAGTGAGTTTTTCAATGTTTTCCCTGAAGATTTGTCTGGATTGCCACCGGACTGAGATTGAGTTTGCGATCGACTTAGCTCCGGGTACAGAACCATTATCCAAGGCTCCATATCGGATGGTGCCTGCGGAGTTGAAAGAGCTCAAGGAACAGCTTCAGGAGCTGTTGGATAAAGGCTTCATTCGACCTAGTGTCTCTCCTTGGGGAGCGCCAATACTTTTTGTGAAGAAGAAAGATGGATCGATGCATCTGTGCATCGATTATCGCCAGCTCAACAAGATGACAATTAAGAATGGTTATCCACTTTCACGGATAGATGATTTGTTTAATCAATTGCAAAGTGTAAAGTTCTTCTCGAAGATTGATCTGAGGTCTGGCTATCACTAGTTCAAGATCAAGGCAGAAGATATATCCAAGACCGCGTTTTGTATGCGATATGGCCACTATGAGTTCTTAGTGATGCCATTTGGGTTGACCAATGCACCAGCATCGTTCATAGATCTAATGAACCGCGTGTTCAAGCCATATCTAGACAAATCTATGATTGTTTTCGTAGATGACATCCTCATCTATTCAAAAACCAGAGAGGCGCATGTGCAACATCTACGAGTGGCTCTTCAAATACTGAGGGACCATCAACTGTATGCCAAACTTAGTAAGTGTGAGTTTTAGCTTGATCAGGTCAGTTTTTTGGGCCGTGTCGTCTCTGAGTCAGGTATATCTATTGATCCTACAAGGATTGACTCCGTGGTGAATTGGGAACAATCGGCGACAGTTACAGAAGTCCGTAATTTTCTTAGTCTGGCAGGGTACTATCGGAGATTTGTTGAGGGCTTCTTAAAGATATCTGATTCGCTTACACAGCTTACTAAGAAGAATGCAAAGTTTGATTGGACAGAGCAGTGTGAGCACAGCTTTCAGGAGCTTAAGCGGTGATTGACTACAGCGCCGGTACTTGTTAGACCTTCAGGCAGTGGAGGCTTCGCAGTGTACAGTGATGCTTCTTATGGCAGATTAGGCTGTGTGCTTAATCAATACGAGTGGGTCATTGTATATGGTTCTAGGTAGTTGAAGGAACATGAAAGAAATTATCTGACGCATGATCTCGAGTTAGTAGCAGTTATCTTCGCCCTAAATATATGAAGACATTACCTCTACGGTGAGAAATTTGATATCTTCACCGATCACAAGAGTCTCAAGTACCTATTCACTCATAAGGACTGGAATATGCGGCAGCGAAAATGGATGGAGTTCTTGAAGGACTATGATTGCTTGATCCAGTACCATTCGAGAAAGGCTAATGTCAGTGCTGATGCTCTCAGTAGAAGGTCTTCAGCACAATTATCACATCTTGTTAGTCGGATACAGAGATGGAAGCTATTGGAAGATATGGCTTTGGACAGCTCATGGTTTAATGTGAAAGGCTCAGGAGCATTGATGGCTACATTTGTATCGCGCCTTACGCTCTTCGAAAATATCAGGAAGCTTCAGCTGACAGACGATGAGCTTATGGTGATTAGGTGAGATATGCTTAATGGAAGAAAGAAGAATTTCTCCATTCGAGCAGATAGGACCTTGTTGTTTTGAGATCGAGTATGTGTACCGACGAGTACCAAGCTTCGAGACACCATTTTGGAAGAAGCTCACAAATTGATATATGCCATACATCCTGGTAGCACTAAGATGTATCAGGATTTGATGAAGAGCTTTTGGTGGCGAGGTTTAAAACACGACGTCACTGAGTACGTATCTCAATGCTTGGTTTGTCAGCAGGTTAAGGTTGATCATCAGAATCCAACAGGGTTATTGCAACCTTTACCTGTACCCGAGTGGAAATGGGAAGCCATTTCAATGGACTTTATTCTGGGTTTACCGAAAACACTGAGGAAGAACAATGTCATTTGGGTCATTGTCGATCGGTTAACCAAGTCTGCTCATCTCCTACCGTACAATACTACGTATATCGCCAGTAGACTCGCGGAGTTGTACCTCAAGGAGATTGTTCGACTGTACGGTATACCAGCCAGCATTGTATCAGACATGGATCCATTGTTTACTTCGTAGTTTTGGCAGTGATTTCAAGAAGGAATGAGTTCTCGTCTCGACTTCAGCTCAGCATTTCACCCACAGATCGATGGTCAGACTGAGCGAGTGAATCAAATCATTGAAGACATGCTACGAGCTTGCATGTTGGATTTTGCTGGGTCATGGGACCAACACTTACCTCTGATCGAGTTTGCTTACAATAATAACTTCCAAGCTAGCATTGGTATGACACCGTTCGAGGCTTTATATGGACGACGGTGCAGATCACTGCTAAACTGGGAAGAAGTGGGTAAGAAGCTCATTATCGAACCTGAGATTGTAGAGCGTACGACCGAGACAGTTCGATTGATTCGCGAGAGACTGCGTGTCGCTCAGAGTCGTCAGAAGAGCTACACCGACCTCAAGAGGAGACATGTGGATTTTTAGGTAAACTTACATAAGTTTACGTAAATTAATCCTCTTATGTCTTCGAGTGATGAATTTGTCTCTAACACATATCTTTCAGGTCGGCGATAATGTGTTTGTTCGAATCTCGCCTACGAAAGGCATTATGCGATTCGGCAAACAAGGGAAGTTGAGTCTTTTGTACGTTGGTCCTTTTGAGATATTAGGCCGAGTCGGAGAAGTTGCATACCGAGTGGCGCTACCGCCGCAATTGTCCAGCATGCACAACGTCTTTCATGTTTTCATGCTGCGGAGATACATATGCGACCCGACTCACGTGCTTGATTACCAACCCATCGAGCTTCAGGATGGTTTGATGGTGATCAAGGACCCGATTTAGATTTTGGATCGCAAGGAGCAGATCCTACACACTAAGAGGATTCCTTTGGTTCTCGTACAATGGCAGAATCAAACATCAGAGGAAGCCACCTAGGAGCGAGAAGCTGAGCTCCGAGAATAATTCCCGAGCCTATTTGCTTGATTTTTTTGGGAAATTGTATATTGGATGTAAGAAACTTGAGAATTTTAAATGCACTTATCCTAGACTATACAATTTTTAGGGTACAATGTAATATTTTAATGTCTGTATCACTTTCCGTGTGACAACTTATATATTTCCTACTTCATAGAGGTATATAAATTTTCGAAAATTTATTTTTGCATGTGGGTGGTTACTCTCACTAATGAACCTGTGAATTAATCGGGCCAAATTTTATTGCTTTGGTTAAATTCATAAGCAAAAGTATGGTTTTGTACTTGCGTAAAAGTCGGGTTCGATGTTTAACATGAAAAGGCTCAAGGGAAGTCAATTCCGACCCAAAACAATGGACCCACCTCTCAAAATTTTGAAATTGGGAAGAAAACAGACTCTGAGAAATTCGAGGGTTGAAATTCAAAATGGAGGGTCGAAATTTCATGAACAGTGCAAGCCAGTTTGGGCAAAACTTTCAAGCCTGACAGGTTTTACCCAATTTGAGGGTCGAATTCAAATTCGACCATCAAATTGAAATTCGACCATCGAATTTGAATTCGAGGGTCAAATTTGTCGAGTATAAGTGGGGTTCTGTTTTGGGGTTTTGGCATTCGAGCATTTGCAAACAGAGGTTTGAGCTAGGATTCAACTCGGATTGGCATTGAGCTAGGATTGTAAGCATTGGAAACCAATTTGGGGGCTTTTCAGGAGGTAAAAACCCTCTTTCTTGTGGATTTATAAATTTATGGAATTTTTGTAAATTTGTGTTGGTTTCTTGCATTTTAATCTCATGGGACCAAAGAAACAAACCCCTGTTAGGGTCCCTACCTCAAAGAGGCCAGCTTCTAAGGTTGGTCTTCAAGCCGACCTCCACAGCCCCCACCGCAGTCGATTCAAACCCCTATGCCACCCATGCCCCCACAAATCCATGAACATCCCAGTGAGTTTTGGGGTATTAAGGGGTTTGCTGATGAGTGGATCTTCAATCCCGAGATCTTTGACTGGCAGGAAACTACGTAGTCGGCTTCTGATTATCTCGAAAAAGCCCAATTAACCTCTCTGTTGCGACCATTACACACTCACTTCTATCCTCGTTTAGTACGCTTATTTTATCAGCGTATGAGACGGGAAGACGGAAAGAAAATTTATACCACTCTTGATGGGCGTGACTACGCCTTTGATCTTGACGACATTGTCATGGCAATGCGATGCTCGACCACACACTCGACCACTATGGGTTTGGCTCCTCCCCGCCCTAAACCTGTCCCGGTTCATGAGGTCATCGCACAAATGACCCAAGGTCGTCATGGTTCAGGCAAAGCTATCACACGTTCTCAAATGCCCGACACGATGTGGATGTTGGATGTGATTTTTAAAGCAACCCTTTACCCTTTTGGGCATAAATCGGAACGCCGAGGTCCCATTCAGCAGATTTTGTTTTCTACATTTAAAGAACATTGGTTCAATGCCCCGGAAGTCGTGTTTAAGGGTATCATTAAAGCTTGTGAGAAGATGGGCAAGAAAGTTAAGATACCGACGAAGGGCATTCCATATGCTCGCTTGATTTCGGTGATAATTGAAAATTATCAAGCAAGACCAGCTTATGAGATTCCCCCTACTGAGCCACGGTCCACGACCAGTCTCAAACATTATAAATTGGTCGATTGGGGTAGAACCTACAATAAATTGGTTAAGGCTCCCAAAGGTGCGATGGTTCCTGATGAGGATGATGAGGAAGATGTCGATCACGCAGCAGCCAAGCCTGTTGCTCCTGCGACCGACCAGGCCCCACCGACTGATGTACTCACCCTGTCAGAGTTTACTCGTCAGATGACTTCTATGAGTTAGCAGATTCATACGCTGACTCAGCATACGAGCTCTATGAGCCGGGAGTTGGAGGTTCATGGCGGGGCTTTGATGTACTTGATGCAACATGGCTTTCCCGTTGACTATGCGACTTACATGGTAGATATATGAGCGTCGGTTCACCACCCTTCTATTTCAGGAGCAGGTCCCAGTGTCCCTACAGATGCGGGTGACGACGGCACGGATGATGATGGTGGGGACGATGACCAGGCTTCGGCTGGTCAGGTTGCTGAGGGAGAGGGTTAGATCAGCTAGTGTGCTGTTATGATTTTTTTTTTTGTCGTTTTTATGGATTGTACTTATTCTATGGATTATCTAGAACCTGGTGGTTCTACTTTTACTACTTTTTATAAATTTTAGTTTGATATCTTTTCATGGTTCAACCTGTTCTTTTGTATATATATTTTTTTGCGATCTATGGGTGCTTGGCATAAGGATATGTGGTTACTTCTTCTTATGGTTATTTTGCTTTGCCTTTGGTTATAGCTTCTGGCCTCACATATGATTGTGACTTTGGTTCCTTTGCTTTCTGCTTCAGTATTTTTATAATTTTGTGTTTCGATCTACTCGACCCTATCACCTAGATCACATGTTTTATATACTTTGTGTTTTGATTTATACACCATACGTCACGGTGAGGTTGTTTCCTGGCACGTGGCACTTGGGGTGTAGGCGTCCATGTACGGATGCAATCCACTATGGCCCTTCGGGTCCACATGCAGTACATCCAGGTTACTACGGATCTCATCCCTTGACTTGCGTGCCCTGTGAGGCCATCGCACTGTGAACCATGTTTTTCTATTAATTTTAGTTTTGTGGTTTGCGTTTGCATTCCAGCTTTGTGCTACGAGTGGGTTTTCTTTTCTAAACCTGCTAGTGTGCCTTTTACATTTTTGAGGACGAAAATTCTTAAGGAGGGGAGAATGTAATATCCCTGATATTTTTAGACATGATTTCGATTATCTCGGTATGCATGCCTGAAAAATTTACTGGACGAGTCCGAGTTATTTGGGTAGCTTAGGGTATGATGAGAGATGTGGTCAAAGGATTTTTTGATTCGGCCAAGGCAGCCTCAAAAATCGAGGAGCTAGCACACATACACATATGATAGTTGCGGAGTATAGTGAGGGAGCACCAACTATAGTGGTGAGGTTTAACTCACTAAAAAACTAAGGTGTTTAAACGACACTTGTTATTAAGGCAATTTTTGGTAGCGATAAGACTAATAGCAGCAGTTTTTAGTAATGACAGGACTAATAGCAGCAATTTTTGTTAAAAAATTTATCGATAATAGTCTTATTTTTTGTAGTGACTAATAAAATCCAACCCACACCTTGTAAAGACAAGGGTGTGAAACAACATGGAAGATGATAAAGATCATTTTACACCCCAATCCTTCATAAAATGGATCTTCACACCATCATCTTACCATTAAACAAATAATTTTTAATTACACATGACACAGATGCCAAAAAATACCCTAAACTCACATTTGAGCATGTTTTTAATTAACAAATGTTTTAGCGCCATGTGTGTCATGTGATTTTAAGGCCATGTTTTAAAAATCCGTGTCGCATGAAATAAAATATGACCATCTAATAGTACCTAAATGTCTCAAAATTAGGGTGAAAAATGATCTTCATTGTCTTGATTTCAATTAGTCAATTAGAGTAAAGAGGTACCCACTGTGTCCCAAGTATATGGAACAACAAGAGGTACTCACTGTGTCCTACTCAAGGATCAAAATTTCGGCTGAAATGATCGAAATTTCGATCGAAATTATCAGTTTCTATCCCCACCTAAAAGATAATTTGGACCGAAATTTTGGTATTTTTGTATAAGACCCAAAATTTCGGCTTTTGGTCCCCTCCCAAGTACATGGAGCAACATCTCCAACTTTACACATGTAAAACCTTCAATCATGCAATGTATGTTGAGCATTAATTATTTGCCCAGCAGGTTGCAACGTGGCACTTGTAAGGCTGAAATAAAATGTACTTTTTCGGTGCTAAGTTGCTGCCAGTTGGCATGCAATCAGTGTACTGTAAATAAAGACCACTCGACGCTACAGCCAAACTTAGGCCACTTCATGGAACGACGCTTCCAGAGTTGGTAGAGTACGGGTTTCTGTTCGGAGTTAAATCCGGAGGGTACCGGCATAGTAATAAGTTTCTCCGAAATTCAGTCACACGAAACTTTCGGTGAAAGCTGGGTGATTTCTTAGAAAATGGCAAAATTTCTTTAATTTTATTGAAATTAAAACTTTTTTAATATAAATTGACAAATATTTTATAATTTTAGTCATTTTTAAATAATAAATAAATTTTATAGATATTAAATATCAATATATATTTTTTGAACTCCCACAAATTCCTATGAAACTTTTTTAAATTTTCTGAAATGACCCGAGATGACCACCTATTGAAATATTTTCAAACACAAAATTTGTCGCTATGGGAATCGGTATTTTCAGGGTACCATTAAATTTACCTAGTAAATCTTTGAGTTCACTTACGCTGAAATCTGTTGACTATTTTGAGATGTTAAATTTTTTAAATATATAATTAAAAATTATTAAAATATAAAAATCTAAACTAATTTTTATAAAACAAAGAGATTCCTTCGAGATGTCCCCCACGAAACTTGTAATTACAAATTTCCACTATGCATGTAATCTTACAAATATTGAACCCACTTCCATTTCTACTCCGGAATTTTCATATTGGATGCCGGAACTCGCTAGAACACGGTAACCTTTCACCTGATTTTGTGAATGTCGCAATCGGTATTCTTTGTTATTGGATGATGGCTCGACCACATCGTCTGCAAACCTCACCTTCTTCCTCGAGCGATTTTTTTCCGTGCCTATTAAGTCGTCGTAAATATCGGTTAATATTTTATGACAATAAAAATATTTGTAAAGAAGGTGAATCTAGGTCAAATTTGCCAAATGCAACCTAGATTTCTGTGAACCTCTCAAAAGTTGACTGATTTGGCTGCCTGATTCATCCATGCAGACCTGTGTAGGTGTGCGGACAATGGGTGCCTAATCTCAGCTCAAATTAGATTATATTTGAGCCCAAAAGGCAGCCACTCGGTTCAATCTTTTTTAATTTGTGGTTTGAGATTGACCAGGCATCCTAGGGAGCTCATAAAGTCCACACGCTTTTCAAAGTCCACTAGCACCCACCGGTTTGATCAGATCGGAGCTTACCGAGTTAGACCGGATCAGTTCCACAAAAATAATATTATTTTTAATTATTTTTAAAATATTAAAAATAATGAATTCAACTCTGTCTTATATATCAATGTACTAAATATTAATATATATTAGAAGTGTTGACTACTTCAAAGCACCTTTTATAAGATTTATAATTATATTAGAACTTTGTCTTTTGTTTTTTCTAAATTATTTAAGTGAAGCAGATAAGTTTCAAAACTAATTAAGTAATAGATATTTTTCAAGTTAGTTTAATTTCAAAAATAAAAAATTTTAAAGTAGAAATAGGTATATCTATATAAACCGGTTCAATTTTTTGTGAACCGGTGAATCGAGCGGTTCACGAAAAAATTAGGCAGTTCACTGATTGGACCAAGGGAACTAAAGCTTTTTCTTTATTTTAAATCGAACCAAGCTCACTAGGCTCCCAGTTCCAGTTGAACTGGTTCAGACCCGATTCGGCTTTTAAATCACTGATACCCAAGGTATCAAAAAGGGTATCAGTTTGCCGAGGACCGATACGACTCGGCCGAAATCAAGACATATCGGCCTATACGATATCCGATACCCGAATTGGGATATTAATACGTATCAGTCGATATTTTATACCTTGCTGATACCCACATAAAAGATAGCGACATTTTTTTCTACACAAAAATTAATATGTGAAATCTAGCAAATGTTTTATACTATATGATACCCATTTAATAGTAAGTACTGCACAATTTTTTTATGGATGAAAACCAGTGACAGACTTAAATTAGAGACCATGGAGACTATTTTTTGTTCCAATCTTCCTCATAATAGATCTTAAGATAATTGTGTGCCTATCGGACGGTTAGATGTTGATGCACATGGCACACATCTCCACAAGTGACCTCGAATAAACATATGATAGGTGCGCCATGATCTTAAAATCTATAAAGAGCAAGAGTGGAACAAAAAAAAATCTCTATGGTCTGATTCAAATAAGTCAATAATTTTCATTCATAAAAAATTTAGCCATACTATTATTTATATTGAATGGTTTATATAGTTCGAAATTGGACTATGCAATTCCCAAAAAATTATTTTATGAAAACAATCTATTCACTGCTATCTTGCTCTACAAGGCACTTAAAACCATTTACATGGAAATTGGACCATCTGATTGGCGTTCCTCTATGTAAATATAAAATTTATCTTGTAAGTGAAGAAAGGATTTGTGCGGGCATCACTAGCGTCAAAGATAGAACCAAAGAAAAGGCTTTTACACTCATAAATCATGTAAATAGCTGACTTCCACATATGTCAAGGCTCCTGCAAATCTGTGCAAGCGAGCATTTAAAACGATTTTGTGGCTAAAAGGCTTTTTCGAAGAAAATAATACGAAACCTTAACATTTAATGTGTTCTTAACAAATCATATTTACTCAGAAAAAAAATACTCTAATAAATTAAAAAAATAAAAATAAAAAAGGAAACAGGCGCACCTAATTCGAATTCGACCTTCTTCATGAAATCCGTTACGAGACGCTTATGGACTTGAAGAGCTACGAATGCGACGCCTCCCGAAACTGCTACAACCGCCATGAACGCAACTCCATTAGAGCTCGCCATCTTTTCTGAACCCAAAGTTGAGGAGCGGAAAGCGAAGAGGGAAATAAGGGTGAACGCAATTTAATACATGCGAGAAAAACGTTATCACACAAAAAAAAAATACATGCGGGAATCGGCGTACACGCTATTGACTATCTCGGGGGGACCACCAATTTTCTTCATATTATTGACCGAAAATACCCTTGGTCAATTTGTTGACCAAGTTGCATAAGGGCAATCGATTTTTACGAAGGGCTGCCTTGCCCTTAGGTCCAAGCAAGCTGGTGCTTCTGAGATTCGGCTAACCTTATTTAGGAAGTGTAGAGGACAAATTTTATGCGCATACAGCCGCCTACACTTTGTCCTCAAACTCTGTCCTCCATTTATAATTTTTCATATTTGATTAAGTTAAAATTACGTAAGCATCCCGAACACCAGATGACTTGGTTCAAGGTTCACCTTTTTAGGGCACACGTTATAAGGTTTCATTCTGCGTACTTGGAGGTGAAAAACTTATCGGAAAATCGGAAACTGATGAAACTGAACCGAAAATTACTAACCCGAAATTGAACTGAAACCGATCCAAAACCAAAACAAGTTTTAGATCGGCTCGGTTTCAATTTTGAATGCCAGAAATCGAAAACTAAAAATTGTTAACAACACATAAAAATCAAAAATTGAAACTGACATCGAAATTGCTTTAAAAAAAATCGAATTGAACGAGCTCGGTTCTACCAAAAACCGACCCAGACTTGCCTCAAGTCTCAGGCCCACCCTGCACAGACATGCCCGGGCCGTACCTACATCATTACTGAAAGCGCTTAAGTCTGAAAACCATTTAAACCCATTTACTGCTTGGAATCCATTGATGGAGATCGTTTTTCACCCTAATCTTTCACAAAAGGGATCTTGAGACCATGATCTTATTATCGTATGGTAAGGGTTTTATTTCACGTGGCATGCATAGATCCTCAAAATGTCCTAAAATTATGTTTCAATATCATGTGAATTTAGAGCCACTTTTTTAGAATTTGTGCCACGTGGAATAAATAACTGACCGACACGCTTATGGTGCCAAGCATGGGTCAAAATCTCGGGTTACCGATACGTATCGTCCGAGCTCCAAAACGATATGTATCGGACGATACGTATCGGGATCGTCCGATACCGAATGATACATTCAATGTATCATTCGGTATCTGTCATACAACTGAACGATACGGTACATTGAATGTACTGTATCGTTCAACTCCAATACCGATATGTATCGTCCAATACGTATCAGTATCGGACAAATTTTGATCCATGGTGCCAAGTCTTATATCAAAAAGTCAACAAATTTGAGTGGGTTTCACATGTCGTCGCTTTCAATAGTGATGTAAGCGCAAGTATATGTACTCATTAAAGGATCAAAATTTTGGCCGAAATTCAGTTTCAGTCCCCACTGAAATGATAATTTGGATCGAAATTTCGGTCCAAATTTGTATGGGACTAGAAATTTCAGCCAAATTTTTTATTTTCAGCCGAAACTTCAGTTTAAATTTTTGGTTTTAGTCAAGCTCGAAACCGAAAATTCACCCGAAATTTTGATCTAGGTACACATATAAAGGAGTCATTTGTTGCACATGAGAAGTTAGCCCTTTATATGGTTTAAAAAGAGATTTTATATTTTTGGAATTGTAATGTGAAAACACCATCAAAAGTCATCTATGGTATAAAGATCTTTGTCAAAGATAGACACAAAACGAGATCTCTATCACATGATTCATTGCAGTCACGTGTCTAATCATATTACCCTTTGACGGCATTGAATCATAATATGAAAATTATAAATTATAGTAGATAACTTAGATGGTATTTTCATATGAAACAAGTGACATTTCGGAATTTTTTATTTTTATTTTTTATAGATATTCTATTATTTTTTAATGACATAGGGTTTCCCAAAGTTTGGGTTTACACTAATCTCTCTCGCTCAAGAAGATTTGTATAGTACAATTTTATCATTGGCCATCTTCCACCTGTTTTTTAAATGGGAAGGAGGGTCTTTCCCCTCAAATAATTAATTTGGTCTTAGTGTCCTACGACTTAATATATTAGTCACGTCACTTATAGTAAACAAACAATTTCATAAAACAGATTTTAAAATCACGGGCCTATCATCAAACGATCAGTCCTTAATTTCATGTCATTGCAAAGAGTAAACGTGAATCATGTTTGGTGATATGTCATAATCACGTTCACTTTTTTAGATGTGTGTCACATGGATGGAACCACGTGTGGGCGAATGCGTGTGAGCGCGGGCACTCAAAACCCGCAAAACCCAAAAGATAAACCCTCTCTCCTACCTCAGAGAACCCTCTCTCACATCCTTTTTTTTTTTTTTTTTTTTTTTTAATCTTCTGAAAGGCCTAAAGCCTTCTGACATCTTCTCTCCCTATTTGACACGCTCTCACTCATCCTTCAAATGGTTTTACATCAATTAATTTTGTCGTCAAGCCATGGGAAATGCACATTTATTTATGTACAAGCTCGTTCGTAAAAATTCACTTTACTTGAAGTATTTTGAGTGGGATCATTAAGCTAAGGACACAATTCTCCATTGATGGATTCAAAGTATGAGTCATCCGCACCGTCAAAATGATAGATCATAAGCGAAAAGACATGGGCTCAAAAATCAAATTTTTTGGAAGGTTTTAACCATCCGATTTGTACATTCTAATATCAACTATTGTGTTTAGTTTTAATGACTAGTATTCAAATTTGCCAATTTGATGGTTCACATTCACTTATGGACATACTTCTTTGGCTAAAACATTTTCCAACAATGAATTACCTCTTAAATCATTTAGATCGATGTCAATGGCATATTAAGAAACCACACTTTAATGCTGTGAAATAAAAAAAAATTAATTTAGCATTGGTAGTTTGGTACATCGATAGGAAACCATACTTTAATGGTGTGAAATAAAAAAAAATTAATTTAGCATTGGTAGTTTGGTACATCGATAGAAAACCATACTTTAATGGTGTGAAATAAAAAAAATTAATTTAGCATTGGTACATGGTTTAAACACCATTTAGTGTTTAAACGTCCATCATAAGCCCTTATCCCTTAGCTAATTCGAGATCCCAAATGAGCTTTGACAGGTTGTGCCGAATTTAACAAAAAAATATGATAGCGTTATTTACACCAGTTAAACTAAAATTGTGAAGAATGTACACAATTCCATCATAAAAATTTGATGACTGTCTTGAATCAAATGATGGAGATGTTTTTCATCCCAATCTTTCATACAATAATTCTTGAATTCATGGCGCACCTATCAAACGATCATATGTTGATTCCACGTGACAAACATACCCAAAAGTTATCGTTTGATAGATATGCCCATGATCACAATCATTTTTGGGGATGTGTGTCATGTGGAATCACGATCTGACCGTCTAATAGATGCACCGTGATCTCAAGATCCATTGTGTAGAAGATTGAGATGAAAAATGATCTCCATCGCCTGACTCAAGCCGATCTAATTTTTATGGTGGAAAATGAAAATGTGTGTGTTCTTCATAGGTTTAATGAGAATAAATAACGCTACCCATATTTTTATGAGTATCTTTGTTCGCACTTACTTGCGAAACCTACTGCAACCCATTGACATCTTCAGATCAAACAATGCAGATTATTTTCTAGGCCAATCTTCCACACAATGTGGCACCTATTTCAAGGATCAAATGTCACATAACTTAGAAAAGATCGATAAGGTATCACTCAAAAAATTTAGGCATGATCCAATACATATCCCCCATTGAAATAAGGTGCTCAAATTCAATGCATCAAATCGTGTCGGTGTTATTCTGTCAGTGACCCATCAAATTGTAGACACCCATTTTCGGTCTGCCTAACTAAATTGACGTGAAATTCAAGTTATTTGAGGCCCCGGACACACATTAACAGATTGTGAAAGCTTGTAATTACATGCGCCCCGGCTGAATGAAAATTCTGGTTCCGCCACTGGTCACATATAATGAATATCTGACCGTTTGATGTTAGGTTCATGATCTCAAAGCATATTATGGAGAAGATTGAAAAGTTAAAAAAATTCTATCCATTGATTTAAAGAAATTAACATTTTTTACTTTGACTAACTGATGCATCAATATCCTAAGAAGTGTGGCAGTAGTAGTAAGTAGTAACACCAGCCATTAACTAACGGATAAAAAGATCGGTGGGCGTCCCGTGAGACACTTTACGTTCATGTGACAAGTCATCAACCCAGGTTGGGACTTTAGGGATGAGCATATGCATGGTCAAACCCTCTTATTAAAATAGAATTAGGTTAAGATAAGATCATAGTGATAAATTTCACTAAAATTTGGCGAAGTTTTGCAAAATTCGCCGAAAAGGGGTCAAACGAAAATTTCGGTAATTTTCAGTAATTTTGGTATTTTTCAGTGAAATTTCAGAAATTTTGGTATATTTTATTTTATGTTTATGCTTATTTATTTATTTTTAAAATATGTTAGTAATTTAGTATATATTGTAGTAATTTTTTAAAAAAATATTAAAAATATTATATATATATTTTTAATCCCCGAAACTTTTCTAAATTTTTTTCAAAAGGTATCGAAATTAATCCGAAGTGTACCGAAAGGATCCTCCACCGAAAACGAAATTTGTCACTATAAATAAGAATGCATTAAGTTTAATTAATATTAAAATTGTTAATTAGTATTTGCATGTTGAAACATGTGTACAGTGTACTTTGTGAATTAAATATATTTTCAGATTTTTTTTATGGAATCAGAGTCGCCGGATCTAATCTTGGTGTGAAGCCAACTATGGTCTTAGATTCTCTCTCTCTCTCTCTCTCGGAATGTCAATGAGTTGGGCTTTAGCCCGAACCCGATTAGGTCTGATTTGGCTTGGATTTGTGCTTAAATAATAAATCTGTTGAACTTAACCTGTCTTGCGACTAGCCAAAGTCCTATTGTATTAAAGGAAAAGGCCGTGCTTGACCGAATCTAGGCCGACCCAAGCCCGATTTAAGTTTGAGCTTAAATGGAAACCCAAGCCCAAAATCACTCAGGCCAAACTTGGTTCATCTCTCTCTCTCTCTCTCTCTCTCTCTCTCTCTCTCTCTATATATATATATATATATATATATATATCAAAAGTACGATTAGAACTGCCGGCCCATTAATAGCGCTCTCTCTCTCCCTCTCTCTCTCTCTCTATATATATATATGGGTTAATTGCATTGCAGTCTCTATATTTCTCTGATATTATATGTACGTCCTTATATAAACTGGTCATAATTTGAAATTTATTCAAACATTTGGATGTCTTATGTACACAGGCCCTCATGAGAATATGTACGTCCTTATACTGGTCATAATTTGCTCTGATTTGGCTTGGATTTGTGCTTAAATAATAAATCTGTTGAACTTAACCTGACTCGCGACTAGCCAAAGTCCTATTGTATTAAAGGAAAAGGCCGTGCTTGACAGAATCTAGGCCGACCCAAGCCCGATTTAAGTTTGAGCTTAAATGGAAACCCAAGCCCAAAATCATTCAGGCCAAACTTGGTTCAACTTTTTAGTCGGGCAAGGTTCAGCCCTATTTTTTGGATAAGAAATATGCAGGCCTATCAAAAGCACGATTAGGACCGCCGGCTTATTAATATCTCTCTCTCTCTCTCTCTCTCTCTCTATATATATATATATATATATATCAAAAACACGATTAGAACTGCTAGCCCATTAATAGCGCTCTCTCTCCCTCTCTCTCTCTCTCTCTATATATATATATATATATATATATATATATATATAGGTTAATTGCATTGCAGTCTCTATATTTCTCTGATATTATATGTACGTCCTTATATATACTGGTCATAATTTGAAATTTATTCAAACATTTGGATGTCTTATGTACACATGCCCTCATGAGAATATTTGTAAAAGAAAATTAAGGCAATGCATTACTTCTCCTGTATGGTTGAGTTAACAATGAGAACCTTTATGCCCATAATGTAAAAAGATTATGTTTTTACCTTTAATTTTTTAAAGGTGCTATCACATAGGATATTGCCATAACACTTAAAGAAAAACTAACTTAAATTTTGATGGCTTCTATTATTTGCAAATGGAAATCTCCAATTAATAGTTGCATGATATGCACCTACATATATTACTAAATTTGTCGGATGGCAATGGTTTATTAGGTTGGTTGCGATCATCTTGGTTTGAAATGAATTGCAAAATAGCTGGATCAAATCTTTATTAATATTTTATTAATTAGAGATTAATAAAGGAAACATACCCCAGTTGGTAAAAACTCAAGGAAGTGATAAATGGAGGAGATGAAAGGTAGGTAAAAACTTGAATGAGTTAAAGTTTATATTTACTTTGTCGTAGAGTAGTTGGAACTTAGGTATTAAAACCCTATGTGAATGTGTTTTTACAAAAGAAGGGTAAATCTAATATTTTCATTAAATAAATCATACCTAGTTACGTGAATAGAGTAGTTGGGCTACGTTGAGTTACTGTAGGACTCCTATGCATAAGACATCCAAATGTTTGAATGAATTTCAAATAATTAAAAGTGCAGGGACTTGCATATATCAGAGGAACGTAAGGATGGTGACCATCCTCCAAGATACACATGGAACAGATTAGGTCCATTGGGAGCCGGATAGGTCTTCCAATGGAGGACGGTGACCGTCCTTAAAGATACACATGGACGGTATAGATCAATATTGAAAAAATAAATAAAAAAACTTTTTAAACCCATAAGTCAAAGTTTGACGGATTTTATTGGACACATTTCAAGGTTAAAAAAAAACCGGTGGAGATGAATTTTAAAAAAAATATATCAAAAATGATCTAAGCAATACACCCGGGCTCCACGTGGCATCGAAACAATATTTTGAGTGCCACGTGGAGTTCTACGTGAAAGCTTGAAAGACGGTGACCGTCATCCTATGGACGACGGACACCTTTTCTTATATATATATATATATATATATATATATATATATATATATATATATATATATATATATATATATGGCAGTTAATTTACTTAAATGGACCTCATTCTTATTTATCCTCATATCTTATCTTTTTTTTTTTTTTTTTTTGAAAGGAATTAGGCTGCATATCCCCCTCTTGTTGTTTTATTTTTTAATAAGGGGAGGATGACCAACAATTATGGCCGGCTTAACATAACCTGAAGATCTAGACAAAAGTCTTGTAATATATATATATATATATATATATATATATATATATATATATATATATTTATTTATATATATTTTTTTGTGCTAAATAAATATTACACATAAAATATATTTTAATCTCAATGCACTTTCAAAGTAATCAATTATTTTTTACTATATTGCCTTCAAAACTTTGGTGGGTTCAAATAGAGGTATCCTATTTATATCGTGTGATCTGTTTGTACTTAGTTAGATCTGTGCATCATAAGTTTGCATTGAATAGAAAATTGTTATTAGAGTCATCAAGTCTGTAAGAACAATAGGTTCGGGTTGCAAAGGAAGATAAAGATTAGAATTAAAATATACGCAGATCTGATTTGAGGTACGTTAAATATTATTGTATTTAAATCGAGATTTGCCTCTATCACTATGATTTAGTGGTCACCAATAAGCTATTGGTAAATCGGTTTCAAGATACAACGAATCGGTAGTGTATCCGTGTGATCAAATTTGGTGAATCTGATCATGCAATCAAAATATCAAAAAACGAAAGCGGAACTCTGAGAAGGAAAAACTTTTAAAATACGAGAAGAAGAAAATAGAGAAAAATGTAGTATCTCAAATGAGGGTCTCGAGACCCTTTTATAGATAAAATAGGTGTAATCAAACAAACATATCCGTTGTAGATAACTGAACGGTCGAATAAGACATATTCGTTTAAAAATAATTGAACGATTTAAATTTAAACGGGCAGTTACATATTTGTACAAAAGTTTAATTAAATTACTGTATCGCCACGTGCCCGTGCTCGTCCCGACTCGACTCAGCGCGCGCGTGTGTGACTGATGGAGTGCATGGCGATGAAAGCTACAAAATTCGGTGCTGCCTGGGTAAAGGCTATAAGCCTTGAGCTAAGACATTAATATATAAGCCAAATCCAAAATTGAGTTTACACGATGTGGGAGAAATCTCAACTTCAAAAGCTTGTTTTTTAAATCCTTTACAATATCCAACAAAGTCAGGTTCTCATGACGAGCACAAACCCTTGACACGTCATATTAGGATTCAAATCACGTTGAGGAGCACATAATCTAATGGCTTCTGATAAGGTGTTAACATTGGTACCTGAGCCATTAGATCTAATCGTTTGATATGTGAGCTATGATCTAACGAATTAATTAAACAATAAAATTGAGCCAAAAAACAATTTTCATCTTCTAATTCAAGAAGCAATAATTTTTACATGTGAAAATTGTGGCTGTTGAGACCAAATCTTCAATTACAAATAACGATACCTTATCTTTCATGCAATTGCACTCTCAAAATTATATAGTAAATTTTGTCATATCTCTAATTAGTAAGTTGGGTAAGTTATAATACCTATGGATTTGTGCCTTAATGGGTTTTATGTGTAAAAAAAGTGATCACGGAGACTAATATTTTTTATTAGCAAATAATAATACTATCAGCTTGCAATGCGTACAGATTTATATGGTAAATTTTGTAATTATCTCCAATGAGTAATTAGTGTATTCAAGGAAGGTTAAGATATATATTACTTAATCTTTAGGGATGTGTGCCATTTAAAATTAACATCTGACCGCCTAATAGGTGATGATCTAAAGATCAGTTCGGTGAATGAATATGCCAAAAAATGATCTCCATCATTTGATTCAAGGAAGTCAACAATTTTTTTATGTGTAAATATTATGGTTGCGGGAGACCCAATCTTGACTTGTAAACAATTTTATTCTTAGCTTTTATACAATAGCAATTGTACTTGCAGATTTCTATGGTGAAAATAGCAATTCCCACCTGTTTTCGGAGTAAATATCACCTAATTTTAACGGATGAAAATTATTGACTAATCTAAATCAAACGATAGAGATTGTTTTTTGTGCCAATCCTTCCCTCCAATCGATCTTAAGACTATGGTGCGGCTATCAGACAATTATGTGTTGGGTCTATATAGCACACATTTTCAAAAGTGAATGCCAATTTCTTTTCTCATGATCTAGATCACTTGGTGCGCCAAGGTCTTAAGATCTATTGTGGGAAGGATTGGAACCAAAAAAAAGGTGTTAAGTCAAATGATTTTCGTCCGTGAAAAACTGTGTTGCCCTAGCAGTAAGCATAAGAGTTAACTCGGACTGAGTCGAACCGTTGGAAAGATTTGAGTGGAGATGACAAAAAAACAACTCAAGGGGTATTTTAGTAACTCTGTAAAGGACAGGTTAGTCAATAAAAATTCATTTATTTCAGATCCAACCAATTCTCTGTCCAATTTCAACTGCCCGCGCTTCTAGAAGCCGTTTCAAAAAAAATTCAATGCTGGCTTACGTATAGGCTGACACGTAGCAGTGTTTCATAGTCTGTGGGACACGGCGCTCCGAAAGATTCCCCAATTCCGTTAGAATGTTAAATTTTGTATACGGTGACATCCCACTATCTGCTGTGCACGGGTCATCAAATTTTGCATCCCCCACTTTATCGATTACGCATTGTAACTAACTTCAGATTCGGCAATCGTTCGCTGGATTGTGAAACTGGGGAAAAATTCGCAGAAAATCTAAAAAACCTTTAGAATTATAAAACCTCGTAGAATGCAAGTCAGCATTCAGCATTTGAAAGAGGGGATGTGGAAGTGTAATAATCTTATATCGGATAGGGAAAAGTCCGGATAGCTATATGTGATTGCGCACGCAACATGTCATAACGCGTTTTGGGTGAGGACTTAAGCCCATGCCAGAAACAAAATCAGGGCGGGGACCTAAGCTCAGAACTGGATAATATTGTGGCATGTAGGTCTAGGTCTTTCCAGAAAGTAGGAGAGTTTTGGGATTGAATACTTTTGCCTTTAATTTGATGTTCGTACTTCTTAAATCAGGTTCTCATATTGATTGGTTTGAATTAGATGATGGAGATCGTTTCCCCTTCTTTTACACAATAATTTTGACATCATAGTCAGTTTTTGTTCCATGTGGTTCGTATGCATCTAAAAAAGTAACTTGAAAATCTGGCTTAGTTGTGATGTATGCCGTGTGAACTATCAATCAGTTTTTTTTTTGGTTGTGTGTCATGTGGAATAAAAATTGACCCATAATGTTTTCTGATAATGTTAATATCAATTGTATGAAAGATTAAAGGGGGCAAAAAATGATTAAAGGCAATTACTTATTTTTAGCATAGACATCAAAGATTCGACCAGTGTCACAAAGCAAGCTCGTAGGCCTATTAGACCCATAGTCACCAAAATTCACCCAATGTGTAAAAGATTTACGAATAATTCACGAATTTAAGTTTCTACAAATTCATCATAAACTTTTTTTTTTTTTTTGATAACTTGGGTATTCGGGCCTCTTAGAGCCCCCGCCTAATCCCAGGGGCACATGCGCACCCTAAATTCAGCACATGTCGGGTCAATACAGGATGTAAACCCCTAAGGTGGCCTCAGGGGGGGAGGAGATTGGAACTCAGGTCTCCTGATTTTGGAAGCAGGTACCTGGCCAGCTCGCCTAACCCCGTGAGATTAATTAATCACAAGCTATATTAGCATATTCTTTAAAGATTTATGTTTTTAAAAAAAATCATGAAATTTGTTAGTAATTCATTAATAATTCATTTTTTTTTTTTTAATTTTGATTTTAATTATTTTTTTCCATTTTTTTTTTGAACTTGCCGAAGTTTGTCGGATTTTTTGGAGTTTGAACCTTGCCGAATTATTTCCGAACTTTGGCGACTATGGTTAGACGGGATCAATTCAAACTAAAAGCAAGCTACATGGGCAGTAACAAACCAATGATACTGATGAGCTAGTTTACAATGAGTGTCCACCCATTAGGCCCGAAAAGTTTAGAGCCGAACTAGAGCCTGGTTCAACATGTTAGAATCGGGTATACTTGATCCTAACTCAGCTCAAGCTCAGCTCTTCGAGTGCCCTAATCACAGACAGTGGCGGAGCTACGTTGTCCAATGGGGGGTCCCGGGATCCCCCATCACTAATTTTTTTTCTTTTAAAGTCTTTTATTAATTATTAATCGACACGTTGCCCACAAGATTTATTAATTATTAACCGACTCTCAAAAATCTCTCTCTCTCTCTCTTCCTAAAATCCCAAATCGGTACTCTCTCTCTCTCTTTCCAAATCTCAAACCCATTCGACACTCTCTCTCTTCCCAAATCCCATACGCAGCTGACACACTCTCTCTCTCTAAAAGAGTACTCCAAACTGAAGAAGCTAAGGTACTCTCACTTTCTGAATAAAATTTGTTATTTAACGTTTGTTTTGGTTTCTATGCGAGCATTTATACTTATCGTCTGAAATCTACCTTCTACAATTCACTGATTATGGTCTGATTTCAATGATAAAAATCTTGTTCTTACCCTCTATTTCTTGATTCACCTACATAGAATTGTTGTTATTAATTTATTATGATAGAAATTAGAAATTTTGAATTATTAATAATTATGGGCATTCAATCTTTCAAATTTCTAGTCTAATTGATCGATTGGTTTCAGAAAATTTTCCCAATAATTTCTTCTAATTCAGCAATCTGTGAATTTTTATTTATTTTTAAATGCATTAAAACTTAAAAGACATAAAAAGTGATTGTTAGTTATTTTTTTATCAATATTGCAAAATATGATCTATCACTTCGATAGTGCAGTTACCCCCATCTTAAACCATGATGGTATACGATCATTTAAATATTATTTTATTGTTTAAATGACGATCACGAGAGTCGGTCACTTATATATATATATATATATATAAAGCCCTAAGGCCTAATCTATAATGTTTCTTATATCCTAAAGCCCTAATTCATATAATTTTTATTAGAATCCTAAAGCCCTAATTTCTACAAATTTGTTTCCTATGCTGCTTTATGAGACTTATTTATTGCCCAATTATTAATTTTTTACACTCATATGAGTAGGGTCTTATATTTATGTTATTATGAGTCTAGAGTCTCAAGTACGTCATAATTATTGAGTATGTCAATGTGTTAAGTAATAAGTTTTACATATATAATAAGTCAGTGTTATCTGCTCTTTTGAGGTTCTTATTATCTCTTCTTGATCGCCGAGACAATTATGTCATTGCATAAGTATTTGAAAAGTTTACCTCCCGATTCATCTTTTACTTCAAAAAATGATAATCGTGATTCACCTGATGATCAAGTTCAACCTAGTTCAAAGCGAAGTTGTGTTGAGGTTAATTTAACAAATCTTCCAGCTGATCCTAGATTACATACTCGAATTTCAGAGTATCATCCTAATGAACAGGATTCAATTCAAAGAGCATATCTGTTAAAGAGTCCTTGCCAGCCTCGTAAACATACTTTACTTCAAACGATGTTAGATAAGCCAAGATAGTTCAATGTTGATTGGTTTAATGAATATGAAAGTTGGTTAGAATACAACGTAGAGAAGGATGTTGTGTTTTGCTTATATTGCTACCTTTTTAGAGTCGATACTGCCATTGGAGTTCAAGGGGGTACTGATTGTTTTATGATTAATAGATTTCAAAATTGGAACAAGAAAAGTAAATTAAAAAAATATGTTGAAAAATCTAACAGTGCTCACAATCAAGCTTATCGAAGGTGCCAAGACTTGATAAACCAATATCAACATATCCAAATATTGGTATGTAAATAATCCGACAATGACAAAAAGGAATACAAAATCTGCTTAACTGCATCGGTTGATTGCATTCGGTTTCTTCTTCGTCAATGATTAGCATTTCGGGGTCATGACGAGTCAGAGGATTCAAGTAATCAAGGAAATTTCATGAAACTTTTACATTTTTTGGCCGATTACAACAAAAAAATTAAAAGTGTTACATTGAAGATTGCTCCTAAAAATGATATATTAATCTCACCCGATATTTAGAAGGACATTGTAAATGCATTTGCAACTCTAACCGCAAAGGCTATCATTGAAGATCTTGGAGAGGTCGTATTTGCTATTATGATAGATGAATCTCGAGATATATCGATCAAAGAGCAAATGACTGCTATTTTGATATTATGATAGATATAATAGAGCGATTTCTAGGATTAGTACATGTTAGTGATACATCTGCTATATCACTCAAGGAGGCGATCAAATATTTATTTGATAAGCATGAATTGAATATAAAGAGATTGCGGGACCAAGGTTACGATGATGCCAGTAATATGAAAGTTGAGTTTAATAGCCTTAAGGCGCTTATTATAAAAGAGAAAGAATATACCTATTACATCCATTGCTTTGCACCTCAACTTCAATTAGCATTGATTAACGTTGCTAAAAGTAACCTCGAAATCGGGACACTGTTCTCCTTACTTTTTAATGAGATGAATATTGTTAGAGGTTCTTGCAAACGTCAGAAATTTTTTCAAGAAAGTCATACCGTTAAAGTCATTGAAGCACTCGAAAGTCGATAACTTTCAAGTGAGCGAGGTTTGAATCAACACACAACTCTTAAATGGGCAAGTGAAACACGTTGGGGATCACATTACGATGCATTGAGAATGTTGAAAGAGATGTTTTCTTCTGCGATTGATGTACTTAAGATTGTTATGGAAGATTACTCAAATTATGAACAAAGAGTTAGAGCAAGGAGCTTATTTTTTGGGATACAGTCTTTTGAGTTTACATTCACAATGCATTTAATAATAACTATCTTGAGAATCACTAATGATTTATCAAACGCCTTAAAAGGAAAGTAACAAAATATTATAAATGTCATGTCTATGGTCAAAACATCTAAGTAAAGATTGCAGAAAATGAGAGATAGTGGGTGGGATTCACTCATCAATGAAGTTTCTTTACTCTGTAGTAAGCATAATATTATTATTCCTAATATGGACGATAAATTTGTACTATCGGGGTGACCACGACGACGTAACCTTGAAGAAATCACAAATTTACACTATTATCATATTGGCTTATTTTATGTTGTGATTGATAAGCAACTTTAGGAGTTGAACAACCGTTTCACTGAAGTAAATACTGAATTGTTTCTTTGTATGATATGTTTGGATTTAAGTGCCTCATTCGCAGTTTTTGACAAAGAAAAATTAGTTCGCCTCGCTAAATTTTATCCACTTGAATTTCCTTTAGTGACTCGTTCAACTCTTGGCCATCAACTAGAGAATTACATTGTTGATGTGCGCACTAATAAAGAGTTTGTGAAAGTAAATGAAATTATTGGGCTTGCTCAAAAGATGATTGAGACAAGAAAGGACGTTATGTATCCGTTAGTTTATTTGCTTATAACATTGGTACTAACTTTACAAATTGCCACTGCAACTGTTGAGAGAACATTTTCTGCAATGAATATTGTGAAGAATAAATTACATAATGGGATGGGAGATACATGAATGAATGATTGCATGATCACCTACATTGAAAATGACATTTTGGATAGCATCGATGATGAGAAAGTTTTGCAACATTTCCAGAACATGAAATCTCGCTGAAAACAATTGTAAAGGAATTTTGTTTTCAGAATCATTAAATGACTTTTTAGTGGAAATTATATTTTTTTATAGTTGTTTAATTATTATTATTATTATTTTCTATTTTGTTATTGTGATTTGATAAAATTGAGTGCAATAAAATTATTACTATTTTATGACTATAAGGGATCTCCTATCAAAATTTTTTTGACTCCGCCACTGATCACAGACAGGGGCATAGCTATGATTTTTTGTTCGTGGGGGCTATAAATGATAAATATAATATTAGTAATTATTTTACCATTGATTTTGAGGCTTAAATACAAACAAAGATTGTACATGAACTGTACTTAATAAAAACTCTTAAAGTTAAATGGGGTTCGAGCCAATTTGAGAGCTTCTACATCATTAGATTTGGGGAACAAAGGTTGTATAAGAGCTGTATGTAATAGAAACTATGAACTATGGGGGCTGGAGCCCACATCCTTCTATGTGGCTTCGCGAGTGATTAGAGTCGTCTCTGTCACCGTCACAAATTCGATGAATTTTACAAAATATTGGATGAAATCGGCAAAACTGATACTTTCTCGAATAGGGCATTGAATAACTATTGATCCGGTGAGTAGCCGAATGAATCGTAATTCGAACGATCATTGGCATTCGTGAATCAGAGATATCTATACAAAAAACAAAAATTAGCGGAAAAAAAATAGGGGTCCCTTTCACTTTCGTTTTCCTTTTTCGTTAATTAGGCTCTCTTCGCTTTCTTTAATCTTTATGTCACTTTAAGAAACGTGCAACAGTGATTGACGGCCTTTACATCTTCTATTCATAAAGCAACTCAATTCTTTTAGCTAAAATATGTATAAAGCTCATATATAAGAATTATATATATATATAAATGTTTTATGGTGTTTAATTAGTTACTCATCTTAAGATATTAATTGAGAAATTTATATTTTTGACCCTACAAATTTACTTATTTGTAAAAATAGTACTATAATTTAAAATTGTGCAAAATAGGCTAAATCTAAGCCAAGCCGTTTCTACTTCAGCATCCACCTGTTTTTCGTTATATATATATATATATATATATATATATATATATATATATATATATATATATTTTTTTTTTTTTTTTAATTTTATTGTCCATTTTTTCAGTTCCGACTATAATAGCGCTCGCTTATAATTGCGGGTCGTGGTACTCGATATTTTAAGCGCTATCTTGGACGCTATTTTACGATAACGGACGATATTTTATGATCGCGATCGCTAACATATGATAGATTTTAGGGTACGAAGAAAAAAAAGAGATTATTGTGTTTATTAGTTAGTGATCTGCCAAAAATATAAGAATTTTTTTTTTTTTTATAAGATATCGGCCGATATTTTAAGATATCGGCCGATATTATAAGATAGCGGTCGATATCTTATAAAAAATAAAAAATAATTTTTTTTTTTATAAGTGACCGTAATCTTAAGATAGCGGTATGTTAGCGAGTTTTTTAATTTTTTTTTTTGTTTACTTATCTCTTATGTTCTTATATTTTTAGCAAATCACTAACTAATAAACACAGTAATCTCTTTTTTTTCTTCATACCCTAAAATCTATCATATGCTAGCAATCGCGATCATAAAATATCGTCCGTTATCGTAAAATAGCGTCTAAGAAATTATAAGCGAGCGCTATTATAGTCGGAACTGAAAAAATGGACAATAAAAAAAATGAAAAATAAACATATATATATATATATATATATATATATATATATATATATATATATATATATATAATAAAAAAACAGGTGAATGTTGAAGTAAAAATGGCTTGATTTGGAGCTGACCTATTTCATACAATTTCAAATTATAGGACTGTTTTTGCAAATATACAAATTTGTAAGGTCAAAAATGCAAATTTCCTATATTAATAATTAACCTCAGTGTTTCTTTCAACAACCTGTGAATAGCTTAGGTATAAATCAGCTCTTTTCATGGGATAAGACTCCCTGCGATCTCTGGCTAATCGCGATGCTCATAAAGGTTTATGTCAGGCGGCCAATTGGGTTCTTTTCATGAGGACGTGACCCTCGTGAGCTGTGACCTCTTTGCTAACTGTTGCAAAAGTGTATGCCAGGTGGCTTAAGCTTGAGATACCCAGTAAATGACATCTTTTCGTAAAGTTTAAAAGACCCCTTCAAAAAAAGAGTAACAAAAAAATGAACCCAATAATTTGAGCGGAAAGAGGCCTAAGTTGATGTTCCATCCCAGCGAAATGGGCCCACCTGTAAGGCAAGAGTCCTGTTGACCGCCACGTGGCAAAATGATGAGAGGTAAATAAGCCGAAAAGATATAAATGGAGGACAAATTTGTTGCCGGCAAAGGATAGACGGTTGATGTGGCGTTATATGACTGACTGTACCAACTTATTTTAAATTATTAATTAAATCATACCACACGAGACCGCTGACTTTGTTTGTCTAAAATTTATCCCTCATATACCATTGTCTCAACTAAGCCTGGTATTTGAGATCAGCAAGCAAATGACGTGCACCGCACGCGCTCACTTACCCTATCGACTTTCCGAAGTCTCGCTCTCATCTTGTTTAGTTCGCATTCCGTCCAACCAAATTAGAACACGTGGAAAAGAGAGCCAGTAAAATTTACACGTGTCAGAAGGAGACTAAGCCATCAATGTACACGTGTAAGAACCATAACTGAATATATAAAATATTAGGTCTCCAGTCACCGCATCTTATCCATCTTTCTACATCTGCTGCCTCGTCTTCCTCCTCTTCTTTTTTTTCTTCTCTGCGTTAATGGCGTCGCGAATTGTATACGCTGTTGTTTTTCTATCGTTTTCTTGTGCTTGTTTTAAGCTACTTCATTTTATTCTCCACCCCATTTTTGGTCTCACCGCATGAATATGAGAATCTCCGGTTTCCGGGCGACCGGAAAACCGGGATTAAAGAAGAAAGTTGAGTGGGTTTCTACTGATTCATCAAAAGAAAAAAAAAAAAAAAAAAAGTAGATATGTTTTCTGGTTTTCTGGTTTTCTGATAACTGTTTGAAGATAAGAAGATGGGTAGCATACGGATTTCTCTCTCTCGGTTTCAGGTGGCGGTTTTCTGGGGAATTGAAGATGGGTAAGGAGAAAAGCGAAAGGGGAGATTATTTTCATTTATTTTGGAGGGTAGACGATAAAATATAGGATTTGTTTTTTTTTGCTTATCTTGTTGCCTCTGTGGTTTTAATATATACTGTAAAGTAGCGTTAGTTTTTAAAAAGCGAGAAGTATTTAAAGCATTGGAAGTTGGTAACTTTACTATTTGTTTTCGTTGGATGAAACCTCTTCCATTGGATGGAATCAATGGTAGCGCACGTGAATCTTTGAGGGACACTGTTACAAGTGGAGGAAAGATTTTAGGGAAATTCACCGCATCGACCTATGAGATAGACCTTTTCCGTCGAAGACCGTATATGTCGACCTTTAACCACACCGACTAGCTTTAAGCCGAGCCGGTTCCAGCTAGCACAAAAAGTTATAAATACTCATTCTTAAACTTTTTTTCGTTTTACATAATTTAAATTTTTAAATATTTATACAATTTGAAATAGGATATATGCTATATGATTTGAAGGTCATTATATAAAATCGATAGTGCCAAAATTAGACACAAAAAAAAGGCGATATCATCTCTTAAAAATAAATAAATAAATAAAATCGATGGTGTCAAAATTAGACACGAAAATAAAGGCGATATTGTCTCTTAAAAATAAATAAAATTTTTAAATAGTCAATGCCGACTCTTTAATCAGTCGATGGCGACTCTTAAAACAGTCGATACCGACTGCTTAAATAAGCGACATTAACTGTTTAAATAGTCGCCATCGACTGCTTAGACAATCGATCCCGACTGTTTTAAAAGGCGCCATTGATAAATTAAAGAGTCGACATTGATTGTTTCAAAAAAAAAAATGTTTTCTTTTAAGAGATGATAGTGCTTTTTTTTCGTGTTTATCTTTGACACTATCGAGTTTATATTATGGCCTTCAAATCAGACGGCATAGATCCTGTATCACATCGCATAAATATAAAAAAGTGTAAATATTTAAAATTTTAAACTATGTAGAACTACAAAAGTGTAAGAAGGGATATTTATAACTTTTTGGGTATTTATGACTTTTTGTGCTAGATGAAAATGGCTTGGCTAAAAGCTGGTCGGTTTGGATAAAAGTGAAAATATAGGGTCTCTGACGGAAAAGGTGTATCTGACAGTGTGCAGGCGGCTGATGTGGCACAATGTAATTGGCTGCAAGTACGGTACCGTGGGGGGCTCAATAAATGCATGTTAGTACAGCCAATCACGAGAGCCAAGACAAGTAAAAGTATGGCATTATCACTCCCATTTTTCTTCGAAAGAATATGTTGAAAAAATTGTAAAATATTAACCCGAAATTGGTATGAGGCACAAGAAATATCACTGTCTTTAAATTAATATTTTCCTTCACTATTTCGACATAGTGGTCACCAACAGGTTATCGGCAAACTAATTTCAGGATATAATGAGTCGGGTGTGTATTTATTTTATTTTATTTATGAAAGTCGGTTGTGTATTCTTGTGAATGATTTGGTGAATCCGTTCACATTATCCGAATACCAAATATTGTAAGAACACTTTGATAAAAAAATTTAAAGACAAAACGAGACAGAAGGGAGACTCCATTGTTATGAAAATAATAAATTTAGGTTCTTTAAATAGAAAATGTGTTACATGCAAGGTGTCAAACTCGATATCGATATTGGTGATCGGGTATCAGTCCATGGAGGACTGATACGAATTAGCCGATACGTATTGGCCGATACTAATATGAATCGGCCTACTTTAAAAAAAATATAATAGTAAATAATGATAATAGAGGTATCGACTGATACCCAATACCCGAGTTGAATACCGAGTGATATTTGATATCCTGGCTACAGGCATCCCTTTGAAAAAGACACTAATTTTGGACAGACATTTCTTTTGAAAAGATATTACTTTACAAAGGCCCTTTTTTTGAAAAAATCACATAACTTTGAATAGACACACCTCTTTAAAAAAAACACAAGTTTTAAAACTTTTAAATATCTAATAGAACCCACTATTTTCGTTGAATCCTTGAATCAGACACTGGAGATTGTTTTTGCTCCCAGTTGAATCCTTGAATCCTTGAATCAGACACTCGAGATTGTTTTTGCTCCCAATCTTCCACCCAATACATCTTGAGATCATGACACCTATCACACGGTCAGATCTTGATTGCACGTAATGCACATCCTAAAAAGTGACTTGAGAACTAATTCTCATAGCTCGCCCATGATTGTGGTCACTTTTGGGAATGTGTGCCACATGAAATCAACATATCATGCCATGATCTCAAGATCTATTGTGTGAAAGATTGGGACGGATAACAATCTCGACACAATAACAATCACACGATTTATTGTGTGAAAGATTAGGGTGAATAATTCAAGGCAGACGATGACTTTTTTTTGTTGTGGAAAATCTTGGGTTCTCCATAAAAAAAAATGAATGTGAGTAATGCCACCCAAAGTAAAATCTTAAAATAATAATAATAATAAACAAATTATCAAAAATAATAATAAGAAAAGGTTTGCTACTCATTGGGTAGCGCCAAAACGCTACCGACATAAGCCCACATGGCTCCCAAAATAGGGCACCTTTCAAAAAGAGGACTCATATTGATAAAGTTTCTCACCATTATACTGTAAGGGAAAGTTTTTCATAATCAGGACTGCATGGATTTTCTTGGTACAAAAATTTTAAAAAGGTTAAAAGTTTAGCACATGTGAGCTGTCTTGTAAGAATGAAAGGTCGATTTTACCCTTTTATTTAAGAGGCTAAATTCAGCAATTCTTTCATTCTTTCGATGGGTTTTTTGTGAATGCCGACGGAACTCCGTTTTCTTCTCCGGCGAAATACTTGAAGAGCGGTGCTTGGATAACTCGATTAGAGAGCAAGATCTTGAGCTGCAGCCATCTTCGTGAGGTCGACACGGCTGCCAACACGAACCAAGAGACCAATGATCGAGATACTTTGCCGTCTTTAATGTCGTTGCGGTCGTTATAGCCGTTTATCTCTTGGCTTTTGATGTTTCAGGGAGGCACGGGCAAGTTGTCTCTAAGGTTTTCGCTGTTGTGTTTCTTGTTTTAATGGCGCTGCCTTTGGTGGTACCTTTATACGCTATGTTTAAGTCGTCTAGAAGTCGAAGTTCAGATATCGAGCAATGCGAACCTCTTTTGATTCAAGAAGGTGGAGAAACCCTAGTAGTAGTAGTAGAAGAAGAAGATATCTGAGAAAAGAAAGAGATATGAAGAAAAGCTCTCCTGGGAAGCCTGTGATCGGAGAAGATCACACGATTATGTGGAAGAAGAGGTATATAAAGAGGGTATCAAGGTCATTTCACTAATCACTAAAAAATACCTTTCACAGATTTTGAGGACCCCGAAATACAGTGTGTCCTTATTATGAGAAACTTTTGGTTTCAATATAATAGTGAGAAACTTTTTTTTTCCAATTTTGTTTCTGTAAATTTCTCCCCCAAAATAACCCCCATTTTGAAGTGTACAATGGCATGTGATTTTAAGAAAAAAATAATCAAATTTTAAGACTATCTTACCTTTTAAATTATAGGTCAAATACCCATTGTGGTAAATAAGCATTTTTTTAATATGTTACTTATTCAAACTTGGGCAAATTGCCATGGCACCGGTTCTTTTGATTGGGTTTCGCATAACGCCTAGGTCTTTCATGAGTAGCAACAAAATGTTATCCCGTGAGTAGCGTCCCGGCCCTCTAATAAAAATAAAATTTTAAAAATAATTAAAAATAATAATAATAATAATGTATATGACAATATAAAAGTTTGTCTCATTTTATGTTCGTTTTAGGTTCAAACGCCGGAAATCGCATCTAAATAATGAGGGCAAAGAAAAGTAAGTATCATAAATGTTTGTTAATCAGATTTCCTTATTTACTACTTCCATAAACCTTATTAAATTATTGGAAATTGATGAATTCGGATTTGTAGTTTGGTCACCTTTAAAGCAATGAATAATTTGTTACTTGAGTAATGCTCGCCAGTTGAAGCTTGAAAGTGACGATTTCGCTGAACGCGGAATTTTTTTACAACTTTACGTCGCCTCAATTTTGGTGCTTTTATTAGTTCATTAACACTAACTTTTCTTTACCTTAGGATGCTTGATCTCGTCAAACTCAGACGCATGGTATCAATATTCGGCTGATACCAATATATATCGGGGATACGTATTGGTTTTCGGTTAAACTGATACATATTGTTTTAGCATATTGGTATCACCGATATGTATCTGGTATCGGCCGTTACGTCTCAGTTTCGACCAAGACCTTTTTTTTTTCAAATTAATTGATACGTATCGGTATCGGCCTTGGGCAAACCAATACCCGACACCGATACTAATTTTAATACCTTGCAAGGAACAACAAGGGGAACCACTAAATTATGCAAGTGAGAAGTTAAAATATGAAGTTTAGAATATATATATATATATATATATATATATATATATATATATATATATATATATATATATATATATATATATATATATATATATAAAGAGAGAGAGAGAGAGAGAGAGAGAGAGAGCAAAGTTATCAATGAATATGTATGTATGTCATTTTACATAGGAAAATTATAAACGGATGATAGATTTGTTGAGAACAAAATGCAGGCGACTGATGTGGTGCGACGTGATTGGCTGCTCCGACTTGCATTAATTGAGCCCCACCACACTTGCAGCCAATTGCATCGTGATTGTCAAACTTTAAGACATCCATTATTTGTGGATGTTTTAAAGTTTGACAATTTAAGACAACAAGCTGATAGACTTGACATTTTTGGTGTTTAAAATTAGGGTCACAGTTTCATTACTGCCCAAAGATTTTGAAGTATTGAGTTTTTTTCACTTTGACCAAAGTTTAGGCAGTGTATATGCATTAGATAATGCTCAAATTTTTTGGGTGGCCTTTGATCGTCGTTGGATAAGTTGTTGTAAAACCGATGGCTCAGATAGATGCCACATAACCTACAACTGACTCTAACCCAACGCCTTGGGGTGGGGTTTGAACCGATAGTTCCGAATCTCTTTTCATTATTATAGGAATGTTTATGGAGGAACATTCATTAGTTCAATTTACAATAATAAAATAAATATAATTTTAAGGAAGGAGAGGAAAGAGATTAGTAGAATGATTTTAGGAGATAAAAGTAAGAGCGCCGCCATAAGAAATTTTTTCTTTCGGGTATGCTCACTAAAGTCTCGGGGTTTGGGTAGTGATTTCTCTTCTGTGATAACAGGATGCCCCGTAAGGTGTGTAATATATAAATACTCATAGCATGATGGGGGTGAGGTCATCCCATAGAGATTAGCCAACGTAAGCTTGGGATAACTTAAGTTATAAATAGTAATGATAACAATAAATATTTTTTCTCTTAGAAATTTAAGAGTGAGAATTAAAAAGTTTTGTTAAATAAATTTTCAAAATCTTTTTTTAATGATCTCTTATTTTTTAATTAAAAATATAAACTTGTCATAAAGCTTTTCATGTTGGAAAAATAAAAAACATTGACAATTTTTAACGAGTTGTAGCATCTCTCTCATAGATGATAACTGAGACAATGAGGTTGATATTGAAGGATTGAAAGTATCTAAGTTAGATTTTTTTATATTTGGAAATTTTTATGCAATCCAACAAATTGTAATCAAATTCAGGTCTTAACTTGATGTGATGATCGTAAGTGTTGTCCGCCCAAAGTATTAAATTGTGGGTCCGAGTCATGGAATGGGCCTGTTTGGATAGGGGGAAAGGAAAAGAAATCATGGGAAAAAAAAAGAAATGTGATACTTTCCTATGTTTGGCAACAAAGTTGTGTCACTGAAAATCATAGGAAAATTTAAAATTTTCTTTTCCATTGGAAACCGATAAATCCCTTTAAAATAGGAGAATTTCATCGGAAAACTTTTGTCATTCTCGATTTCTCTCTCCTCTATCTCTCACTCTCTTTTTTAATGAATAAATTGAAATAAAATCAATTATTCAAAAATTATAAAAATTAAAATAAAATAATAAAAAATTAAATTTTTTCTAAAAAGTAAAAAAAAATAAAGATAAAATAAAAATAAAAATAAAAAATAAAATAAGACTTTAAAAAAATAATAATAAATTTTTTAAAAATAAAATAAAAATAATTAAAAAAAATAAATTATAAATAAATAAATAAATATTAAAAAATTAAAATAATATAAAAATTAAAAAATTAAAAAATTAAAAAATTAAAAATAATAAAACAATCAAAAAATACAAAAATAAAAATGATTTTTTTAATAAAATAATTAAAATTAAAAATTAAAAATTAAAAAATTAAAAAATTTTAAATTTTAATTTTAAATTTGAAAATTTTGAAAAATATTAAAAATAAATAAATTAAATAATAAATAAAATAAGATTTAAAAATAAATAATATAAAAATATAAAAATTAAAAATTAAAAAATAATAATAAATAATTTTTTTTAATAAAAGAAATAAAAAATAAAAAATAAATTAAAATTAAAAAAATAATAATAATATAAATTAAAAAATAAAATAAAAATAAAAAAATAAAGTAGAATAAAAAATAAAAATTAAAAAATTAAAAAATAAATTAAAATAAAATTATAAATTATAAATTAAAATACAAAAATTAAAATTAAAAATTAAAAATTAAAAATTAAAAATTTTAAAATAAAAAAATTAAAATTAAATTTTTTTTATAAAATAAATTAAAATAAAAAATACAAATAAAAATACAAATTTAAATTTTTGTTAAAAATAAATAAAATAAATAATAAATAAAATTAAAAATATAAAAATAAAATTAAAAAATATAAAATAGTCAAATAATAAAATAAAATAAATAATAATAATAATAAATCAAATAATAAAATAAAATAAATAAATAATAATAATAATAAATCAAATAATAAAATAAAATAATATAAATAAAAGAATATTTTTATATTTATATTTATATTATTTATTTTAATTTTTAATTTTTTTAATTTTTATTTATTTTATTAAAAGAAAGAGAGAGAGAGTGAGTGAGTGATTTTTTTTTTTATTTTTTTATTTTTTATTTAATTTTTATTTATTTATTTTATAATTAAAGTAAAAAAATAATAAATATAAAATTAAATATAAAAAAATTTAAAATTTTAAAAATTTTAAAAAAAGAAAAAAAAACTTAAAAATAATAATAAATAAATAAAAATTAAATCTCTCTCTCTCTCTCTATTTCTTAGCTCTCTATTATCATTCTTCTTTTTAGATATCTCTTTCTCCGAGTCTCTCTCTCCTAAATTTTCTCTCTCTACATATTTATTTTAATTTCTTTCTCTTAATTTTTTTTCCTCTTAAACTCACTTCTCTCTTTTCTAATTATTTTTTTTTCTCACGAAATTTTCTTCATAATAGAAAATTAAATTTATTGGGTGTGTGAGATATATTATCGATAATTGTGATTTTCTATTTTCTATGTGCCAATTACACAATCAAAACACCGGAAAACAATGAATTCCTATGAATTCCCAAAGAGCTAGAATCTATTGGATTTACAAAATCTTTTCCTATGTTTTCCAAAAAATTGCCAAACAGACCCTTATATTCTCTTACTCGATATTTGGGTATTCCTTTAGCTTCTAGTTAGATTTTTGGGAAATACACCTTTCAGCTAGAAATCCTATATTTTCACATTTCTCAATAGCCAAGCCGGTCTCAGTTAGCAAAAAAGTCTCAAATACCTCTTCTTATAATTTTTATCGTTCTACATAGTTTAATATTTTAAAATTTTGTACATTTTTATATTTACACGATAAGAAGTAGCATCTATGTCGTCTGATTTGAAGGCCACAATATATAAATCGATGGTGCCAAAGATTGACACGAAAAAAAGGCGATATCGCCTCTTAAAAAAAATAAAAAAAATCGCCTCTTTAAATAGTGGGTATCGCCTCTTTAAACAGTCGTTATCATTTCTTTAAATAGTCGGTATCGCCTATTAGAGTGTACCTTATTTGATAACTACCACATATCAGCTATCTCAATCAATTTATCACAATCAATTGTAACCACTCTGTCTGTTCTATCTTTCTATCTTCTTCTTCTCTTGTTCATCTTCTTCTTTAAAATTATAAAATAAAGCAGAAAAATAAAAAGAAGATGAACGACAAAAGAAGATAGAAAGATAGCATAGACATATTGTCACAATTACCTGGTCGACCCGGTCAGATACACCTTTTTCCGTTAGAGACCCTATATTTTCACGTTTAACCAAACCGACCAGCTCCAAGCCAAGCAAGTTCCAGCTAGCACAAAAAGTTTCAAATACCCCTTTTTACACTTTTTATGGTTCTACATAACTTAAAATTTTAAAAATTTGCACTTTTTTATATTTACGCGATGTGAAGCTGCATCTATGCCGTCTGATTTGAAGGCCACAATATAAAAATCGATGGTGCCAAAGATTGATACGAAAAAAAAAGTGATATTGCCTCTTTATTAAAAAAATAACTACTATATTTATAATCTTATTTATACATTTTCTTATCAGAGTATTATAATGCACGATAAACAATATAATTGTTCTCTAGATTTTTTCTAACTAGAAGCAAATAAAAGACTAAATAAATTAGATTTTTTCTATTTAGAATTTTTACGCATTTGCCCATAAGATATTTGGCTAGAATGTCCCAAACCTTTATATGTCTTTTGACTTGGAAGATTCTGAAATAGATTAGAAAGTTGGAAGGGGCTAGAATGTCCCAAACCTTTATATCTCTTATCTTATGTAGGTAGATTGGAGCTACTCTCCTCTGTTTTGATTATCTTCCAAGTTTTTATTAGACTGGAGCCTATGATCTCTCAACAAGTACTGTTAAAAGAGATTGAAAATATTTTTTGCCATTTCCCGTTGGAGAGAACACTCACTTGCACCCTATTAACTGGAAAAAAGTCTATAGGCACAAAAAAGAGGAAAGAGGGAGATCGGGGTATTAGAAGATTAAGAGATTAGAACTTAGAAGGGATGGCTATTAGAACTTAGGTCGGGATATTTGAAGAATAAAGAAGATGGAGACGGGGGGTCTGCTAAAACTTTAATGTTGAGACCATGCTGAAGATATGGATCACCTGTTTTTTAAATGTGGCTATTCCGAGTTGGATTTGGAGATCTCTCAAGGATAAATTGGGTCCGAACCAAGGTGTCCAAATCGGTATCAAATGTAAATATCGGTTTATGGAGGACAGATATATCCGATGCCCAATACGGCATCCAATACCGAGTTGAGATACCGCTATATCTATATCTATATCTATATATATATATATATATATATATATATATATATATATATATATATATATATATATATATATATATATATATCAAGGGACAAGGTAGGAATAGAAAGGCACAATTTGATTCGCACCGCTTTTGACGAATATAAATGACAGATGGCGGAAAGTATGACGTTGATCATACAAGATTTGAGTTTTAGAGACTTAAAAGTCTGAAAAAGGTGAACATTTTACTTGCCAATGGATTCCCCCATCGCATGGGTACCTGAAGTTCAACTTGGGTGGGGCTGTCGTTTACCATAAAGCTGCCATTGGAGGTGTTCTTGGAGACTTGAGATGTTTTTATTTTTTCGGGTTTTCAGTGTCATTGGAGGTGATAGCATTGCCATGATACTTGAATGGTTTTATTTGTTTTACTTGTGAAATTTTATTTACAGATAAAAATAAATCAGGCTCTCCAAAAATGAAAGGGGGTAAGGCTGCCTAGCATCTCTGTCTCTCAGACCCCACTGAAAGCGGAGGAAAGGGGGTTAGGCTGCCTGCCATCTACCTCTCTGACTCAACTGAAAGCGGAACCTTCCACACTTGGTACGGCCAGCCTTTATTTTCAGGTCTTAACTTCTTAAGATTCAAGGAGGCAAAATGGGCTCTTTTTTTATCGTTTTCCGCTGATTGAGTGTGTTCTTACATCAGAAGTCATTTCTTCTGAATCTTGAAAATTTAGCAGCCATTTTTCTCCCCCTCAGAACCGACATGCCCTCCCACATTGGAAGTCGTATAAAAGTGTTGACTCTCCTCACATTGCAGCGACCACATCCTATCAAAAGCTGCCTTCCACGAATATCATGGTTCCCAAATGTGCTAGTCAATTGTTAATGGATTTTGGTGGCTGAAATACTCTTCATAAGCGATGATGCATCCGACGGTTCTTGAGAAACTAGCAAAGGTTTTTGATGCACCAATATTTACGTCCAAAGTACACTTCCTTAAAAAAAATATTCGATACAGAGTAAGTACACACCCATTTGCCAACAGAATTCCAGTAGAAAAAAGGGAAATTCGCAGATCTCAAAACTGAAACATTCATTTGTTCAGCCTCAAAATCCATGGAATTAAACTCACAGAGGATTTATGTAAGTGGCATGTAGTTCATAAAACTCTAACACCTCATCATCCTATTGAAAATTTCAAGCACAAGCAGCTGCAATAATCACCTAAAATGATGAAAACAGTGAAAAGAGCAGTTTGGGGTTCTGAAAGATACAGGATATTCAGCACCATTGGCAAAAAACAGACCCAAAAATGAAGACATAATACACATAACATACCATGACAAATAAAAACAGAGACTCAAATACCATCAGATTTGATCCTGCAGGTTCCGAAAACTGTATGATTAAATACAAGGAGATCCCCTTTTAAGGTAAACTTGGTCTCATTGAGCATCACTCAAAGGTGCCCTTTCCGCCATTTTCTTTCATAAGACCACAAAGAAAAGAATCATAAAAATGGCAGGGTTATTTGCCCCAAGAATGAAGGGAAGAGAGCCGTACTTGGGAATCGTAAAATTTACATTTAGTCTTGTTATGCACTTCTCCTGTTCTTTTTTTCTTTTCTCTTTCTTTTTTATAATTTTACCTTTTCACAGGTCCTTGGATATCTTGCCAGTGACCCTCAGTTTCAGCTCTTTTCTGTCACCCCCTGAAAAATATAGTGCCAGGCTCCTCTGGATTATGAGACCATCATGGCTATCACGGACGCTCCTATGGTGGGTCCTGATGCTCCGGGGCACGCCTTGCCATGTCAGCTTGCGTCCATTGCCGCCAACCTCGAGACAATAGTTAAATTTCCTCGCTTCAGATTCCTCTCCCATAAATCGAAGGAAAGTCATATAGACAGGTTCAGTCCCAAGACGGAAAGCTTCAAAGTGGAGGCAGAAGTAGTGGCCGAAGCAGTTGAAAAGCTGATCCAGGATGAAATTCAGTACTCACGGAGTTAATAATAAGGAAAATAAAAGAGAATACATTTTCTTTTAGTTGAATTCATGATCGAGGCGATATGGGCATGGGAAAAAAAATACATTTTTCTCTGAGCATAGCAATTGTATGAAGTAAGACATATGGTACTTAAACTTCTATCCAGCCACATGGAAAATTTTACAGGTGCTTTTGGCAAGGATTATGAACTCAAGTTTCAAATTCAATGAGGGTCTGAATGCAAATCGACTCAGAGCTTGTTCAGGCATTCAGTAAAATTACTCTACTCCAAAAAAGCTTATATATTGTATACTATGAGGTTCTTAAGTTTCCTAGCGCTTGAACAAGTGGTTCAAGTACACATTACATTTTCAAGTCCTTGATCAAGCTTTTGGGTTGATAGGAAAATAAAAAGGTTGCCTACTTAAAACCGTGATCCTGATTCCTAAGCTTCTAATGGATCATTGAATCAAGTCAAATTGGCAGGTTATTTCAAGTGCCCGAGTTTCTCAACACTGGCTTTTTGGCATCTAGGAAGAAAGTAAATTCACAAGCATAATACAAATATTGAAGAATAATGATATCAGATATCTGTGATATAAGCTTACAAGAGAAGCCATTTTATTAATTGAGTAGCTAGTGATTAGAAGGATCTGATATTTATCAATTGCCCAAAAAAAACAAGTTCAAAATTTCTAGATGAAGAGCCAATAGAACTTACGGTCAATGTCCAGGACACGTTGTCTACTGAACACGGATCCTGCTTCACATAACGATGATTAAAAGTGCACCCTGTTTGGAGATCCACTTTGTGGTTCTCCCTCAGATGGGTCAAAAGAGTCGGGATGTCCCCCGTGACAGAGCAATCTGATCCCGGGTGAGGACAGCTATATGGCCTGAAAATGCATTGTGCCTCGTGCTTCAGCTTGCTGTAGTAAGGGAGCATCTCCTCACAGCCTAGGCGGTGATGTGTACATGGAAGGTGGAGAGAGATTGCGAGTTTTTCAAGTGCTAAACATCTTATGTTGCCAATTTCCTTTCTGCATATCGGGCATTTGTTGTTGACTTTTGATTTGCAATCAAGGCATAGGGTATGCCCACTAGGACACTGCAAAGATAGCTAAGAGGAGTTAGCACTTTTGCGCTTTCTTAATGAATTTCTTTGTTAACAATCAACAAAAAAAAAAAGAAGAGGAGAAGAAGAGTTAGCACAAACTAGAAAGAGAGAGTACATTAAAGTCAGTTTTTAGATATGACTTACTGATAAATAAATAAAAGTTTTTAGATATTACTTCATCAATTCTCATTTTGTGCACTACTTGTCCAAATTGCATTGATATACCACAGTAAATTATTGAATTTAAGTAAATAAAATAAAATTTTGTATTGTCATCAATTATTTTATGTTTGTGGCAAAAAAGGATCCAAGTTCTCCATTCAGTACATATAATAAATTTAAAAAGTCAAAAGTCAACTTGGACTACATTAGGTCACAAGTACATGTCAGTGAAACTCTCAGGCAACTCCTCATTGAGTTATTCCAATTTCAACAATTCACTCTGCAGTAAGTTCAGAGGTTTCCGAGTAGTCCATCAATTTTTCTGATCAAATCATCAAGTTTTGAAGGGATCAGAAAAACCAACTTACCCTTGTACCCAAGATTTGATCATAACAGTTGACCTGGCAAAATTTTGAAGCGCCCAATTGAGTTCCTGAACTGTGCACAAAATATAATGAAGTTTCTCTGCCTCTCCTAATTCCGAAGCAGATATTATTTCATACTAATATGACACTACCAAAGTCTTCTTTGGTTTTTGATAACCTGGGTGTCCGGGCCTCTTAGAGCACCTGGCGAATCTCGGGTATCTGTGCACCCCAAGTTAGCACGGGATATAAATCCCTAGGGTGGCCTCAAGGGGGGATTCGAACTCAGGAGACATAAATAGGACCATCAAACAAAAAAAAATGATGCAGTAAGATCTGGGACCACGTGTTCAACATACTTGCCTCATATTTAAATGTAAAATGGATATTTCTTAGATAAAGTGGACACAGAAAATCAATTTTCAGAATCAATGATCCAAAAAAAGGAAGAAACCTGAACCTGCTGAATTGGTGGATACATTGAATTACTACACACGGGGCACTCCAATAGTCCATCTATATCACTATTTGGAAGTATACGGGATTTTCTTCCATGTGCTACTTTATCTTGAAGGTCGGGTTGCTCATTTGACCTTGCAGCAAAAGAATCAGCGTTTCCCAATACTGAACTTGATTCATCCATAGTAGCAGACTGAATAGAAGATGAGATGGTTACTGTCTGTTTCTTTCCCAATGAAAAAATAGGTCACTGCAGTGAGAATATAGACTGAAGAAAGACTTGTTTCATTTATGCCCTCCTGTCTCAAGCCCTATTGGAGTTGCAGTATAGGTTCATCATAAGGCATGTATTCTGCAATCCCATGCCAAAAGAATAAGCATATATAATATCAAAGACATATTTCCATAAAGGTGGCAAAGATGGAAACTAAAAACTAACATTTTGGTCTTCAATGTAACTAGAAATAAAATTTTGCTAACATTAACACAGAATACAAGAAATAGAGTCAATACAAAAGCTGAATGACATATCAGAGAGTATTACAATTGTTATAGCCAAGATTTAGTATTTCACATTCTATATTAATGACAAGTAAGACAAAATAAAAATAAATACTTACACGGACACAAACAAAATATGCATATAATGCAAATTATATCTTTTCAGTTTTATATATATATATATATATAATCTTTTTCATTACCAAATATAAAATGGATACCTTTATTTGCACCTACTGAATCTAAGACAAACATTTTGGTCGATTAAATTTTGTTTTAACATTGACACAGAATACAAGGAATGGAGTCAATACACACGCTGAATGATATCACAGAGTACTGTAATTATGAGAACCTAGATTTAGTACTTCACATTCTATTAGAATGAAAGGGAAGCAAGACAAAATAAAAAATTTAATGGACACAAAAACAAAATACCTATAATCCAAATCATATCTTTTCATATATATATATATATATACATTTCCATTACCAAATATAAAATGGGTACCTTTATTTGCACCTACCGAATCTGAGGGAACCTACGCCAAAAACCATTGACATCTTTAAATCAAATGATGGAGATCATTTTTCACCCCAATCTTCCACAACAGATCTTGAGATCATGGGCGTGCCGTCAAACGGCCAGTTTTTATTCCATGCGGCATATATCCCAAAAAGGTAACTGGAAAATCATGTGACACTCATCACGCTCAAATGTGATTTTCAGGTCACTTTATGGGATATGTGTCATGCCCCGCCAATACACACATGATATTGTCCCAGTCTGGGCACTAGCCTCAAGGGTTTTAAAACGTGTCATGTGATGAAAGGGTGACCACACATATAAGCACTTCACTTTGGACGAGCCTTTCCGATGTGGGACTAATACCGAGTCACCTTAGGGGGTCTGAGTCCCCCATCGGCAGGGAACCGTCCTCAGCTCTGATACGAAATGTCACGCCCCTGCTTATACACACATGATATTGCCCCAGTCTGGGCACTAGCCCTCGAGGGAATGCGCCATGTGATAGAGGGGCAACCACACATATATGCATTTCACTTTGGACGGGCCTTTCCGATGTGGTTATAATACCGAGTCACCTCAGGGGGTCCTACCCCCCATCGCCAGAGGGATCATCCTCGGCTTTGATACCAAATGTCACGCGCCACCAATACACACATGATATTGTCCCAGTCTGGGCACTAGCTCTCGAGGGTTTTAAAATGCGTCATGTGATAAAGGGGTGACCACACATGTAAGCACTTTACTTTAGACGAGCTTTTCTGATGTAGGACATTTGGTATCAGAACCGAGGACGGCTCCTTGCCGATGGCGGGTAGGACCTAAGTGATTCGGTATTAGTCCCACATTCCGTCCAAAATGAAGTGCTTATATGTGAGGTCACCCCTTTATCACATGATGCATTTTAAAACCCTCGAGGGCTAGTGCCCAGACTGGAACAATATCATGTGTATTTGCGAGGCATGACATTTGGTATTAGAGCCGAGGTCAGCTCCATGCCAATGGGGATAGGAGCCCCTAAGGTGACTCGGTATTAGTCACACATCGGAGAGGCCCATCCAAAGTGTAGTCCTTACATGTGTGGTCACCCCTTTATCACATAACACATTTCAAAACCCTAGTGGGCTAGTGCCCAAACTGGGACAATATCATGTGTATATTGGTGGTGGGGCGTGACAATATGTGCCACATGAAACCAAAAACTGATCGTCTAATGGTATGCCCATGGTGTCAAGATCATTGTGTGGAAGATTGGAGGAAAAAATGATCTCCCTCGTCTGATTCAAAGTAGTCAATATTTTTTGGCGTTGGTGCACTCAAAGATTCGATAGGTGCAAATAAAGGTATCATCTATATTCTGCAAAGTAGTTATAGCTTGTGGTTAAAAATACAGAATATGTTTACTATGCAATAAGGGCAATAGCCAAATGAGAGGCTGAGCCAGAGCAAAAGTGCAGAGCTGGCAGTTCTAAAAACATCAGGAAGCAGGAATGCCTACAAAGAGCATGCATAAAATAATTTTAGAAACTTAGAATATGCAATATAAATTTGATAAAACATAAAGTTATTACTGATTATTCAATAGACCGTCGAATTCTTACATATTCTAACGATAGAATCATAGCAATATCTCGAATCATATTAAAAAAAACTATAAATGGACAAAATTGATTGAGTTATTCTAGACGATCGTAATGGAATTGTTGTTGCAATCACTTGGGATCAGATCAAGAGGGTAATAAGACCCAAACATATAGTATTTTTAATTGATATACCGCAGTAGGTATTAATCACTGAAACACGAATAGTGTAATGGTTGTCAAATTTTCTATAGGACAAACAACAATTGATTTAGCAAACCAATTAGCCAAATTTGGAAATTTCTCCCTTGTGCTTGCTAAGATAGTTGAGTTTAACCTGTCAAGTAGTTAAGTTTAAGTCTCTGATTTTTTTCCTTACCAAATGAAATGAAACAAGGCTAGTTGATTCTGGATATGTCGCACCAACTCAAAAAAAAAAAAAAACAGAATGATTCTAACTACATCACAAATCATATCATAATGATAAATATGTATTCGGAATCTTCACCTTGTCAACCTTGCCCTCCTCAGTAAGTGGTTGTGGCAGGTAGGCTGCGATCAGGATAGAGGAAGGTTATGGGTCTCGATTCTTCGTCATAAATACAGGGCTATGGCGGGAGATTGGGGAGTTAACATAAGGAAGATTGGCCGGGTTTCAGCTTGGTGGAAAGGTATCAATTCTGTTTGTCCATCTTACTCGAAGTGGGTCCGATTCAGTTGGGGGAATGGGAGACGGATCTTATTCTGGGATGACCCTTGGCTCGAATTGTATCCAAGGAGAGATTCCCGTCTATCTACTCCTTATCGCTCACCTTGGGGGGGGGGGGGGGGACTTAAGCACTAGGAGAGTCCACCCCTTCCAACGACTGCTGACCTCTCTCTATGGGGCCCACAGAAATCAGCAGCGTCTCGATGCGAGGCTTTGGCTGCCTAGTAAAAAGGAGGTCTTCTCGGTTAAGCCCCTTTACCACGCTCTCTCTCGTTGGCCGCTGATTGTGTGGCTGAGTGGAACTTCATCTGGAGGGCGCAGATTCCTCCTAAAGTCCGGTTCTTTGTGTGGTCAACGATTAGAGGCTGAATCTTGACCTTAGACCAGCTCATCATTAGAGGCAGGGGCAAAGGCATTTCTAACCGCTGCCCCATGTGTCTCTCCTCGGAGGAGTTGATTCCCCATCTCCTCATCCATTGTCGGGTGGCGTTGGAAATCTGTAGCACCATCCTTAGATCCTTTGACCTCGGTTGGGTCTTTCCGAACTCGCTTCCTCGGCTTCTGGTTAGTTGGAACGGGCTCAAGTGGATGGGCTTCACGGCGCTTTCTGGAGGGTGGGAACCTATGCGATCATTTAGTGCATATGGCTTGAGAGAAACGCCCGTATTTTCAATCGCATTCGGAGCCCTACCGGGATAATCCTAAAATCGATCAAGGATTGTATGTGCCACTGGGTCACGAGGGGGGGGAAGGGATGTGAGGATTTATGGGATTAGCTCTCTTTCCGAGGTAGTTTTTGTTTTTTGCTTCTGCTTTCTTTTTTCTCTTTTGGTTTGCTTGCTGGCCTATCGGCCCCGGCTTGTATTTTGTTTCTTCTTAGTTGTTCGCTAATTTTTCGTAATGTATGATCTTTGTTTACCGATAATATATATATATATATGGATTTAGAGGAATTTCCTTTGCAGTGGAAAAAAATTACATGTGGTAAATGGAATCCATAGAAGATGGGGCCTTGGAATTAAATCGGTAAAATGGATAAATAGGGCCTTGTTGAGAAAGTGAGTATAGAGATGTGGGAGTGAGGAAGTGAATCAATGTGGAAGGTAAGTTTGGAAGAGCAGTATGGTGGAAATCATAGTGACCAAGACTAGTTCAGGAACAAATCGGGGTATACATATATATATATATATATATATATATATATATATATATATAGACACACACACACACACACTATGTTTTTAACATCTATTTAGGCAAACACAAGCACCAGTGACTAGTGAGAAACTAATACAAATAACATAATTCCATAGTTAGAAGAAGAAGATGTGAGAGAGCAGAGAGAGGTTAGAGGGTAGGGTTTAGCAGGAGGGTGAATTTCTACCGTTGGGCTCAAGGGAGACGCAAAAGATGAGAAAAGAAAAATAAAGTCTTGAAAAAAAAAATAACAAATTTTTTTTTTCGTTTATCAGAAAAAAGTTACAAATATTATGATCTATTTGCAAAATTCGAATCTCCTTGAAAAAATCACAATTTTTTTCAAAAAGTAAAAATTAAACGATACATTTATTGAAAGAGTCATGATATAATCACAACTTTTTCAATAAATCCCCAAATTTAGTCACTATAGTGGAAATAGCAATGGGTGGTGTTCAATTAGGGAGGCAAGAGGGAGAGGTGAGTCGGGGTGGTGGAGGGGCATCCAGAGGTTAGGAAGAAGTTTGAAAAGTATGTTAGCTTTAGTAGAGTTAGTGGTGTGGAGGGGTGTCGCTAGGGTCGATGTTCCAGCTGATATATAATTTGGTTACATCTAAACATGTGACCGTATCTGACAATTGAGAGTCAACTAACAATGGTAGTGGGTGGAATATTCAACTTGAAGAGAATCAAAAGGAGGATGAGATTCAGTAGTCGGCAAGTTGGATTAAGAAAGTGAGTGGACAGGCAAACAGTAGCACTAGCGATGATAAGAGGGTATGGGATCTAAAAAGAAAGGGCTTTTCACAATAAGCTTTCTATAGGTTTTTTAGTAGAAGACCTAACGGAGAACATCAAGATCGAGAGCATTGGAATTGGGCCGCAACAAATTTTCAGCTTCAGAAAGGCTTATAGGAGCAGAATCAACATGTTGGAGCAATTTCAGTCAATCGATTGAAACTTGGGTTTCAATCGATTGACTGCACCTGTGAGGAATTAATTCTGACGATATATATGTATGTCAATCAATTGACTGAGGAGCTAATTCTGACGATATACATGTACCTCAATCGATTGAATACTATATGTCAATTGATTGACTGCGTCAGAATTCGAATTTGAATTTTGTTTATTTTTGTTTTAGGGTTTTATTTTTCTTTTGTGAGACCTCCTATATAAGGTCAACATTGTAGAGGATGATTGATTATGAATGAAAGCTATTGCTTATGTGCTTGAGATGAGCCATTCTTGAGGAGTGATTCTTCTTCACTTCCCGAGAAGGGTTTGGTGTGAGGCCAAGTGTGTGAAGCCCAAAATCTATCTTCTACCTATTTCTTCATTTTTATTTTTCTTTCTCTACTTTATTTTGATCCCATAACCATAAATCCAGCCGTTACCTTTTTCCCAAAATCCCCAAAACCATAAACCTAGCCTCCATCAGAGTCATTGATTCAAACCCATCTCATAAATCCTAAATTCAGTCATCCAACCAAAATGCCCCGATATTCAAAATCCACACATCCATCAGAACCATCGAATCGATCTGATTCGAACCCTAGATCTTATACAAGCCATTAGCCAACCCGAATCAGAACCCCTTAAAGGACTCGTGATTCCATAATTGAATCTCAAGTGGCGCCTTAATCTGGAAAAGCTAGAGTTCTACCTCTAGACCGATCTACACCGCGAATCTAACGGATCGAGCGCATGGACTGCATCTTACTCGAATCAAGCGCGATCTTTCAATGGAAAACTATGAAACCCTAAGGTATCAACATTAATTTCATGGTTTATTGTTTAGTTAATTTAGTTTAATTTCGGCAATTAATTAAATCATGGCATTCATGTAATTTAGGGTCCTTGTCCCGCATCAAGACCTCTGATGAACCAACCGTGGATGGTTCTATGGAGATGTGGGACCCCTTATAGAGCCAAGAATTTTACGTGGGAGGTAGAGATGCAAGTTCGGTGTACCCAAGGTAGTTAAGGCGGTGTGGCGAGGAGGCTCGCCATGCCATAGCGAGGTCATATATTAATTTATTTTATTATTTTTTATTATTTATTAATCATTAATATATATATTAATTTTCTATTATTTTTTAATTTTTATATTTTTTATAGAGGAAGATTGGAATGACTATCTGATGATATTTTCAAGATCAGTTGTGGGGAAGATTGGAGCGAAAAACGATCTATGTCAGCCCAATTCAATGGTTGCGATAAAGACTAGAAGGTTTCACTTAAACTCCCAAATATGATAGATATAACTTATCATGGATCAAAATATCGTCCGATACCGATACGTATCGATATCGGACGTGAACGATATGGTACATTAAATGTACCGTATTGTTAAAATGTATGTATGTATCGAACGATACATTCAATGTATCGTTCGATACGAACCGGTACCGATACGTATCGTCCGATACGTACCGGTTTTTTGCTCGAACGATACGTACCGGTTTTCCGGCATTTTGATCCATGTAACTTATCAAACATAAGTTATAATACAAATATAACTTATAACTTGTAAGTTTTATAATTTATAAGGTTATAAGTTATAACTTACATGTTAGTAGTTACAAAAGAAAATTCAAAATAGTGGCAACGCCATGGTATGGCAGCGCCATTGCGCCATGGCGTTGCCATATATCCATTCTTGCCATATAAGTTCATATGGATTTGCCTCACCATTCACCATGGCGATGCCATGGCCTTGCCTTGACAACCATGGGTATACCGAACCGAACCTGAATTTTTCGGAGTTCGGTTTGGTACACCCTAAACCAAAACCGAACCGAAACTCATTCGATTCGGTTCGGTTCTTTTTTTTTTTTTCTGAAACCAAAATAGATTCAGTTCGGTTCGGTGTAGGTAAAATACCTACTTTTTTATTTTTTTAGGGTATTTTTTTCAGTTTACTCAACCTACCCCCTCGGTTTTCGGTTTCGAGCCACCCAAACCGAAACTGAACCGAATTGGGGTTCGGTTCGGTTCGGGTCGGTTTTCGGTCCGGTTCAGGACCCTCAATTTTCGGTTCAGTTTCGGTGTTTGGTTCAAAGCTTGCATCCCTAGTGGGAGGTGCTGTGGAGTTTGGTGCAAGTTTTGTAGTAATGAGGAGACGTGGGGTTGTACTAAACCCAAATAATTGACAAATGCTTCACAATGTAAAACTCTTAAAGAAGATTGAACATCAAAAGGCCAATTTTATTAATAAAAAAGTCTGGAAGAGAATTAAGGTAGCAAGTATCTTAAGAATATAAAACTGCTCTATATGTAACCAACTTAGACTAAATAAATTTTAAGCATCATTGATCTCTCTTAAACAAATGAAAACAAAAGATATTAAGGGCTGTTTCGATGTATGTGCAATTGTGGAGCATCCACCTCATTTTCCATCAAATCGAGATTGAGGAAACTGATTGTCTAACATCCCAGATTCGTTTTGGGACCAAAACACAAGTCAAGCCACAGTTTGAGTGGTATTTGGGCATCCCTCCAAACATTCCCCACCATAGGTCAAATTATAGTCCGATACCAATACGTATCGCCCGATACGTATCGAATTTGGACCTAAGCGATACGATACAAAGGCTATGTATCGTATGGCCCTTAAAACAATGTAATTATCGCCTGATACGGGCAATTTATCACCTGTATTGGACGATAATTTCAGTAAATTCCTAAACCCCTTAAAATGTTCAAATTATTGGACGATACGGACAAATTATCAAATTATCGTCCGATAATTTCAAAATTTGTTAGTCGGCCCAGCCACTTTTGACCCGCGGGTTTGGGGGAATTTATGCGATTTCAGCCCCTTCTTTTGCCTTGTTTCTCCTCTTCCCCAGCTTGTATGTTCTTCTTCCTTTACCTTATCAACCGGGAGAGCAAACGTTAGCCTACGGACCGCCCGGGAAGCTCAGAATCGCCACGTTTTCGTCGGAGATCATCGCATACGTATCGTGTTCCATCATATAAGATGTTTTTCCTTAATTTGCTTATATTTTTTAACCTATTTTCACTAGATCTACCCATAAATGTGGTAAATTTAGTGAAAACTAGATTTACCCACTAGATCTACATGTTAGGGGGTTTATTTATTAAAGATCTACCCTTAAATATGATAGATCTTAAATTTTTAAGCTCAAATTAGAGGATTTTGTGTTAAACCACCTTAATTTGAATCTAAAATAGGTCAAATTTTGATGTTTATGTGGGTCGATTTACAAAATTATTTATTAAATAATAATATATGAGTCAATTTCTAACTATGGGGTTTATGTGGGTCAATTTATAACTTTATTTATTTATTTTGGGGTTTATATGGGAATTTATGTGGGTTAATTTGATAATAATTATGGGGTTTATGTGTGTCACATACCCCATGAAACATCAATTACACATGTGTCACATGTGTCATGGGGTATGTCACACATCAATTACATAAATGGCACATCAATTATATGTGTCATGGGGTATGTGACACATGTGTTACACATGTGACACATACCCCATGACACATCAATTACACGTGTCACATGTGTCGCATGTGTCATGGGGTATGTGACACATGTGACACATCAATTACAAATAAATATGATTTTGAAATAAATATGATTTTCAAATATTTTAAAAATTAGAATAATATGATTTTCTAATATTTTCAAAATTAGAATAATATCAACTAAATACTATTTTCAAATGTAATCTAAAATTTTTTAATTTTTAAAAATAATATGAAATAAATATGGTAAAATATAATCTAATATTTAAAAAATAAGAATAATATCAAATAAATTTTCAAATGTAATCTAAAATTTTTAAAAATTAGAATAATATCAAATAAATTTGGTAAAATATAATCTAATATTATAAAAATAAGAATAATATCAAATAAATTTTATTTTCAAGCGTAATCTAAATGTTTTAATTTAATCCAATCGTTTGTTCATTCATGCAGGTGAAATAAATAAATATGGTACATGGACAAGATCCAGCTTGGCAATACAGAACAACAATAGATGGTGATAGATTCCGAATAGAATGTAAGCTTTGTGAAAAAAAATTGTTTGGAGGAGGTATCACACGGTTGAAGGAGCATTTGAGTCACGTTAAAGGAGAAACAAAAGGATGTCCCAATGTACCCAGAGAGGTGAGAGAAGCTGTCAGAGCCAGTTTACAGGCAGCAAAGGGAAAGAAAAAAGCAGAAGCCGACCGAGATAGAGAAATGTATGAAAGAATAAGGAGAGATCCAGAGTTTCCTACACCTGGACATAAGGATGATAAGGATGATAAGGATGAGGATGAGCAGACAACGAGAGTCATGAGGGAGAGTGTCAGAGAAGCATTACAGTGACGAGATCAAGAAAAAGCTGATTATCGGCTTCGGTCCAGCTTGAGGGGCCCATCCACGCCTGCTACTGGTGGTGGATCTAGTCATAAGCCACATGTTGTTGATGATGATGAAGGTATTCAGGAGACTGCTGGATCGTGTAGGTTAGCATCCGTAAGGAAGACCAGACCGTCTATTACAGGTCGTACTACAGGTCCCATGGATCCGTTCATGTATCGGACAAAAAGCTCCAAACAAACTAAATTGAGTGCAATGTCACTGAAAAAATTGAGGAAGAAGCTTGAAAAATCCATTGCAAAGTTTCTGATATACAACTGCATTCCGAGTCAGGTTGTGGAGTCGCCGTACTTCAAAAGTATGATTGATACAAGTGCAGAAGCCGATCCAGGAGTTAAAAAGCCCACTGTGTACAAGGTATCTGGGCCCTTATTAGATGATGAGTATAAGGAGATAGGAGATTATGTGGACAATTTCTACGAAGTATGAGATAAGAGAGGCTGCACAATTATATGCGATGAATGGACCGGTCCCACAAGGAAGAGTTTGATCAACTTTTTAGTCTACAGTGATGCCCGCACAATATTTCTAAAATCAGTTGATGCTTCTAAACACGCGAAGACGGCCAATTACCTCTTCCAACTAATGAAAAAGGTAGTTGAAGAAGTTGGAGAGAAGCAGGTTGTGCAGGTGGTAAAAGACAATGCCGCCAATTACAAAGCCGCAGGAAGACAGTTACTGTTGAAAAGACGTCACTTGTACTGGACTCCGTGTGCCACTCATTGCGTGGACCTCATTCTTGAGGATTTGGGGACGAGAAGCAAGGCACAAGCAACTATTCAGAAGGGAAGAATGATTACTTCCTACCTGTATAACAGTGAGAAGATGGCGAATCTAATGAGAGACTTCACTAAGAACGAGTTGCTCCGGCCTGCGATTACACGATTTGCGACACAATTTCTAGCCCTACAAAGCTTGGCTAGATATAGTCGTGAGTTGAAAAACATGATCAACTCCAAAGAATGGAGAAAATATGAGTTAGAACTTCTACGATCAAAGATATCTGCTTTGAATGAAGTTGGTGACCTGATCTACAGCCCCCCAGTTTTGGACAAATGTTGATCACCTAATCGCCGTCACTACCTCGTTCGTGCAAGTGTTGAGGTTGGTAGATAGTGATAAGAAACCAACAATGGGATATATTTACGAGTCAATGGATAAGACAAAATTGGCTATTAAAACTAAATGTCCTATAAAATATAGACGATATTGGGCGATTATCGACAAGAGGTGGGATGCACAATTTCACCAATACTTGCATGTCGCAAGTATAACATGTTAAACTGCTTATGTAGTGATTTTCATTTATTTATTATTTTTTATATTTTTCATTGTTTCCATATACTAATGAGATTGCTCATATTTGATGTATAGCACGCTACTTGAATCCGGCCTTCCAGTATATGCGACGCTTCGAGTTGAGTGAGGCTGATGAAGTGTACAACGGTTTGCTCAATGTGATCCAATGAATACTCCCTGAGTTGGCGGACCAAGGTCAAGCCATCAGAGATGTGAGAAATCATACTTTATAACTAATAAGTCAAATTCTATATGATTTGTTTATTGATATGTAGGTTATTGTATTCCATCTTTGTAGATTGGCATGTTCCGCAAGAGACATGGGTCATTTGGGACCCCATTGGCGCAATCCCAAATCAAACACGATAAACCCGCTGATTGGTGGATGCACTATGGAGGTGATGGTCCGATACTGAGGTGCAATGAGGGTTTTATCGCAAACATGCTCATCATTCAACTGTGAGTGGAATTGGAACATTTTCTCTCATTCACATGAAGACAAGGAATAGGCTAACTATGAAACGATTGGAAAAGTTAGTCTACTGCCACTACAACATACGATTAAGGGTTTAAAATATATAGAAGACCAACCATGGTAAGCAATTATATGAAGTCTTAGTTCATACAATTTTTATTTGATGTAATTGATGAGACATATACTAATTCATCTATCATATTCTACCTTACAGATAATGAATATTTTGATCTCATCCAGTAGGATTATATATTCACGGAGGATGACCCTTTGAATCAGTGAATCGAAGAGAGAGAAGAGTCAGTGTTTGATACTGAGGGCACTGCATGGCTAGACAATGCTGAAAGAGTAGTGGAGGAGCAGGCTTCCCAACCACCGAGGCGGAAAAAAAGATTGAATCGTCATTCAGTGGTTGGATCATCACCTCCACCATCACTCCCATCATCGTCATTATCACTATCGGGCTATGTTTCGTCATCAGATCCAACCACGTTTGCACTAGTGGTGGAGGGAATGATGTTGATCCCTTTTATTCTTATGGAGGTATTGTCGCATGAGATGATAAGCAGGTAACAATGTATGACACTCCTATATTTAAAGGTGGAGGGGTTGAAGGAAGAGGAGCGTCAAAATCTTACCAAACACCACCACCACCACCACAAGGTCCACAAGATGATGTGGGTTATATGACTTCTAGCTTCGGGGGATTTAATTTACAAAACACCGAATATTCAGCAACTAGTAACCCACACTATCGGCCTCAACCAACCTACCCCCCGAGCCATATGACTTCGTTGGTCAAATCTTTGAAGGACCGACCTTTACCTATTATACTGAGCCATATTCGTCACTAATGCCTTAGTTTCAAGTGGGCGCATATGATTATAGGTATCAATATGGCCAACATTATAGGGAAACTCACGCATCGATGACAATGATCACGAAGGCCAAGAACCACCACGAAATTCAATGTGGCTTTAAGGTAAGTTTTTCATGTACAATATACCTTTTAATTTTGATCATGAGTCATGCATAATGTAATTTAGGTTTTGCGTTGATAAAATTATGAAATATGCATCAAATAAGCCTTAAATAAATTTTAAAAAAAGTTAAAATAAATAGAAAATCATTAAATTTAATTTTCCTGATTTCTTTAGTATTTTTCGAGATTTTTTTGAACAAAATTTTTTTTTTTTAAAATTCAATGTATGAAACCAATACATTCAATGTATCGGACGATGCCCGATACGTATCGTCCTAGAGGTCAGGATGATATGTATCAGTTTTCCGGTATTTTGACCCATGTTCCCCATCCCAATTTGATAATAAGACGAAATAACTTCCATCCTAATTGTGAAAATACAGGTATCTAAACAGCTATCTACTCTATCCGACCCATCTAGGAAATCAATACTAGACAAGTAACTTAACGAAAAAGATTAAATTTCTGTATACATCACCGACTCGAATAAATTAGCATTCAATAGCACCTCATAAATCATAAACCAAAATGTCATCAGAAGGTGACGATAGGCACCAAATAGAAAATGATTTGGTCTTTAGACTCTCCCAAGCCAATGTAGTCACCCACTCTACCGTCCCGTTATCACAATATTCACTACTAATCGACCACCTAGCTCGTCACCCTCACCAATTTCTACTCCCTGATCATCCATCATTCACCAAATCCGCATAAACATCGTGCCCATACGCTACGAATTATAAAACAAAAATGCTATATTCTCCTAACAACAAATCCACAAATAAAAATAACAACTTTATTTTTTTCATTCATAAATTAAGAATAACAAAATTAAGAACAATAATATCAATAAATAAATTAAGAAGAAACACACATGTACATCGCAAAATCCCTCATCCAATCTGTGCCCCAACCCTAAGAAAACAATCATTTCAACAAACGTACTCAATAAATGCCTATTATAAAAAATACAAATTAACAGATCCAGATAGACGAAACCCTAATTCAAATTTCTTAAAATAAAACATAAATCAACAGAATGATAATGCCTAATAATTTGATCGATTATTAACGAATATCTCATCAATTTTACGAACCAATAGAACGAACTGAACAAAAATAAAACAGATCAAAAAATAAAGTTCAAAGGGCTTACAGATCGATCGATGATCTTCTGACATAAAAAAATCCTCGCTCGAATTAATTGAAAAACACAAAATGCGATTGATTTTTTTTTTTTTTTTAGTTTTCTTACATTTTTCCCCTCTTTTTTTCGGTGGCGAGGAGGGTGATTTGGAGGAAGAGAAAATGGTCTCCCTTAGTTAGACTCCTTTCAACCGTCGGGTTAATAAGATAAGTTTAAATTACTGCAATACCCCTAGTCGGTTACCAAATGACGAACATGCCATCTCATTGGTAAATGATAATATGTGAGTCACCCGTAGAGAAGCTTAGATTAGATGCTACCTGATTAGCTACCCTATTTATGGGCTTTTGCTAGTGCTTTTTCGGTGGTGTTAACATCACTAACACGCTTTGTAGATGAATGGAGAAACACCTAATATTTACTCTTACCTAAAACGTAATAGCGTTAAAAGCACGCATTGTTTATTTAGGACACCTCTATTTGCACGAACCAAAATTTTAAAAACACCCTCCTATAGATTCTTTGACAAGTGGGTGCTTGTAGAGTTTTGGTAGCTGCAAATGGATCTACCTATTTGTTTATTTATTTTCTTGTTATTTAAGAGACCTGGAAACAGGCTTTGGTCGGATCGGTTAGCTGAGCTTTTTTCTGGTGTGAATCGTTTCAATCAACTAAAGCTGAATTAGCCAAATTCAGTCAATTCACTGTGGTGAGATCTAAGCCACGAAAAGAATCTAATAACAATTTATGACCTACTATTATGGTTACCTAATTAATAGGCAAAGGGTCATTTATTTGCACCCATCAAATGTTTGAGGACATATATGCCAAAAAAAAACATGGAAAATTTAGGGAAACGGGACTACACCAAATAAGTTTTGGCGTGATATACCAAATGCAAAAGTTTGAGGTAAAAGGGATTGACACGATTTGTAAAATTTCTAAAATGGTATTTGGTCAACTGTAAGAAAATGTGCAACTTGAAATTACAAAAACACCCTCGATATCTTTTTGTCTCCCATAGGACCCTAGCGTCTGAAGCCAATCTCCAACCCTAGCTGTAAATCAACCACAAGATTCAAGTATTAAGGAATTAGTCCCTCCGTTCTTGGACCCATCTTTGTCGGATGAAGATATCTGCACCGGCATGAGCTTCACATCGGCGGGATTCGGGTATGACGATGTCACATCAGAACTGTCGCAGATGATTGTTGTATCGAAGCAACCAGTAGTCCCACCGTTCTTGGACCCATCTTTGTCGGAAGAAGATATCTGCACCGGCGCGAGCTTCGCATCAGCGAGATCAGCTTTTGAGAGATCAACTTTTGAGGGATCTTTATTTTATGAATATCTTAAGTTAAATTTTCAAAAATTTTAGGGTCATGTGTTTGATGATTTATGAGGATTAAGCTAGTTTGGGAAAGAAGTGTTGAACATGGTTTCTATAGTTTTGGAGGCCCTTGGATTGTTCAATCTTTAATCACGGTAAAATGACTGATTTTTTTTTAGCTTGGAAGAAGCCTATGGTGTTTGATTTTAGATTCTGATCGTTGCTGAGTTCATAAGATGTCAATTAATGTACATCTATTTTTCGGTTTGTTTATTAATGTTGATATCTATTATCTTCAACTCATCTGAGTTTATTTTGGTGATGTTTAGGCTTGATTTGAATGTTTTTTTTGTTTAATTGATTTTGACCTAGACACTGATTAGGTGGGATGTTAGAGAAGACGAGATTATTTGAGATATTTGAGAGAGAGAGAGAAGGGCACTGTAATAATTTCAAGTGAAGTATTTTCTTGCAGTAGACTAAATCATTTTTTGAAAGTTAAAAAAATCGTGTCAATCCTTTTCGCCTAAAACTTTCCCGACAAATATATGGCGCTCATACTTTTCAAATATAATTCTCTTTTTCTGAAGTGCCCAAAAAGCATTGACTACGTTGAATCAGATGATAGAAATCCTTTTTCCTCTCAATCTAAAGATCATCATTATACCATCATTTGGGCAATTTTTTCTTCCATTATGCACAAGTCTCAAAAAGTGACGAGAAAATCACATGGCACATGTTACGTTTAAACTTGATTTTCAAATTACTTTTGGTACGTGTGCCCCATAATTTTAAGATCTATTGTCTTGAAGATTTGATAAAAAAATGATCACTCGCATCTGGTTAAAAGTTGTTAGTGATTTTTGGCGTAAGTGTCCTTAAAAATTCGGTGCGTGCAAATAAAGGTACCCGTTTACGTACATGGCAGTACCCGTTTACGTACATGGCAGCGCATTAATACCAGATTTGGGTGTTAGTAGGAGGCAGGTAATATTTACGGTAAGAATGACAGAAGCGTGTCCAGAAAAGTGACAGTTGGGAAAGGATTTATGTCCATTCATTGACAAAATGGCACAGAGTTGCTCCGTTCATTAAGCGCGTACATTTATTGCGTAATAAACTCGTGTGTACCTTTATTAGCGCCCACTCAATCTTGACCCAGGTTGGAAATCCCTTCAAAATCATTGATTGCTTGAGATCAGATTATGGAGATTGTGTTTCACCCAGATATTCCGTAAAATGGATTTTTAGATCATATATCACATATCAAACGGTCAATTTTTATTCCACACATGTAGCAAATTTGTAAAATTATCCCTAAAATCACGTTTGAGTGTGAACTGTTTCATAGGATTCAAGGCGCATTTTTGGGGATCTGTCACATGTGAAATCAAAAAATGATCGTCTGATGGGTGATACATGATCTCAATATTCATTGTGTAGATGATTGGGGTGAAACAAGTTCTCAATCATATAATCCAAAGCAATCAATGTTTTTGAAAATGTTACAGACATGAACCCATTCAGAGATTACGTGAGGGCTAATAGAGGTACCCTAAACTCGTCCATCACCCAACACGTTTGTCACGTGCCAATGCTTTGTGCGAAGGGAGATTACTTGAGGGGCAGCATAATGGTGAGTTACAATGGGTGATACTTGCTCACAAAATTTGTACCGTTGCACATAGTTTGAAAGAAAGACTTTGAATACTATCTACGCTTTTCTGATTTGACAGATATGACATAAAGATTTTTAGTGTCAAAAATTAGCATAAATTACAATTTCTATTATATGATTCAATACAATGCAGTCAAATCCCATCATCTGATTCAATAGTTGGCTACATTGAATCAGCTGACGGAGATTGTATAATCAAACAAATCTTCAACAGCAAATATCTTTACATCCTGACCTTTTATCTTGGACGGCTTAGAGGATGTTACATGTGGCACAAGTCCTAAGAATATCGAGTCTTTCTTTTTAAAGTACATGCAATAATGATGGGTTTGAAGATGACGTCTTAAATAAATTTAAAGCAGGTTCGGGGAAATAGAGACAAACTAGCATACTATTGTGTGAGCCATGAGTTTCACTTAGATTGAAGCTACAATTTTATAAGACGACGATTAAACCTGCCATATTATATAGTGTGGAATGTTGGGCTACAAATAGTGATAGACTACATGTAGCCGAGATATGTATGTTGAGATTAGGGGTGTTATCGGGTTGGTTTCGGTCGGTTTTCATGCTAAATCGAATTGATAACAATCGGTTTCTAGTTCTCAAATCGAAACCGAACTATTAAGCCTCCAAACCGAAATAGAATCGATAGTTATCAGTTCGGTCGATTTTCGATTTTTAAACTTCAATTTTTTAGTTATAAAATTTATAAAAAAAACAAGAAAGAGAAAGAGTGAAGAATAAAAAGAGGAGTAAATACAGAGAAAAAAATAGAGAGAGAGAGAGAGAATCTTGTTGTCTGTTATGGAGTGTGGTCGTATGGCTGAGTGGGCTTGTGATCAACGGTGTCCGCAATAGCGAGCGAAAGGACAATGGATGGCGATAGACTGAAGGTGGCCGGTGGGTAGGGCTCTCAATGGGTCGGGCTGGATTTTGGCCCGTACCCGGCCCGAAAAAGGGGTACTTTCTATCAAGCAACTTCGGCCCAATATCTGGACCAGGCTAAACATGTTGCAACCTGAATCAATTCGGATCGCGCTTGGGTTGAGTGTTCCAAAACATGACCCGAATATATATATATATATATATATATATATATATATATATATATATATATATATATATATATATATATATCCTTATAAAGTTATAAAAAAAATTCTTTTACTTAAATGCTCTGAGATTAATCATTGTCCGTTATAATTATTGTGTAATAAATTAAAATAAAATATTTGAATAAAAGCATGTACTTAAGCCTCTATAATGTTAATATATTTAATTAAAATTTGAACCTTCTTCAAACTTTTATTAGAAAAAAAAACAGTCCAACCAATTTTATTAGAAAAAATAGCCCCAAAAAAATAGTCAAACCAAATTTTATTTGAAAAAACAGCGAAAAAAGTCAAAAATCACCAAGCTCACTGACCCTACCGATAGGGGTTGGGTCAATGAAAGCATTACTGAGTTTGGGTTGGGTTGAAAATTTTAAATTGCAACCTATTTTTTATGCAGCTAAGTAATATCCTATTATCGGTTTGGTTTCAAGTTTTTTACGTCAAAATCGAAATTGAACCGATAACTTGATAAGTCACTTTTCCAAAATCGAAATCGAATAAATATGCCATAAAATCGAAACTGAATCGAAGTTTCGGTGAGATTGATGTATGGAATACCAAGAATAGATAAAGTACCAAATGGTACTTGGTTTCATCATGTTTGTTATCATGACTGAAGTTTTATGGTGTAGAAGATTGGGACGAAAAATCATCCCATCCTTTGTGATTTAAAGTTGTCAATGCCTTTTAAAACGAATGGCTACTGTGTAGATATCTAACACCATAGATCGTTAAGAAAGTGTTGATTTTTGAATTACATAATAAAAAAAGAAAAATTGTCCCAACCTTAGATCTTTAGATTATGATCTTCAAATCAGACAAGATAGACGATGAAATCACGTGCCAGAGACGCCCTTAAAGTCAAGGGTAGACTCGCCTGAGGTAAGTTTGAGAAAAACAAAGTGCTTGGTTCCGATGTTTGTTGGAGCACTGACTTTGGTACTCTGCTCATTTTATTGAAATGCAGTTACAGTTAAAACAAAAATGTTTTGATCGGAAGGGTGTACAAGACTTAAGCATACAGTTTCTAAAATATATCGTCTATTTTTACATAAATTAAGGGAGCTATAACTTTCACACGAGATTTATACTACGACAGATGATTAAAAAGAAAGATTTTTTTTTTTTTGGATATGTGTCATATGAAGGCACCATCTAAGCCATCTGATTTGAAGAACATATTAGAAGGATCTTTGAGGTCAAAGATTGGCACTAAATGCAGTCGCTATCATATGATTGAATACAATCAAAGGCCATATCTGATTCAATGGCTGACTCTAAACAATCAGATGATAGAGATCAATCTTTCATGCCAATTTTTGGCCTCAAAGAATTTTGCATCATGACCTTCAAATCAGACGGCTTAGATGGTGTTCCACGCATAACAAATGCAGAAAACAACAAAGTTTTTCTTTTAATCACGTGCCTGTAATAATCACCCCTCAAAACAGGGTTAGTCAACCAGTTGACTGAGACCCGACAAAATCTAATTGTACTTGAGGACAGCCTGAGATATGAGCTTTCCAATAATATGGAGCACCCATATCAGATACCTCCGTTAAGAGCACTTACTAGTGGCACCCATCCTCTTTTAAAAATACAAATGACTTGGTGTGGTGGCATTACTAAAGCCACCCACACTCCATCTTTAACCATGGAATTGGACACGAGGACACTTGAATGACCGATACCTGAGATTTTGACATGAAATAGGGTTAAGCCAAATTAATGATCCCAAGATCATGATCAATGGTGTAGATCTCTTCGATCCCCCAAAGTTATGCTAGAAAATGAGGTCAAACATGGATCTCCAAGATTCAATGAAGGCCACATGGCTAACACAGATGTTAAAGTATATAAGCTTAGCTTAGAAGGGTGGCATTGTTGGTAAATAAAACTCAATAAAAGGGCAATTTGGAGGATTCTTCATTATTTAGAAAATAGAAATTTATTAGCAAATAAATCTCTAACAAATCCTAGCCATCCAATACGTTGACCACATTTCACACCTTTGGATGTGCCTTGGAAAAATCTAAGGTGATAAATGATCTTCTAGTCATGCACCACAAGATCCTATGAATGATTTCACACAATTTGAGGGCACCAAATAAATTGAAGGCCAAGATGTGACCTAAAGTAAGGGTGGAGAGTGGACTTTTGTAGGCTCATCTGTGCGTCCATAGAGTAGAAGAGAGGAGAGAGAGTGAATAGCGCCGGTTTCATTTTCAGTTTCGAAAATGAAACCCGCGCTATTTTATCATTTGGCAAGGTTGATCTTCTGTTCAAATTTTCATTTCGGTGAGGATCAAAATCGAAACATTTCGGCTGATAATTCAAAATTTTGAATATGCTTGTCTCCCAAACATGGTCGACTATTACATCCTTTCCAACTTCATCTTCTTCCCCTGCAAACTTCTCTCCATTGAAGCTATCTCAAGCTCACCTTCTAGCTTCTCATTTAGCCATCGGAGCCAATATCTAAAACCACCATTCTTGATCCCCTCTCGACCCTTAGTTTAACATAGTTTTAAACCACTTCATTCAACACTTTCTCTATCTCTTTTGTGACACTAAACCAGTCAGCACAAGACAGCTCAAGGTAAAGTAATGATTTTATCGTGTTACAATTGTTGTTTTAATTTTGTAAATTCAATTATTAGTTCTTGACGATTTTATTTTATTTTTATTTTTATTTTTATTTTTTTGTGTGTGTAATAAAGTTTTGGTCCAAAAAATTGATATGAGATGACCATGGACAATGGCAGACACAGGATTTTCCTAAAGGGTGAGCACTCGATAGTCGATAGTTCTGACATAATTTTTTTCTCAAATTATAGACGTACTGATCATATGAATAGTTTTAATTTCACATGTCACACATCTCAAAAAATGACCGTAAAATCACATGGAACACGTTAACGCTCAAACATGATTTTAATGTCACTTTTAAGAATGTGTGACACATGGAAGAAAAAATGATTGCATAATGGTACTCCTATGAGATCATTTGGATGAAAAATGATCTTCATCGTTTTCTTCAAAACGGAAAATGCATTCTGAATAGAGGAGATGGGAAGGTATTACATTTTCACAAGGCGTAAACAATGGTATCCACCAGTAAAACTCTTTATAGAATTATAGTAGGTGGGTCATGTTATGTACGTGGAGAGAGAGAGAGAGAGAGAGAGAGAGAGAGAGAGAAATAAGGGAGCCAAAAAAGAGGCATTACATTTGAAATGGATATCATTATTGGGAACATTAGAATTTTTTCAAAACTATCATTATAAATAAAGGTACCCCTTATGCTTTTATTACTCACCCAAAAAGATAGATATTGTTTCTCGTCCCCATCTTCCGCACAATGGATGTAAAGATCACGGATTTACTATCCAACTGACAGTTTTTCATTTACACGTAGCATAGAATCCCAAAAAGTGACCTCAAATCATGTGACACACATCACATTGAAGCATGATTATAGGGTCAGTTTTTGATATGTGTTCCACGTGTAATAAAAAAATTGACCGTCTGATGGTACGTATATGATCTATAGATCCATTGTGTAGAAGATGGAGATGAAAAATGATCTCCATAATCCAATCCAAAGGCGGTCAATGCATGTCTACTTGAGAGGTGGGTGAGAAATCAAACTCTTGTTTGTGAATATAACAGTGTCCTATAATTACGCTGAACTAAATTCCTCTCTTCGCTTTATAATATTAAAGAAAATGTACCTATATTTGCAACCAAGATTCAGTCTCAATAACTGACGGTTCTAATCTTAGCACTGTTGACTGCCTTGAATTAGACGAGGGAGATTTTTTTTCGTCCCAATCTTTCACATGATAGATCTTGAGATCATGGCCCACCTACCAAACGTTAAAGGCTTGACACCTTTAGCGTATGGTGTGCTAACTTACATACTTACTTGAATATTAAAAAAAAAAGGAACAAGGGTGTCACGAACCAGAATCCTTACCCGATCTCGAGGGCCTAGAATTCCGTATTATGACACCGCACGCTAGTTAAGGCGATAAGCAGACATACACATAAACTAAAATTTGACTGAGCATAAGGATCTAAGCATTTAAGTTAACATTAAAAGATAAAAGACTTATAAATTAACAGCGGAAATAATAGACAACATTAGTAAAGTACTTGATCCTAATCATGCATCTAGGATATCAAATCAAAACCAGTTTCTCGTAGGAAAAAAAAAACAGTCTCAAACGTAAACTCACACAAAGTATCAAAGGCTAAAACAAGTCACTCAAGAAATAAAGGAAAAACTAGAGTAAAAGAGCTCTCAATGCTGGTAAAAGTCCACTGGGTCTACGTTCTCATCAAGGTGGTAGCCGACACCCTCGTTTATATGAGCCGTCTCCGGAATAGCAGCTTTCGTGTCATCAAGGACGGGATAGGCAGAATCTTCACCTGAAACTGTTAGATTTTGGGAGTGGGGTGAGTTTACTCAGTCACGTAAACTCAGTGGGTTGCACAATCGATCCACCATAACTTACCCAGGTGATCGTGTGTGCAATCGCTTGAGTTGCAGTGTATTTTGAAAATAAAATCAATATTTTAATAAAAATGGCCAAAAGCTATCCATAACTCATAGCGTATCATAATTAAAGTTAGAAGACATAATTTAAAATGAAGAGTACATGATGTTTTTATTTTCTTATCTCTTTTCCTATGTGTCTCATCAACTTATCATACGTGACATATCGTAAGTCTTATTATTACTCAATACGCCTACACAACGTACTTCGTATCTTACTTATCTTGCTTAAACGATCTGTGCCAGGATCGCTGCTAGAGCCTAACACGCGAGGTCCACGTGTAGATAACCACCTAACCTCTACATCATAACATAAACCACCATCCAGCCAGATGAGGTTGCCGGCATAGTAACCACAGTGTCCCCTTAGTTCGAGACAAAGCTATAATGTCCTTAAGATCCGTCTCGGCTGCAGACGTTGGACCTTTACGGTGGCTCGTAAGGTACGTCACGTGTAGAACTTAATTCATATTTAGCTGGCCTTCACAGCGTATCTTAACTTATTATATCATTATTTGGTTTTGGGCTTAGGTCCCCGCCCCGATTTCCTATTTGCGCGGGCTTAAGTCCCCACTTTCTTAACCTGCATGTATCTTAGCATATTCATTTCTCATTTTTTCTTAAAACTTAGTTAGAATGGGCCACGGTGCGATAGGCTTCACTGAATCACGCTTTCCAAGGACGAGTTCCGTAGAAACCTGGATGTACTTCGTGTGGCATCCCATACTACCATAGAGGGTTGCATCCGTACATGGACGCCTACATTTCAAATTTCACGTGACTGTGAAAGAAACCCCACCATGACGAAGGCTTATATCATGTGTCATATTTTATTCTTAACTTATATGCAAATGTCCTATCGTGATTTTCTACATGATGAAGGTCATATGATGATGATGAACATATATAAGAAAGAAACTATCATACACCCTAAATATTGCGTACTCATAAAGAAAATTGACATTTGGTATACAACTATGAAGCATTAAAAATAAATAAATAAATAAATAAAATAAACAAGAGATTATTTGGTTCTATATCTGTTCTAAGATTTAAATATGGATCTCTATAATATCATATTTTACCTTTTCTCAGTGGTTAACTAGTTAGCTTATTTTTATAATTTAATACGTTAAGCCCTTTTTCTAACATATTTTATCTCAAGCAAAAAATAAAATTTTGATCTAATTAACTAATTAACTTCAAGTTGTCCTAGCCTGTATGGCATACCCCTTTGAAATTTGGGAAGCACAAAAGAATGCCTTAGGTATATTATATATTATGGTTTTGGGGGTCTGAGTAACCAACCACATTTCCAAGTTATCCAAGAAAACACTCCAATAATATCGTAATTATTGAGAAACTTGTTTATCAGATGGCAGAGTACGAATTTAGATGATTCAAGAAATAATTGAAAACAAAAAATAATATTATTTAATGGGCATCCCATGAAACGAGTTTTTGGTCACTTTTACAGGATGTGTGCAACTTGAAATCACCATCTGACCGTCCAATAGGTGGGCCATACTCTCAGGATCTATATTGTGTGAAAGATGGGACTGAAAATTGATCTCCACCATCAAATTCGAGGCAGCCACGACTCTAAGGTGGAAAACCGTTGTTGACCTTCCCATGTATCTATTGCAAATTCCTCTATTTACTATTTTCAAGGGTCTCTCTCTGTCTTTCTCTTTCTAAATTTTTTTATTATTGGTTGGGTCTCTCTTTCTCTCTCTAAAATCTGGGCCTCTCTCTCTAGGTAATATTCGCTCATTCAAGATCTCAGCCATTGGTTCCACGGCAAATCCAATTGGGTTCACGATCTCAGCCATCGGATTCACCAAGACTAACACGTCGTCCACGACGATGATTGCAGAATAATAAAAAAAACTTCAGGCACGGAAGCTTCTGTTTAAAGTTTTATAGCATCACTAATTCGGCCAAAACTTTCACCTACATATATACATCTATATTTATATAGCCTACACACACCCATATATTTATATATTTCCCCTTTTTTTTATTTTTATTTTTTTATTTTTGGTGAATCCAAGGGAGACGCAGAGATTAGGAAGTTGGGTTTTTGCTCCATGCTCTATTTTCTCAACTACTCTGTGAGGTTGGGCCTATCTTTCTTTCTCTCTCTAAAAGCTCTAGTTTCTCTTTTCTCAAAAGAGTTGTTTTCAGAGGCATGGAAATTAGGAGAGTGAGAGGGCGTTGAGGAGATGGGAAGGCTGGGACTTGGCTCTCTTTCTCTCTCTATGTAATAGCATGGGTCTCTCTCTCTCTCTCTCTTTACAACTTAGCCTCTCTTGGAAGGCTATCAAAGATTGGACGGCTATAGGAGACGCGGGTCTTTTGGAGAGCCTCTGTTACATGAACTTCTTGTCTATGTAGAATAAGGACTAGAGAGGAGGGTATTTTCCTTGTTAAGCACACACATAAATTCATACATGTACCCATATAAATTCTCACAGCCATACAAATATTTATATATATGAAAGTTGTTGCTTAGCAACTGCACCAGTGGAAAATGTGAAGGTCGGGGGAGGAAGACGACCAAGGAGTTTGGGGTCCGATGTAATCCGCACACCCATGTATATATATATGTATAATATTATTATAGTATTATTTTTATTCTTATTTCTATATTTGTTTAGTCATATATTTATGTGTATAATAGAGCTTTTCTTCTTCTTCTTCATGGCTAAGCGGCCATTAATGGAGCTCACAAGAGAAAAAAAAAACACAAAACAGAAACAGATTTATTTATTATTTTTTATTTTTTTTATAAAAGAAATCGAATACTCTATGGTGGATTTAGGGGCACCCACCTTTTGGAGCGTGCGCGAAGGTTCAGAATAATTTGATTGGGTCACATGAGCCCACGGATCTGCAATGCGTCTACCTACGCGTCGAGTCGGCGATGCGTTTACGGTGGAGAGAGTCGATTGCGGCGCAAGATTGGATGCGAGAAGAAGAGTACCCGTGTGAGTGGTATAAGTCGAGAGGAGCGAGATAGGAGAGGGAGAGGGAGGAGAGGCTTATGCAAGGAAAGGTGTTCCGAGAGAGGGATATAGGAGTAGTCTAAAAATTTGGGAAAAAGGAAATAAGAGTCCTTTTTGGATAACAGGCACATTCTAAAGATAGAGGGATCTTATTGCCTTAAAGTATAAACCGAAAATATTAGAAATTTCTAATTTAGGGAGTGTGCGGGCCATGCTATGGTGTGCACACAAGTACCCGTCTTGGTGCTTCGCCCATCTTACAACATTAAATAGGGTCAATGAAAATTCGAGTCGTAATAAAGGGCCAAAGTATGAATGATTTTTTTGTAGAAAACTTTTTTTTTTCAAGTGAGAGTGGACAAATGCCCATGCTGAGCCTTAACTAGGTCTGCCACTGACCATGCATGTGATCGAAGTGATCATGCATGGCCATCAAATAGAAGATATAGGATTGGTTTTGAATTTGAACATGTGAGTGAACCAAGTTCATCACTAGAAAAATTAGTTTTTGGTTTTGACTATGTATATAGTGTTTTCATTCGGTTTTTCCATAAGTTGTGTTAAACTTGTGTGTGTAGTGATCGTGCATGTGATGCTAATGATCATCGGATGGTACCTCTTAAGCTTTTGAAGTGATCGAATAGTATTGTCACGATCCGAAATTCTACCTCATCCCGAAGACCTAGAATTTTGAGTTATAACCCGCACATATCCCGAATATGCTAAGCGGACATACACCTAATCAGAGTTCTCACGCATAATTAGTTTCATAAAATCCGTGAAAGCCAACAACATATAGGTGGGATATAAAATAATCATAAATACTAAATAGATGCAATAAAAATCCTGATAATCCACAAATACCCGAAATAAGAAGTCATAAACAAATCCGATAAATGGAATCATAAAGTCAACCCAAAAGTATCAAATAAAACACGATACCGAGTCTAAAACTATCAATAACCGATGCTCAAATCAAAGTCAACACCGAAGTCCTCCTGGTACTCAGCTGCGTCGCCCTCCCAAAGCTCCTGGTATTCAACGCCCGCGGGATTAATGAAATCGGCGTTGGCAGGGTTTGGATAATCGACATCTACTTCACCAGCGTAATCATTTGCAACTGTTAGATTATCGTAGGATGAGTTTACTCAGTCACATAAACTCAGTGGATACACCACCAATCCACCCCACACTACTCAGGTGCATTGTGGGTGCATCAAGTAAGCGATAAATATAGTATCTCAAAACAGATAATAAAATAAAGACAAAAACATATGCATATCGTAAAATTCATATCATATTATAAATACAAGACTATGATCTAGACACTCATATCCTAACGTACATTGTCATTTCTCATAACATATCATACTATGTCTTATTATCATTCTCGCACATACGTTTGTATATCACATGAGCGTAACTAACATATTCATAAAATCCTAAACGACTTGTGTCAGAGTCGCTGTTCGAGCTACTATGAGAGGGTTAACATAGTATTATACCACTATATCATAACACCCTCATGTCATACTCATACTCTACTATCCAGCCAGTAGAAATACATAATGGCCAAAGTCACTCATAATATACTCATACTCATAATCTCTCCCAGAGATTCGTCTTGGTTGAAAGACGTTATTACCCTTACGGTGGCTACGCAAGGAACGACACGTACAGAGACTTAAGTTTTTAATCTTTTGCTGGCCTACACAGCAGTGTCTTATTATCATACTCATAACTTATCTTATCTCCTACTCATATCTTATCATACTCTTATACTTAATCCAATGACAAATTATAGTGGGATAACTTTCCTAAATTACGCTTCCTAAGAAAAAAGTTTTATAGTAACCTAGATGTACTTCGTGTGGCAGTCCCTACTACCATAGAAGTGTTGCATCCATATATGAACGCCAATATTTTGAGTTTCACGTGACCGTAAAAGAGACATCACCACAGCTAAGGCCTATGATCGAACCTCATAACTTAACTCATACCTTATACTATCATATTTGAACTCGGGGTGATCAAGTCACCGTATATGCTATCGTATACGAGGTTATACTGAATTCGCACTCACCTGACTCGTCATGGGTCCCATTCCACCGTAAGTTGTAAGGCATGTTAATAGGGTGTATTCCTAACTTCAATACCATCTCAGCGAATCACCATGCCCAAGCGTAGGTATGATCTCATACACTCTCGTACCCATGATCTAATATATCCTTAACTCGTATAACTTGATCACGATGCAAGCACAAAAGTATCACACGTACAAAAATGTTTACACTTAGATTTTGATAATATTTATACTTATATTTATTTACATAATATACCAATATAATTATAGAATATGGTTATAAGTATGATTTTGATAACTTAAATGTCAGAGTTCGCATCGAATTTCTAACACTTCATGTTATCGAGGTAGTCCTGTTGAAGCGATAAAAGTGATATATGTATATATAATATTATATACATACATGCTCAAATAAAAAATATTATTATTTTAAAGGTTAAATTAATTGCGACCATCGATCGAAAAGTGCAAGTGATTAAAGTACACTAAGTTTGGTCGTGCCAAGGTGTAATTATAAATAAGGTCATCTGGTTGGACGAAAATAAATCGATCAGTTTAGCAAATCGATCGGTCAAAATTATATTATATAAATTATTCAATTCGGGTACAGGTCGATCGATGAAAAGAATTCGAAATATGCTTCAATGCCCAACCTTTATATAAGAATATTAATATAATAATCTACGAATTTGAAAGACTTAATATATCCAACCATTAAAGCAAACTAATTTATATTATTTAAAATACCATGACACTTGGGTACCTTGTTTTATATATGATTAAAATATAATATAAGACTATAATGTAATACTATTATATAATATTATTAATTATATATTATACTTGTAAGGAGCTTAGAACCCTATATGCCTTGAAAATCTAACATTATATATACTTTGATTATAATAGAATATAATATAGTATGTGACTATAATATAATACAATTGTAAAGGCTCGAAACACATCTGCTCCCTCGAAAAAAACTCGATTGATAAAAATAAAAAAAGAAAGGGAATAAATAAATAAATAAATAATGGTCACAGTCTCTGAATCAATAGATCGGGATAATAGTCGATCAGTTGGTATTATAAGCCAATAGAGAGTTATTGTTGTCGTCCTAAATCAAATAGGTCACGACCCAACATCAAATGGGTCAAAGTTCAACATTAGATGGGTCATGGTCCACATCAGATGGGTCACAGTCCAATACTAGATGGGTCATGATCCAACATCGGATGGGCCAAACTCCAACATCAGATGGGTCACGGTCCGACATCAGATGGGTTGAGGTCCAACATCAGATGGGTCACGATTCGACATCAGATGGGTCACAGTCTAGCATAAGATGGGCCGAGGTCCAACATCAGATGGGTCACGGTTCGACATCAGATGGGTCGAGATCCAACATCAGATGGGTCGAGGCCAACATTAGATGGGTCACGGTCCAACATCAGATGAGTCACAGTCCACATTAGATGAGTCACGATACAACATTGATCTATCGGAACACTGAATCGATCGATCGACTTCGAAAATTTATAAAAAATTCAGGGCTTCAAAATAGATCTTAAAGAAGGCAAATAGATAAAGATGTAAACTTGGGTTGGTATGAAAAATTGGATCCCCTATAGTTGGACACAAGTAAACCTAAGTAAACAAGTATTCCTTGAGCTTCGGAAGATAAAGGTAAATGTAGAGTCGTTTGATCCCCATCAAAGCTTGCATTGAATCTCTTCCCAACTAAGGGTGTAAACAAAAGCATGGTTGTAGGCACTAAGTCTATGTGCTGGGAGCTAGTTATTTATTTTATTCCATAAATCATATGCCTCTTTTACTTTAGGTTAATAATCTAAGTAAAAGCAATTAGCATTCAGAAGATTTAAATATTAATTTTATGAAGTGTTTTACATATGTTGTTTTCTATTGCTGTCAAACTCCAATATAGATGCTAACCCTTCCGGTTCATCGAAGCAAAGATAAAACTTAGTTTATTCGTGAATAGAAACTTACCAATTAAATCATTCTAGACTTATTATTTAGTTTTCTATTTGTTATCTTTTGCTTATTTTATTATATATTATATGATTATATATACATAGAGAAAAGTGCTTAGTGGCTAAGGCCAAGAAATTGCTTACGACCCAAAACTCAAACAAGAATACAAGTCTTCCCCATCAATTGGAGAAATCAAATAAGCTCTGCTTTCTTAGATGAAAAAATAAAAATAAATAAATAAATAATTACATGTATTATATATTTTGAAGAAGTCAAAATAACCAATTTGAGGAGAGCCCAAAACGAAAATCTGTAACAAGAGTCTACGGATTTATTAGTATTTATGGCGGATCGCGAGCTTCAGTTTTACTTTAATGGGGGAAAAGTAAAAGAGGTCGCTTTAATTTGGTTAGTCATCTCATCATTTAATATATTAGTATATATAACAAAATATATGGGTTCATTTATCTAGCCCGTCGATACGCGATCGAACGCACTCTACATGACGGGATCTGAGAAGGACGAGATGGATTAGTGGGTACCCACCTCTTTAAGTGTGATTCGAAAGATCGACGTCGATTAGGGTGATAGAGATCGGCGTCCACGCGATGGCCCGTCCACGATTTTTCCGCCTTCTTCACCTCGATTTTGATGATAGAAAAATAACCACGGTGGTTATTGTGGAAGAATACACTATAGTTTTTAGGGAAAAGATGAAAGAGTTTTTATAAAAGGGGTGGGTGGAGGAGTTGTGGCGGCTAAGGTTTTTGAGGAGAAAAGAAAGGAAAGGCTAGAGTTTTTAAGAAGATTAAAATGAGAGAGTTTAAATAGTTTTTCCAAAACAAGGTTAGTTCCGATGTGAAGCGCTAATACCAAACAAGGTACAAAACACCATCTAATACCAATAAAAGAAATTCCAAAAATCCAGGTAGTTACAGGTATACTCCATCTCACCCATGATTGATGGTGTAGTTGAGAAGAGTTGAGAGTGTGTGCCATGTAGTGGCTTAGCACATCTCCTCACTCATTAACACTTGATTAGGTGATGGATTAGTTTTAGGAAAATCAAATAATTTCTTGATTTTGATCGATTTTAATTGATGATCTTAGATTTCCTACCGAGAGCATACCCAATTTTAATTTTCTAAACACTAAAGTTTTAGTGAAAAATTATAGATAAGATATTATTAATCGTTTCTCTAAGTTTAAATAGCGTGCTTACGATTGGAAATTTTGATTGATGTTATAAATGATCACTGTTTTAATCGATTTAAATTGGTATATTAGATGGGTTATGATTCAAGGGTATGTTATAAAAGAAGACAACGTCCCCTCTTCATCTCTATTCAATGTTATCGTGCCCATCATATAGAGAGAGATAGAAGCAAGGTAATTTTGTCCTCTAACCATCTAACCAAGCAGCTTATTGGAATTCTTTAGCGGATTAATTTTATCACCAAGGTATGTTCTAACCTTGCGATTATCTATCATTGTTCATGATTGAAATTGATTGCCTCTAATTAATAATATTTATTTAACAATTGGTATCAAAGCCATGATTTGCCGAAGTCGTGAGTTCGCCAATGACACTGGCGGATGGGTTCGTGGTCAGTTCGTCGCCGGTGGTTGGTGATCCTCTCATATACCCACTAGTTGGCCCTCAAAGGGCATATGTATAATAATAATAATAATAATAAATCACAGAAATAAAGAGGTTGGAGAAGATGACGGTAGGATTTTTCTCACCTTACCGTCGCCGGTATGCCTCCTTAGCTCACCGGACTGGTACCGGTCGATTTCTGGCATCGGGGGCCGTTGGCCGGCGTGTTGGATCGTCACGTCTCTGACTTCTTACTCCATTAAGATTATAACTTACCGTCGCCAGGTGCATATCTTGTGTGACCAAAAGAAACACTTGTTAGGGTGTTTCCACTTAAAGAACAAATATATGCATTATAATATTATGATATAATATGACAGATACAATATAACCGACGTATCAAATTATTTTTTTAATGAGTGCCTATCCCATGTGGAATGGAAGAACCATACTCTATGTATAATGTCATAAAATAATATGTGTATTATATTATAACATAATATGAGAGATAACAAACAGAATCGGCATATCAATTTTTTTTTAATGGGTGTCTATCCTATGTGGAAGGGAAGAACCATACTCAGTGCTTTCGATAGTCGATGGTTAACCTAAGATGCAGACAAGCCTTTTTACAGCTTGCTTTCGGTTTAGTTTCTGTTGACTGCTCGTGTTATAAAGGAATTATTCACCACTAAATTGAGTCTAATTTAGACTCAATTTTCCTCATGTTATAAAGGAATTATTGAACCTTTTTCAGCATGCTGCTCGTGTACTATCATGTCATTGTTTATAATTATATCATGTGCATTTTTCTTGTTAATGATCCATTTATATATAAACTGAACACATACAATGTCTATTCTCATGAACTTTACTCATCGAATTAAATTTAATTAAAATTAGTATGTGGGCAGTCTCTAAGAATGGAACTTTGAACTATTAACATGATAGAATGCCTACGAGCTTTTTATCTATAAAAGGAATTAGGTAGAACGGTAAAAAAATCGTTTCGGGATGCGTAGCCAAAGTAGGTTTGTAGTCGGCCCAAGGGTGACCGACCTATGAAAGACACGTTATCCTTAAATTTTAAGATTCAATTTCATTAAGATTGCATGTGCATTTGTTTGTATAATCTACTATTTCTAGTCAAAGCTGATTTAGAAAATTCATATAGATGGAATGAGTAGAATAGTCATGTGTGCCTAGGTGAGAGAAGAGCGACACTTCTGGCCTAAGCTAATGGATAACTTTGATCAAATCGAAAACAAATCTGACAAGACCTATGTTTGTTCCTAAACACAACTTAGGGAGATTTATCATGAGTCAAAGATTCTACCCCAAGGTGATGCTGAGACAATGAATAAAGTTTGTCTCTCAGAATAAATGCTCATTTGCACATGTTTGTTTATACTCTTATTAATTAAACCTTGACCCCGGATATGAATTTTATTCTATAAAGTTCTAATCGAACAATGTGTTGATGATTATTCATTTCATATCAGCTATGGATGAATCAGTCTTACACCAATAGATGACGAGCATTGAAAAACTTAATGGCACCAATTATAACACCTGATGGATGGGTCTTGATTTGACTCTTAGCTGTATGGACTATGACTTTGTTCTCACGGAGAACAAGCCAACTTTACCGTCCAACGCCACTGAAACTCAAAAGACCCAATTCGCTCAATGAGATAAGGCAAATCGTATGGCAATGATGATCATATGCGCTTCTATTACTGAACCTATTAGGGGCGATATTAAAATTACAAAAACTGCTAAAGAATTATTGAAAATCATCTAGGACTAGTTCATTGGAACAGTAAAATTTCTATAGTATGATTATTTGGTGTAATTTGTCAATATGCGATATAATGACAATGTGAGTGTGCGAGAATTTATTCTTAAAATGTCCATGTTGGCTATGAAGCTTAAAGAATAAGAAATTACCATCAAAGAAGATGTTATAGTACATTTAGTTGTTGCTTTCCTTCGTAAGCAATTTAATACTTTTAAAGGATAAAGTGGCTCAAAAGGACAAATGAGATTTGAATCAATTGATCTCAATGTCTGTGATTGAAGAAGAGAGGCTTCGAAGAAATAAAGTCGAGTCTGCTAATTTTAGCTACAATCCTCCCTATAATCCGACTTATACGCCAACTCACAAGAAGAAGGGTCAGAACCAGAACTACGACAACGGTAAGGGAATTAAGAAAGATTTCAAGCTAACAGTAGTCAAGGTCAATGATGATGGCTGCCACTTTTGTAAGAAGAAAAGTCATATCAAGAAAGATTGCTACTTATGAAAAAATATTATGAAGAAGAAGCAGTGAGGAGGTATTAACTTTGCACACGTTTGCTTTGAGTCAAATCTAATAAATGTTTCAAAAGGTTCGTGGTGGGTTGACTCAGGTGTCTCTGTGCACGTTTCTCATACTTTGCAGGGCTAATCAGTAGGAGAAGCCCATGATCGGATGAGAATCTATTCATCTAAAATGAATAAGCAGTTAAAGTTGAGGATGTTGGGACTTACCAACTTGTATTAGACTCTAGACATATTTTGATATTGCAGGATGTTTATTTTATACCTTCATTCCAACGAAACCTTATTTCCATAAGTGATTTATATGCTACTCTACACTCTAATTTAGTAGGACATCGTTTACTAATAAATGGGTTATTTCAGTTATCTCTTGATATAGTTTCTACTTCTTCATTAGTATATATTTCTTCCACCTCATCTGGGTCCAAGTGTTCGCTTTTGACAGATAATTCTTTCATTCTTTGGCATAGACGATTGGGTCATGCATCAAGGAAAATACTAGAGACTGTGTTCAAAAATGATATTCTTAAACCTCTTGATTTTAGTGATTTTGAAACTTGTGTTCACTGTATCAATGGAAAAATGAAAAAATAATGCAAATTTGAAGCTTCAAGATCATCTGATTTACTACATCTCATTTATACTGACATTTGTAGCCTTTTCCCTATTCCTTCACATGGTGGATAGTGTTACTTTATCAGCATTATAGATGATTTCTCACGATATGCATATGTGTATCTAATTCATGACAAATTCGAGGTATTCGACATATTCAAAATCTTTCAAATAGAGGTAGAGAAACAGTTAGATAAAAATATAAAGAGTCTTAGATTATATCGCGGAGGTGAATATTATGGGAAAATGAATAAAGACGGTGTAAATTACGGAGTCTTCGTCGAATACCTAAAGGAACAATACATAGTTCCTCAATATGCTGCTCCAGGTACACCACAACAAAACAATGTCTCTGAAAGGAGAAATCCTACATATTAGGAAGTCATACGGAGTATGATGGGGTCCCTTGTAAAGCAGCTCCTGATCCTCATACAAGATTTAGACCGGTCACAAGCCTAGTTTGAATCATCTTCATGTGTGGGGATGTTTAGCTGAAGCAAAGCTTTATAATCCTGAGTTGAAGAAACTTGACCCTCGCACTGTCACATATTACTTTATAGGTTATCTAGAGCGTACTAGAGCATACAGATTCTATTGCCCTTCGAGACCACTAGAGATTGTGGAAACTTTCAATGCAAATTTTCTTAAAGACAATATTTTTAGTGGGAGTCAAAAGAGGAGAAACATTGTCTTCCAAGACGACCGTAATATAATTCTTCATATTCCCTTTGGACCTTATTTACCTGCTCTTTCTATGGCTCCTATTCCTCCCTTATTGACCCCGCAGAAAACCCCATACCCGTATTTGTTCCTCATGACATGGGGAGTGCACCCACTCTGGCTCCACTTGCTCCTGAAGAGCAACCGATTACTTTAAGGAGATCTTCTTGAGAGTGAAGATCTGCAATACCATCTGATTATAAAGTCTATTTGCAAGAGAATGACAATGTTGATCTAGATATTAATGCCATAAAGCTATAAAGAGTGATAAATTTTAAAACTAGCAGGAGGCCGTAAGAGAGTAGTTACAATCTATGAAGAAGAATCATGTTTGGAAACTCTCTGCTCTTCCTGATAGTCATAAAGAAATTAAATGCAAATGAGTTTTCAAAACTAAAAGAGACTCAGAGGAAAATATTGAAAAGTACAAGGCAAGACTCATTGCTAAGGGTTTTATATAGAGACCAGGCATTAACTTTAATGAAACTCTCTCTCCGAACTCATCAAAATATTTACTATGGATCATCCTTGCAATCATTGCCCACTACGATCTCAAGTTGCACCAAATGGAAGTTAAAACGACAATTTTGAATGGTAATCTGAAAGAAAAAATTTATATGTCTCAGCTAAAGGATTTTGTAGCACATGGACAAGAGAGTCTTGTTTACAAATTGAAGAGATCTATTTATGGATTAAAGCAGGCTTCGTGAAAATGGTATTTAAAATTTGATAAAATTGTGACCCAATGTAGCTTCAAAGAAAATATTATGGACCGATGTATTGACATAAAAAAGTTAAAGGACATTTCATTATTCTCGTTCTTTACTTTGATGATATACTTCTTGCTAATAGCAATATTTATCTCCTACATGGAACAAAACATTTTCTCTCAACAAATTTGATATGAAAGATATGGAGAATGCTTAATATATTCTTAAAATAAATATCCATAGAGATAGAGGTGTTGGACTTTTAAGCTTATCATAGAGAGCTTATATTGATAAAGTTCTCAAAATATTTCATATGAAAAATTGTGCGCCCGGTGATCCCCCTGTTGTTAAAGGCTATATTTTCAGTGAAAGTCCATGTCCAAGAAATGAAATTGAAAACTTGCAAGTAAATATGTCTGAATATGCTTCTGCTGTTAGAAGCTTAATGTATGCAATGGTATGCTTACGACCAGATATCGTGTTTATTGTTGGAATACTCGGACGATTTCAACGAAATCCTAATATTACTCATTTTAAATCTATGAAGAAAGTCTTACGATATTGTCACGACCCGAAATTCTACCCCATCCCGAGGGCATACACAGCGATGTCTTATTATCGTACTCGTATCATAACTTATCTTATCTCATACTCATATCTTATCATACTCTTATACTTAATCCTATGACAAACTATAGTGAGGCAACCTTTATAATTCATGCTTCCCAAAAAAAAGGTTCCGTAGTAACCTGGATGTACTTCGTGTGATAGTTTATACTACCATAGAGGTGTTGCATCCGTACATGGACGCCAATATTCTGAGTTTCACGTGACCGTAAAAAAAACCTTACCACAGCTAAAGGCCCAACGCCCGATTCTCGTATCATATCTCATATCTTATCCTCTTGTATTAAAACTCGGGGTGATAGGATCACTGTATATGCCACCGTATACGAAGTTACACTGAATTCACACTCACCCGACTCGTCATGGGTCCCATTCCACCATGAGTTGTAAGGCATGTGAATACGGTGTATTCCTCGCTTCGATACCATCTCAGTAAGTCACCACGCCCAAGCGTAGGCATGATCTCATACACTCTCGTACTCATGATCTAACATATTCTTAACTCGTATAAATTGATTAAATTACAAATACAAAGTATCACACATACAGAACGGTTTATACTTAGATTTTGATTATGCTTATATTTATATTTATCTACATATCACACCAATATAATTATATAATAGAGTTATAAGTCTAATTTCGATAATCGTAAAGGTCAGAGTTCGGTTTCATAAAGGCATCGAAGTTATAACACTTTGTATTATCGAAGAGGTCGCGTTGAAGCGATAAAATTGAGATATATATATATATATATAATAATTAGATAATTAAATTAAATAGTATTTATACATATTAAGTAATAATTTATCATGACCATCGATCGAAAGACCTTAAGATATAATATACACAGGAACTTTGGTCATGAGAATTAGAAAATAATATTAAATTCGAATAGCCTTGATTCATTCAAAATTGAACCCGACTTGTTGCTCTATTTTGACCTCTAAAACGTCAGATTCGTGAAATGGCTATTTCACACAAAGTTGTAAAGCTCGCTGTCTTCTTTTCAATTCCGCAAGAATTGCATTAATCCGAGGTCAGAGTAAAAAGTTATGACTAAAATACCGGGACAGGTGCATTAATGGTCGTGAGGTCGGGTTCGTGGCCGCGAATTCGGGTTCGTAGCCGCAAGTTCGGACCCGAAACTTTGAGTTGGTGCAATCTATTATTTATTTAAATAAAATAAAAATATAATTTAATTTTTGGGCTTAATTAGTTTTAAATAAATAATAATATAAACTTGCAACAATAATATATATTATTATAGTCTTAGTAGAAGGATAAATTTATATATAGATTTGAAAATAAATAATATCAATATGATATTATGCCAATTAAGTCAATCTATCAAATTTATAAGTATTAAAATTTAATTAATTTTACAGACATAAAAGAGGAAGTAAACATATTAAATATACAGACCTAATATAAGGTAAAATATTAATGGCTCAAACAAAAGAAATTTTTGAAAAGAAAAGATAAATAACATATAAACCCAATTTACAAAATATACAACTTTCAAGGGAAAGCATATATTAAATATATAGATCTATTAATTTATGAGATATTTGGGTTTAAATAAGATTTTTAAACCCGTCGATGCGCGATCGAACGCATCCTACGCGACGGGATCTGAGAAGAACAAGATGGATTGATGGGTACCCACCTCTTGAAGCGTGAACGGAAGATCAACGGAGATTCGGGTTGAAAAGGTCGATTCCCAAGGCATCGGTTCGTCTAGGTCTTCAGAGAGAGTGATTTTTGATTATAGAGAGTAGAGAGCTTTTAAAGTTTTATTTATAATGGTATAAAATTTTAGTAGGTCAACTTTAATTAACACTTTTTGTAGGAGATTTAATAGAATAGAAGATTTTTACAATGAATAAGAATTCATACGTAATTTGGATAGCTTGAGAAAAGGTTTCGTTCCAGCGTTTTGCATAAGCACCAAAGCAATTGGAGTTTCTCTCCCAAAATTACAATTATACCCTTTGACTTGCTTGATCACTTAAAATGGGCATAACTTTTTATATTCTTGTCAGAAGTCGTCAAATTATATATCGTTGGAATCGTATCGACGAGCACTTCACAATAAGTCTAATTTTGATATGGGAAAAATTAGAAAATTTCTATTTTAAAAGGTAGGTTTCGATTCTAATGTGGAGCGTTAGCACAGTACATAGTGTGGTGCATCATCTAACACCGTTAAAATAAAATCTAAAAATTCGGGTTGTTACAGATATATACAAAGAATTAAAGATTTTATGCTAGTTTATAAAAGGTCGAGCAAGCTTAAGGTTGTCGGATACACAGGCTTTGACTATGTTAGATGCTTGGAGACTTGAAAGTCTACCTCGGATTTCATCTTCAAACTTGCTCATGGAGTTGTATCTTGGAGGAGCTCAAAACAAAATATAACTACAGATTCCACCATGTTTGTAGAGTTTGTCAAACGCCATAAGACTATTCGTCATGCTATATGGTTGAAAAGCTTCATTGGAGAACTAAAGGTTGTTGATCCTATTGATAGACCTATTATAATTTATTGTAACAACAAGGTTGTTATCGATTTCATCAAGAGTCAGAGGATCACAAAAAATAACCGACACATTGAAATTAAATATCTTATGCTTTGCGAGAAAGTGGAGAAAGAGATTATTAAAATTCCTCATTTACCAACTGAAGAGATGATTGCAGATCCTCTTACCAAAGGATTAGCTCTAAAAGTTTTTAAGGCGCATGTAATCCGGATGAGAGTGTTAGAGACATATGAACTATCGTGATTAGACACCACGATTTGTATAGCTTTTGTCCTGATAGGTGGTTAATGATTTTCACATGACGCATGTCATAATATATTAGGACAACATATCTTAGTATATAAAACATGACGAATGAGGAGATATACACAAGAAGTTGCATTAAAGTGTATATTTTCTGGTGCCACTAAAACCATAGCGAGCTCTCAAGTTTATTAATGACATTAGTGTCTTGACTATGGAACTGTCATAGTGTGATTTGAAGACATGATACATTATAAGCATTTATGACACGATATTAAGATTGCTACTAAAGTTGAGAAAATATATGTTAAATCAAAGTTTTGAAAGTCAATGTTATACAAAACTTTAAAAGATGGCCATCCGTTTTTGAACTAAGTGAATCATAATGTTTTCTTTATTTTCTATTTTATTTTATTTTATAATAAAAATAAATAAATAAGAATTATAATTAATGTGTGGTTCAAATGAAAGATTATTGGGTATTTGTGACCCACACACTAACTTTAACTTTTTTGCTTATTTATTTAAAACCTGATTGACAAAAGACTTCAAGATTTTCGTTGGTAACGAGATCTTACTTTACGCGACTTTAGGAGTTGGTTTCGGCATGAATGATTTGTGGTAAGTCCATTCGTTTTTTCTAGAGATACGCTTCTCCCTTAAATCCTTGATGGATTAGGATTCAAGGGCATGTTATAAAAGAGGACAACATCTCCTCTTTATCGCCGCTTAATGTTATCGTACTCATCATATAGAGAGAGATAGAAGTGAAGTAGTTTTGTCCTCAAGTCATCTAACCAAGCGGCTTATTGAAATTTTTTAGTGGATCAATTTTATCACTAATGTATGTTCTAACCTTTCGATTATCCATCATTATTAAAATTGATTGCCTTTAATTAATAATATTTATTTAACAGTATCATCTTACCTGAACTTTAATCAATATGAGATTATAGGTTGATTTATTAGACTAGGTCAAACATTGGCCTATGAAGACCAAAACTTTGAAAAGAGCGAACAAAAGGAACCTAAGGGTTTCAACAAGCCCGGTAAAACCAGACCCGAGTATGTTGGGATCTGAAAAGAACTCAGGATAAAAGTCAGAATTAATCAGGACCGGCGTCATATTGATAATGGGTCCGTAGAACTTTAATAAGGTCACCCCTTGGATATAGTAACATTGTAGAAATCGGAATATTAGGAATGGATAGAACCCATATGGGGACCAATATGGTGAAACGTCACACAATGACAATAAATATAAGTCCTTAAAGACTCTAAACTATGGCAACACATATATAGTGTAGGCTGGCTCATATAGCCGGTATACCAATCTTCCATAGAGAAAAATTGGAATAGTAATTAGTTTGCGATCCTTGTTGTTGAGATGAATGGCATATTTCATTGAGTGATTGATTTAATTGTTTATGAAATTGCATATTAAAAAATGATTAGCGAACAAAAGTCAAGAAAATCCCAAAAATTGGTAACACTAAAATTGAATTATTGAATGATAAAAAATATTAAACGCCGAATATTAAAAATCAAATATTGAATCCAGAACATTGGATATTGAATAGTTGAACGTGAGAAGATGATATTCATACTGTCACCGATACTAGAACCTCACATGTTAACCAATGTTCTTGCGAATGAGTCCGCAAGAGCAACTCTTATTCAAAAGAGTTTGCAATATTAGCAGAGGATCTGGTCTCACTGGACCAATAGGCTCAACGATCCTTATCTTACGTGATTCAGCAATTTGCCTACGTCAACGGCCATCGATGATTTACAAGAATACAAGAACACTCAATGTCTCACAAAGCTCTCTACAAAATCCTAATTAGGTTTACTAAAGCTTTCTCTCATACCCCTAGAAACATCCAGACGTTTCCCTTTTATACAAGTTCCCAAAATTGCACGTCTAAACCAAATCTTTTTTTTGAACGTCTAAACGAAATCTAATTGGCCAACACTAGACTTAACCTGCAAAACTCGCTCGGGCGAGTGCAATGTCGCTCGGGCGACTTGAGAGACCAAAAAATCACTGTTCTGACTGCTCAAGCGAATCGAAACTCACTTGGGTGGCCAAAGAGGCCTTTTCTGCTTCTTTAAGTGAAACACCAAACTCGCTTGAGCGAGAGGGCCTAAGTTAGACCAATAACAACAGAAGCAAGGTCCTATACTAGTAGAAGACACGTGAAAAGCCTCTCGTTTGCTATATCTCATTGTTTTATCTCGTTCGATCATATGATTTTTTCATGGGTACTGTTATACTCACTCTAAAAAACTGCTTTCTCACTCCACCTCTTCCAGCAGGCATGCATTGATTACCTTTGAATTAGATGATGGAGAATGTTTTTTGAATTAGATGAGTGTCATATAATTTGAGGATCATGTTTTTGGGATGTGTGCTACGTGTAATTAAAAATTGACCGTCACATGGTAGGCTCATGATCTATAGATACATTGTACGAAAGATGAGAACGAGAAAGAATCTCTACCATCTGATTCAAATATGGTCAATGTATGCCGGCTGGAGGTGGTGGGGTGAGAAAGCAGTCTTTTGAGTGAGTATAACTGTACCTTTTTTCATTTGCAAAGCAAAATGATTTTTCAAGAAAGCATCTGGTTTCATCTTTCTTTCGTTATTTGACACACCTTTCTAAAAGGGAGATTAGTAGAAACTATAAGGAGCTAATTTATGGATTTCTGGATGTCATGACAGCGATAGTAATTTGTCATAAGGAAATCGTTTTTCTTATGAACGATTCCGTATGGTAATTCTGAGATTGGAACCAAGAATCCATTACCTAGTTGGTTAGATTTTTTATTTTTTATTTCCTTATTAATTTCTTTAAAGTGGTGGAACGTTTTGATTCAGGATGATAGTACGAAAAAAAAATTCCCAAAATTTTTTAAATATTAAGAATTTTTGATAAAGGAAAAACAAATCGATTACTGATTTTCTTCGTGCATCGATTCTGCCAGTGAACCAAGACGTATGAATGCGAGAGTCGCCCGGCGTACGAGGTCAACGGCTGAGGGGTGACACTGCCACAATACAAAGCTCGCGTGCAAGTTGTAGCTCTATAAACGGGAGATTTTTTATGACATGTGACACTGTGACATTGTTTTCATAAACTCAACACGGTAGGCTGGGCTATAAACGGGCGATTTGTAATCAAGCTTTTGGAGCTAGCCCATACCCGGGCTTTTTAATAATTGGTACAGACTGGTCCGGGCCTATTTTTTATTTTGGCCTACTACCTCAGCCCATACCCAGCCTGTTTACTAATTGGGTCGGTTTGGTCCAGGCCACAGGCCACCCGACAATTTCTATATAACTTATATATAAATTATTTCAAATGAATACGTTGGGCTGAGCTTTAAATGGACCGATTTTTAATCAGAAATTTTGAGCTAGCCCATGCCCCGTTTGCTAATTGGGTCAGGCCGGGCAGAGCCCATTTTTTTGGGCCTACTACCTCAGCCCATCTCGGCTGGGTCATGCTGGGCTCAAACTCGGCCCATTTAGACCCCTAAGTAGTATGCGAGTCAAAGACCATGATCTAAATGTCTATGAGCATTTTCAGACCATTAGATCTTTTATATCAGGTCTTTCAAATTATCGCTTTTCTACATGCTATGGATACTCATAACCAATGGACCTTTTGAGACCATTACCCATTATTGCATTCTGAATCTTAATTAACTACCAGTGGCCTGTCAACGGGTCGAACCGATACCTAACTCCCAACCCAATTACCACTTCAGGCACATAAACTTGACAAGGCGGGTTGGGTTGGGTCGGGCATGAGGCAACTGACCCAACCTTCGGGTCAGGTTGGTTTGACTAAGAGATTGGGTCAGGTCTACCCGATATTTTATATATATAATTTCCAGAAAATAGGTGTTGTTTACAGCTCGGGTCAAATTTTTGGGTCTAGTCGCGTCATGTTGAGTTCACCATTGGATAGTGTGCAGCATATGCCATTTTTCATGGGTACCTCTATTCGCACCAACAGGTTTACTGAAAGTACAAACGTCTGAAACCCCTCAAACCCATTGATAGCTTCGAATCAGACGATTGAGATCATTGTTCACCTGATATTCCACACAACAGATTTTGAGACCATAAGCATACCATCAAACAACCAGTTTTTTATTTCACGTGACACAAATACCTAAAAAGTGGCCCTAAAATCATGACACACATCATGCTCAAACGTGACTTTAGGGCTATTTTTGAGATCTAACATGTGTAATACAAAATTTAATCTTTTGATTGGAAGATTGTAGTCTCAAGATCCATTGTGTGAAAGATCGGGGTGAAAAGCGATCTCCATAGTCTGATTTGAAGCAATCAATGGGTTTGAAATGTTTGCACTTTTAGTAAACCTGTTGGCGCGAATAGAGGTACTCTTTTTCCATTGGGCAGCTAAAATTTCAGCTTGACCCAACCCAAACGGTTGACAACCCTAACCAAGGTATCAAAAATCGGCCGATACCGATACGTATTGGTTTTTCAACAAACCGGTATCCCGCATCGGGTATTTGATACAATATCGACTAATACGGGCCCGTATGGGCCGATACGTATTGGATATCGGCCGATACATCTCAATTTTGACCGGATACCCATTTTGATACCTTGGCCCTAACTAGTCTGGTCAAACCAATGCAACTTTGCGTTATGGGCATGCTTTTTAAAGGTCCTAGTGGCCCATACCAAAGTTCACTTAGGCCCTGTTTGGCAACCCTTTTGTGAAAAGCACCTTTCAGGAATTATAGAGAGGTGTATCACATGCTGGTTCTCCAATGATGTCTTTTCACATGCTGAAAATGATAAAGTGCATGCAGCTTCTCCAATGATGTTTTCTTAAAAAGGTCCATCACATGCTAAAATGATAAAGTGCTTTTTTGGAAAAGAGTTGCCAAACAGAGCCTCAGATAATAGTCAATTGGCTCCAAAAAAATTGAAAACCAAGCTAATTATAGTGACTAGGAATCCGATAACATGCTCGATTCCACAAGAAAACTAGTAGTTGTTCTTCCATTACTGCTTTTAAATCTGCTGAAAGCTGTATGAAAACTTAAATTAAACAAGCCAATGCAGCTTAGTAAAACAGAATTTGGCATATATTCATCCGCTCCTCCCCTTCCATATCCAGTTGGTATTGCCTTCAGCTCGAAACTCTATTACAACACAAAGCAAAGTGTGTAGGTTTATTTCTACAAATTCAAGGGGCTCCTGACTCCATATAAAGGGTACACTTTGTTGTCAGAAACATTAGAGAGGTTGGGTAAAAACAAGAGCAGCGTATTAAGTTTGTGTGGAGATGTAAATTATACCAACAATAGAAGGGTCTCCATCTAACTGCCGATGTAACCCAACCGGCGAAAAATGATAGCTAAGATGAGCATGCATATGGCCAAGATCATGCCAGGCCTTCCTAAGATCCAATTCTTTGCCTTTCGCGCACCGTCTGCTGCTTTTTGTAACCTTTCTGCCCACAACATCTGAAAAAAGAGCATGTATTTTTGAATCATAAGTTTACAAATGGTATGTGTTTATACCAATGTTGTAAGAACCGTACAAGATCATTTGATTAGACGGTGGTCCAACCAGGACTGCTAGGTCCAGTGGTCCGGTTTGGTTTAGACTGCTTCATGAAGCGTAAAATGAAAAATGGAAAGAAAATGTTACAAAATGACAAAAGAACGGTACTTTTACAGTTCTAAAGAAAAAGGTAACTCTTTAAAATAAAGATACTTTGTATAAAGTGAAATATTTTGCATGTCACATATACTTTAAAAATATTACGTCCTATTGACATATATTTTCATATATCTTATTTCTTAATCAGATCTGTTGACTGCAGTCTACTGACCCGTCAGATCGCGATCCGACTGGGTTGGACCAGACCGGCACTCTCAGTTCCAACTTTTAAAACATTGGTTTACACATGTATACATGCATGCATACCAAAGTCAAAAAACAAACTAGCCTACAACCCAAAATGGCAAAATGGGCCAGTGTCTAAGTAGACTCAAAACTCAGTATTACCCCTTAATCAAATCGAGTAAACACTTTCTCATTTCAGAATACGATATATACAGGCCATGTGCATGATCACTCATACATATGCCTTACCCGTAGTGTATATGGAGCCATGGCATATATAAGGGGCTTTGACATATATACACAATGGAACAAATCTTGGAGTAGATAACAGAAGCATTTGAATATGTAAGTTGGAACCCTAGTATAAAAGGTCTACTCAGCTACAAAGTGGATTTTTAATACAGTTCTATTATTTTGCTTTTAATGGGAGTTCCCGGTATTGGTTTATATGGTTCCAATCAACCAACATTAAATGGAAGCTATGGTGATGGGGGGTATCGACCGATTCGACATATACGACAAGCGCAAGAAGAGGCCCAAAGCATTGAAGCCCTTCATAGCACTTCGGGAAGGATTAAAAACCCGTCATGTGCACGTGTGTGACAAGCGAGAAGACCCCACACCGGGAGGACACGAGCATGGGGAGACGACGGCAAGAAGGAAGCTGAAAATGAAGAAGAAAACACAGAAGCTTAGATTCTGCGCAATCTCGTGCGCGCGAAATCAGACTGAGAAATCGAACTGCAGACTCGTGCGCGCAAGACCTCCAGTTTAATTATGAGTCTTTTACTTTCAGAAATTTAGGTTAGACTAGGGTCTTATGCCTAATATAAGGCCAAGTAAATACAATTTAATTTAGTTGATGGAAGGACTATTGAATGAGTTTTGCATAGAGCGAAAGATAGAGTACTTGAGATGAGGTTCGTTGAAAGAGCAATTCTTCAATTCCTCGTGGTGTTTGGTGCGAAGCCAATATTTTCCATGGTGAAATTTCTCGGATTCCTTATCTTCTTATCTACCTTTTTAATTATTGTCAGGTAATTTTAGCTTTTATTTCTTCAATTAAAACCCAAAATCATAAATCTTTTCTTCTAGTTTATTGTTGTTGGGATTAGTTTCAATTCCGAATTTTCAAATTGTTTAATTTCATTCATTAATTTCCCTTTATGTAATTTAAACCCTTAGGGCCTTAAATTCTTCAAACACTAGTCATGAGTCAAGAGAAAGCACCTAGATTGTCATTTGGTGCCCTAGACTAGATCAATAATCAAGTTCTATCATTTCTTTTGATTCGTTAATCAAGTTCTATCATTATTTTCTAGATTGAGAACAGACCAAATGCAGACGGAGCACTGAATCGAATTACCTAATTGAAGAGTTGAATTCATTAAATACTTCGTGTGTTTTGGGATGATTTTAATATTCCGCTGCTCAATGAATTCTAGATTTGATTTCCAATTGCATAATTAGGATTTAGTGCTTTGCCCTGCATCATGGAGCAGAAACAATAAGTAGAAAATTATTTGATATATGCCTCAAATCACTTGGGAAGCATAAGCGGCATCCTAATCCCACAACAATTGCATTCTTAAGCGCAATCTACACTGACAAGACAACATGCAGGTGTAGATATCAAATTGTGATCTCCTCACTACAAATGGGACTTGTTGAAGACTTGTAGTAAATAGAGAGAAGCAGCTAGAGACCTATTACATTTTACAGTGCTATTAGGTATACATTCAAACTATCCCTGATATGTAAAATCTTGAACTCTACCTAGAAATTGAGGTCTCAAGGTTCAACCTTCAAAAAAAAATACTCCCCTTGGAAATCAAGTTATTCAAGTTCAGATTCTGACTAGGCTGAATCAAAGAAAATTCGCTGGTTCTATGCACTACAGGAATAAGACGATCATTAATTTGGCTGATTTACTAAACACTTGTGAACTCTTCTAAAAGCACAGACAGATATAGTGGGTTATCCGCAGTGTTACCGAGGTACGCGCCACGGGTGTCAAGTGCCAAGTTGTCCTTAAAGTGTTGGCATGACAACTTCTAAAAATCTCAATACGGCGGCACGGCCGTACACAAAATATTTAAAATATTTAAAAAATCAAAATATAGCTATATAAATCAATAAATTCAACATTTCTCATATTGGTGAATAGATATGCAATCAATTTCATGATTTTCATCATTGACCAACATCATCTCATCAAAATATCCATATACATGAAATTGAATATTTAGCATTCAAACATAAATGCAAAAAAAAAAAAAAAAGGTTCAACATTCTTAATGCTTTCAAAAAATTATATAACCACTCATTCCCAAATTTATTTTTGCAAATTAGAATTTTTAACTTCTTGGCACACAATTAGCTCCATCGCCTTGGTTTTCTTTATTGATGGAATGAGGCTCCGCAATCTCATTGGAATCAAAGTGCATCGTCTCTAATACCATCAAGTGATAAATTTGGGACTTCAAATTTTGTCGGCCCTTCTAAATTGAAATCATCGTCAAGCACATCCTAATTTTTGCTAGGGCATTCAACATATTGCTCTTTCCTTCTTGATGAGAGACGCAAATTTGAGTGAACAACGACCCACACCTTGTAAAAACCTAATAAAAGAACAGTATATTGGAAACATTGTTTTCAAAGACCCAAACCTTTTATTTAGTAGTTACTAAACTTTACACAACTTTTTTCAAATACAAAGTTCATTTTATCGTTGTCAAAATGATGAGCATTTTGATGGTAATATGTGGTTTTTACATAAGTTTAGAAGTTTTGTGCTTTTTGAGGAGTGTCCAAGTGTCGGCACTTGTGCCAAGTGCCACCAAGTGTCGGCACGGCAAAAATCCTAAAAGTAAAGTGCCAATGTAACACTGGTTATCCGGAGTCACGTGAGTTCTTTTACCATTGCCAATGGTATATATGACTTGCTAATGGGAAAGGCACATGTAAGATGCATCAAATCGCAAAAATATACAGCAAACTCATGCTACAAAAGGATGCAAACTGTCAGAGACGTCAACTTTCAAAAAACTGGAATGTTACGAATGTGATACAATAATATATAAATAGTTATGGCATGACAGGAAACCAGTATAGATAAAAATAGAAACTCGGAGAGACTCTCATCTAAATAGTACGTGACTACTTCTAAAATAAAGAAAAAATAATAATAAGATTAATAGAAACACATCGAAACTTATGCATCTTCTTGCAAGCAAGTACAAAGTCTGACATGGATATGAGGTGTCAAATATAAAGTAACCCTGGAACCAAAGATACCAACAGGGGTGAAAATGGGCTGGGCTGGATTGGCACAATGAGCTTTGCAGCCCTGCCCATTGTACAGCTTTCTGGACGAGGCAGGCTGCAATTGGGGGTGTATTTCAGGCTAGTAATCTTAGCAGAACAGGCCTGGGCCTAAAAATCTATTGGGCCAACCTGCCAGCCATGTCACAAACACAATGAGCCAGGATCAAACCGATCTTTTTCGGCCCATGGCAGGAAGGGCAAGGCCAAGCTTGGGTTTGAGTGTTTAGCTTGTGGACAAGATAAAGACTCGCCTCAGCCTGGCCAAAAGTAGTGCATTTGCACCCCTCATGCAACTTGTACAAACTTAGGTTTTTTTAATAGCTGACAAGTTCTCCAGCACCAATAAGTTCCAAAAAAGGTTTGTCCTTGTCATAGGGACTAAAAATATAGAGTACGGAATAAATTTGAAAAATAAGAATAAGGATGAGCTCTACTTTCCCTAATGGCTGTATGGTGGTGTGTCTTACATGCATGTCCAACAAAAATTTTCAAAAGGGAGTGTAATCGTTAAATAGCATCAGAAAAATATCAGAAAACAAGAAAAGACAAATTGTGAAGCAAATATACTGCAAAGGGCAGAAAGGTTTGTGAATACCATTTTATCCAAGGCATCTGGGGACAGTGCCGACATCGCCTGTTGAGCTTTCGCTGCCTCCTCTCGGGAAAGTTTCACTCCAAATTGTTCGCCCATGCTTGCCATCATCTCAGGGCTCATATTCTTGATCATAGAGTTAAGCATCTGCCAAACAGCAAGATTAAAATGTTTGAAAAATTATAAAAAGGCATAATTGCAAACTGAAATTTTCAGACTGTGCATGCCAACACACCTGCCGCATGGCTGGATCTTTCATTTGGTTTCTCATTTGATCTTGCAAATCGGCTGTCGAAGTTGGACGATTTGAAGGAGAGGGACCCATTCCCATATTCGGGAACCCACGAGAACTAGCTTCACCCACATCACGGTTGTTAGTATCTGTTGTTGCTGTCGGGAAAACTGGGTTGTTTCCATTCAAAGAAGATGCAACTCCAAGCATTTTCTGAAGGTCTTCTGGTGGCATCTTGCTAATCATATCAGATGCCGTCTTAACCATGTCAGGTGATAGACCTGAAGGATGGGCTCCGATCGTTGATGCCTGGCTGTTCGTATCCGATTTCTCCGTAGGCAAGAATGGACTTTTCCCATTCAAGGATGAGGCAACTTCAAGCATCTTCTGAAGCTCGTTTGGAGACATCTTGCTAATCATATCCGAAGCAGTCTTAATCATGTCCGGCGACATTCCTCCAGGACTTAAAGCAGCCAGAGACTCAGGATTGGTATTTGAAATAAAATTATGGAATGACCTAGCAAAAAAAATTTCTTGTTCAAGGTTCTAACTATACAGTTGGGCCAGGTTTTAAAATAATGTGTTAATTAATATTATGTAACATGATTTAACAATTTTGACTCATAGGTTAATATGCAATTTAATAAAAAATTGTTACAATGTGCATTAAATTGATTGAATGATGAACATTCTTGTTTGTGCGGTTAATGTTAAATGCATAGTTCTATGAAAACATCACATGAGTTAAATCAGTAGAAACACACGTTTTAATTTTTGTTAAAAATTGTTAAAGTTGTACCTTTAACTTTAACCACCTTGATAAGTTCTAAAGGCTGTTTAAATGATTAAAAAAAGGTGTTAAAACATAAAACATAACTGTTTTTTGAAAGCAATCCACAGAAGCATGATAGGCGGAAAGCCAATCCATGCCAGAATAATGTCAAAATCATAAATCTCCAACTGATTTAAATCTACTATTAACTCTCTAACACATTAACAGTCATTAAATTGTTAAAATTTTACCTTTTAAATTTAACCGCCTTCATAAGTTCTAAGGGCTGTTTAAATGAGTAAAAAAAAGTGTTAAACATAAAACGTAACTGTTTTTCCATAGCAATCCACAGAAGCATGATAGGCGGAAAGCCAATCCATGCCCAGAATAATGTCAAAATCATAAATCTCTAACTGATTTAAATCTACTATTAACTCTCTAACACATTAACAGGCATTAAATTGTAAACGTATTGGGAATTCAAATAAGCAAAATAATCCTCCCTCCTCCCCTCCCCTCCCCTCCCCGCCCTAGACTATATGCCCATCATACTAGGTATGATTTATGTATGCATCAAAATTACAATTTAGTAACTTCTTATATAGTTATTTATAGTACTTTATTTATATAATTTTAAATAGTGCCACTTAACTGTAAGAGGGAGTTAGTGGTAGCCCTGATAAAGGAGAGTTTACGAATGTCGTTTGAGATGTTTGGGTAAGGATCATACGATACCATAACAACGAGGTAGAAGGGAGGACTAGTAAAAGACTAGGAGAGATAAGAGAAGCAGTGAGAAGCAACATGAAGGTTTGTGGTGGGCCGGAATTTATCTCAAAAAAGAAATGAGTGGAGATTGCGTTACTTATTAACTCTTATACAGTGAATGGCAAGCTGGTTCACTAGCGAACCAGTGCGCCATTCGATTTGACGTGATTGGGAGAATTGGATTTAAATGTTTTATGGCCTGGTTATCAAGCCTTGACCAGGCTTATTGGACCTACAACCTCAATAAAGTTCCACATATCTGCCAGAGCCTCGGACTCTACATCTCTCAAATTTCTCCAAAATATTTGTTTTTGGATAGGTGAGGTTATGGTTGGGGGACCTCACCCTTCCATTAAAAAAAATTATTACAGTGCTCTTGTCGTCAGCTGTGGTAAACAATTTTTTTTTTTAAAAAAAGAGGAATTACTAACATCAAGTTCTTGGCTTTCTTCTCCCTGATTCGCCCAATGGATGAAAGACAGTCAGCAGCTCTATTTGTCTCCCTCTAACAGTGTTGGATAACAATATCATCAAATTTCTCCAAAATATGATGCCCAAACATAAATTCCCCCAACATTACAGATCAGTTGGCGATGCACATGTTCAAGCGAAGTGCTACAATACAAACCCTTAAATTTGTCTTTCAAAACTTGCTCTCCCACCCATCTACGCTCCCAAAACAAAATATTTGACTCCTTACCCCAATCATATCCGATACATTTAATAACTAAGCTTTAACAACACAAACCCCTTTCCAGCAGGCCAACCTCCTCCTCCTATACTCCACTCAGCGCTCAGCTCAGTACGTGCAAACTAAAAAAAATTATCCACCAATTCTTACCTTTCGTAGCAATCTTCCAAAGCCATTTTCTAAGAAGCACAACAATCATCTCCCTTAGCCTATGAATCCTTCAATCCCATCCCTTATGGAGAAATGACCCACTTCCGAGTGTTACTTCCTTTCTTCCCTTCTTCCCTCCCACAAAAAATTCATTTCGATTTGCTCCAGCCTCTCAATAACAGCCACCAAGCAGCTGAACATAGACATGAAATACAGCGGGAGATTAGATAAATTAGCTGCAATTAGACCAAGTCCCCCCACCAATCGCAAGTAAATTACCCTTCCAAACATCCAACCTATTTTTGAATCTTTCATCGCACATCCCATACTGCTAGCCAAATCCACAACTCTGGCATCATCCACCACATTCCCAAAAAATATAGTCTTGTGGAGGTTAATACACTGCCCGCAAACGACTTCATACACAATCAAAGTAGCCCTAACATACCAAAGTTCTTCCTCAGATGTCCCACGAAAAATGAAAATATCATCCGCAAACGGTAAGTGGGAAATGGAAATACCATTTCTAGCAATCTTGAACCCTCTGAACATCCTCAAATCACAGCCCTTCTGTAAGAGACGACTGAGCGCCTTTCTCACCATATTAAAGAGGAAAGGGGAGAGAGGATTCCCATGCCTGAGACCCCTAGAGCCCTTTAAATAACCTCTAGGAGAACCATTAACCATCACCAAGAACCAAGCCGACGAATACCAAGCCCTCATCCATTTCCTCGAAGTGATCCCCCATTCTCATGAGCATATAAAAAATGTGTTTTATGAAGAATTATGAGTTTTGTAAGCGTACTTTGATGGATTGGGGGCGGAAATGAAAAAGAAGAATGGCACCAGTGGTTGGTTGAATTTGAAATTCGATGATCAAGACTGAACAAGGAAGTGAAAGCATCACCGAGGAGAGGAACGAGAAAAAGATTGAAAGATGTGACGCTTCTAGCAGACCGTTCCCACAAAATTCATGTCAATGAATCTATACACAATGCAGTCCAAAGAAGATTTTAGGCTGTGTTTGGGATTGCTCTTTGGAGCAATGAGCAGCTCTCTGCTCTGGCACAGATTGTAAGTGCTCCTTCGAAGAGTGAAAGAGCTGATTTTGGGTCTCTTGAAAAGAGCAATTTAAACCTGCTCTTTTAAGTGGGTTGCTCTTTGCCTCCAAAGAGCAATCCGAAACACCGCCTTAAATTCCTGATGTAACGCTCCGCAGGCCTTTCATAGGTGAGAGCAAGGTTTAGCTGGGAGGCAGGTACAGACCATGGCTGTACCAGCTCGTTACCAGTTACCACTAATGTACTAACTAGTACATTGTGAATTTTACATGAGGTAATTTTGTACTGGCTACTACATTAAATTATATATCATACAATTACAAGTCAGTACGGAGAAATATCAGATACTGTACCGTGCATGCCAGTGTTGACAGAAATTGCCGCCTAGGTGCTGCTTTTAACAACAGCCGGACGGTATGTACCAATACCTGTAGGATATTAAGCCATGAGCATGAAAAAGATAGAGTGACATACAAAGTTAGAGGTTGAGAAAGTGGGAGCTGTGCGAGAGAGAGGTGTAAGAGCTAAACTTGTGTTTTACAAAGATGTTAGTGTGGGAATATAATTTTATTTTGTTTTATATTGTTGACTGACAGTTCTATTTGGTCATTAGAAAAAGTAGAGGCGGTAATTTGATATTATTTCCTAAAGGAAGTGCCTTAGTAGCAATTTCCCAAAATTTATAGCACGGATGCCTATGAGTTGCATCTACCCTGACCAACACACATGTTTCTTTGTGTCTAATGCCGACATCAGCTCAGATAAAACTTAAAAGTGGTGTGTCCTCCTTCATTATAAAGATTATATAAATGAATTTACAGCTTATATATGCAGCAAGCCTGCAGTTTACAGCTACATATATTCATTCAATGACAAGGAGGGGAATGACAATTGTTGGGTATGAACGCACCTTATGGCTTCTGGATTGTCTTTCAATTCCTGCAAACACCCTGCATCAGTAATCGGACCCCCAATATCAGACCCATCTTGAGTCTGAGAACATTCACCAACTTCCCGTGGTTGGGTCACAGAATACTCTGTAGATGAACTAGTACGGCATTCTGATGGCACAGATCGGATCTCTTCTTCAATTATTTCTTCAATAACCAATCCTGTCAAATGGGCAAGGCAAAAAATCACACAAAAGCTGGAAGGAGGCATAAATATGATTTGGATTTTATGCAAATCTATATATGCATCAGTTTAATTTATAAAATATAGAATATATAAAAGGCAAAGATTACTAGCATACGTTGTGATCGGTGACTATCTCCGCCTTCCTTTATCAATTTTTCATTTGCATCTCTGCATCAGTTAATATTCTTATCGCACATATTATCATATAAAAACAACTTCGAGTAGTAATCCTATGTAATAACATCAAACAGCATCTGGGTGTCAGATTGATCAAAATCCATACCTTAAGACATCAGCAATAGTTTCGTCTTCAGGGGAAATGTCATGTGCCTTACTCAAGTCAGAGACAGCAGCCTGATTTTCATTTATAGAAAATTCATAAGAAACCACAAGCAAAGCATGTTATCATATAAAACATGTTTCATAAATGAAACAAACTCCACAGAGCAATAAATAACTTATCCTACCAATAACAGTTACTTGTCTTGCTTTTCCATGGTTGAAAATGAAATAGAAAATGTATGACATTTTTCTTTTTGCTAACGTAGGGTGTCCCAACTTTCGAGGAAAGGACTAACACAAATCGGTAAATGTAAAACAAAATTACTCACTTCTAACTTTCCTAGTTCCTTGTATGCTTGACCTCTGCGATAAAGAGCTTTGACATTCTCTCCATCATATGCCAAGACCTGAAATATCAAGGAATAATGTAATTAAAAACTAATTACTGCAAGGTATAAGAAGATGATGTCCAGAGGCCCGAATCCTTCAATTGTACCAATTTGTATTAATCTTCTCTATTAATCAAGTATATTAATGAATAATGATATAACTAAATGAACAGTTTGCCGTATGGCACTGCTAATCAAACAAGTAGTTTTGATTATTGCTTCAGCCAGCCAAAGTTCCCAAACTGTCAACCATAAATCTCAAACCTGAGATTTAAAGTTGAATTAAATTGAAGGCAATGGACAAATCACTATGCATGAGTGAAAAAATAAAAATCATATCATGAGGAATGACAAAAAATTAGTACAGCCAAAAGTAAGGGTTAAATCTCAAACCTGAGATTTATAGTTGAATTAAATTGGAGACAATGGACAAAATACAAGCACTACGCATGCGTAAAAAAATAAAAAAACATATCATGAGGAATGACAAAAAATTAGTACTCAGACTTGGAACTCATCAGATATAGTTAGCGCAGCCAGGATCCAACCATTGAGATTTGAGGAAGTTATGCACTTATGGATTTCAAATAACATTCAAGCCATTGGTTGACTGGAAAGACGCTTATAATTCACCCAAGTTTATGAAGGGGAGAAATTTAACCTTACTTTCTGGTTTCTGCTGGTATTTTCTCTTGTTTTTTTTCGTTTGGTTGATCATTTATTTGGAGTGTGGTAGTAGTGGTGCACATGAGCCAGGCCAGGCTGGGCTGACGGGCCACCAAACCCAGCCCGTCATGAGCCAGGTCTGGGCTAGAGGTTTAGGCCCGACGATTCAGGCCCATGCCCGAAATCTTTTGCCCAATCAATATACAAAAAGGGTCTGGGCCTCGGCCTGATTACTAGAACATTTCACATTCATCCAGACCAGCCCAAAGCCGCCAAAATAGCCATTAAAACATAAACAGATTGAGCATATGCCTGAGAAGAGCTGCAGCTGCAGCTGCCGGCTGGGCTCAGCCAATCCTAGACTGGCCTGAACCTGGCCCCATTTGTACCCCTATGTGGTAATAGACACTCCTTCAGATTCCCACTCCCTGTCCACTAGAGAATCACCATAATCCATCCAATATGACTTTGCTCTTCCTTTCATTCTCCTCGATTCTCCCTAAAACTAATCCTAACCCATCTCCATGGATTTCCCAATCATTCTTCTCCCTTATGTCTCTTAATGAAACAATGATCCCTATCCATTTTCTTAATTTACTCCAATAATGCACGATATGTTGCATTTTCTCATTGCTATTTCACAAATCGGCCGCTGAAATGGCCAAGCTTTTGAGTATTTTATTGTCTAACGTCTGACGTAGTAAGAAATAACAAGAATAGTTTTCATGTTTGATATCCTAAAGCATTGGTTCTAACCAACACATAATAGCATGAGCCAAAATCCAATAATGCACGATATGTTCCATTTTCTCATTACTTCACAAATCGGTCGCTGAAAGGGCCAAGCTGTTGAGTATTTTATTGTCTAAAGTCTGACTTAGTAAGAAATAACGAGAATAGTTTCCATGTTTGATATCCTAAAGCATTGGTTCTAACCAACACATAATAGCATAAGCCAAAAATCATGATTAAAAATAAATAAATAAACATGAGCCAAAATTCGCAGTGAAAACTAGCCAAAATTTCGTACCTCTGAGCCCTCCTTTATGCAATCCTCATACTCCCTTGTTTTCAAGTAGCAGGACATCAAATTAAGAGAACATGCCAACTGAAGTGCTCTGCCTTTGGAGATCGGTACACCCTTCAGGTTGTTTTTTGCCTAATGACAAGAAACAAAATGGTGAACACATTATTCTAGAGATATAATATCTTAAAGCTATAGATATATAATAAATATATATACAAATAATGAGCACATTATTCTGAAGATATAATATCTTAAAGATATAGAATGAAAAAAAAATATATATATATATATGGATCCTGGTTAGGTGCTCCATTAGGGTCCCCGTGAGCCTACTCCAAGGTCCACATGGAGCTCCACATGGCAACAAAAACATGTTTTTGGTTGTCACATGGAGCAAGAGTGCATTGCATAAATCATTTTCAACCAAATCTCCATGGCAAAAGTCAATAATTGATTATAATCAATGTGGCCAATTTTCAAATGGTATTAATCAAAAGGTGGAGATTAGATATAAATTTTACTTTTTCTATACTTTAAACTGATCGATACATTATCCCCTTAGTCCATGTGGCACCAAAACAGGATTTGGATGCCACATGGCACTTTTTAGAGAGCTTGGAGTACGCTCACTGTGCTCCATTGGAGCACATTCCCGTTTTCATATATATATAGCTAAAAGATAAAAGCAAAAATCATGCACACATACAAGCAAATACTTTTGTGCGGCATCACGGAACTTTCCTTGGCCATGAAGCTCATTCCCCTGCCAAGATAAAGACAGAGCCATAAACACTTCGAGCGATGTCAGATGTATTAGCAATAGTCAATTAAATCAACAGGATTCAGTGTTTGGATTTTAGATCATAGGTAGATAAATAGAAATAAGAAACATCTGGCCAAATTATTTTAGGAGAAATTATTTGAAAAACAAATCTTTATTCGTTTTCATCATAGTCTGAAAAATTGCTTCTACAAAATGTTAGACGTCAAAAAGAACCTGCTTTTTCAGCATCTGAGCTGCATTAATTTCATATGTGAGTTGGGCATCTGCACGAGCACGTATAGACGCGAGCTCTTCTGGCGTCGCCTTTGCCATCTTCTCACTAATCTCAACCATATCCTCTGCCCGTGCATACTTTAGCTGTTCTGCAGCATTTCTCACATCTTCAGGCCTCAAATTTTTCATACTTTCTGAAGCTAATCTCATCAGCTCTGGATTGGACATCATCTGTAGACAACAAAATGCAGCCATAATGAATTGGGAAGAATACATTTCAACACAAGCATATGATTCTTAATCAAACATCAGCCAGAAAAAAATAGTCTTTGTACATCAGGAAATGATGTCAAAGCAATTACTAACCAAGACCATAAAAACTTTCAGATTATAGACACATAGAAAGAAGCACCATTTTCTTCATTGGACAAAAAACGCTACAAGAAACCAATACAATCAAATGTTATATGGGCATGGCACAAAGAAACCAATTTTGAACATGCACTCAAATGTCAAATGACGTGTAGGTTCTTCAATACCAAACAACTTTGTATAGAGAAAAATGAATCAAAGTAATCAGGCAGAAATATGTTTGAAGCATGAAACGTTCCTGATGTGGGACGAGAAGCTAAAACCTTAATATGCGAATTTGGGATTAACTTTAGATTGAATTGAATTGCAGAAATATTCGAAATCACCTAACACATAAAATTAATTCAATGAATTCAATAAAACAATTAGACTAATCCATTTTAGCATTCGCATGCATGAAGATTTCCGATCTAGAAAAACTGCTCCGATGAGGGAACTCGAGTTTAGTTCTAGTTTAGGAGACCAAAAGATAATTACAATATCGTCTCTTGCCTCCTCACGGATTTTAAATATAAAAAATTTAAAAAAAAAATTAAAGAAATAGTCCATAAAAGAGGGAAAATCAAAAGATATCAAGAAATAGGGTTTTGGGATTTTTCTTGTGATTTTATCAACGGAAATAAAGGAAGATATTACCTAACAATTATTCTAGAAAAGACAGAAATAAAAATACAGAGTTCCAAGGCTTCACACCAAGGATTTTGAGGCTTCACACCAAGGTTGTATGTCGGCTTTGCACCAAGTAGTACGAGAAATGAAGATCCACTCCTCAAGTTTGAAGAATTCACTCCCTCGGTTGAAAACTCTTCGCAAGTCTTTCAGGGTTTGCATAAAAGCAAACTCTCTTTTTCATTCCATCAATTAATTTTTATAATAATGTCTTTACATGCCTTTATATAGGCTAATAAAACCCTAAACAAACATAAAACTCGAAATAGAAGAGTCTTAAAACAAATAAAACTCAAAATGACAAATTTCCGCCACAAAATCCGTTATTTTGTCAAATCTTAGATGTATCTCACCGATATCCGTCCATGGGTCACGAGCGTCCATCGCCTACGCTGCACACTAAACCAGTGAGTGGCTCTTTCCATGGACATCCATCAATAGGTCACAGATGTCCTTCGTATGCTGACGACGTTGATTCTTTCTTTCTCTTTGCGTTTTTTTCTGTTTTGTCTCCGGATAACGTCCCCGTCAATATACTCCTCGGGTGGGAAAAACTCATCTCTGATGAGTTGCGAAACCTACGGATGTCATACTTCAGAAGCTCAACACTTGGCTTACCTTTCCACGTTGTGAGATACTCATGATGTTTACCTGCATTGGCATTGAAGCTTGAAATTTCTATAACCTCCTCATTCGACCTTTTCTCATATGACACAGGTAAGGTATGGGATATGAACTGGGTAAGTGGGTGTGGTTCGAATGGTTGCTCAATAAAGAAGGGACCGACAGGTGTGGTTGCTGGATCTAGAATAGGCGCAAGATCCAATACTACAACTATTGGGTGGTCGCCTTTATCTAGAGGAAGATCTAGACCTCCATCATTACCCCCTTTTGAGATCGAAAATGATTCCACATGCTCAGGACTATCAGGAATTAATATATAACTGTTAGTATCAAATTCATTAAACATATTCAATGTGTCAATACGATCAGGCACATTTCCAATGTTCAATAAATTCTGATTGCTAATCCCATGCAAGTTAGAATGATATGCTCCTATCAACTCTAAGGACTCACTTGGTACGGGCATACTACCAACACTGTCCTCGGTAATAGGAACCTTCCTAAGACAACCTACGGGTTTCATGGGAGTTTCATTCTCCTCGTCACTAGGCGTTTCAGCAGGTTCATAAACTTCTTCACCCAACTCATTATTCTCTTTCTCAATATCATGCTGGATAATCAAGGCTTGTGATCTACTGGGGCACTGAGACGCAAAGTGGCCAGAGCCTTGGCACTTATAACATTGTTGAGGTGCGCGCCTAGGATTATCGATCAGCGTTGTTTTGCCCTTGTCAATCTGAGAACTTAAGGGTTTTGAGGATTGATCATCGGCATTGTAACCTTTTTAGTAGGGCTAGATCAAAAATCGGGTTTCAACGAATTAAATTGCCCATCGATTAGGGTGTTGAGATACTTCTCAAACTCTTGCACCCTAGCATAGCATTCTTCTAAACTCTCAACGGGATGAGGGATGAGTTCTTTTCGTAACTCAGGACGTAAACCAGTGCGAAACCTAGAAAAGGTGGCGTGTGGATTCTCATAAGCGTTAGCCCGATACACATACTCCTCAAACTTGTTGATATAATCATCAACTGACATGCTTCCCTGTTTTAACCTATGTCATTGATCCATGAGTCGTTGGTTGTAGGACATGGAGACATTTATCATGAAGCTTTTCTTTCATGTTCGCCCATGTGGCGACGGGTTCGCGCACGAGAGCTTCTCGGCGTCGTTCCACACTTGTCTAATAAAGTTTGGCTTATCCTACCAATTTCATTTTGGCAAACCGCACTTTTCGCTCATCCGCCATTTCATACCAATCGAAATAATGATCCATGGCGGCTACCCAATCTATAAAGATTTTTGGATCTATCTTTCCTTCGAAAGTGAGAGCGTCAACCTTGACTGATTTTGTGACTCTCATCCGGGTCGGGACGATTTTCACGCCTAGGAGGATCCCTCATTTGCTCCTCGAAATTAACCCTATAATGTTCACCATGAGTCACTCTAGACAACTCTTGGAATTGTATCGATAATTCCACTTATTGGGCTTGCTGGTCTTGCAATTGACCTTTTATGGCAGCCATTTGGGTATTGAAATTTTCCATGAAAGTAGCTAATTGGTCCGGATTCATCGTGACACCAAGAATACCTAACAATTATATGCAATGGAAACCTAAAACTTAATATGAGTAATCCTATATGGCTAATCCTAAACTAAACACTGTGCTTTGATACCAAAAATTGACGGGGGGGCTATGCGAAATTGGAATTAACTTTAGATTGAATTGAATTGCGAAAATATTCGAAATCACCCAACGCATAAAATTAATTCAATGAATTCAATAAAACAATTAGATTAATTCATTTTAGCGTTCACATGCATGAAGATTCCCGATCTAGAAAAACGGCTCCGATGAGGAAAATCAAGTTTCGTTCTAGTTTAGGACACCAAGCGATAATTACAATATCGTCTCTCGACTCCTCGAGGATTTTAAATAAATAAAAAAGAGACTTGAAGAAATAGTCCATAAAAGACGGAAATAAAGGAAGATATTACTTGACAGTAATTCTAGAAAAGACGGAAATAAAAGGATAGAGTTCCAAGGCTTCACACTAAGGATTCAGAGGCTTCACACCAAGGTTGTACGTTGGCTTCGCACCAAGTCGTACGAGAAATGAAAATCCACTCCTCAAGTTTGAAGGATTCACTCCCTCGGTTGAAAACTTTTCGCAAGTCTTCTAGGGTTTCCACAAAAGTAAGCTCTCTTTTTCATTCCATCAATTAATTTTTATAATAATGTCTTTACAAGCCTTTATATAGTCTAAGAAAACCCTAAACAAAAATAAAACTCGAAATAGAAGTCTTAAAACAAATAAAACTCAAAATGGCAAGTTTTCGCCACAAAATCCGTTATTCTGTCAAATCTCGGACGTATCTCACGGATGTCCGTCGCTGGGTCATAGACGTCAGTCGCCTACGATACGCACTAAACCAGTGAGTGACTCTTTCCAAGAATGTCCGTCAAGGGGACACGGACATCCGTCAATGGTCACGGATGTCAGGCGTATGGTGACGACGCTGATTCTTTCTTTCTCTTGCGCTTTCCTCTGTTTTGTCTCTATGTGACGTCCCCGTCAATTCCCTTTTCCTTTTATGAGTCAACATTTCAAGCCTCAATTATGACGATCAAAACAAAGTGTTCTACTCCCAGATATCTAATTGACTCACCTGAGTCTTGAGACCTTGGGATGCACAACCAAGATGCATTAAAAATGGAAGGCAAGGCTATTCCATTTGGCATATAGTAAAAAGACCAACTGTGGTCAAATTATAATTGAGAATTTGATCAGATAATACACAAAAATAGTTGCAATCACAAACTACATCTCAAGCACATCAATGCATAGAGTCACTGACTACAAGGAAGTAATGACTTCATTATTTGAAACTAAAGAAGCATGTTTTGTAATACTATCACAGCTCTAAAGAAATTGATATTAGAGAGAACATGCCCAATTTTTTATTATTGTTGACAAACCATAATAACATCTCCATCCACAATTCCACGCAAATGAAGCACGTACTCAAAGAATATGGCATAAGCTACACAATAACCTTATCTCCAATCCAAAAAAAGAAATCTAAACTGGGTGGCGGGGATGCCAACGTCGTAGATATAGGTTTCGAGCCACATTTCGTTTATCAACGCAAAAAGAAGCAAAGAATGAACCACGGGGCATCGACATCATTCGAGAGGGGAGCCTAGAGGAGCGACAAGCTGACACCTTACTGCTCAGAGTCGCTCGAGCGAGGTTGAAGACAATCCAAAGGCCAAAACTTTCGGCCAAACATCGCTTGAGGGGGTTGTCACTCGAGCGACCCCATCCAGTTGAGATCCAATCAAGGCTTTAAGATTCTCACTTGCGCGAGAACCAAACCCGCTCAAGCGAGTCTAATGACGACAGTTGTTCTTTTTCTTTATCTATTGCCTTTTGAGTCTAATGTAATATTCCATTTGGGGACAATTTAGTATTTTGCTATTTTAGGGTTAGTTTCTTTTTGCACCTAGTATATAATGTCCTTATGTAAGCCAAATTGGGAATTGATTTATTTTAATAAAAATGTTATGCATTGAGAGCTTGAGAAGAGCTTAATGGAGAGTGAGTCTTCTTCCCCATGTGAGTTTGGTGTGAGGCCAAGGGTGTGATGCCCATGCTCTATCTTGGATAAATTTTTACGTATTCTTCTATTTTGTTTGCTATTTTGCCATCCATTTCTTCTTCTTCTTGTTGCTTCAAATTCCTAAACCCTAACTCTTGAGTAGTCCTGATGCACTTCCTTGTGGATTGACTCCAATCTATACCCATCAATCCATCACTGCCGTTGGGCTCGAGTTTACTCTACTTGCAACCGACTACCCGATTAATTCGAAAGTCATAGCGAGGAGCTACGAGAATCCACATCGATCTACGAGTAACGCCCAAACTTAGAGGATGTTAGAGTACTATCTCTAGGATCGCACCTTCCGCAATTTTAACGGACTCGTGCGCCTGATTGGACCCTAAGAGAGCCTAACATGGTTACCTAAGAGGAATTCTATAAAAACCCTAAGGTATCTCCTTAGTTTGAGTTTTATTGTTTAATTAATTAGTTTAGTTTCAGCAATTATTTATCATCTCATATTCATCTTAGAGTCATTGTCTCGCATCAGTTTTGGTATCAGAGCTTTAGGTGTTAGGGTAGGGCATTTGTATTGTGCATCTTGCTTGTTTGATTTTTTTAGTTGTTGTTGGTTCATAGTTGCTTGTTCATTTTAGAACCCGTGTTAGTGAGTCGCGATCACCATGGGCACGAGTGAGGTTGTCAATGCTCTTAAGAGCATCCATGATGCGGGACAAACGCTAAAACCTTAATATGCGAATTTGGGATTAACTTTTAGAATGAATTGAATAGCGGAAATATTCAAAATCAAGCAACGCATAAAATTAATTCAATGAAATTAATAAAACAATTAGATTAATCTATTTTATCGTCGCATGCGTAAAATTTCCCGATTTAGAAAAACGACTCCGATGAAGGAACTCAGAATTCGTTCTAGTTTAGGGCATCAAGCGATAACTGCAATATCGGATTTGATTCCTCGGGGATTTTGTAGGAGATGAAACTTGAATAAATAGTTCAAAAAAGGGAGATTAATGATATCATGGAATACGATTCTTTTGGGATTTTTGTTCTTTTATCAATGGAAAGAAAGAAAAATAATATGTGACAACTAGAGAAAAGACAAACTAAAAAGATAGATTCCAAGGCTTCATACCAAGGGTTTTTCCGAAGCTTCACACCACGACTGTACGTCGGCTTCGCACCAAGTCGCACGAGAAACGATTGCTCACTCCTCAAGGTTTAAAGGATTCACTCCCTCGATTGAAAACTCTTCACAAGCTCTCTAGGGTTTGCACAAAAGCAACTCTCTTTTCATTCAATAACAAAAACTGCTTAATAAAGTGTTTACAATGCCTTTATATAGGCTAAGAAAACCCTAAACGACATACAACTCGCAATAAAAGAGTCCTAAAATAATAAAAGACTAAAAAGTAAAAAAAAAAAAAAAAATCATCGCTGGACGGAGTCGTCCATGGCGGCGGCGTGTTGTGGCAGCAGTCACAGCGCGCTGGTGGGGCGACGACGTCTGATTTTCGCTCTGCTTCTTGACTAGAAAATTTGTTGGGGCTCAAATCTATGGCTCTTGATGTTGGCGTCCCGCATCAATCTAAGCCACGTTGGTCGCAATGAATGAGAATGAATGCCATGGAGCAAACCCAAACGACTATAGTTGCCTCTAATGGTAGACTACACGACCGATTAGATCGGCTGGAAGGAGTTTATGAGCAACCCGACCGAAGTCGTGAGCGTGAGGGTAACACTTTGAACGCAACGGTCGACATGATGATCAGAATTGAAACCGTAGGGAAGTAGTTCATCACGGAGATGACTACAATCCAGATGAGAAACTCCTCAAAAATGTTAGAGTTGAGTTCTGACCTCGATGGAAGAATGGACCCTAAAATCTTCCTCGATTGGGTCTCTGATATGGATCACTATTTTGAATGGTATAGCATAAGCGATGAGCGATGTGTTAGACTAGCCAAGGTAAAGCTCATCGGTCAAGCTCGGTTCTTTTGGACCAATGTCAAGCGTATGAGAGCAAATGTGGGTTGTGCTCCCATTACCCATTGAGAGGATATGAAGGAACAACTTACGGAGAAGTACGTTCATTTGTCATACTACCATCGCTTACTTGACCAATGGAAAATTTACACTAAGGTAGTATGCCCGTTACCCAATACATTGGCAAGTTTGAGGAGTTCATGATGAGGGCCAACATTTCGAAGGATCCTCAAGTCACTCTCTCTAGATTTCGCACTGAATTGCCCTTGGAATTGCAAAAGGAGTTGATCTCTCACCCCGTCAATACTCTTGAAGAGTGTTATGCCGTTGTGCAAGACCTTGAACGGTACTTGAAAATGACAGTGGTGAGACGATTTGAACCACATACCAGGCCTAGTGCCGGGACCCCTCCTCCCAAGCCTACACAACCCACTCCTACGAAAGTGAGGCTTGACAAAGGGAAAGGTGTGATTGGTAAGTTCCCTAAGGGTGGCTCTCCCACCAAGTGTTACAAATGTCATGGGTTTGGCCACTTTGTCACCCATTGCCCTACGAGAGACCCCCAAAAAAATCTCTTGGTTTGAAGGGGAGGTTGATGAGGAAGGAGATGTTGAGGAAGAAGTGTACGAGTAGGACATCACACCTAGTAATGAAGAGGGTGATGGTGAGAGCTGTGCCCTTGCACAACCTCAAAGGAGTGAGAAGGATGATTGGCATAGAGATAATATCACTTACGTCAAATATGCGATAAGAGTTGCAAGGTCATTGTGGATAGCGGGAGTTGCATCAATGTGGTGTCAACACACACCAGCACCCGCTTAAGGCTTACACCCGAAGCTCATCCGAGACCGTACAAAGTTGCATGGGTCGACTCCTCATCTATTCTCGTATCCCAAAGGTGTTATGTGTCGATACAACTAGCCTCGTATTTGAACACCTTGTGGTGCAATGTGGTGTGAGGACATCATTTTCGGTAGGCCATGGCTCTATGACATAAACGTGACCCTCCTTGGACGGTCTAATGTGTGCACGTTCATGCATGAAGGCAAGAAGATCAAATTAACCCCTTGCCTCCCAAAGCAATATCGGAAAAGAAGGGTGAGAAAGTTGAGAAGGAGGGCGGTTAATCCAAGACCATCAATATTGTGAGCCCTTCGGAATTTAAGAAGGCTACCTTGGATGAGAACGTGGCTACGTTGTCATCATCATCGAGTGAGCTCTCGATGTTATGGGTGACCCACTCTAAGGAGATTGAGCCGCTTTTGAAAGAATTTGCAGATGTCTTCCCGAAAGACTTACCTAATGAATTCTGATATTCAATACGCAATAGATTTAGTTCTCGGATCCACTCTATCAAACCTACCTCATTATAGGATGAATCCGATTGAACATGCCGAGTTGAAGCGGCAAGTTGATGAGCTCCTTCGGAAGGGATTCATCCAAGAGAGCTTGAACCCTTGTGTCGTACCCACACTACTCACACCCAAGAAATATGGTACTTGGCAAATGTGTGTAGTCGGGTCATCAACAAGATCACGGTCAAGTATTGGTTTTCTATACCGAAGCTCGACGACATGTTGGATATGATGGTTGGGGCAACTATCTTCTCTAAGATAGATCTCAAGAGTGGTTGCCATCAAGTCTAGATTCGACCCGGTGATGAGTGGCAAACCGCCTTTACAACCAAAGATGGTCTTTATGAGTGGGCGAACATGCCTTTTGGGCTTTCTAATGCCCCGAGCACCTTCATGAGGCTCATAACCCAAGTGTTGCGGTCGTCCATTTCTAAGTAAGTTCCTTGTGGTATATTTTGATGACATCTTGATCTATAGTTGCGAGATGGAGCAACACTTGACCCACCTTTGGTTGGTTTGCGAGACTTTGAGGGGAGAAAAGTTATATGCAAATTTCAAGAAGTGCACGTTCATGCAGCGATCCGTTGTCTTCTTGGGGTTCATTGTCTCGGCCGATGGGATGGTCGTGGACCCGAAAAAGGTAAAGGGTATTGTGGAATGGCATGAACCTAAGAGTATTCACGATGTTCGTAGGTTCCATGGATTGGCTACATTCTATCATCACTTCATTTGAAGCTTTAGCACCGTCATGGTCCCCCATCACCGACTGTATGAGAAAAGGGGAGTTTCAATGGAGCAAAGTCGCTACGAGGGCCTCAGCCGAGATCAAAGAGAAAATGACGAGTGCACCCATCATGCGCCTATCGGACTTCTCTAAAGTTTTCAAGGCTGCATGTGATGCATCAGGTGTGGGCATAGGAGGAGTGTTTAGCCAAGAAGGTCACTCGGTGGCCTACTTTAACGAGAAGCTAAATGAGGCGAAGCAAAAAGACTCCACCTATGACAAGGAGTTTTATGCGGTAGTCCGATCCCTGTGATATTGGAAGCGCTACCTCCGACCACACGAATTTGTCTTATTTTCTTACCACGAAGCTTTGTGCTTCCTCCAAGGGTTCAAATTCAAGTACCTCCAAGAGTTCAAATTCTTGTTGAAGCACAAAGCCGTGGATGTGCTTGGTCATCGAGTGGCTACTTTGCACTCCATGAGCATCGAGGTAGTCAGATTTGAGCGGATGAAGGAAGAGTATCCCGTGTGCCCAGATTTTGGGAAGGACTACACCACTCTTCTTAATGACCCGGCGAGGACTAGCCCTAATTATATCCTATAGGACGGGTATTTATTCAAGAGCAATCGCCTATGCATCCCTCGTACTTCATTGTGTGACTTCCTCATTCGGGAGCTGCATGTCGGAGGGATTGTCAGTCATTTCAGCGCAACAAGACCATTGCGCTCATAGAATATAAGTTCTTTTGGCCTAACGTCATAAGAGATGTTGCCCGGGTTGTGAGGAAATGTCGTACATGCCAAGTGTCCAGGCAAAACAAACAAAACACGAGCATGAGCACACCTTTGTCGGTGCCACACACACCATGGCAAGACATTTCGATGAACTTCGTGCTTGGGCTTCCCAAGACTATGAGAAAGCACGACTGATGCGGGACAAACGCTAAAACCCTAATTATGCAAGTTTGGGATTAACCATAAATTAAATTGAATAATGGAAATATTTGAAATCGCCCAAACACCTAAAGAAGTTTAAAGAATTTAATTAAACAATTAGAGTAACTCAATTTAGTATTCGAATGCATTAAAATTTTCCGATCTAGAAAAACGGATCCGATGAAGGATTAGAGTTTCGCTCTAGTTTAGGGTACTAAGCGATAATCACGGTCATGGATCAAAATTTCATCCGATACAGATACATATCGGACGATACGTATCGGTAGCAATGGTGAACGATACGGTACATTGAATGTACCATATCGTTGATATATATGGACATAGCCAGACGATACATTGAATGTATCGTCCGGTGCTATCCAATACCGATACGTATCATCCGATACGTATCGGTTTTGGGCTCGGACGATACGTATCGGTTTTTCGGCATTTTGATCCATGATCACGATATCGTCTCTTGATTCCTCTCCGGTGAATAAATAAGGCTTGAAGGATTAAAACAAATAAAAGGGTAGATCATAAGATTGAAACTAATAATATTTTGGGGTTTTTGGAATTCATCAAAGCAAAGGAAAAATATTACCATATGATAAATAGAAAAAAGATGGAATAAGAGGATAGAGGTCCAAGGCTTCACACTAAGAATTTCCAAGGCTTCGCATCAAGGTTGCACGTCGGCTTCACACCAAGTCGCACGAGAAATGCATAAACACTTCTCAAGTTTCGAAAGATTCACTCCTTCGATCGAAAACTCTTCACAAGTTCTCTAGGGTTTGCACAAAAGCAACTCTCAAATTTTCATTAATCAAAAACTATAATAAAATTGTTTACAAGCCTTTAAATAGGCAAACCAAAACCCTAAGAATACTACTTAAAATAAAACTCTTAATCAATCATTAAAACTTTCTAATCTAACGGTCACAATTAATTTCACTAGCAATCCCATTTTTTATTACGCGACCACTTTTGAAGGGTCAAACGAAGTTTGATTGATGTGAAATTGGTCTTGTTTGAAAGCTTATCGAAGTAGCTTTCCAACAAGATAAAAATCACACAATTCCAACACATATTGATAGACTTATGGCCATTTTTCCGATGGTTGCACAGAAAGTGGCGGGATTAACAGTCACATATCACATATATATGTTTGACCCCTAATTGATTCAAATAAGGAAACTAATCCTAAAACAAACCACTTATTAAAAGAATCTTAATCAACTAAAACATTTTTCACATTCTTCTTTCGCCTTTGAAACGTCACTGGCAGCTGCTTGAATATGATGTCCCCATCAACGACTCCATCTTCGTGGTGGTAGACTGCTTCTCGAAGATTGCCCACTTCATACCATGACCTAAAACCTCCGACGCAACTCATGTTGCGAATTATTTTTCGGAGAGGTGGTGCGTCTTCACGGGTTACCCAAGACCATTGTGTCGGATAGGGATGTCAAATTCACGAGCTATTTTTTGAAGACCCTATGGCACATGATGGGTACCATGCTTGATTTTCATCGGCTAATCACCCTCAAGTCGATGGTCAAACCGAGGTGACCAATAGGAGCTTAGGTAATCTCCTCCAATGTCTTGTTGGTGATCACATTAGGACTTAGGATTTCATTTTACCCATGACCGAATTTGCATATAGCAATTCCGTCAATAGGTTCATAGGTATGAGTCCATTTGAGGTGGTGCATGATCACAAGCTAAGGGCACCCCTAGATTTGATCCTTATGTCTGTGTCTCACCGCACATCTAAGTCCGCTGATGCATTTTCACACCACATTCAGAATTTAGATGCCGAAATTAAGCGTAAAATTAATTTGAGCAATGATAATTACAAATTATCGATGGATTCTCAAAGGCGCTTCAAAGAATTCCAAGTAGGTGATCATGTGATAGTATGGGTTAGGCCTGAACGATTTCCATCGAAAATCGTGAAGAAGCTCCAAGCCCGCGGTGTCGGGCCTTTTAGGATTGCGACAAGGAATGACCCTAATGCTTATGTTCTTAAGCTTCCTCAAGATACGGGGTTAGCTCAACGTTCAACGTGGAAGACCTAGTTCCTTATCTAGGCTCAACCCCACCTCCTTCCAATCCTTTTCAAAGGTCTTCTATTCCCGATCCCAACCCAATCCCACAGCCTATACTGCTTCCTCCTCCAAGCAAGCCGAGAAGAGAGGTAATCGAGAAGATCATGGATGATCTTGTGGTTTCCACCCATGGCAGAGGGTTTCAGAAATATCGAGTGAAGTGGGTGAGCAAGCCGGAATTTGATAACATGTGGATAAATGAAGACGAGGTCTGCAGCCTAGACCCCGATATGCTCAATCGGTATCATGACCACACTTCATCGGTGATGAAGTACTTTTGGTCCTGGGGAATTGGCGGGGACGCCAACGTCGTAGATATAGGTTTTGTTCGACATTGCGTGTAAGAACGCAAGAAGAAGCGAAGAAGGAACCACTGGGCATCGACATCATCCGGGAAGGGAGCCTAGTGGAGCGATAAGAGGGCACCTTACTGCCCAAAGTCGCTGGAGAAATGTTGAAGACGATTCAGAGGCCAAAACTTTCGGATAAACATCACTTGAGCGACCCCTGGTTGTCACTCGAGTGACCCCATCTAGTTGAGATTCCGTCAAGGCTTTAAGATTCTCGCTCGAGCGATAACCAAACCCGTTTGAGCGGTCTAATGACGACAGTTGTTCTTTTTCTTTATTCTTCTCTTGCCTTTTGAGTCTAATGTAATGTTCCATTTGGGAACAATTTAGTATTTTGTTATTTTAGGGTTAGTTTCTTTTTGCACCTAGTATATAATGTCCTTATATAAGCCAAATTGCGAATTGGTTGATTTTAATGAAAATGCTATACATTGAGAGCTAGAGAGGAGCTTAATGGAGAATGAGTTTTCTCCCCATGTGGGTTTGGTGTGGCCAAGGGTGTGATGCCCATGTTCTATCTTGGATTTTTTTTTTTTACTTATTCTTCTATTTTGTTTGCTATTTTGTCATCTATTTCTTCTTCTTTTTCTTCTTGTTGCTTCAAATCCCTAAACCCTAACTCTTAAGTAGCCTTGATGCCCTTCCTTGTAGATTGACTCCAATCTATACCCATCAATCCATGACCACCATTGGGCTCGAGTTTACTCTACTTGCAACCGACTATTCGATCAATTCAAAAGCCCTAGCGATGAGCTACAAGAATCCACATCGATCTACGAGCAATGCCCAAACCTAGAGGATGCTATAGTTCTATCTCTAGGGTCGCATCTTCTGCAATTCTAACGGACCCGCACGCTGGATTGGACCCTAAGAGAGCATAGCATGGTTACCTAAGAGGAATTCTATGAAACCCTAAGGTATCGCCTTAGTTTGGGTTTTATTGCTTAATTTATTAGTTTGATTTCGGCAATTATCATCTCATATTCATCTTAGGGTCGTTGTCCCATGCCACTAGGCCATTGTGATAAATGTATCAAATGGATTGATCTCCAATTTGGTACAGTTTCCTTTGTACTGAAGACCTATCAGGGAGAAGATTCCATCAATGACTGTTGGGGTGACACACCAATAGGGGTCATCAAATTTAATTTTTTTGGGAGCTTTATTGGCAATTTGGGTCCAACAGAAATTGTAGTATTTCAGAGCTCTATTAAAGTATGATTGGCAATTTGGACTAATAAACCTCGAATGAGGTACGATTTAGAGCTCTATTAGAATGTTTACAAATCTTTAAATTGCAAATGTAAGGACTGGTCCTAGTGGAAGGTGATCGTAGGAATGCCGAATGTAATAGGTTGGATGTGTCTGAACTGTTATGGACTTTGACAATTAGAATAAATTATCGATGATGCATCCAAGCTCATTTAAATATACAAGAAGAAAGCCAAATGTTGTAGAGTTCCTAGTTAGAAAGGGTGCAACTCAAGCATCCTTTGTATTCGAATAGTTTTCCCCTTAGTTTTTCTTCTTTTTCTTTTTAAAAATATCTTCTTCTAATTATTAGAAGCTTTTGTTAATAATCACTGACAAATTCCAAATCCAAGCATCCAGTATTTTTGTAATTAAAACATCATCCTTCTCCCTTTCCAAATTTAAGGGACATATCTCACGGACGGAAAAGAGAGCTCTTAAGAATTAATTTTGCTTTCTAGACAAAGGTTAACTACTTTCCACACAAAAGCTCTGAACCAATGGTATGAATAAATGAAAAATGTGATCAAGGATTTGACCAGTGTACCTACTGAAAAAGACCAAAACTTACTAATCAAGTTACCAAACTAAATAAAATAAAATCATGGTTCTCAATAAACCCAGTTCTCAGATATTCAATTCCAAAACTCTGGCATGTTATGATCCCACCGTTACTAATGCACTGAGGAATTGATCAAGTTTTATTAGGGATATCTCCAGCTGATGCAAAATTGAAAGACTTCAACGAAGAAAGCCATAGGGATCGGATCTTTTCCCTAGTGGTGATGCACTCAAGCGTGTAGCATTGAGGTCAGGGGTTCAAATCCCATCTTACTTATAAAAATAAAAACAAAGAAATCCACACCCGATTTGACTCGAGCATGAATTCTTTTTAAAATGGAATAAGCAAATACACAATATCATCATAGCCTAAAAACTTGCTCTTATCCACAACAACAAAGAAGGCCAATAAACATTACCGAATCAATTCAATAAAACTGTTAGAATAGTCCAACATCAGTTGAAGGCTTGGAGGTCTTGGGCTATATATAACTTGGGCAAACCTCACCTTACAAGCTGGTTTTGTGAGGTTGAGTTAGGCCTGTTGGATTTCTTATCATGGTATCAAAGCAGATATTTCTCCACTCCACGTCACCCAGCTCAATTGTCCACGTGGCTTGGCTCAATCCCACCAACACGTGCGGGGGCATATTAGAATAGTCCCACATCAGTTGTGGGCTTCAAGGTCTTGGGCTATATATAACTTGGGCAAACCTCACCTTACAAGCCGGTTTTGTGAGGTTGAGTTAGGCCCATTGGATTTCTTATCAAAACCAAATCAAATCAACACCAAATTAACATTCTCAACCCCTAAATACACATTTTTTTAGAGACTGTCTCTCCTTAAACATCAGAAGGTATTCAAGCCTGCTGACATCTATTCAAGTGAGGCTTTTTATCAAAAGTTCACTCCACATTTTTCAGGGACCCTGAAAAATGTAAATGTCAGATTTTAATAGGATTCTGCCTCTAAAAGAGATGATGGCGCTTGTCTATCTCCTGATTTCGGCCACGCTCCCATTAATTTAACTTCAATTTCAAATATATATAGAAATTGTTCAAAAACATTAAGTTCCAACAAAAAACCCAAATCAAACCCCAAGGAAAAACTCAATTCAACTTCAATTTCACAAAAAAAAAAAAAAAAAAACAATAAACCCACCACAACAATTACGAATTCTTTCCAAATCGCAATTTTTTGGATACATAGATTCTATAATTATACATACAAATCGAATCAGACCGTGAAAAGGTTAACATCTGACCAATTCCATCAAATGTGTAACCACGCTAAAAATTTAAAATAGAAACCTGTTGTTGGATCTTAGCCAGTTCATCGGGAGGTATCCGACTCATCTGTTCTTGCGCTAACCTCATCATCTCAGGATCCATCATACCGTTATACATTATCAACGGTTCGTTTCAAACCCGAATTCGAAATTGATCTCAAGAACCCTAATTTTTTTTCTATTTCTGTTCAGCAAAAAAACATGATTTTTTTATCGAATCAACAAAGCAGGGGAAGAGATTGGGGAAACGAAAAGGGGTTTTCAGATGAATTTTAGGCGTAAAGAGAAATTATGCGAAAGTGGTGGGCTGTTTGTTGGGTCGGCCACCACCTAAAGAGAATTGAAATTGGGGATGGAAAGACCAAGGAAGCAGGCGAGTGGAGACGACTTGAGCCACTGCTTGCACCTAAAAATTGTGCTATTGCACCTTTATTTCGAATCATCTACATATGCCACTGCTTGCACTTAAACATTGTGCTATTGCACTACACGTGCGCTAGGTGGTTGCTTTCAATAATCTCGCCCATCTTTTTACTGAAAGTGCCCATCCCATAAAAGCACTATCACCCGTATACCAACGCACACTCACACTTCATTAAATGGGCGCTTTTAGTAAACATTTAAGGTCCAGAATTGACACTTATAGTAGATGGCAACACATTTAAGGTCCAGAATTGAGCTTCATGCTACAAAGATTCTTCGTACAAAAGATTTAAGATTTAGCACGAGTTACGATCTCAATCATATCATTCAACACAATTATAACCCATCATATGATTAAAAAGTTGACACCACTAAATCGTATGATGGATATCATGTTTAATGGGCCAATAATTTTTATATCTTGTCAAATTAATCAACCAGTCGACTTAAATGGTATTCTCACATAATACATGTGGCAAATATATCGAGACTATTCATGTGCAACAAAAATAATTTGGGATAGCTTTATTCATGCTCACTTGTTCTCTGAAAGTGCTTAGGCCTCAAGCCCTTTGCAAATTGTAGATTGTTTCGGATAAGATGATGGAGATTGTGTTTCACCTCAATCTTCCACACAATGGATTTTGAGATCATGGTGCAGCTATGAAGACGATTTATTTTTTATTTCATATATCACAGATCTCCAAAAAATGGCCCTAAATCACATTTGAGATTTATGTGTCATATGGTTAACGATCCATTTTTTGGGGATTTGTGACACATGGAATCAAAAATATCATTTGATAGGTGCGTCATGGTCTCAAGATCCATTGTGTGGATGACCGAGGTCAAAAATGATCTTCATCATCTAATCCAAAGCAGCCAACGATTTTCAAGGGGAGACATAGGCGCTTTCCAAAAATGCGTGAGTGTGAATAGGCTACCCTATAATTTTTAGGTACATATAGTCATGTTTTTTACTTAAAGGAGTTATTACTTGCACACGAGAAGTTACCTCTTGCACGTAATTCAAAAGAAAGAGTTGATGTAAAAAACCATCTAAATCGCATGATTTAAAGCTCATGTTATATGTATTATACTAATATTTTATGTTGAAGATCTTTCGGCCATAGCTTTCAAATCAAAAGGCTTAGATGGTGTTGTGATTTTAAATATCATTATTGATATGTATTAGGTTTGCCCCACCCAGTATGATATACACCCCGATTCGATTTGGGATCAACTACCAAGTTGAACAGGTCAAATGTTGGCCCCATATTGGTCAATCTCTATTTGATATGATCCGCACAAAATATTAAAAATGCTCTTTGGGCAAAAATAAAATTATTTTATATAGGGTACCTCTATTCACACCTACTATATTACTGAAAATTGTCCTCCAACACATGTGTCAAATGAAAAAAATGTATTTTTCATTTGTTTGAACAAAGGGGCACCCCATGTATTTTACTGGAGGGCACCCACATATATAAGTTTTATTTTTTCAGTCTTCCTTTTTCTTCTTCTTCTTGTTCTTCATCTTCTTCTTCTTCTTCTTCCTCCTCAACTCCGGCAGTTGTAAAGACAACGACAGGATTACCAAAGCACCGTCTTCTTCTTTTTCTTTTCCTCAATTTCGGCCAATCTCAAGGACTCCTAGGCATCATTGATGTAGCCTCTTTCTCTTCTTTTTCCTCAACTTCGGTGAGTCGCAATGATGATGTCGGCATCACCAAAACACCCTCTTTTTTCTCCTTGCTCAATTGCGAAAAAACCTAAAAGAAAAAACAAATCTAAAAAAACCTAAAAGAAAAAATTCATGATAATGGACATCCACAGTCAAATGTGATAAGCTGAAAGTGGGCATCCACTGTATATGTAAAATACTGGCAGTGGATGCTTATTGTCAGTTTTTTACAACTGACAGTGGGTACCCACCGTCTTTGATTATTCTTTTATTTTAAAAAATTTTCTTTAAGATGTGTTTGATACTTCAATGTTGTCGTTATTGTTGTGACTCGCTGGAGTTGAAGAGGAAGAAGATGCTGCTTTGGTAATACCTTTGCGCAGTGACCGAAGACGAAGGGTGGTCAGAGCTTCAGTGATATAGCTGAGCGGTAGGCGGAAAAGAAGGGTGGCCAGAGAAGAATTGGCGGTCAAGAAGGACGGTTTGCTTTCCATAAGGCGCCTACCAACCATGGTTTGAAATATTGGCCGATTCAGATGTTGATCAGTTTTTGCCCAAACGATATACCAATTTCATAGGTCGTATCGTTTTAATGTGAGTATTGGCCGATGATCGGTTGGATTGCTCCGGATCGTCCGATTTCAAGCGATATTTAAGTTGGATCACTAATAAAAAGAGTTAGTATACCAAAATAGTATGCTATGATTTACACCAAAAATAAATATTAAAGTGAAAAGGAAAGTAACTCGAATCTCCTAAAGCCCTAGTATAATGTCATCTTATGAGACATATCGTTCCTTTTGCATAGACTTCTTACCACCAAATTTCATAGAAAAAATAATGTGAAGGACAATAACAAAATTATCCTCCCTATTGTATAAAATGAATAGGGGTTGCAGTAGCATAAAATTATCTAAATGTTTCAAAGAATTCTTGGTGTAGGTGATTATGGAATTTGTCCAAATGTACGGCCAATTGACTCCATACATTAAATTGGAACCATCAGCAACCGATTTGAACAACTTCTATGGCATATTGGCATCTTAAACTAGAAAATATTTACATATTTTAATTTTCGCCTAACTTTTTTGCGTTGGGATCGCCCAATTTGATCCACCAATACCGATCCAGATCGGTTTTGGGTTGACCAATTTTGATATTTGAAATCATGCCACCAACACTTTTGTAATAGGGTAGCAAAAAAAGTGTGTCCCACTAATAATTTTAAAATAATAAGTAGACATTGAAAGCGTATAGATGAATAGAATACCTATAATTTTTAAAAATTTTAAAAATAAAAAAGTACACTAAATCAGCGAATTTACCCAATACATATATGATATATTCTGGTAGTCTATTGTATCAAAAGTTAGATGACACTTTTAACTTAATAGATATATATATATATATATATATATATATATGCCAATTGATAGTCTAGCAATTTGTCCATTTTTTTCATAATAACAAAATAGTTATGTTTATTTAGACATACTACAATGCTTTTATACAAATACTTGAAAGAAAAGAAAAAGATGGAGAGGGCAATTTTAGGAAAAACCTACTTAATTTATAGGCTTCCAGCACTGACCCTATAAAGAATAGTGATAGATGTTAATATTTTGAATATTCTTACTTGTCTTTTATTACTTGTATAGGATATTATTAGTAATTTCTTATCCTTGTACAACTTCAAACAATGTAAAATACTACTTCTCATCTTTGTACAACTTCAAATAGTGTAAAGTATCATTTCCTATCCCATCTTTGTACAACTTCTACAGTGAATAGTGAGGTAATCAATAACCCTATCTATTATTAGTAATTTATTAAATTTCTTGGAGTTGATATTTTTCTGAACAATACATTTCCTTTAATTAATGCAAAAGCTAACCTATGAGTACTTATTAATGTTTATTTAATAATATTTGTTCCTTTTTATAGATGTTGAAATGTTTATGGCCCATAGAGTATACCAAAACAGCTACCTGTACTATTGACCATATAAAAAGGCTCTTACAAATGTATTGTTACAGATTTCTTTTGGAGCAAGTTAGGGTGATAGGTGACATCTCTTCTTTAGATGATAATATTATTTAAGTTAGATTGATCCAACCAGCTCTCCTTATGAATTTTCCTTTCTCTTCCTTGTGTAGTATATTTTTTAAAATTTCTTACGGGTAAAGAATAAAGATGCCAAAGTCAATCAAATTTTTATGCAATCGTTGTTTGAGGTTGCTTGTTGGTGTGTGAGTACGAGTGACGTCAGGAATTGAATGGGCATTGTGGTGGTACGTTCTGAGATCTTAGTGCCTAATTTTTGGAGATGAGGCCATAGATTGAGCCTTTGAGTATGACAAAAGAGGTTTGGGGACCATACTCAATGATCTTATGTACGTGATAAGCAATGCTCGTTACAAATACCACTTTGAACCTGCTGTCGAAAAACTAGGAAGAATGGTTGAACTTGGGCGACTTCACAACGTATGTTTTTATTTAAATTTCTTATAAGAGTTTTCTAAAACTTCAATCTTCTTTAAGAATTAGTTTCCTTCTAAATTTTGTAGATAATCTAGTTATTGATAGCAACGACACGAGAGAAGGCTTAGCCAATACACAAATTAAACTTTGAAAAAGGAAGAGAAAGAGAGAGAGAGATGGAGGATTACGATGGCAACGGGAAGCGATTATGGGTTTTTTTGCTCTAGAAGCCTGTAAATGAAAAGGTTAAATTCTCTCTCTCTCTCTCTTGAATAATGGCTGACCATGAGGTTCCATTGTTGGAGCATGATGCCAACCCTTATGGCTACTTCTTGGTATACCTTTTTTTTTGTTATAGTGAGGTTTGGATGCTTCTTAATACTAGTGATTTTTATTTATGTAGGTTTATTTAAATAATTTGAATTTGTTTATTATATTTTCATCTTTCGATTTGGGATTTGTATGAGTACATTTTTTTTTCTTTTTCTAATGCAAACGGCAGTAAGTATTCTGCAAGTAATAGGTCCTTGTTAACTATTGGAATTAAATGGAATCTTTCAAGTGTATCTTGACTTCAATACTTAATGCGGGATATAGAAATTTAGTCTTTAGAATTAACAAAAGTATTTACCTTCTATTCTAATTTTTAATTTTGTGTATTTCAGTTATATTTTCCCTTCCAATTGAGGGATTTGAACTGAGCAGAGGTATATGAAAGGTGGCAATTTTTAATATCAACTACATTAGTGACAACCAAAATTTTGAAGGGATTTTCATAATGTGTAGGAATGTAGTCAAGGGGACACCTCTTAAATAAGCCTTGGCCAATGAAACCATTGATTGAGTTCTTTATCAATATAGTATACAATTATGTGAAGCAAATGAACACACTGGATGAATTGAAGGGGACACTTCTTGGATAGGCATTAGCCCAAAAAATATCGATTGAAATTCATCAATCATCATCAATATAGAAAAGTATAACCCTTTTTTAGAAATATACAAACATAACTCTTGTTGTGGCTCAACTTAAAGTAATTTGCCTTTTTTCCACTTATCTCAATTCAATTTGAGATTACAAATGAGCACTTTGTTCAATCTCATATAAGAAGGCCAAAAGCGTTTACAAAGTGGGATTTTCGATTTTCAGTTTGTAAGCATGCAATTTATATGAGAAGATTCAATTTTATATTTAAAAAAAGCAAGTTATTTATATGATTTATAATTTTCACGTTTCATGTAGAGTTCACAAAAAATAATGAAATGATAAGCACCACGTGGCCTTTCGGATGTTAGAGTTATCAGAAAACTTGTTGGTGTGAATAGAGGTACCATAAAATATAGGATCAGCTACGTTGCATAATAATCTTAAGATTTAAAATGTTGAATCAATTTGTCAGTACTTGGAGTTTCAATTTTGTTTTGGATTTCATTGAACACATTTACAAGAAGTGTTTAATTCTACAAGGCATACATCCCATAAAGTGATTCTTAAGTCACGCTTGAGTATTATGTGCCATTTGATTTAAGGGTCACTTTTTGGTATTGTGTCATGTGGTATAAGGGTTACTTTTTGGTATGTGTGTTAGGTTGAATAAAAACTGTATGTTGGTACACCATGACCTCAAGATCCATATTGTGGGAGATTGGAACAAAAAATGATCTCCATGGGTTCATTTAAAGTGATGAATAACAAATTCGTTAGACTTTTTCTTTTTCTTCTCTCACGTGCAACGCGCGTGCATTCCACTAGTGTATATATATATATATATATATATATATATATATATATATATATATTGGCCTTTAAATCTTTGGATGGTGTTTTTCAAATGACACATGTCCTCAAAATCAAGGATCAAAATATCGGCTTCGACCTTAGCTGAAACTGAAATTTTGAATTATCAGCTAAAATTTCGATCGATAATTTGAGGATTTTAGACAAATTTTAGTTTATTTAATTATTTATTTAAATGAAAAATTGATATTTTAAACAATCTTCAAATTATCGTCCGATAATTTAAAATTATCGACCAATAATTTGAATACTCCTATATTTTGGCCGAAAATATGAATCTATCCTATCCGCTCAGACTGAAACCGCATTATATCGGCCGATAACTTTATATTTGGGCCGATAGTTTGAACCAAGCTTAAAATAAACAAATGGAAAATTATGACTCTCTTATGAAGATTCTTACATTAATCTATTGGTACATTGGTTGGTTTGTAGGGATTATAAGGACCCTACAATCATCTGAAAGTCAACTTTTGATGTGACTCAGCAACTACCAGCAGCTCCAATTATGATTGCACGTAACAAGAAACTCATTTTGAGTTCCAATACGTGTTTGGCTTGTATTGGTACTATGCATAACAACCCATTGTTTGATAGCGTGGAAGTCAAATGCGTAATACCCTAAAACACGTTTTAAAATTATTTGCCAACGCAACTTGTAATTGTCCAACGTATTTCTCAATTAAAGTATAAACTGTATTGTTGGTATTTTGAAGTTGATTGGGTATTGATAAATGGTTCAAATTCTCTGAAAATTAACAAGTGTTTAATCTTTACAATATAACGTAGCATTTAATCTTTACCTACCATGATTTGATCAGCTAGTTAGAATAATTCTTACAAAAGAAATGAATTATAAGGCATATTAGGAACTAATGGCGAATTAAAATCTTGCAAAAAAAAAAAGAGATATTATCAATATCCTTCTTAGACTAGGGTCCCATGTTATTAAGCTCATTTCGGTTGTTGAATTCCATCTAAATCTGAATTCAACAAATTTCTTCGCTCCTGAAATTCGTGTAATTTTTTAACTAAATTCAATTGATAAGAAAAGAATTTTGCAAGGGATTATGACTTTGAAAACCACATTTAACCCAATTATATTCATATGAGTGGGGCAAAGGCAAAGACTTTGTATAGATTCAATTCGTTTCAAATTCACAAAATAAATAGCAAAACAAAAACAAAAATAGAGAATAAAATGTCTTGGAAAAAAAAATCTGGAGGAAGGGAAAAAAAACGCATCCAACTACTTATTCTATCTAAAACACTCATAGCCTCCTCTCTTCTGCCTTTCCTTTAGGCATATCTACAACACATCCAATCACATGTTCTATCTAAAATAACAAAAGCAGCAGAAACATAAGAAGCCTTGCCGATCGGAATTGCAGAAGCTCGTCAAAAGAAGGTGATTGAAGGTGTATGATCATCTCCACTTTTATTAGACCACCATTGACGAAAAGTCTGGGTTGAGATTCGATGAATCTCTATGAATCCTTGGAAAGTCACCTTCCCCCTTCAAGCTTGTATCACCCATTTTCCATGATTCAAAGCTACGGAGATACCACCCATTTTCCATGATTCAAAGCTAGGGAGATTGACTTGGCTTCAATGGGGCTCCGGATCACTTCCTTCGTTCAACGCTCTCTAATAAGGTGAAGCGGAAGAGGAATACTCAGAGAGGTTGCCTAGGTGTAGCCTATGATTAGTTTCCATCTTTATTGGGAAGAAGGTCTGTTGCAGTTGCCTATGAAGAGAATTAAAATAATAAAATAAAAGTTACCTAAGGAGGAAGAGCTGTTAGGGTCTTTTTTATTTGGGATGTTAAATCCCAATAAGACTCGAATCATGTAGTGGAGGTTGCATACGAGTGGTTGTCCTTGTCCCTTTTGACTATGCGTAACTAATTCCATACAAAACACATCTCGTCAAAGTTGCAATCAAACAACGTTTTTGCTATTGACTTGTGTAATTGTACTGCAAAACACATCTTCGAGCCCCATTACGAGCAACCAAACAAGCCCAATGACTTGGTGGAAAGGGTAAATCTCTTAATTAGGGTCTTTGTGGGTTTGCAATATTTTTGTGGGTTTACTATTATTCGACGCCCATATTTACGACTTATGAATTCATGAATCTGATCTAATACGTGTTATTGCAATAGGACATACATGCATTATATTTTTTAACAACTAGTGAGGTCCAAAAGTAAAATAACATTTACAATTATTTCAGGATTATGCCAGGTTTAGGTTGGGTGTAGGTCAGTCCAACTAGCAAGTTGCATAGAACCCAAGTTCAAGTCTGGGTATTTTTAGAAGGTGGTCGAGTCAAGTTTAGGTCGACCCTAAACTCATCACTATTCAGTAAGATACCATCATGAAGAAAGGGAAATTAGGATTAATTGGGCATCAAAGTTGACCCTAAATGTATGTGAAAGTCAACTTTTGATCTATCTCATCTGCTTACAAACTATACATGATGTTGATAGTCTTATAGGTTAATCCCTTAATTAGGATCCATAGACGTAAAATAGATGATATTAGGTATTAGACAGGAGCATGGTTCAAAATTTCGGCAGAAATGTTTCAGTTTCGGTCCCCACTGAAACCAAAACGAAAACCTATAATTTTAGTAAATTTCAGTTTCCACTGTAGTTTTCGGCTGAAATTTCAGTTTTGGTCCAGCCTGAAATTGAAACAAAATCCAAATTTGTTATCATTGGACAGGAGTGTAGAGGTAACACCAACATCAATCTACTTTTTGTCCAAATGGTCAAGCCTCAGAGAGACTATCAAACTAAGGCAACGTTCGGCTACCAAGAATGTCTCTGATTCTATGAACAGTACTCGAAAAGTACCCATTTCACTCGATTTCTGAGTGTTTCTTACGTTCGGGATATGCTACGGGCCCCACACGTTTTCGGAGTGTTTCTGAGTGTCGTACCGTTTAGTATTTCCGAGTAAAAGAGCTAGAAAGACTCAGTTTCGGAGTATTTGCAGCATGCTCATCCTAAAGCCAAACACGGTACCATCTCTCTTCAATTTGTAGTTTACCCACACACGGACCCCTTTATTCTCTAGTTAATAAAAGGTTGTTGTTACTACACCAATGCATGTTACAACTACCTCACTTAGATGAAGGAAAATCGCTGGTGAATGATGTTTGATGGTATGGGTTTCACAATTACTTTTGGGACATGTGCCATGTGGAATCAACATATGACCGGCTGATGATAGGCCTATGATCTCCATATCTATCATGTGGAAGATTGGGGCAAAACACGATCTATATCATCTGATTTGAAGCACTCGACGGATTTTTACTTTGTTTAAGTGAGGTGGTTGTACCATAATGTGGTTTGGTAGTAACACCAGCCTTATTAGATCCTTACACGGTTCACTCAAAGCAGTAGTTTCATCTCCTCCCTCTATTTTTTATTTCTTTTATCTATTTTTTTAAGATGAAAAAAAATAAGGTACCTTTATTTATAATCCAAACTTTGTCCTTCCCAATTCATCTTTTCATGCGGTTAAATCACTAAGTGATTAGTATTAGATGGTAGAAAGTGTCCCAATCTTCGACTCAGTAGATCTTGAAATCATGGCCAAACTATTTAGAAGGTCAATTTTTTTTACATGTGGCACACCTTCTAAAAAGTGATCCAAGAATCATGTTTGATGTATGCCCATGATCATGTTTATTTTATGGATGCGTGCCACTATTTAATAGGCGACATGTGTCACTACGAAATGCCGTCGAATGAACATCTGGAGTGTTCGATGGAGTCGGATGATGAGCAGGATCCCGATTGGGTATCTCCCATGTAGTATCATCGCGACGATAGCTAGGACGATGAAAGTTGCTCTCACATACCTACGATGAGTACCTCATACTCTTCCGAGGAGTGGGATGTCGATGACGCAACCTCGTAGTCATCTCTAGGATATATGTGCCTTTTACCGTGTTTTATTTTTATTTTTGATTTTGTAATTGGTTTTTCAATTAAACTGCTTTAGAATAGTGTGAGCTAATAAATAATGTACTTTCATTATTTGTACAAGTGTCTTGATGATGTTATTATGATAGAATATAGAGTAGTTTAGCTATAGGAATCAATTTTATATAATTGCACTGACGGAAGTGTTCAATCTCCCATGGATCGTACATCGGCCAAGAATGACCTTCGAATATATACGGCACGGTATCCGATGCACTACGGTCATTCCTACGGTCATACGATGTCCCTAAATTAGAATGATTTTGTACTTTTCTGAAAAAATTACAAGAACATAAGAAATCCTTCGTTTATGGGAAAAGTCAGGAATTAGAGCATTTATGAGGCTTAAAAGAACACACCTGGGGAAAGCCAGGAATCAGAGTTGGCCAGGAATTTACAGGAAACTGACTTGTTAGGAATCTGAGCTTTTCTGAGATAACTAGGAAAATACCCGAACAAGGCCTAAGCATTCAAACCAGCCAAAGGATACCTTAGACCCTTTAAGTGATTTGACATCTAAGATTGTAGGTTTGAGATTGAGCTGAGTGTGACCGGTAGGGGTCTCATTGGGCTGAGCTTGAGCCCAGCCCAGCTTGCAAAGGGCTAGTATGGGCTAAGATAGATATGGCCGATGCGCAAATTGTCTAACTTGCCCCGTTTAATAAGTCATGCTAGGTATGGGCTAGCCCCAAAAGCTCGATTAAAATTTTCCTGTATAACCCGACTCAAACTCAACCCGACTCCATCAAATGAGTTATTTTATATAGAAATTGTCGCACAACGACAGCCCGGGCCACGTATGGGCTAAGGTAAAGGTATATCCAATTAATAAATAGGTTAGCTTGACCCAACTGATGAGTAATCTGACTGGATATGAAGCCCCTATTATGTTATCTCTGAATATCTATGAACGCACTAATTAGTCATAGTACATTTTTAATACTTAACAGATATAATGGTAAAAATATTTGCGCCGCTTCTAAGGTTGGCAAAAAGAAATTAATCTCTCACTCACAAAATTCTCCGATTTATTCAAAATTTTGACAAATTTTTTTGAATAGGATGTTTGTCAATTTTTGTCCAAATATTCAGTGATTCAATGATTTTTTCTTGTTCTTTTATCAAATTTGATGAAAATTTCAAATTCTTTAAAAGTTTTATGACTTTGATACATGCTTTAATTATACCCATAGTGACAAATTTTGTTTCGGTAGGGGGTCATTTCAGATAAATTTTGAAAAAAATTCGAAAAGTTTCGGGGAGTACAAAAAATATTAAATATAAATTATATTTAAACTTCATAAAATATTAATTTATTAGTTTAAAAATGGCAAAAAATAGAAAATATTTATTAATTTCGCTGAAATTTCATAAATTTCAGCGATTTCAGAGAAATCATCGAAATTTCACCAAAAGTTTCGCCGACCCCTGTTTCAGTACATTTTGAAGAAATTTCGGAGAATTTTAGAGAAATTTGTCACTCTAATTATACCTATAATATTTTTATATAGTTGCAAATTGTTAATATCCACGTGAATTGAATATTGTGCCTATTTTATTATTTAAAAAATCAAATTTCACCTCAAAATCATAGTGATAAATTTCGTTTTCAGAAATTTTTCGGTTGGGGGGCGGGGGGACATTTCAGAATAATTTTGATACCTTTAAAAAAAAATTAGGGAAAGTTTCGGGAATTAAAAATTTACAAAAAATATATTTAATATATTTTTTTAAAATTACTAAAATTATACTAAATTACTAACATATTTAAAATAAAAAAAATAAAATTTTTAAATATAAAAAAAAATTTACCAAAATTTCGCTGAAAAATACCGAAATTACCGAAAAACACTGAAATTTTCGTTTGACCCCCTTTACGGTGAATATCACAAAATTTTGCCAATTTCAACGAAATTTGTCACTATGCTCAAAATGGCTAAAAGATATACTTTGTAAATTTTAATTATTAATAACTATTTATTTTTCATACTCTCCAAAATTTCCCCAAAATTTCTTAAGAACATTTCTCAAATTATCCAAATTAAACCGAACTAACTCCATTGAATGATTGTTGAATAAGAACTTGGATATTATGATCAACCTTGCTAGTTGCATAGTCCTTGGTCTGGAGCATAGTCATAAAAATCATGGAGTTTTTGAAAAATTCGCTAATTCGCGAATTTAAGGTCTCCCAAAAAATTCGTTTGATCACCCAAATTTGCGAATTATTTCCAAATTTTTCAAAAAAGTTGTGACTTATTAAAATTTTAAAAATTTAAAATTTTATTTTAATTTAATTTTATAATTTTAAATCTTTTTATTTTTATTTTTAAAATATTCTCACCAAATTTTCTTTTGAATAATTCCCCGAACGTCTCGGATTTGCCAAAATTTTCTGAATGTCCACCTCGCCGAACTATTGCCGAACCCGAATTTGGTGACTACGGTGCGGAGCATCTGGATACTATTTGGGTCGACCCAACTCGTTCATTGACTTCAGCGAGTAGACCAGGCAAAAGCTGACTTTTACGTTTTAAGACCCTTAAAAGATCGTGTAAGTCATACGAATCTCGTGATGCCAGATGCCACCAACTGAAGCTAAACGCGCCAAAACGACCCTACAACGTCCAAATGGAACCTTATTTAAAATATATATATATATATATATATATATATATATATATATATATATATATATATATATTTTTTTTTTTTGTCTCATCTCTTTCAGGTATCGTGGACACGATGAGTTGGAATCATAGCAGCATCATCACGTGTAACATATTTAAAATTAATAATCTAAAAGCTCGGTTCAAATTCATTTCTCTATCTCCCTCCACTCAAGAAAGAAGAAGAAGATGAGCCTCTTCGTTTCTTCAGTTATACCCGAATTAGGGTTTCTATCTCCATCTCTTAAACATAGGTTCTCCTCCTTTGTTCCCCTCAAATCCCTAAAACAGGAAGTAGGTTTTGGATTTCAATCTCCGAAGCTGAGATCACCTTCGTTCGCTCCGTTCAAAACCCATGAGAAATTAGGGGTTAAGGAAAGCGAACGAATTTTCGTGACAAATTCACGCGAGGTTTTGTTGGATTTGGATGAACCAGTGCAGCGAGAAGAGAGGTTTGGAGGAATCGAGAAAGAGAATTACGATGCGATTGTTATCGGATCGGGGATGGGTGGGCTGGTGGCGGCTACGCAGTTGGCAGTGAAAGGAGCTAGGGTTTTGGTGCTGGAAAAGTACTTGATTCCAGGTGGTAGCTCTGGATATTACCAGAGGGATGGGTTTACGTTCGACGTTGGATCTTCGGTGATGTTCGGGTTCAGTGATAAGGTCAGTCTTGAATTTTATGTATTTATAGTTGCTTTTGGAATTTTCTGTGAGTTTCTAGCTTCCTTTATGTGATTCATGGCCCTTTAGAACTCGTGGATCGAATTGGAAGTCGGTTAGATGAGACTCATCGACATGGCTGAGTCGATATTGAAAACTTGAAGACTAAATTTTCATTTGAAATCGAGTGTTTGGGGAACTGAATTTTTACCTCGCAATGCTACAGTCTATGAGAGGGGTTATTGGAACCCAGCAGTAGTTATTTTCCCCCGTATGGGATGAATGGGTGTGTCGCAGAGAAGGAGTTGGATCTCCCCCTTGGAACTGAGGGAGCTACGCCCACGCCCAGGACAGGTGATTTTAAGGTCATCAACAATAATGAAATCTGGGGACAATCAATTTTTGAAGTGAACCGTGAGTCAAAATCATTTTTCATGGGATTAGGATTGAGTTTTAGGATATGTATTGTAGATTGTAGGAAAAGTGAACTGTGAGTCAAAATCAATTTTCATGGGATTTTGATTATGGATTTGCATTGTAGATTGTAGAGAAAAAAGGAATTTAACTAGGAGTTTTTCCTGCAGTTGAGATGGTAGAAAATATAGTGACAAGAGTAGCTGACGTTTTGAAAAAGTTGCATTTTAATATTGACTTTTAAATAAAACACAAAGATGGTGAATAAATCACTAGTTATTTAAAAAGTCGTTGATCTTTGGAAATATATATCGATCACTACTTATTCAAAAAGTTGTTGACCTTTTGAAAGTAGATATTTTGACAATTTTTTCATAATTATTAATAAAGTTACTATTATTTTTTATTTCTCTTGAAATTTTCCCAATTTTTCTGAATTTTTCTTTGCTGACTTATTCCCAAACTTGGACTTTGTCAATATGGATTCTGAGTTCCAGTATAATATAACCATACAGGTGTTGCAGGAATTCCCAACTCATGGCACAGACCATTTATAATTAGAACTTACAAATTAAAACGTGAAATGTATATGTACAGAATATTGAATTATATGCTTGGGTTGTAATTTTGTTGCGTTGAACCCTGAAGTTTTTTTATTTCTGCTAGCAATTAATAAAGTGATTCTTTTCATTTAATAAGAAAAAGACAGCACATTTGACGATATCGCTACTAATCAGCTTCTGTGCTATTTTGATGGGCAGGGAAACCTAAATTTAATTACGCAAGCGTTGGCAGCAGTGGGATGTGAGATGCAGGTGATACCTGATCCGACCACTGTTCATTTCCATCTGCCCAATGATCTTTCTGTTCGGATACATAGAGAGTATGATGATTTTATCACAGAGCTCACAAATAAATTCCCCCATGAAAAGGAAGGAATCCACAAATTCTATAGTGAGTGTTGGAAGGTCTGTCTTGGCTTATTTGTTGTTAACTTCAGCTGTTCATGATATTTTAGCATTTTTACTTGTACCTAACAATTAATAGTAAGCACTGATGTTTATACTTTATAGATCTTCAATGCCTTGAATTCATTGGAATTGAAGTCCCTTGAGGAGCCACTTTACCTTTTTGGCCAATTCTTTCGGAAGCCATTGGAATGCTTGACTCTGGGTAATCATTTTTTCTTCTGTATATTTTTTTTATTATCTGTTTTGGATTCAACAGATTGCATTATGTAAATATATAATGGCCAAGATCAGTTTCTATGTTCAAAATCCAATCTGAGTTTTATCTATTATTGTCGGGTGTTGGTTTCCCCCATCGCAGTTGAATTAGACTTTTTTCTTAGCAGACACAATTATTAAAATATTTCTGATGTTTTAACTCAGTAAATTTCTTTTGCAGCCTACTATTTGCCTCAAAATGCAGGGGACATAGCTCGGAAGTACATCCAAGATCCCCAGCTGTTGTCTTTCATAGATGCTGAGGTGTGGATATTTTGTTAACTGGCAGTAGGCCATTGTCATATTGAAAGTTTTTCAGCTTTTATTTGCCTGCATGAGAATATTTCCTAAGACTTCCAAGTTCAAACTGGTGCAATAACACAACTTTTATGATGTTTCTGCAGTGTTTCATAGTGAGCACAGTTAATGCTTTGCAGACACCAATGATAAATGCAAGCATGGTAAGTTCCATTCCAAAAAATGTTCCAATGGCTTAGGGCCTTTATGGTATTTTCGGTCCCATCATAGCTTGTTGGCACCAGGTATTATGTGATAGACATTTTGGAGGGATCAATTACCCTGTTGGCGGTGTTGGTGGAATTGCAAAGTCTTTGTCGAAAGGCCTTGTTGATAGGGGCAGTAAAATACTTTACAGGGCAAATGTGACTAATATTATACTCGAGAATGGGAAAGCTGTAAGTTCCTTCCTTGTTTGATTAAAATGTTTGCCTTGTTAGCATTAGTACTTTTAGTATAAATAAGTGCTTGAATTTTGCAGGTGGGAGTAAGGCTATCAGATGGAATAGAGTTTTTCTCCAAAACCATAATCTCAAATGCGACTAGATGGGATACTTTTGGTAAGTCTTTGTTCTAATAACCACATTTTCCTGGTCCAAAGTTTTCTCCATGACATTTCCTCAATCTTGTGTGCTAAATAAGTTAATATGGAATGTATTCGCTATTTTAATATGGTCAGTAGTTATATTCTAATCAACTCTAATCCAACATTATGTATTGGGGAAAGCTTCCCAATGTACCATATTAAACAAGATATACCATCTTTGACTAGAAGCCCACAAACTTTAGTTGTGTCACTTCAAACAAATAGTTGAACTTCTCAATTTTGATCAGCAATTTTGGCATGAAATGGAGATGATTACATGAAGTAACGAGCTTTAGTTTGGATGCTCTAATTTCAAGTCAAGTACATATTCATGCTTGTCGTTGTTCATACAACAAAGCAGTCAAACACCATATTTTCATTCCAAGATTAATCTCTCAATTTGTATCCATATATGCACTCATTGGTTTATAGATTTGACAAGCAGCCCCCCAAGCTTTTGAAACCGAGAGCAATAGGCCTGTTAGGCCTATACTGTGGGGAGTTTCCCCCAAGTCCTTCTTATAACCACAATTTTCTGGTTCAAAGTTTTTTCCATGATATTTTCTCAATCTTTTGTGCTTGATAAGTTGATATGGTATGGATTCCCTATTTTAACTTGGCCAGTAGTTCTATTCTAATAAACTTTAAACCAACATTATGCTTTGGTGAAAGCTTCCCTAATCTACGCATTGAACAAGATATACCATCTTTGACTAGAAGCCCACCAACTTTAGTTTCATCACTTCAAACAGATAGCCAAAATTTTTAATCGGCAACTTTGGCATGACATGGATATGAGTACGTGGAGGTAATAAGCTTAGGTTTGGATGCTTTAATTTCAAACGAAGTATATATTCATGCTTGTCATAGTTCATACAACAGAGAAGTCAAACACCATATTGTATTCCAAGATTAATCTCAATTTGTATCCATGTGCTCACACTACTCATTGGTTTAAAGATTTGGCAAGAAATAGCTAGGAAAAAAAAAGTTTCAGTACCGGCTGCTTTTCAGTAAAGAAGTTCTTTTATCTTGTTGGGTTGATTGCTTTTATTACATACTGAATCCTCCATGAGATCATTCAATAATGTGCATGCAAATTGATCATCAGTGCCTGGGACGGGCAGAGCGAGGTAGATGCTTTTGTGTGTGTGGGTGGTGGTGGTGGGGGGGGGGAGGTTTCCCCCTAGCTTTTGAAATGAAAAGCAAGCAATACTGCAGGCAATACCCCCCCAATCTCCACTCCACCACCTCCCGAAAAAAAAACACTCTATGGTTGACCCTTTTAAATTTGAGTTAGTATAGGTACCTAACCTGAGCGTCGATGCTCTTGGTACTCAACCTAATATGGATGGATTTTTATCTTAGAACTTGATATTTTTAATTCATCATTGAAGTGACATTAAGGATTATGTTTGGAAGTCCCCTAGGATACATATATTGTATATTTTATTTATCTATTTTAATTATTATATATAAATACATATATTTGTGATGTTATATTGGGGTGCTTAGCAGTTGACTGTATCAAGGATGATGGTGACCTCACCCGCATATCTACCATCAATTAATGTTTGTGGCTTGTGCCCATAGATTTCGATCATCATTGTTTGGCCAATTTTTGGATGGAACCTGCTTTTGTTGTACTGATCAGATAATTGTAAATAGCTGATCATTGCTTGCTTTTAGACACCTAATAAAAATATGTGCAATTATCTACAAATGGTCATTTGCATATGCTTATGATTGTCCAATTACTGGAAATTGATTGGATCTTCCGGACCATTATCCATATTTACCAATTGGTGGATAGAGGTCAAAAGACCATCGCCATTGATGGTGCAAAGAAACATGCTATATATAAAGTGTGCGCTCATGTGGACCATGGTTTAAAATCTCAGATTCCCAAGACATCTCACGGCTCTACGAAACCTCATGTAACATTTCGTTGAGTTTAAAAATTATTAAAATATACTTCGATCAAACTATATATATATATATATATATATATATATATATATATATATATATATATATATATATATATATAAATTAGAAAAGTAAAAATAGAAGTATACATAAAATTACAGAAAGCTATCACAAACTCAAAAAAAAAATGGTTTAGTAGGTTTTGACAAAAAAAATTTAATTTTCACAATTTTGACCAAAGACCAATTTAAACTTTATAGTTGGTAGGCACACAAGGCATTGCTCGGGTCAATCTACCTCCGTTATCTTGAAAGATGCATGGACTTTATGAGCACTGAAAAAATACTTCATTGATTTGTGTGCTCATAAATAGTTGTGCAACTCTCGACGCTTGACCATTTCCATGAAGGAGGTTGACCTATCACCTAAGCACCACTGGTGGTGCTCCGATCAGGTACCAATACCAACTCTAAACCATGGCGTCAAACTCGGTATCGGTTCAATGGAGGACCGATACTTATCGGCCGATGCCGATACCGATACCGATACGGCTGAAGGAGATGGGGAGAGACGTGCACGGTGCACCATACTTCGGTTGGACACCCTATCAGATTTTTTTAATGTATAAAAGACTCAAAACTGGACACATGTTGTCTTCTGATACGGTAACCTATAAAAAATTTCATGTTGATGTGAGGTGACAATTGACGTACTGACATGAGTACATGACAACATAGCAATGCAAAGCAAAAACAGCCGAATGAATTTCCTAAGGTACCTCTAATTGCACCCACCGGTTTATTGAAATGCCCACGTCTCATACCTATCAAAATGATTGATTGCATCTCATCATATGATCGAGGTAGTGTTTCATCCCGATATTCTACACAACAGATCTTGAGATCATGGCGCATCTATCATATGGTCAATTTATAATTACACGTGTCACAGATTCCAAAAATAGGCCATAACCTCACGATTGAGCGTGATATGTGCCATATGATTCAAGGGGTATTTTTAGGGATTTGTAGCACATATAATCAAAACTAACCATCAGATAGGTGAGCTATTATCTCAAGATCTATTGTGTGGATGATCTGTGTGAAACACGATCTTCATCATCTGATTCAAAGCATTCAATCGTTTTCAGGGTTCTAAGGCGTGGGTGCTTTCAGTAAAGAGGTGGCCGTGGACAGAGGAATCCTTCATCAGTTATGAGTTATGACACTAGCAGACAACTCTTAGCTGGCAAGGACTGTAGCTGGTAGAGAGTGATGTCACAGAAATAAAAAACTATAAAAAAGAGTCTTTCCTTACCTCGGTAAGGTGCGCTTGTACAGGTTGAAACGCACTCTCTTCCTGATTTACCAGCAGATACCCTCGATATGTATCGGCGCCGATACGTATCGGTTTGCCAAAAAACCGATATGTATCGGTATCGGCCAATTTTGATACCATGCTCTAAACTTTTATACACACAAATTGTAGGATTTCCACTTATTTTCTCTCATATATAGGGATTTGTTCTCTCATTTTTAGGGCTTCTTTTTAGGTGTAAATGATTTTAAAAAGAGATGTCTTGGGTAAGTTGGGATTGACCCTACAACCTCGAGGTTGGGTATTGCATAAAAAAAACTTCTAGTTATTCATGGGACCATCATATAGATTGGATATTGCATCAAGAAAAATTATTAAGGGCTAAAAGTGCCATAAAATGAATGACAAATATATTTGGACAACACATGGAAAGCATTCATTTTTCGACACTTTTAGGTTCTTAATCACATGATGCAAATTTGATTTCCAATGCAAGATTAGAGGATGAATCTGATCTAGATGATTGCCCCATGAAATCATGTGGCATTTTCCATGTGTAGAAAATGAATGACTCGTTCACTCTTAAGAGTACATGAGTTGGTTACCTGATACTAACTCTTTTAGAAAATTATTATCATCATCATCATGGTTCGACTTTGGGAGTCTTATTTCTCCACTCGTTTCTGACCAACACTAAGTTCTATGTAACTTTGGAATTCTTGTCCTTTATCATTGCTTCCCTCCAGGTCTTCATTGGTCTTTCTGTTTTCCTACTTCCTTGTGCTTGTGGCGTCTCAATCTTTCATACAAGGTCCTGCTTTTGGTCACCGATGAATATGTCCAAACCACCTCATTCGATATTCCATATTTTTTTGCTTTATAGGTGCCACTCTCAAAGTTTTTCTGTACTCGTTTCAAATTTTATCCTTTATTGTTACTTCACACATCTATCTCAACATACGTATCTCAACCACATGTACTCTATCTTTTTGTCGTTTTTCATAGCCCAACATTGCACACCATTTAATATGGTAGGACTAACCTTCTTCTTATAATAATGTTCATTCAATCTAAGTGAAACTCTTGGGTTGCACAATACTCTACTTGCTTACCTTCATTTCATCCAACCTACATGAGACATCCTCTTCACATCCGTCAATTAATTTTAAAGTAGAGCTTAAATACTGAACTATGGCATTGTGGCACTAAATGATTTTCTGTTTAACTAAATTCTCCTCGAGATTATCATGTTTACCAAATTTGCACGTCATTTATTTTGTCTTTGTTTTGCTAGTTTTCAAACTTCGAATCCAAGGCTTTTCTCCATTTTCGGCTATATCATTTATTTATTTCCTTGTTTTAACAACTAATACTATGTCATTTGGAAATAACATGCACCATGAAATCTCTTATTGTATGTTTACAGTTAACGCATCCATGATTAGGGCAAACAAATTAGGGCTCAAGGTAGATCCTTGATGCAGCCCAACTCCGACAAGGAACTCATTCGTCTCTCCACACGTCGTTCTTACACTAGTACCCCCCTCACATACATGTCTTAGATTATCTCAGTAGATAAGTTTGTGATACATTTCTTTTTTAATGTTCACCGAATTATCTCTCTCAGCACTCTAAGCATTCTCCAACCCAATAAAGACCATATGCAGTTTCTTCTTTCTGTCTCTTCTTCATAAGGTGCCTCAATAGGGATTGATCTTCCCGACATAAATCTAATCTCGTTCTTTGATACATTTGATTGTTGCCTTAGTCGTTATTTTACTATTTTCCCCTAAGTTTCATAGTTTGATTTGTTAGTTTTATGTCTCGATGGTTGGCACAGTTTTGGATATCTCCTATATTCTTGTAGAAAGGGACTACGATACTCTTCCTCCATTCCTTAGGCTTTTTTTTTTTTTTGTAAGTATCTTATTGTATAATTTAGTCAACTAATTCGGTCCATTCTCTCTCAACACAATCTAAACTTGATGGAGACATCAAACGCTACAAGGTGTATAAGAAGCTCAAAAGGAAATTCAAAGCTTTGGAGCATTTCGGAGGCCCATGTGCACACGTACGACAAATGAGAGATTGACCTGAGTTCTGCTAGTTTTACAATTTTGTCTAGGTTTAATTTCCTTTTTCATTAGGATTCCCTTAGTAAGTGATTTACTTTAGTATTAGTTTCCTTATTTGAGATACTTAGGGCCCAGGCACATGTATGTGACCATCAATGTTGTTTAATCGCATATGCGATTGCGCCATGACATAATTTTATTTTTTTCAAAAAAATCCAAAAAAATCTCTAAAAATCTCTAAAAATCCCTAAAATTTTTCAAAAGTGTATAATATATGTCTTGTGCTAATTTAAAGAAGTGGGTGGAGATTGGAGTGCTTAACAAGTAACAACCACACTAAAAAAGGGAAAAAATGAAAGAAATGAGGTGTAATAAGGAGGAAAAACAATCAAACAAAATTTAATAGGAATTATAAATTAATTTCTAACTCTTGAATCCTTGAATCTTTGATTCTTCAAGTGATTTCTTCCCTCTTTGCTTGAAGAATGATGGTTGAAGCTCTTTGCTTAGTTAACTATAAAATAGAGCAAAATGAATTATCAACAAAGCTTTGAGAAAGAGAGAGAAAAAAAAAAAGAGAGAGAGAGGAAGATAGTACTAACAACTAAAAAAAAAAAAAAGACTAAAGAGACACAAATCATACCTTGGATGGATGTGTTATGGATTAGGAAGAGGAACCCCCTATTTATAAGCTTTGGAGAGGCTTAAAAAATAAAATAAAATTAAAATAAGCTCCAATAGTCATATTTATGACCATTGGAGGGGTATGCGATCGCATACTTCCCAAATCGCATATGCCATCATGGCATATGCGATTTATACATGTAGGATCGCATAATCGCATTTGCAATCGCTTTTGACAACTATGGTGACCATTAATTTCATCACTTTCAGTGCAGCCTTTGGAAAAGTGGTCATAACTCTTCAATACATGTCAGAATTGCGTGATTCTTATCTTGTTGGAAAGCTACTTCGATAAGCTTTCAAACAAGACTAGTTTCGCGTTAATTGGACATCGTTTCATCCCTTCAAAAGCGGTCGTGTAATTAAAAAAAGGGTTAGTCGTGAAATTAATTATGACCTCTAGATTAGAAAGTTTTAAGTTAATTAGGAGTTTTATTTTTAGTAGTATTCTTAGGGTTTCCTTGTTTTATAAATACATTGTAATCTCTTTTGAGAAGTAAATGGTTGATGATTAATAAAATTTATGAGTTTTACTTTGTACGAATTCTCGAGAGCTTGAGATGTGTTTTCATTAGAAGAGTGATTCTTCTCCCGCACGCGGTTTGGTGTGAGGCAAATTATCTTCCTCAGAGCGATTCCTTGAATCTTCTATCTTTTTTGTTTATCTTTCCTTGTTGTCAAGTAATTTATCTAGGGTGAGATGCCCGAGATGAACGATAAAGACACCATTTGGCCTGAGGTGAGACTAAATGATTTGTTTTCTTGGGCATGCCAAAGGCCCACCTTTATCTCGTCTCGGGCATGCCCGAAATGCAAGATGTCCAGTTCAAAATAACTTGTTTCGGATGATATTTTAGACCATTGTTCGGACTAGGAATGGGCCACTTTTTGAATGGACCATGGCTTGCAAATTGTACTGATTGGGGAGTTCTAATTGTCAAATAAATGCTTGCTATTGGATGGTCAATTAAAAAAAAAATCGACATTCCTCAAAAAAGTTCATTAACAATTCCTCTAATGTATGAAATTGCTTGTGTGGCCGATTGATTGGACAGTCATGTTCATTACCCATGTCACCCTTTGGCAGAAGGAGATCAGGGCATCGTCATCTTTAATGTTGCTAAGCAACTTGGTAGTATTTGTGCACATGCTTGCTTGTTTGATGCTTTCTTTAGGTCTTAGTAGTAAAGATGTCATGAATACTGAATCCCATCATATTGTAGGAAAGCTTTATAAACTGGGATCTTCCAAAAGAGGAGGAAAGTTCAAAAGAATTAATGTTACGTGACCATTTTTTATTTCCATATATGGAGGGCTAAACCTAGACCAATGCTTGTGCAGATGTTTGTTTCTTTTGCTGATTTGTTGTAGGGACTATGCGAGTGCTTCTGCTCTTTGCTGATTTGTCTTTGTGACTGTCTCCTTTTGCGAATTGTCCTTACTAATCCTACTATATAGTGCTAGTAGCCGAACTTTATATGTAAATTGTTTCGACTAGTATGCTCCATGACTTACCATTTTGATGCTTTCTTCAGCTCGGTTGGAAAGATCTCATTAAAATTATTAACCATTATATTGTAGGAAAGCTTTTAAAAGTGCGTGATCTTCCAAAAGAGGAGGAAAATTTCCAAAGAATTTATGTTAAGGCACCTTCTTTTCTTTCCATTCATATGGGGGTTAAAGCGGATGTGTTGCCACAAGACACAGACTGCCATCACTTCATTCTTGAGGTACTTGGGTGTACTCAGTAATTTCTCTCTGCATGGTTGTTACTTAATGGAGTGTTTTACTGGTTATATAGTGAATTAATTATGAAAGAATTTATTTGTTTTCATTTGGTACTCTTTTTTCAGGTTTTTCTTTAATGTATGCAGGATGACTGGGCCCGGTTAGAGGATTCATATGGAAGCATCTTTTTGAGTATTCCTACTGTTCTTGATTCGTCATTGGCTCCAGAAGGACACCATATTCTTCACATATTTACAACATCTAGCATTGAGGACTGGGAGGTGACTTTCCTGCTCTTTACAAGATCGTAATGTACTACTAATATTCTTGTCTGAATGTTGAATCTTATTTTAATGTCAAGAATGAAAAAATGAATGGACAAGCTCGTGCCATTTTTACTTGGAAAAAAGTATCTGCCATTATTATTATCTTTAATCTAATAATGTAATGCAGCTTGGTGATCTCTGATAAATGAAAAATAAAAATTCTAATTATTACCTCTATTTTAATTGGATCAGGGCCTCCCACGAAAAAACTATGAAGCAAAAAAGGAGCTTGTGGCAGATAAAATTATAAGCAGACTGGAAAATAAGCTTTTTCCGGGGCTGAAAAAATCCATTGTTTTTAAAGAGGTACTGGCCTTACGACATGCTATTTTTGTAAAACTTTGGAACTCGTTGCCCTTGGCAGAAAAGAAGGGAAGAAATGCTCATAATCCTGTTTGTTTTTTTTCTAAAAATGTAGTTGCATGCTTGCCAATGAAAGACACAAACAAATGTGTCAGTTCTCAATACCCAACACGGATGTGCGAGATTCAGACATGGATGTGCAACTCATTATGTTAAACAATGCTAAGAGATATATTATTATACGAATTAGTCCATATAGTTAAAAAAAGCTAAAAATTATTGCTATATATTGAGAAAACAAACACATATAGATATATATCTATATATCTGTAGTTATGCATATAATGTTAGTCCAAGCAAAATGGTGTACGCTACTACGCTTAGCTGTACAAAATTTATTGTCCACAAGAATCTTATGCCATCAATTAACCTTTTGAATGGTTTAACTGATGGAATAGATCTGTACTCAAGTTTGTTTGAAATGGTGGAGTACAGCTCTACTCCACCTGTCAACAATTGAACGGGAGTACCGATAGGTAGACATGACCACATTATTGCTATATATATATTTAATTCTATACATAAGTAATACTAAAACATAAAAGAGAAGTAGTTGAGGCACTGTCGTGAAAGCTGAATCAATTAATTGTCCAACATGACTTGAGAAATTGATTGTCCTTGTTAGATAGCTGCATGCTAAATATAGCCTTCCATTTGTAAAATCTGTTGAATACTCTTTAAAAAAAAAAAAAAATCTGTTGAATACTTGAATTATACTTCTAATTGCTCTGGGTTCTTCTGGATGAAGCCACTGTAAGAGAATCAGACTAGTTTTGGAAAGAGTAAGCTTTTATTTTTTTCCAATCTCTGTTGATGGGAATGTATTTGCCTTTAAATGTGCTGCTGATTCCAGTATCAAGATTATATATATGCTTCTATAAAAGAGAACTCATTGGGGTTGGAGACTTGGGCCTGTAGCTCGAGTGGAAGGTTGACAATATTGCAATTTTGAGGTTACAGGTTCACTCCCAGCCTATCCACACACACACACACACACACACACATATATATATATATATATATATATATATATATATATATATATATATATATAGCTGACAGTATCATCTTAGCTGCACAATGAATAATAGAGGGTTAACTCTTTCAAGATGAAATTTAATTTGCGTGTTTAATTTAATTTCACAATTGGTTTATGTACTTCAGAGGTTTACAATCCTGAGTAAATGTAGAGCTTTAATAGCATTACTCAAAGCTCCTGATCATATCTTTGCCTCGGCTGTAAATATAAGTTCTTTGGTTTGGATATTCTAGTTCTCTGATTTCATAATATTACATATCGTGGCAGGTAGGCACACCAAAGACACACAGGCGATATCTAGCTCGTGATAATGGTACCTATGGACCTATGCCACGTAAAATTCCTAAAGGCCTATTGGGGATGCCTTTCAATACGACAGTAAGTAGAGCATTAGTGGCTGATTTCTTTCATGGAGTCCTATACACTTCAGAAATAAGACTAGAAGCTTATTGCATTTAACTGTAATGCTGGTATGCAGGCCATAGACGGACTCTACTGTGTAGGTGATAGCTGTTTTCCAGGACAAGGAGTGATAGCGGTAGCCTTTTCAGGAATTATGTGTGCTCATCGAGTAGCTGCAGATATTGGTAAGCAATATTAAAGTATTACCTAATTTTCTAAAAATCGGAGTTGGAAAATTTAATCTTCAGCTTCTGATTTTTACCTGACCTAGCCACTTACAGGATTCATAAATTTGGTCATAAGTGGAATGGGTTAATCACTGATTCAACCATTTCTTTACAAAAATCTGAGTTTAGGTTCACTGTTGGATCCAGCTGAACTGAGTCTACCTGGCTCAGTTCTAAATTGGCTTGTATGTTTTTGAACATCAACAATTGAGCTGGCACATAATAAATTATTGGTTCAACTTAGACTTATTTTTTATTGGAATTACATATCATTTCCAGGTCTAGAAAAGAAATCTCCAATATTGGATGCTGCCCTTCTTCGACTACTAGGCTGGTTGAGGACAATGGCATGAGAACCATCAGCATGAGATACTATTGATTTATCTATGCCGTCACCATTTGGATGATTTCTAAACAACTAACAAATATATCCTTGAATGTGGAAAGAATGTCAACAAGTAACTCAGCTCGGCTCCTAGCCATTGAAGCAATCTTTCAGCAGATCACTAATGAGCTACAGCCACTGGAGCTAACACCTCTTTATCCTTTTCACAGTAGAGTTGGTTAATCTTTCTAGTCAATAGAGGTACTTTGCACCTTTGGCCTCTCAATCACCTCTAGTGAAGCATGACTACTAGATTTTGTGGCTTATTTTATTTACTGTAATTTTATGTGTAATTGCTGTTGGTTGACCTCTTAAGCCAAGACAACTAGTCCTGCAGTTTTCTGCTCTCAACTTTGTCCCATTTATTTGGGGTCGGCTTTGGGATTCTTTTTTCTTCACTCATTTCTTGTCATGGGATTTACAGCTTATTTGATAATCTGTAATTTTACTTATGTGCTATATATACAAGGGGCATTGTAATTTAATATGACATGTTCTCTTAAATTTATGAATGCTGATCGCAGCAATATTTTGAGACACGGTTTCTCTTTTGATTCATCTCTATTTTCAAATTATCTTTCAATTGAATTTGCATTGACGAGCTTAATGTAAAGGGAGCCATTAGGGCACTTGCTTTTTAAGCGATTGCCCCAAGGTTAAAGAAAGACTTTATCTTTTAGGGACATGTGACATGTGAAAATGCAATTTGGGCCGTCTGATTTAAAGTTCATGATCTATAGATCCTAGTGGATAAGATTGGCATGAAATATAATCTTTATCATGTGATTAAATATAGTCAAAAGATATTATTTGGTTCAATGGTTGACAACAAAAGATCATATGCTAAATATCGTGTTTTGCTCTAATTTTATCCACTAAGGATCTATAGATCATGAACTTTAAATCAGGCGGCTCAGATTGCGTTTTCACATGTCATATGTCCCTAAAATACAAAGTCTTTCTTTAACATCGGTGCAATCACATAAGAAGCGTGTGCAAGTAATGGCTCCCTAATTTAAATTACGAGTTAGCTCTAACTCATTATGTATCAATTAGTGTAGTCAAAAGCACAAGTAGGTGTGCCCAGTAGCCAGGCGAGCGCAGCGGGCTAGGTGCCCCTATTAATGTGCCTAGATTTCCCTTATTTTGTATATAACATCAGACACCAAGACTATGGTTGGGACGGCCATAGGACCTAGGCATGAGGCACCAAGTCTATTTACATCTATGGGCCAAAATCTCAGATTTCTGAGGCGTATGGTTCAACCTCCAGGACCATACGTATCGGCCGACGCATGCAATGTATCGGCTGACGCATTTAATGTATGAGCGATACATTGAATGTATCGTCCTAGTTTAATTTATTATTATTTATTTTTTAAATCCTCAAAAATTCCTAAAATTCTGAGAAAATATAGTTAATGATTTTCTTTTTCTTTTTCAAAATTTTTAAATATTATTTAAGGCTTTTTTGAGAGATATTTTGAAATTTTATCAACTTAGAAGTATATAAAATCCTATCCCAAATTCATTTTTTTTTTCTTTCAAATTCTAGACATTTAGCCCCTCAAATTTGGGAGTTTTACTACAAAACTCATAAATTTGGGGCTAACAAATATAGATCTATCATATTTATGAGTAAATTTATATTTTGTCACAAAAAAATAGAAGTAAATAAATAAAAAACACACAAAATTATAGGGAAAATACTTTTTGTATGGTCTTCGGTGAGTCAGTGGCGTTCCCATATGATTCTGGGTAGTGGAGATGGTAGATCCGGTGCTTAGAGGGAAGATGAAAGGAGAATAGAGGAAAAAATAGGAGAAAAGAGGAGAAAAAAAAAGAAAAAAAAAGAGAAACCCTTAAGGGATTTCACTTCGTCACTTGAAGCTGGGGCCCCACTGGACGATAATTTGAAATTATCGTCTAATATGGATGATAATTTGGATGATACGGATGATAAATTGATCATATCGTCCGATAATTACACTGTTTTTAAGGGGGGTCGAGAAATAACTCATGTACTGTATCATCCAGGTTTAAAACTGATATGTATCGGATGATCTGTATCCGTATCAGACGATATTTTGATCCATGATTTACAACCACTTTCCCCTATAATGAGCAAATTTAGGACCAACCTGACCTGATATTTTATTTACAAAAATTAAGGGAAACGTGAATATAACCTAGTTGGGTCAATTTTTCAGTTCGGGTCAAGCATATACCCTAGATTGAGCAGCCAATTTATTTGCCCGGTCAGACCCCATCCATGGATAGACTTATGGCCGTCCCAAACCATAGTCATCAATTTTTCGGTTCGGGTAGGACATATACCTTTGGCACAAGGCTGAGCAGCCAAATTTTCTGTCTGGTCAAGTCCAACCCCATTTGACTTACGGACATAGTCACCAAATTCAATTAGTCTCAAATTATTCACAATATCTTTTTAAAATTCACGTGTTTTTTTTAATTTGTGGATCATTCACAAATATTTCATGATATTTTAATTATTTTTTTGAAATATTTTCATGCTTTTAATTTTATTTATTTATTTATCTCTGATTTTCCTCATATCCAAACACACCAAGAGAATTTCATTTGAACGGTTGTTTTACATATTTAGTTTTTTTTTTTTATAACTTGGGTATTCGGGTCTCTTAGAGCACCCGCCTAATCCCAGGGGCACATGTGCACCTCAAATTCAGCACATGTCAAGCCAGCATAGGATATAAATCCTTAGAATGGCCTCAAGAGGGGAGGAGATTTCAACTCAAGTCTCCTACTTTTGGAAGCAAGTACCTGCCAGCTCGCCTAAACCCTTTGAAGTTTGTTTTACATATTTAGTTGGTGTATAGTACCTGACCTATTCACCCAATATATATAGATATTGCACCATTAGTTCCGGGACAGGCACTAAAAAACTGAGCAACATCAACGTTCAAATCTGTTTTGGGGATGGTGCATTCATAGTTTTTTACACATCCTTAGGCTGAGTCCAATCTACATGATGCCCTAGTGAATCATCTGACACCACATCCAACCAGATCTAAAAACAGTGTCATGTGTATAGAAATGATGAACCCTTCATTCCCAAGAATGATCGGGTCTAGTGACGAAAATAAGCTATAATGTGGTAATGGTATAGCAAAAAAGACTTATTTTTTTGCAACCGAAGATTTTTTTCGCACAACTGATGGTTCCATGATTAACACCATTGATTGCCTTGAATCAGATGGTGGAGATCACTTTTCATGCCAGTCTTTCACGCAATAGATCTTGAGATCGCGGGCCACCTATCAGACAACCAGATGTTGATCACACATGGAACGCATCCCTAAAAGTGACCCAAGAATCCTTCTAATGGTACATCATGATCACCAATGTTCCACATGGAATCAATACCTGACCGTCTGATAGGTGAGTCATGAAGTCAAGATCTATTGTGTGAAGGATTGAGACAAAATGATCTCTAACATTTGATTCAAGGCAATCATTATTGGTGGAACCATTAGTTGCGTAGAAAGAATCTTCGATTGCCAAAAATGGTATCCTATCAAAGCAAGAGCTAGGATTAGGTAAGCTGCCTGAAATTCCGAAGACTACGAATTTGGGTTATTTTTTTATGTGTCCTATGTTGCATCATCATTTGTAGTGATCAAAAGATCTTTGGTGTAAAAAATTGAGATGAAAATAATCTCCATCACTAGACTCGAAAGAGTCAAATACGATCTATAATCAATGGCTCTCACGTAAATTGAACATGAGGGAGATGACTTCTTGCAGGACAGTCGTTCACATGATGGTGCGTGGGAACCTCATGTAGCGTAGGTGCTTTTGCAATCAAAGATTCTTGTGGAGTAACTGTTGGTTCCAACATTTAAACTGTTATCGCCTTGAATCAGATATTCTCCCAATTTTTCACACATTAGATCTTGAGGTCATGGCCCACATAATAGACAGTCAGATGTTAATTTTACGTGGCGCACATCCTAAAGTGACTGTGATCATAGTGTACCATGGTACACAATGATCACAGATGTTTGCCAAGTGAAATCAACATATGACCATTTGATATGTGAGCCATGATCTTAAGATCTAAAGTATGAAAGATTGGGATGAAAAACAACCTCTATCGTCTGATTTAGCTCACTTGACGGTCCACGAGCTGCATCAACCATTAGCTGGACTGTCCAACGAGTGCTTTAGCTCATACACGCGTTGTTGGGCGGCCCAAGGGGAAGTTTAGTGTTTAAGAGACTCATGACAACTTCTCGTGGCATTGTCGAACGAGAAGTTTAGATTTTATTTTTGAAGACATCCTCACAAATTATGATAAAAGTGTTCAACGAGAGTTTTCAACTTATTGTGTAAGCATCCTCCGAGAAGTTTTGCTTTCAATTTATCAATTTATCGTGGGATTGTTCAGCAAGAAGTTTTAATTTTTAAGAGACGGAGACAACTTATCATGGAAGCGCCCAACGAGAAGTTTAGTTTTTAAGAGATCCTCACAAGTTATCAACTTATTACGGAAGCGTCCAACGAAAAGTTTAGCCGATACATCTTGTTGATAGATGAATTGCCGAGAAGTTTAATTATAAAAACCTTTTTTCTGGTTGGTCCATTAATAAGTTCATTTTTAACAAAAAAAAATAAAAAAATCGCTGAAAATAATAATGGAAACCTCTGTTCGCTCCCGTCTACCTATTTACTGGAGGGGTTTAGTCAGGTTCTACCAAGTAGGACCCTAAATTAGGTTCTACTTTATCTCTCACCATCCACATAGAAGATATTTGACGTTAGGGGGAATCTTGGAAATCATAAATGCTTGTTAGAGAAATTAAAGGAGTAAGAGAGAGAAGCTGGTGTGGAGGAGAGAGAAGGAGATATCCACCCGTCTACTTTCTTACGTTGTGGTTAATTTGTGGAAACTAATAAATTGGTGTGAGAGAAATTAAAGGAGTAAGAGAGAGAAATTGATCTAGAGGAGAGAGAAAGTGAAAAAATCCAACCATCTCTCAAACCATATTTTGGGTAAGATTTTAGGCAAAAAAATAAATTAAATTTTGGGAAAGATTTTAGACAAAAAATAAATTAAAATTTTCTTCTTCATTCCAATGAAATAGTAGCCTTATTTTGGGTAAGATTTTAGACAAAAAAAAATACCGACTATTATATTGGTTTAAAATTATAAAGAATAATAAGTTTTAATGAAGACCTATGTTAGTAATTTTGTAATGGCCTAGGATTTTTTTTCTTTTTTTGTAGATATTAAAACTTATTTTCTTTATTATGGCCATAGTAACAAATTTCCGCGAATTACAAATGAAGGGGTAGAGCAAAATTATTTTTTCGAAACTTTTTGTAGATATTAAAACTGATTTTTCTTTATTTTCCGAACAATTTTTTGAAAGTTTTCAAAATTTATCCGAAATGACCCTCCACCAAAATATCGCCGAAAACGAAAATTTTCACTATGAACATGGTCGTGTAAAACTTATATTTTTTAATATGCCAAAATATTCAAAAAAATTTCCTTTACTTTTCTTAATATATATGTAAAAAAAAATTCACAAGAAAAATTAATTTTATTTATTTTTATTGTACCTTCACATCATTTTAGTTTTTCCCATCATGAATTCAAATTCGACACCATGGTTATCCATCTGTCCAACGGGTTCCAACCGAACACAGAAAGATTGGGCAACATTGAATATTTGGTGTGGAGCTGGATTTAGAGATTGCGGGTCATTACGTATTGTAATATTGCTTGGGAACTGAAAGAGAAAGTGGATTGTTTTGATGATGGTCTTAGGCTATGTTTGGGTTAGCGCTTATAAGAGCAGAAACAACTCTTTGCCTGCTCTCTGCTAGAGTAGATAAAGATTTTGATAATGGTCTTAGGTTGTGTTTGGGTTAGCGTTTATAAGAGCAGAAGCAGCTCTTTGCCTGCTCTCAGCCAGAGCAGATAAAGAGAGTAGACAAAGAGCAATTTTATCACTTAAAACAGCTTCCTGCCAAAGCAAATGGGGCGAGGAGCTGTGTTACCAAACATGAAAGTAGTAATCTGTCAAAGCCAATGTGTAAAAGAGTTGCTCTTTGCCCTGAAAGAGTTAACCTAAACACAACCTTATAATATTACTTAGGAATTGAAAGAAAAGGTGGATTGTTTTGATGATATTATATTGTTTGTTCACAACCTATATTTGAATGTAATTTTAGCATATACCGTTGTCAATAATGAATCAAATTATATCATTCCCGTTTCATTGACCTATATGGTCCACCTAAGATATAAATTATTACTAGTTGATCCATGTACTAGATTGTTCCCTAAGAGGTCGTACCTTGGTGCAATGACTAGTTGCAAACCCAAAGATTTAAATAGTTTTCAAGGTAAGTCACCGCAATACAGTTGTCGCATATAGAGCTACCAATAAATTTTTTAGGTTGTTGTTAGACTCATTGAATTTGAATTGTTAATTGGACCATCAAACTAGGCTTCACCCGATTTGGGTCTTGGCACACATACTAAAGATACCTATAAAGGTCAATTTTTTATACAACAAAAAAACACAAGTACTTTTAATATGTGAGTCATCAGTCACACACAATGTTGGCCCAAGCACGCAATTTAAAAGAAAAGCTAGTTGATATATTTTGCGCCATGTGCAAATACCACCTAAGTCATCTCACTCGCAGGATATAATCTAAATTTTTGCAGCCTTGCGAATTTAAGACCAGCCCACAATGGTTTCAATAACATTTACAACCTTGATTAAGAAGCTTGTCTAAAACAAATTGCACCACCATTTGAGTAAAATGTAAAATAATATCATTGATAGGATATATGGGTTAGAGATTGAAACAACATGATATCATTGTGAATAAAGTAAAGAGCAACATGATACCACATGGGTATACTGAAACACATATCCAAGGACAAATATAGTCCCTCATTACATACCTAGAATTTCAGGATGGGTTGAAACGTTAGGTTCAAGGGATCAAATCCTAACTTACACATCTAAGATGAAACTATAGATTAAAAAAAAAAAATACTAATTTAGTAGCTCCCAAAGGGCCAAAGCCCAATCACTAGTAAATTTATAAGTAAGAATCACAATTAAAACCTCAACTTCCAAATTAGTAAGCTATATTGAGCATTCTCCAGTCTTAATGTTACGACCCAAAATCCTTATCTGATCTCGAGGGCCTAAAATTCTGTATTATAACCCCGTACGCTTGTTAAGGCGATAAGCAGACATATATATAATTTATCATTTGACTTAGTATATGGAACAAAGCATTAAAGATAGTATTTATTGATAAACAGCTTATAAATTAACAGCGAAAAACGAAAATAATATTAATGAAATACTTAATCATAACCATTCATCTAGGATATAAAATCAAATCAGTTTCACGTAGGGTAAAATGATCCCAAACGTAAACTCACAAAAATGTATCAAAAGCTAAGACATGTCCTTCAAGAAATAAATGAAAAACTAGAGAAAAAAATTCTCAATGTTGGTAAAAGTCTATCAGGTCTACATTCTCATCTAAGTGGTAGCCGACGTCCTTGTTTATGTGAGTCGTCTCCGGATCAGCAACTTCCGTATCATCGAGGATGGGATAAGCAGAAACTTCACCCGAAACTGTTAGATTTTAGGAGTTGGGTGAGTTTACTCAGTCACGTAAACTCAGTGGGTTGCATAATCGATCCACCATAACGTACTCAGGTAATCGTGTGTGCAATCGCTTGAGTTACAGTGTATTTTGAAAATAAAATTCGCATTTACATAAAATGACTAAATTATCCATAACTCATAACATATCATAATCAAACTGAAAATCATATTATAACATGAAGGATACCTAATGCTTCTAATTTTCTTATCTCTTTTCCTATCTGTCTCGTCAACTTAGCATACGTGAAATATCATAAGTCTTATTAATCACTTCATACGCCTATACAACATACTTCGTATTTTATCTTATTTAAACGATCTGTGCCAGGATCGCTGCTCGAGCCCATCACACAAGGTCCATGTGTAGATAACCATCTAACCTCTATATCATAATATAAACCATCATCTAGTTAGATAAGGTTACCGGTATAGTAACTACGATGTCCCCTTAGTTCGAGACAAGGCTATAATGTCTTTAAGACCCGTCTTGGCTACAGACGTTGGACCCTTATGGTGGCTCGTAAGATATGACACGTGTAGAATTTAATTTGTGTTTAGCTGGCCTTCACAACGTATCTTAACAGATCTTATCTTTATTCGATTCTGGGCTTAGGTCCCCGCCCTGATTTCATATCCGCGTGGGCTTAAGTCTCCACTTTCTTAATATCTCGTATCTTCACAAACAACGCTTTCCAAGGGACGGGTTTCGTAGTAACTTGAATATACTTCGTGTGGCATCCCATACTACCATAGAGGGTTATATCCGTACATGGACTCCTATATTCCAAGTTTCACGTGATCGTAAAAGAAATCTCACCGTGACGAAGGCTTATGTCATGTGTCATATCTTATTCTTAACTTAAATGCGTATGCCCTATGATGATTTTCTATATGATGAATATCATATGATGATGGTGAACATATGTAAGAATGAACTATAATATAAACCCTAAGCATTTTATATTTTTGAAGAAAATTAATATAGAGCATAACACACGAAGCATTGAAGTAAAACAGAGAATAAAAAATATTTAACTATATTTATTTTATGATTGAGTTGAAAATATACTTTATTGGAATTAATTGTATCCATAGAAATTGATGGTCGATTGGTATAGCAATCAGACGTATTTCAGATTTTAAAGGGGCACACATGTCCATTCAAGGGTTGTAGAAGGCTTAAAATAAGTAATAGAATGATAAGTATTAAAAAATGTTAATATTTGACCCCTTAAACTTATAGATTGTTGTTCGATAAAACCTATTTAATATATTTTATATAATTTTAGTGATTTATAAGTATGAAGATAAGTTGAGCATAAAATAGTCCAAGAGTTTAAAAAATAATGTCAAACCTGTGTAACTTTGGATCATCTAAAATGTATCTCGACTTGCAGCTCAATTTTGACCTTAAAAATATTAAATTTATGAAATTGCTATTTCAGACAAAGTTATAGATCTCATTGTCTTCTTTCCAATGCCTTAAAAAATCACATTAATCTAAATTCGGAGTAAAAAGTTATGGCCAAAATATCGAGGCTGTGTCTGTTGAAGAGTTTGACCGAATTTTACGAAAATCTAGAAAAAACGACCCTATCAATTTTGGGCCGAATTTTTATATTTTTAAGACCCGAAATTTATCAAAATTTAGGAAAAAATTAGGGTTTTCTTTTTAAGAAATAACTGAATAATTTAAGATGAATATAGAGGCACCCACCTGTTGAAGCGTGATTCGAATCCTATGATGATTTTGATTGATGGAGATCGGATTCGAGAGACGATATGCCCAAGTCTTTTCGTGAGAATTCATTTTTTACGACAGATTGATCGTGGCGATAAGGAACTTTGATGGTGAAAGATTCTTTGATAAAATCGAAAAATCGATGGAGATCCGACGATAAGTTGTAAAAGATGGCACTTCCGGAGCTTTTACAGAAAAGAGAGAATAGAGAGAGACAACTGAGAGAAAAAGTGAATATATATCTAATTATCTTTCTAGGTTAACTCTAATTAAGACTTTCCGTACAAGATTTAATAAAATAGTAGTTTTTCTATGCAAAGGAGAATTTATATGTGACTTGAATAACTTGAGAAGAGGTTTGTTTCAGCGCTTTGTGTAAGCACCAAAGCAAATGGTGATTCTCTCCCGAAATTACAGTTATACCCTTTAACCTGCTTCACTCTTTAAACGGGCGTAACTTTTTATATTCTTGTCAAAAATTGATAAATTATATATCATTGGAATCGTATTAGCGAGTACTTCGCAATGAGTCTAATATTGATATAAAAAAATATACTATTTCTAAAGTGGGTGGATCTCGGTGTGGAGTGTTAGCACCATACACTGAGTGGTACATCATCTAATACCGTTAAATAAAGTTAAAAAATCTGAGTTGTTATACTTAATAATCAAAATTAGAAGAGGAAAAAGTAAAAAAAATAAAAATTTATTGTGCTACAATTAGTTCCTGACAAAATCTCCATAGTTTCAAAGTTTTGGTGGCTCCTCCAAATCTATGGTTGAAAATGACCTTGCAAAAAGACCTCAATCTTTATTCTTCTCAACTATTTCCCAAAGGGGAAGTTAAGCTTCACTTAGTTCCTGAAAATATTAAAAAAAAAAAATCTTTTAGAGAGATAATATGGAACTAATGGATTAGACCACCAATTCTAAATGGGAAAGTATAGTCTTTAGAATCCATGCTTGAAAACTAGCTTGCAACTAAACCTCATTCTCTACTCTTCTCAATTAATTTTTCAAAAGGAAAGGCTAGCTTTCACTTAGTTCCTGAAAAGAATTAACATGAGACTAACATATTAGACTTCCAATTTTGAATGTGAAGGTACAATCAAAATTTCTATAATAAAAGTTATCGAAAGAAAGCTTCAATTTATCATATAGGTCATATTTATCAAGCATAAGGGGCACTTCATAATCAAAAGCATGACCAATGCATGAAAAATTATTAGAATTATATAGCCATGTAGAAAATATAAGATTAATTGATACGCATAACTAAAGTTTACAACTCAATAATTTAAGAAAAATAATATTACTTGAAAAAAGTAACATTCAACAAAAAATTGGAAAGGTCGTGTAAAAAATAAAAAATAAAGATTAGTTAGAGTAGTGCAATTACCAGATTGTTTACCTTTATGCCCTACAGTAGACCAAATACATCAGTTATCTATGATATAAATATGTATATATATCTTTTTATAAAATGAAAATTGAGTAGTGCAATTACCTTATTATAGGAGAGCACCTGCTCGATCATGATAGGATGAAGTGAGAGCATTGTTGATTAGTGATTAGAGGATAGGTTAAAGTTTCCAAATTGACCAGATTGTTCACCTTTATTCCCTGCAGTGGATCAAATACATCGGTCATCTTTGATATGTGCATATATTTTTATAAAGTGAAGATTAAGTAGTGCAATTACCTAATTTTAGGAGAGCACCTACTCGATCATGACAGGATGAGGGGAGAGCATTGCCAATCAAGGAAGTAGAGGATGAATGAAAGTTTCCAAATTGATTAGATTGTTCACCGTTATGCCCTGCATTGGACAAAAGGCATCAATCATCTATAAATATGAACATGCATGTATTTTTCATAAAATTAATATTAAGTATTATAATTATCTGATTCTTGACCAGTCATCATTGGGCAATAACGTCTGGTGTGATCGTACCCTTTGCATATACCACATTTTCTTTTTCTACTCTTCTCTAATATAGATTTGTATCTCTTTGAAGATTGACATCTTGTTTTAACAGGGTGAAGATCGCGCAAAGAAATTTGGTTGTTTCGAAGTTCTGATTCACATCCTTTTGTAATATTCTCATGTTCTTCATCACTTCTAGCCTTGATTTCCTTTAAAGTCTCTTTCAAAGAATGTAAAGCGGCTTGATAATGTTTTTCAGTTGTGACCCACTTCGTAGCAACATTGAGGACTTTACGAGCTAAGTTCATATAGTGCAATGTTTGTAATCCATGAGAATTATCTCTCATTTCAAGGCCACGATCATCCAATACAATTATGGACTTAACATTTATTGTCCAACGTTTTAAGATGTATTGAGGTGGAGCAGTCATGGTCCGCTTAGTCCTAAAGACTACTAATATATGCTTACACAAACGTCTTACAAATTCAAACATTTGGCAAATACATGTAACTTTAATTTCATTAGCATCAAAAGCAACTAAAAGTGTCTGACTTTTTTTTCATAATGTGCCACATGGTATTCTTCATATGACCCATCACCTTTAGTTTTTTTCATTAGCGTAGTAAATATTTTTTACCATTTGCTTTTGAAATTTTAGGAACATAGATATTATATATCTCTTTGCGGCCTCTTTTTTTATTGGTGGCGCGCATTTAAGAATTGGTTATGTTTGCCTCGTTCTAAAGTCTTCAGCATTTTCCTTTTCACGTCGATCAACAACTGCTATTTCATACTGCTTAACAAATTTTTGGAGAGTGGTCTTAGAGTTGACATACCCATCAAAGAAAGAGTTTATACTTTCACTGTGTTGGGTTGTCATCATATCTGCAAAGAAAGTACCTCTCAACAACATCGAAACCCAATTTGAATGCTTGCTATATAAAGATTTAAGCCATCCATTTCTTAAACTCTTTACTGAATGCACTATTTTTACCCATGTTTTGATATATGTGCTAGATACAAAAACGATGACGAGTTTGTGAGAATACCTTTTTTACTGCTCCAATGATGGCTTGATCTTGATCTGTTATAATTGAGACTGGGTGATGTCCAGACATTGCCTTCAACCATGTCTCAAACAACCATACGAATGTAGATTCTCTCTCATCCAAGAGAAGAGCACAATCAAACATAATAGTTTGTAAATGATGGTTCACTCCTGTGAATGGAGCACATGGCATATTATATCCGTTTGTCTTATATGTTGTGTCGAACATAACCACATCGCCAAAGTAATCGTAGTCGATTCTAGATATAGCATCGGCCCAAAAAAAATTGGTAATGTGGCCATCTTCATCCACTTGTATCGCATAGAAAAAAGAAGGATTCTCGGCTTGCTTTTCTTTGAAATAATCAAGTAAAATATTTGTATCACCCTTTTCAAGAGTCCTCTGTCGCGTAACACACATATGATTTCTATAGTCTTGTTTTGTAAAACCAATATTTTTACTTCCCCCAGCCTCTTGTTGAAATAATGACATCATTAAATTTGTGCGTATACCCGCCCTTCTCATATCATCAATTGAGTCTTTTACAATATTAGATATTTTTCTATGTGATGGTAAACGATACGCTTTTCTAGGTGTCACAATTGCATGATTATGATCTTTCACAAATTCCCGAACAATCCATTTTCCATTTTTTTTCTTTTTATCCCCATTGTTGCTTTACATCCCACCCTTGTAAACTCGCGATTTCTTTTTCTGTTATCTCTATTTATATTTTTGTCATATCGAAATCCCTCTTTCCAGCATACATATCGATGAAAAATAATTATTCTGCTTGCTGATTTACGAAGATGTTGCTTTCTAATACTGAAACTTATACTTCTAACATATGCGTTATAGAAGATTTCAGCGTCCTCTTCAGAATTAAATCCCATTTCTAAATGTGGAGTTGTATCTTTCAAATTCTCATTCCTAAGAATCTTAGGACTTAAACATGTTTGAAGTACTTCATCTTTATCTTTAGAATAACTATCAAATACTTCATCATGCCCACTCATAATTGCATCAACAAACAAATTAGTTAGATTTGTACTTGATATGATTATACCTAGAAGAACAGTTTAACATTAATATAAAGCTTCCATAAATTGTAGTTTATGTACAATCCTTTTAATAACAAAAAAAAATGAAAATAATATTTTTGTACATATTACTTTAAATCTATTTTATTCATAGTGACAAATTTCGCCGATATTTGGTGAAATTTTGCAAAATTTGGTGAAAAGGGGGTCTAATGAAAATTTCAGAAAATTTTAAGTAAATTTTGGTGATTTCGGTAATTTCGATATATTTCGATAATTTTCGGCGAAATTTCAAAATTTTCGGTAATTTAATTTTTGATATTTAATTTTTTTATTATTTAAATATGTTAGTAATTTTTTTACTTAAAAATGTTAGTAATTTTTTTAGAAAATATTAAATAAACTTTAACTTATATAATTAATCCCAAAAATTTTCTTGAATTTTTTTTGAAAGTTATCAAAATTAATCTGAAATGTACTGAAAGGACCATCTAGCAAAAAGTTACCGAAAACGAAAAAAAAAAGGTTAGAAAGAGGGATACATTTTTCTCGAAAGTTACGGGTAACTCATGGGTTAAAGAAGATAACTCACTTATTTGGTAAAAAAAGGATACATTTTTACTGAAAGTAATTATGGATAACTTATGAGTAAAAGAAGTTAATGACATTTTACCCATATCCTTTCGGTAATTTTGACTAAATAAGGGTCCTCCTTGATATCTACAAAAAAGGAAAAAAAGAAAGTAAGTTACCTAGATAAATCAGTGACTTCTTCTTCTTCTATAGCTTACCTTCACTCATAAGGTTGCTATTTTGATGGAAGAGAGAAAATTTTTGAGAGACGATTGTATTTTTTCTTACTTTCTCTCTCCTCTAGATCCGTTTCTCTCTCTTACTCCTTTAATTTCTCTCTAACTCCTTTAATTTCTCTCCCACCCCCTACGTTAAATATCTTCTATGTGGATGGTGAGAAATAAAGTAGAACCCGATTTAGGGTCATACTTGGTAGGACCTGACCAAACCCCATTTACTGAAAGCGATTACTTAATGAAGGCGCACACTACCTCCTAACAAACCGTTGGATTAAGTGGGTGCTTTTAGTAAATAGGTGGGCGCAAAAAGAGGTTCCCAATAATAAAGGGTTTTTTGCATATACCCCCTTGAGGTATGCCGATATTGCATCAAACCCCCTGAGTTATGAGTATTTATTCTGGAGCCCTTACTTTTGTGTTTTGTTTCATATACCCTCCCACCGTTAACTGGCAGTGAGTTTATGGACTGAAACGACTATTTTGCCCTAATGAAACTAATATTCTAAAAAATGCCACCATTCTAGAAGGCCCTTCATTCATCTATATTTACAAGTTATGCCATTATAGTTTACCACCATTTTAAAAGGCCCTTCGTTCACCTTTATTTATAAGTCATGCCATTATAGCTTTACCACTACCATTCTAAAAGGAGTACCTTTAAATCCTCCCACAAAATCTTTGAGTTCACCCATGCTGAAACACATCGACTGCATTGGATTAGACGATGGAGATTGTTTATCATCCGAATATTTCATGAGATCGATCTTTAGATCATGGGTGTACCATTAGACGATCGATTTTTTTATTTCATGTGGTACATACTCATAAAAGTGGCCTTAAACTCAATTTTAAGCGTGTACGTGATGTTAAAGTCAATTTTCTGAGATGTGTGCCACGTGAAATAAAAAATCGACCGTCTGAGGGTACACCCATGATCTAAAGATCGATCTCCTGAAAGATTGGGAGGATAAGTGATCTCTATGTTTGATTCAATTCAATCAACATGTTTCAGCGTGAGTGGACTCAAAGATTCGGTGGGTGGATTTAAAGGTACTCTTCTAAAAGGCCCTTCATTCACCCATTAGATTCAAGGCCCATTAGATGGGTGATTCCCCTATTAAAGCATGTCAACGTTTGGACGAATACTCAACCAATGGAGGATTTGTGGCAAATTATGCAATTATTCTTGTAAAGAAAACCTTCAATCTAAATGTTCTTAGATTAATAACCAAAATTTGGAATGATTTTTAATTTTGGGTATCTAAAAGTTTTGGTGATTTTTTATATTAGGTATATGAGTAATGTTGTTGGGAATTAAATAATAAACAATTCAGTGGTTGAGTGGAACTTGAAAATAAATGAGTCAGCATTTTCAACCCGACCTAATGGGTTGGGACTTGGAAATCTGAACCCAAACCTATGGCGGGTGGAGTCCTTTGACTTTGACCCATCGAGTTGACCCGACGGGTTGAAACCCTCTTGTGCTCGTGTCATCATTAATCTCCAATGATTGTACATGCGGAACCATCCCAACCGTGTTTCAAACTTTCTGCCGATAATTCATACCGTTGGCCAAAATTTATCGGTCTCGGTCCTCACCGAAATGAAAACAACCCGTGAAATTTCGGTCAAATTATGTATGACAATAAAATTTTCGGGCGAAATTTTGATCGAAATTCAAAATTATAGCCAAAACTTTCATTCAAAATTTTCGTTTCGGTCATGCATGAAACCGAAAACGAAATCGATATTTTGATCCTTGATCCCAACCGTCCAATCAATTGACCACTTCTTTTATGAACCATATATTAGAAATTGCATGTATAAGACATCATAACCGTTCATCGACTATTTTTGTATGAATTGTTGCATATATTTTATTGACCAGAGGCATAAAATCTATGGTCTAGATCCAAGTGAACATGCACTGATTTCTGGTAGAGACTGATGACACTACCATAAACCTTGATCCCGACCGTCTAATGGTACACCCATGATCTAAAGATCGATCTCATGAAATATTAGGGCGATAAACAATCTCCATCGTCTAATTCAATGTAGTCGATGTGTTTCAGTGTGTGTGAACTCAAAGATTTTGTGGGTGTATTTAAAGGTTCTCCTTTTAGAATGATGGTGGTAAGCTATAATGGCATGGCATGGCTTGTAAATAAAGGTGAATGAATGGCCTTTTAGAATGGTGGTAAACTATAATGGCATGACTTGTAAATATAGATGAATGAAGGGCCTTTTAGAATGGTGGTATTTTTAGAATATTGGTTTTATTAAGGGAAAAATAGTCGTTTTAATATATAAACTCACTAATTAATAGCAGGAGGTATATGAAATTGAAACACAAAAATAAGGGTTGCAGAATAAATACTCATAACTTAGGGGGTTTGATGCAATATCAGCATATCTCTGGGGGGTATATGCAAAAAATCTAAATTAATTACACTAGATGTTAAGAGAGAGAGATAGAGATCCATGATCTCTTCCACTTTAAATAGACGTCATGAGATTGGTAATACGAGGTTATCAAATATGAGAGGGTGACCGGCTTAGGGGGTTAGGCTCAAACCAAAACGTTTAATTATCGATCGGTTTTTGTCCCAATCTTCCACACAATATACTTGAGATCATGGGCCTACAATCAGATGGTCATCTGTTGATTCCACAAGGCACAATTCCCAAGGAGATGATCGCAACATATCATAAAAATGATTCATGCTCACTTTTTGGGATCTATGTCACATAAGGCATCAATAAATGACTATATGATGATAGGCCCATGATCTCAAGATTTATTATGCGGAAGATTGAGACTAAAAACTTTCATTTGATTGAAAGTAGTCAACATAATTTTCTTTGTTTATGTAACGTCCCAACCCTTTTGGGCTTTGATCCGTAGGACTCGGTGCGTGTACCGACAGATCATGCACCGAGGACCCCCCTTTAACCGTGATGTAATGTCTATAGATCAAATCCAACGGACCGGATTGATCTTATAAAGACTGGATGTGGCAGTTGAAACCCTCACACACGTTCCTTCAGTGTAGCTGCCCTACACTAAAGTATGAGAGTTAAGGTATAAAAGGAAACCAAGGGCATTTAATTGCATATTAAATGCCTGTGAACGAGAGTTAAGAAGAGAGAGGATAACCTTAAGGCATTGAGTGCCCGTGATTGATGAGATCGATCAGTTGGCATGGAGGGAGGCAGCTGCTCGATCGAGGATCGGATTGATCTACTGGGACTCAGAGAAAACCCAAACTGTTCTTAAAAGCACGGAGGAGGATTCGTCTGAAATCAAGGTAATGAGTGTAAAAAATTGTTTTGGATCTGTAGTGTGGAGTTGAATTAGTGTGTATCCATGTGAGGATCATAAGATTTGAGATGGATTCAAAGTGAAAAGTGATTGCGAGTGAAAAAAACCAAAATTAAGAGAAATCTGCTCATTTCGATCGATCGAATTATGGCTCGATCGATCGAAATGTCAGTAAAAATGAAATTCTGAGAAATTCATTCGATCGAATTTTAATTCGATCGAACGAAAAGTTTTCGATCGATCGAACCTATAGTTCGATCGAACGATTCGTATAGAAACAGAACATTAGAAAATTATTGTGAGAATTCGATCGATCGAATTAAATTCGATCGATCGAATTATATAATTTCGATCGAACGAATCAGATTCGTCCGATCGAACTGTGTTAAGGTAAAATGCCTTCTGTGGAATTCGACCGATCGAATTTTTCTTCAATTGATCGAATTTAATTCGTTCGATCGACTTGAAAAATTCGTCCAATCGAATGAGAATGTATTTTGTAGTTCTGGAAGAGGTCGACCGATCGAAACAGGGATTCGATCGATCGAAATTCCCAGATTTCAGCGTTTGGTGAGTTTTGACCGTGAGATTTCACGGGGACTTTTGGCAGTGTATTTTGCCTCGTTCTAATAAATAAAAATGATCATGTTTAGGTAAGCTTCGTGATTAAGGAGGACCCGACCTTATGAAGGTTTGAGCAAGCACGGGTCTGATCTGTAAGGTAGGGAAAACTTGATATCATGTGTATTGATTTCGTTAACACGTGTGTTATGATGTGATGTATTTTTCGCTTTAACTATATAATTTTCGCATATGAATTCGGATTAATGGGGCATGTGATACATTCTGCTTTGACTATGTGATTTCCGTATATGAATTCAAACTAATGAGGCATGTGACACGTGTGAGTTGAAAACATGTGGAGTTTATGAAATTTTCAAGATCCTTTGTGACATGTGTATGTGAGATCTTCACATTTCATTCTGGTTTTGACATAAACTATGATTATCACTTTACACAGCGACAAGCTATACGTATGCACTTACGATTTAACGTTATGTGAATACCCAACCGACGCGGCAGTATAACCATGACTGACGCAGCAGGATATCTGTGACCGGTACGGCGGCGAATCCGTACACCCTTTGTGTGATATGTGTATGTGCTATGTGACTCCTATCGTACAACTGTAAATTCGTTCGGCCAAGTGTCCAACTCTATGGGACCTTGGATATATGTGTATATGACTCATGTGAGTGACGATGGTGGGTATTCCATCAGGAGCTTGAGGCTATAGTTCCTCATTCTATTACTTTAAGTAAATCATCTTTAAGTTTCTTCTTTCTTATGTCAGATTGGAAATGTGAGCATGTTCATGAAACCATCAGCATTGCATGTGTGTGTTAAGGTTATGAGAATCATCACTTCGCATGTGTTCAGAATTATTTCATTTTTGTCACGTCATAAGATATGTGTTTGATATTTTAATAAGCATGCTATGAGATATTTCCCTACTGAGCTTGGATGAAGCTCATTCCTTTACTAATGTCACAGGTTCAGGTGAAGGCGTTGAGGCGGAGATTCCGGAGAAGGAAGACCCGGACTACTCCCCCGACGAGGACCTTGAGGAGCCCCATCCTGAGGATTGTTTCCTTTGTGCTAGACCTGGGTAGGTCTGGCCCTGAGTGACGAATTAAATTTTTGGTCTCGTTTTGGTTGTAAAGAGATGAATCCTAAATATTAGTCTTTTGATATTTTTGTTGAACCATGTTTCGGTAAGGAAAGGTCCTTACCGGTGGTTCTCAATGGTTCTTTTCCCATAAGGCTTTTTATGAAATTAAAACAATCTGTTTTTGCTGTTTTGAGATCGAATGCTATAACTACTTATTTTGCTTATGCTGCGAGTTGGAATTGGTTCCGCTTAGATTCCGCTGTGCATGCCGTGACGCGATATGATCCGTTCTCGGGCTTGGCCTTAGTGCCAACCCATAGACGGCACGGGTTTCGAAGCGCCAAAATTCGGGCTGTCACAGTTTAAGTGGTGTGGCAGTAACAAAAATGGGTGTGGCAGTAAAAATGTTCAATTTATATTATCCACACGAACTATTTATCCAATGGGTAGAGGGTACACACTAGTTGTCTATCCAAGGTAATTTTGGGTGCCCAATGAGAAAATGGCATATGCCTGACTTGACCCAGAAACCCATCCCGACCTGATGAAAATCCCCTATATTTCCTTATCTTTATATATAAAATGTTGGGGCGGGTCGACTCAAACCAGCCCACTTTTTGTCCAACCTGACTTGACCAATTAGTCCACCAGACCCAAAGGTTGGGTCGGATGTCTCATGCCCGACTGTCTCAATGAGTCAAGCTTATGTGTCCGACTTGGTAAAAAATTCGAGTTGGGTGGGTGTGGTCGTGCATCAGGTTGACCCGACCCATTGACAGTCCTAGCTGTGACTTATGTAAATTTTGAGTTACTGGAATCTAAATTCAAATTTTCTTAAACCAACCCAATGAAAGATTTACAAATATTAAACCAAATCTAAATACACTATTTAAACATCCAAACAAGCGCTCTCAAAATCCAAATATTTCAAATCCTTGATTCGAAATGCCTAAATTTGAAATTCTCAAATGCAAACATTAGTTCCCAAATGCAACCTAAGAATTATCTCTGGTACCATTTTGCCTCTGTTCTTTTCAGTATAATATTGTTAAAGTCCCCAATCACCAGCCATGGGAGCATCGTGGCGTTCGAAATCCTCGGTAGATGCTACCAAAGATTAGTTCTATCACTAGCGAAATTAAACATGGAGTAAGACAAAATGAAAGATTGGGGGGAAAAATGATCTCTATCGTCCGATGCAAAGTAGTTAACAAGTTTTGTTATTGGGAGCCATTACTTGCACTCGAAAACTTGGCCCTTGCACCGAAGTTAAAGAAAGACTGGGCATTTTAGGGACATGTGATGATAAAAATGCAATCTAAGCTGTTCGATTTGAAGTTCATGATCTTGAGATATTTAGTACATAAGATTGAATCAAAACATAATCTTTATCGTATGATTTATTATAGTCAGTTATTGAATTGGATAGTAGCCTTTGACTATAGTGAATCACATGACAAATTATGTTTCGTGCTAATCTTTTGCAGTTAAAATTTTTAAATCATGTTCGTTAAATCAAACGATTTAGATGGTGTTTTCAAATAGTAGCTCATATATATTGAGCTAAAGTAAACTCAAAAGTATTTGTTAATTTAAACTTTATATATTTATATAATGTGAGTTTATTTCTTAGATTTTTTTGATTTTTTTTTTTAATAGCACCAACGTTCATTTATTTAAAATCAAGGGATTTAAAAAAAATGGTGACGCAACTATTAGCATAGTGCTTAAAGGGATTTAAAGTATGATTTAAATCTAGACATATTGGCTAGGTCCCAGGCTTATTTCCAATATGCCTCGTCCAAGCCAACCGATACTCAAAGCACCTTCTAATAATAATAAATTATTTAAAAATATTAAAAAAATTTGTAAAAAAAGCGTATTTGGTATTTATTCCAAGTCATATATGATACACATAGGCACATATGACCTGATATGACCTAATATAGGCCGATGTAATCCGATATTTGACCAATTTGAGCCTATATTTGGCCTCTTATAAAGTCGCGGTCCACATACAAATGGAATGGGGTCTAACACAATACCTATAGGCAAAATGTGGATGATTGTAAACTTTTCTTTTCTTTCAACATCGATATAAGTCCGCCAATCGAATGACTCCAAATCTTGACTACTTACAGATGCCTAGCTAGCCTTAGTCCTAATTTGACTATAATTAAAACTTCTCAAATATATATATATATATATATATATATATATATATATATATATCACCTACATATATAAAAGAGAAAGTAGTTCAAAATTGATATTCATTAGATTCTATTTTATTGAACTGATATTCTTTCATTCTATCACATAAGATTGTAAAAGTTAGGTGCAAGTTAGCAAAATTCATGCATATGGTAGCAAAATTCCAAACTATATAGACTCCATTAATATTCGATATTTCAAACGTGATTATCAAAATTTCAAACAATAAAAACTTCATTTTGGTTGAGGTACCTCTCTTTGTGCTTACGCATTCTTTGAAAGCGCCCACATCCCAGACCCCTTCAAAACCATTGATTTCTTTGGATCAGGTGATGGAGATCGTGTTTCAGCTTGATATTCCATACAATAGATCTTGAGATTATGGCTCACCTATCAAACAATCATTTTTTTACTATATATGTCACATATCCCAAAACAAATTGCCTTTGAATCATATGACACACATCACACCCAAACGTGAATTTAGGGTCATTGTTTAAGGATCCGTGACACATTAAATCAAACAATGACCGTCTTATAGATGAGCCATGATCTCAAGATGTATTTGTAGAATATCGGGGTGAAACATGACGTCCATCATCTGATCCAACGCAATCAATGGTTTTCAAAGGGTCTGGGACTTGGGCGCTTTCAGAGAATGAGTGGGCACAAACAGAGGTACCCATTAATTTATGATAAAAATGGAATCATATTAACATATAATAATATCAATAATAAATAAAAATAAGGGAGAGTTATTCACACTCGTATATGCTCTTTCATATGGAAAAACTATTGACTGCCTTCAATTAGACGATCGAGATCGTTTTTCATCCCAATATTCCGCATAATAGATCTTGAGATCATGCCACACCTATTAGACGGTTAGATATTTATTCCACATGACACACATCCCCAAAAGTGATCGTTTGACAAGTGTTCCATGATCTCAAGATCTATTTTATGGAAGATTGGGACGAAAAATTATCTCCATCGTCTAATTCAAGGTAGTGAATGTTTTTTTCCCGTGAAAGAGTGTGTGCTCTTCACAGGAAAAACGTGTGCAAATAACGTCACCCTAAAAATAATTAATTGTTCAAAACTACATTATAGATGTTTTTCTTGTTAGTAATGTCACACAACCTTCCATCCAAATCAAGGGTATCCAAACCAGGTGAGTCAGCTTCAAGCATATGCATCTTGCTTACGGTTTACGGTTTTAAGTCTTATTGTCTTCATCTTATAGGTTCCAATCATATGTATTTTGATTGAGCTTGAGTTATTATTTTTTTTTGTTTGTTCAATATAGAAACATAATTGATCTATTTTGAACTTTTGTGTCAAAATAGACATAATTGATCTATTGAGAAGCAAAATATCTAACAAACTGAATTTTTTTTAACATAATAAGTGTTAATTAATTCATTGATGTATGTGAGCTCCCAACACTTATTTGATGTTCAACAATATCCGTGCATCGATTGAGCAATTGCTTAAATGGTATCATGTTCCCTTGTGGAAGTACATGTCAGGGATTCCAATTCCTATGCCTGCTCCCACCTTTGCGCAGGTGCCCCTCCCAGTGTGCTAAGCCAATAATGGATCCTCTATGCGTGTAAGTTTTCATAGACACTATATCTGGACTGTCTATGAGGCATGACAACCTGATATATATATATATATATATATATATATATATATATATATATATATATATATATATATATATATATATACATCGGAAATTCTCTTTTTTATGAGTTGGTATCAAGTGGTTGAACTAATGCACCTATGATAAAAAGATACTTTGATAAATTAAATACTTAGAAGTTTAAATATTAGGAGTTCGCTCAATTTAAAATAAAACGCAAAAAATGTTTTTAAAATTTACGTTATAGTGATTCATTCTCCAAATAAACTTCCAATAAACGGCTCTCACGTGCATCGCACGTGCATGGTCCACTTGTGTATATATATATATAAGATTCAATCTCTGCAGCCTAGGGCTTCCACCATTAAAACCCATTAAAACAATTGACTGTCTTAAAAATGACGATTGAGATCTTTTTTTGTCCCAATCTTTCACATGATGATTTTTAAATTAAGGCCACATATTAAACAGTCAGATGTTGATTCCATGAGGAACGCATCCCCAAAAGTAACCCAAGAACCCCTCTCATGGTATATGACAGATTAGGTTAAAAAAGTGTGTTACTTAACATCCTTCCTATGTGACCTTACCTATCTGCGGCTCGTGTAGGGATGCAAACCCTAAACCGAAACTCGATATTGAATCGAAAACCAAGGACACCGAACCACACTGAGAAATGAAAAAAAATTGAACCGAACTGAATCCAAATTGATTCAGTTTCGGTTTAGGATAGAAAAAATTGAAAACCGAGGGGGTAGGATGAGTAAACCGAAAAACATAAAGAAAAACCGAAAAAAAAAGAGAAAATATATTAAAAAATAAAAAAAGTAGGTAAAATACTCACACCGAACTGAAAAAATCGAATCGGATTTGGTGTCGGTTTCAAAAAAATATGATGGGTTTGGATTGGAGTTGTTGTTCTAAAAAAATAAAATAAATTAAATTATGAAAACACCAAATCTAGGGATTATCACCAGAAAGCGATCTAGGCGGTGACTTGCCGATCCACCAGTTGGAGGGGATCCTCTTGTTATGAATGAGAGGACGGACGGAGGGTCATGTAACCCAACCCACCACCACAACACCCCACAACACCCGTCTAGGGAAAATGGTCGGGTTAAATGGGGTTGATCAGCTGGGCCAGGTTTATTTTGGGTGTAGGTCGATTGGGGTTTGGGTCAGTTTGGCTTAGTTGAGTTAAGAATAGCTTGGGTCTTGTTTGATAGATGGGTGTCGTAGTTAGGTTAGATGTGGCTCTCACTTATTGTTGGTTAGAAATTTTATGTTTGTAGGTCCATTGAGCATGAATTATAGGATAACCTTCAAATGACTAGATTGGACTTAGGCCCTGTTTGATAGCAATGAAACTCCAAAGAGGAAATGAAATCAATTTTTTAGTTGATTTCTTAGGAAATGATTTCCTCTAGAAATAGATTTTTCACTATTTGATTAGTGTGTTTGAGAAATGAATTATTTTATTTGATTAGTATCTTTGCAAATGAATTTTTAAGTTTTGATCATTTATTATTAAAATCAAATATTAACCAATAATTTTTTTAATGATATTTTATTACATTGCAAATTAATATCATTGTAATCACTATTTATTACTAAGTTATATAAGTCTAAGTTTGAAAAGTCAAACTTAAATAAAATGCCAAACTTTAACCAAACTTAAAATTTTGATAAAAAAAAATATGTAAAGCTAAATAATAAAATTATAAATGCTAGTATCTAATGTAAGTTTATACGTTAAAATGAAATTAAATTTTTATAAAAGTCAAACTTTGACCAAAATTTCAACTTTGATCAAGAGAAAATTTTGCAATGTACCAACAAGTTATAAAAGTCCAACTGCAAATTAATATAACAATATTCATATATATTGTTAGGTTACACTAGTCAAAATTTGATCAAATATCCACTTTTAATAAAAGTCAAACTTTGACTAAACGTAAAACTTTGATTAATAAAAAATTTTAAGACTAAAATATAAAGTTATATAGTAAATGCTAGTATGTATTAAATATTGAAACAAAATTAAAATTTTAAACTTCAAAGAAAATTCAATTTTAAAAAAAAATCAAACTTTGACTAATTTTTTAAACTTTGATCAATAAAAAATTCGACAATCTACCAGTAACCTACAAATTAACATAACAGTATTCGTATCCATCGCTATGTTACACTAGTAAAAACTTTGACTAAATATCAACTTTAAAAAAAGTCAAACTTTGACCAAATATAAAAAAAAGTAAAATAAAATTTCGTAATGTACTAGAAAGTAATAAATTAAAAAAATGATAATCTCATTGAGGATACAGAAGTTCAAAAAAATTAAATTGTGTTTAAAAGTCAAAGTTTGACTAAATATCAAACTTTGACTGATTAAAATTTACATTACCAAAATATAAATAACAATAATAATAATTACTATCTACTGTCAAGATACATATCTCAACTTTTGACTAAAGTCAAAATTTGAATAAAGTCAAACTTTGACCAATAAAAATGAGGCAATATATTTTCAAGTTATAAATTAAAATTATGATAGATATTTTTAATTATAATATTTCACTAATAAAAATTTAAAACATTTTCTAGAAAATTGAACTTTGACCAAAACTCAAACTTTGACCAAGAAAAAATTATATTGATACGATATAAATTTATGTAGTAGTAGACTCTATCTATAAGTAGGTTTCGAGTTTGACTAAAAATAAAATTTGCGTAAAAGTAAAAGTTTGACCAAAAGTCAAAGTTTGACTAAAGGTCCAACTATTGACCAATACAATTGAAAATTTAGTATTAAATTATACATCAACACGACAATATTCTTTTTTTGCCATCAAATTATTAGAGTTTAAGTTTAATAAAAAATAAATTTTAATTAAAAGTCAAAGTTTGACCTTAAGTCAACCTTTGACTCTTAAAAATTTGATAATATATTACTAACTTACAACTTATTATCATGTTTAAGTAGTTAAAGTTTAATCAAAAGTCAACTTTATATAACTTATAAATCCAATTAAAGTTTGATTAAAATTCAAACTTTGACCAAAGTCAAATATTAGTTGAAAAAAAGTATGATGTAGATAATGTTGTGGTCATAGTGATTGTGCCGGTATGATGATCATAGAAATTAAAGTTACTTTTTAATAGTCAAAAAATAATTTTTTTGTTTTTAAGTTTTTTATAAGTAACTTTAGATTTGCAATGACAAAAGCTTATTATTTTGTTGGTAGGAAACCCAATTTCAGCCATTTAAATGGTTGAAATGGTTTCCTCCTAAAATGATTTGGTATATGGAAATTCAATTTTCATGTGGGGTGACTCAATTTCATTTCTATCTCCTTAAATAGCTATCAAACAACAACAATTGGAAACTAAATTTCATTTCCACCATAAAATTACATTTCCATGTTATCAAACAAGGCCTTAATCTTTATGAGAACAAGGTAAATCAATAATCATTTAGTGGTTTATGATTTTAGATAATAAATTTAGAAATTTTAGAGACTTGATAAATATTAACCGTATTTTAATTTAATATTAGTGGTTTATGATTTTAGACAATAAATTTAAAAATTTTAGAGACTTTATTTAAAGGAATGGAATAAATCTCAGGTGGAAGATATCATCGCCAAAAAACATTCAGTAGAAAAAAAAATCATGGATCTTGAACATGAGATGAAACAGAATGTGTGGTCAGACGAATCTTCAAGCTAGTCTACATTCTGAATATGCTACTTACCAAAATCTTTTGAAGGATGAAGAATCCTTCTGGATACAGAAGTCTAAAGAAAAATGATTGTCCGATTGTGATAGAAATACTTTTTTCTTTCATGCCTCGACTAAAGTAAGGTATGAAAGGAACATAATTGAAAAAGTCAAGAATAAAGATGGGTTTTGGCTTGATGGTGAAGAGAATATAGGTGGATTAGCCGCTCATGAATTCAAAGATCTCCTTGGTACTAGTAAACCTATTGAAGATTTTGGCCTCACAAGCACTATTCTTTGACCGATCGATGATCTTCAAAACTCCCTCTTAACTATGATGCCTAATGAATTCGAGATTTTTGATACTATTAAAAACATGGATGGTGATAGCGCGCCTGGCCCTAATGGTTTTCCGGGTTACTTTTTTTGTGGCTTGTTGGGATATCATTGGCACTGATGTCATCTCTGCGGTCACAATTTCTTCCGCGAAGGTATCATTCCTAAAGCTATTAATTCGTCTTTTATTACTTTAATTCTTAAAATTGATAATCCTTACTCCTTCTCTACCTTTGATAATCCTTCCTCCTTTTCTTTAAGATTTTTTTTCCAAAATTCTTGTTAACCATTTTGCTAGGATCCTTCCTTTTACCATATTTTTCGAGCAAGGTGTAATAACCCAGATTTTTGAATTTTATTTAATGGTATTAGATGATGTACCACACAGTGCGTGGTGCTAACGCTCCACATCGGAATATACTCACTTTAGAAATAGTCTGATTTTTATATATCAATATTAGACTCATTGCAGAGTACTCGTCGATACGATTCCAACGACATATAATTTATTGATTTTTGATAAGAATATAAAAAGTTATGCCCGTTTGAAGAGTGAAGCGGGTTAAAGCCACAATCAGAATTCGAGAGAATCACCATTTACTCGGTGCTTACACAAAGGAGCAAAAACCTCTTCTCAAGCTTTTCAAGTCATTTAATTCTACTTGCGTGTAAAAACTACTATTTTATTAAATCTTATACGGAAAGTCTTAATTAGAGTTAACCTATACAGGGAATTAGATATATATTTACTTCTTCTCTCAGTTGTCTCTCTTTATTCCCTCTTCTCTGCAAAAGCTCTGACAGCGCCATCTTTCATAATTCCTCGTCGGATCTCCATTGATTTTCGATCTTATCAGAGAATCTTACACCATCAAAGTTTCTCATCGCCGCAACCAATTTATCGTAAGAAAGGAATTCTCGCGAAAAGACTCGGACATATCGTCTCTCGAATCCGATCTCCATCAACCCAAATCATCGTAGGATTCGAATCACGCTTCAACAGGTGGGTGCCTCTAAATCCATCTTAAATTATTAAGTTATTTCTAAAAAAAAGAAAACCCTAATTTTTCCTTAAATTTTGATAAATTTCGGGTCTTAAAAACATAGAAATTAGGCCCAAAATCGATAGGATCGTTTTTCCCAGATTTTCGTGAAATTTGGCCAAACTCTTCAATAGACACAACCTCGGTATTTTGGCCATAACTTTTTACCCCGAACTCGGATTGACATGATTCTTACGGCACTGGGAAGAAGACAACGAGATTTACAACTTTATCTGAAATAGTAATTTCACGAATTTAATATTTTTAAGGTCAAAATTGAGCTGCAAGTCAGGATACGTTTTAGATGATCCAAGGTTACACGGGTTTGACATTATTTTTTTAACTCTTGGGCTACTTTACGCTAAACTTATCTCTAGACTTATAAATCGCTAAAATTAAATAAAATACATTAAATAGCTTATATCGAATAACAATCTATAAGTTTAAGAGGTCAAATATTGACGCTTTTAATACTTACCATTCTATTACCTCCTTTAAGCCTCATACAATCCTTGATTTGACACATGTGCTCCTTTAGAATTTTAAAATAGGTCGGATCGCTATATCAGTAAATCACCAAATTTCATGGATACAATTAACCCTAATAAAGTATAGTTTCAACTCTATTGTAAAATAAATGTAGTTAAATATTTCTTATTTTCTGTTTTACTTTAATATTTCGTATGTTTTGCTCTTTATTAATTTTCTTCATAAATATGAAATGCTTAAGGTTTATGTTATAGTTCATTCTTATATATGTTCACCATTATCATATGACATTTATCATATAGAAAATTACGATAGGGCATACGCATATAAGTTAAGAATAAGATATGACATATGACTTAAGCCTTCGTCACGGTGGGATTTCTTTCACGGTCACGTGGAACTTGGAATGTAGGCATCCATGTACGGATGCAACCCCTCTATGGTAGTATGGGATACCACACGAAGTACATCTAGGTTACTACGGAACCCGTCCCTTGGAAACTGTGGTTTAGTGAAGCCTATCACACCGTGGCCTATTCTAACTAAGTTTTAAGAAAAAATGAGAAAAGAATATGTTAAGACACATGTATATTAAGAAAATTGGGACTTAAGCCCACGCAAATATAAAATCGGGGCGGGAACCTAAGCCCAAAATCGAATAATGTTATGATATGCTGTGAAGGCCAACTAAATATAAATTAAGTTTCTATACGTGTCATACCTTACGAGCCACCGTAAGGGTCTAACGTTTGCAGCCAAGACGGGTCTTAAGGACATTATAGCCTTGTTTCGAACTAAGGGGACATCGTGGTTACTATGCTGGCAACCTCATCTGGCTGGATGATGGTTTATGTTATGACATGGAGGTTAGGTGGTTATCTACACGTGGACCTCGCGTGGTAGGCTCGAGCAGCGATCCTGGCACAGATCGTTTAAATAAGATAAGATGCAAAGTACATTGTGTAGGCGTATGGAGTAATTAATAAGACTTACGATATGTCACGTATGCTAAGTTGATGGGACAAATAGGAAAAGAGATAAGAAAATAGAAGCATCATGAACTTTTCATGTTATATTAGTATATTTTTCAGTCTTGATTATGATAGTCTATGAATTATGGATAAGTTTATTTCATTTATTTAAGATGTTGGTTATATTTTAAAAATATACCGCAATTCAAGCGATTGCACACACGACCACCTGAGTAAGTTTTGGTGGATCGATTGTGCAACCCGCTGAGTTTACGCGATTGAGTAAACTCACCCCCCTCCCAAATCAAACAGTTTCAGGTGAAGATTTCATTTATCATGTTCATGATGATGCAAGAGCTGCCGTTCCAGAGGCGGCTTACGTAGATGGAGACGTTGGCTATCATCCGGAGGAGAGCGTAGATCCAGCAGATTTCTACGAGCCTTGAGAGTCCTTTTGCTTTAGACTTTATTCTTTGACAGACATATTCTAGTTATTTTGATATTTTGTGAGTTCAAGTTTAGAACCATTTTATCCTACGTAAAACTTATTTTTTCTATCTTAGATGCATGGTTAGGATTTTTCTTTTTATTGTCTTTTATGATTCCCGCTGTTAATTTATGAGTCAATTATTTTTAATGCTATTTTACATGACTCAATCCATATGCTAAGTCAATTTATAGATTATGTGTATGTCCGCTTATCGCCTTAACCAGCGTGCAGTGTCATAACACGGAATTCTAGGCCCTCAATATCGGGTAAGGATTCTGGGTCGTGAGACAAGGGGTCTTTATCAAAGGTAGAAGAATATTTGTCAATGTCATTCTGGGAATCTAGCTCTAAAGCTGGATATGTCTAAGCCCTATGATAGAGTGAGCCGGTTTTTCTTGAAATCGTTCAGCTGGCTTTCGGTTTCTCTAATAAATTTTTGTAGTTGGTGAAGGGGTGTATCCAGTGTTGGTACTCCATCATGATCTATGGCCACATTTTTGGCTACTTCCAAGGGTTGAGCGGGTTAAGGCCGGGTGATCCTCTCTCTATGGCATTGTTTATCATCATTCAGGAGGTATTCAGTAGGCTTTAAATGGGAAAATGGCGGAAGGATTTATTGAAAAAATTTCTTCTAAGGAAGGAGGCTGATTCGGTCACGTCGCACCATGTCAGCTGCCTGCACTAGGAAAATTATAAATGAAGGGCAGATTTGTTGAGGACAAAGAGCAGGCGGCTGAGGTGGTGCGATATGATTTGCTGCACTGACCTGCATTAATTGAGCCCCACCACACTATCAGCCAATTGCATCGTTTCACATCAGCCTTCTACAGTTTGTCTACATAAAATATGTCCTCCATATATGAGTGTCTATATTCATTTTTTTTAAGAGTCATGGAGGAAAGTAAAATAAGGGTACCTTTATTTACAACCCATGATTTTTCCTTCTCAACATTGGTTTAACATGCTAAGTTATTGACTGCTTTGAATCAGGTAAAGAAAATAGTTCCCGTCCCAATCTTCCACACATTCCCGTCCCTCCACACATTCCCGTCCCAATCTTCCACACAAAAGTCTTAGAGATCATGCACTGCTGTCAAACAGTCACATGTTGATTCCACATGGCACACATCTTAAAAAGTGAAAGTGAACAATGTTTGATGATATGATGTAATCGCACGCTCACTTTTCGGAATGTGTGCCATGAGTAATCAACATCGAACTATATGATGGCAGACACGAGATCTCGAGATATATTGTGTCGAAGATTGGGATAAAAAATAGTTTCATTCATCTAATTCAAGGCCTAGAACTGCTGTTTTAGGCAGATTTAAATCATCCGAGCTATGTGCTTCAAAACCAATCATTGTTTTTAGTTTTCAAAGGCTAATATTAAAGTTCACCAATGGTATGATTGATAGTCACTTATAGGCGATCAACCATGGATTGCCAATTTAGCTTTACCACAAATGTGGGCTAATGGCATAATAATAAATCAAGCTCTAATGGTGTGGGACCAAAGTCTAATTTAATCACGTAAGATCATTAGATCTAAAAAATGTGAGATGTATCCATGGTTCAAATTTTGGCTGATAATCGGCCGATAATTCAAATTATTGGCCGAAATTTATCAGTTTCGTTCCACACCAAAACGAAATCAAGGTCCGAAATTTCAATCAAAATAATGTATGGAGGGGAAATTTTCAGCTGAAAATTAAAATTTCGGTCAAATTTTCGTTTTCAATCATGCCTGAAACTGAAAACGAAATCGATATTTTGATCCTTGGATGTATCCATGGTTTTCGATTTCACCCGAGAGGAGACCACGGATGCACATGTACAATTTCCTGCTTTATGACCCAAAGTGAAGCAGTGGGTACTCTATCTAATCTGATGCGGTGTCGATATAGGACTAAACTTTAACATGCCTCCGCGAGTGTTGGCCGAACAAAAAAGGCCTGCTCTGATAGCATTATAAATTTGGACATTCATCTCAAAACCAATTGGCTATTATTTGAGAGCTTAAGAACTTATAAGAAGAGAGAAATGAAGATCATTGTAGTTATTTGGGCAATTTGGTTAGAGAGAACTGATCGGGCATTCAAAGGCCTCATTCTATGGTCTTGAAACACATAAAAGACCTTATTATTCATTAGATTTATTTGTCTCATGGATTATAGGAGGAATGGATTTGATGCATTGAAGGAATGGAATACCTTACGTGTGACAGCCCCGGATTTCGGCACCCCGAAACCCGTGCCATCAGCACGATCATCTTGAGCGTGCCCTTTGCTAAGCACGGAACACTGGTATATCAAGCATTGTAATAGAATAATAAACGAAATTGCGGAATTTAAATCTATATCAATCAACTCCCCAAAAGACAGTTCTACCCTCATGCCTCTGCATGAATGGAGAACCGATCCGAACCATCGATGACAGCAATCATCACGGATGGTTCGTCCCAAAAGAATTATCCCAACTCCTTATATACATGGTTTTAACAAAATCAAGGCTTGACATACCAAGCCGTACAAAATCTCTCTAAAAAGCCCTCAAAGCGGCACAACGGAGTCCTCTAGAAGAAGTCCTCAGGAGGTGGCTCCAACTCGTCACCGACCGCAAGGTCCGACTCGCCGGGATCAGCGTCTCCTTAAGCCTCGGCAGCTGCTAGTAGTGGACCTGCGACGTATAGTCTATAGGGTGAGCTACATCCAAGCTCAATAGGGAACAAACACGGTTGAACATATAAATTATAACTCACATATATTCCATGATATGCCATGCATGATGTGTCTATGCAGTTATTGATGAAAACAGTTAAAAGCATTTCATTTTACTGTTCATTACTTATGTTTTCATTTATTCATGAATGATGCTGAAAAGGCCTAAAGCAAAACTTAAACTTTCAACTTAAGTAATCCCCGAGCAATATAGCATCGAGCCCCGATGAGATACCCTTCATCGTCATCTATATAGACAGTTTTAACGTATTCTCTGGGAATACAAATATAGTACCCAAGCCCCTTTCCTCTGGGGATTGGTGGCGGGGTTTCACTTGTCTCAAATCAACACCCCTGGGGTGTGCTTACTATGTACGGATAAGCCTCCGTGACCGCCTACGGTTTGCTACAAAGATTTGGCCATGATATCCTCGTCAGGTCAGTCGTGGATATCCCGCCACGTCGGTGGGGTAACCTATCAAACCTCAAATAATAAAAATATCGGTGCCTTACATATAGTTATTCACCGTGTAAGTGTGCTATCTTATATCAGTTAGGCCCTATCAACATGATTCAATCTTGGATACATCCCTGGGATGTATCCATTTACTTGCATCACACCTGATGCTCTTATCTCTTTACTTCTTCATCCCCTGGGGATGGCTCATTCTCATTACTCTTATGGGTGTCACACGCACACACACTTTTCACAATCTTTAAGCAAATAAACATTTGAATTGAACTCTATATCATTACATACATGCTCTTGTAAAATAAAGTACATGTTCAAGGTGTTCCCTACCTCAAGTCTTTGTTTGCTCAACGCATCAAGGTCCCACGTGGCTCCTTGTGCATTAGTTCACACGTACCACCTATGGTACCACATAACAGGTGAAACACATCACTAAGGATGCAATAAAGAAGGTCCAAGACTCTCCAAGAATCTTAAAGTCAAACCCAAAAGTCAACATAATTTATCTCAGTCGATTAATCGAATTCCAAAATCGATTAATCGAAAGTCAATATCGATTAATCGATTCTCAAATCGATTAATCGAGATTTTCATTCGATTAATCGAATCCTAATTCGATTAATCGAAATTCTCTGTTTCGCAAAGTCGATTCTCAATTCGAGTAGTCGAGTTCCTAAAATCGATTAATCGATCCCAAATCGATTAATCGAAAACTGAAATCGATTAATCGAAATCCCATATCGATTAATCGAAATCCTATTTCGATTAATCGCTACCCAAATCGATTAATCGAAATCCAAAGTCGATTAATCGAATTCCAATTCGATTAATCGAAATCGGGGTCCTCTGACTTTTCAACTTCCTGGCCAATTTCGATTAATCGAAATTGTCAGATTCAGCCCTTTTCGAGCTGTTCTTCCCCATCTTTTTCCACATTTTTTCCTCTATTTTTCTAAACCATTATTCTATGATTTAAACCATTTTCAACTACAATTTAGACTCTACGATCTATGCATTTTATTCACAAAAATTTACCTTGAATCAATCGCAAGTTGATTTCAATCCAGTGGTTGAAAGGCTAGGGTTTCCAGCTTTGGCTCTAACAGATCCAAACCGTGTTGAATCCGGCTTTTATCGCTTGAATCCCCCCTCCAAATCAGTTGCAATAACTCCTCTCTTTACTTCCCCTCTCTCTCTCTTCTTTACTTCTCTCTCAACCACCAAAAACACACATTTAGGGTTATTAAACCTTTTTATCCCTTTCCTCACGTGTGTGTTGAGCACATACACCGCGACAGGTGTATGCGACTTCACATTCACAACACACACCACATAGGCATTCAACCCATCACATCTCGTCCGTTCATCACATTCTATGCTAACTCTTGATCTCCTGATTGGTCAAACTTGTGACCAATCGGGCACGGATCCCGAGGTCATAGTTTAGCGTGATTTTTCGGGCTATTACATTACGGAATATTAATTCTCCAACTTCTTGGGGGCTTCTTTGATTTGTTTTACTTGTTGGGACTTGTCTTTTCTTTTTGAGTGTGGGGGTTATCTTGACAGCACCTTATTGATCTATATATATATATATATATTTTTTTTTATTTTAACATATTTCTTTTATTATTGATAAGAGAAAGGAAAAAAAAGTTTATAAGTGAAGAAACAAAGCTATGATTTGTCAACATTATTTGATTGAATTGCGTCATAAGGCTACTAGAGTTTGAGATATTGTGTATGCCACGTGACACATATCTGTAATCAATCCAAAAAATCAAAGTGTATGCTCATAATAGGAATATATCACAAGTTAAAAAATATACCTATAAGATGATACGATACCATGCAATCAGTGAGCTTCAATATGATAGCCATTAAAAGCAAGGTATAAAACAATCGGCCCATATACATATAGGTGATACATATATGGTAGCCATTAAAAGCAAGCTATAAAAAATTCGGCCCTACCGATACATATCGGCGATACATATCGGTTTCTCAACAAACTGATACGTATCGGCCCCAATCAAGGCCATAGCCAGAAATTTTTTGTTCGTGGGGGCTACAAATGATAAAATATAATGTTGGTAATTATTTTATCATCGATTTGGAGGCTTCTATATTATATACAAACAAAGGTTGTATAAAAACCATACTTAATAGAAACTCTAGAATTAAATGGGGACTTGAGCCCCCACACCCTTCTATATGGCTATGTCAGTGGCCCCGATGCCTATCTATATCTCAACTTGGTATCCTGATACGTATCGGCTGATACGGATCGGTTTGGGCTGAGATTTGAAGTTTTTTTATTTTTATTTTTTAAGTGGCCGAGTTGTATTGATATCGGCCGATATGGATTGGTTTGGGCTGAGATTTGAAGTTTTATTATTTTTGTTTTTTAAGTGGCAGAGTTATATCGATATCGGCCAATATGTATCGGCCAAGTCATATCGTCCTCCATGGACCGATACCGATACCGTTACCGACTTGGACAACTTGATTAAAAGTAAGAACAAGGGAAGATATTAGACTGCACAGATTTCGACAAGCATAATATCCTTCCATGAATCATCGCATATAATTTATCAAAATGGTGCATATGGTGAGTCAAAATATTGCCACGTGTATAAAAGTGACGATTCATACACTAGTAATTGTAAAGGGGAAATTTGCACTTTCGGCCCTATATGTTTGCGTATTTGCAGAAACGGCCCTATAGTTTCAATCCTTGCATAAATGGTCAGCTCCAAGCCTAGCCGCCTGCACGTCAGATATATATATATGCTTCTCTATGCATGCATTGAATCTAGAATTTATGTATCATTTTTTAACTATTTCTATCTCTCTTGGAAAGCGATTTCGAAATTCCACTAAAGGTCGTATAACATAGAGAATACAACAGGCTAGGTAAGATATCGAGTACAATATCTTTTTAAGTTATTGTTTTCTCAATTTTTCAAAACATTGTAGGTAGTCCAAGATATATAAGTTATCGGTCGATATCTTAAAAGAGGGTTTTTTTTTTTTAGTTTTTGGATTATGGTTTACGTTAAAAGTTCATCGGCTATATATCTTAGGATATCGGCCCAATATCTTAGGATATCGAGCGATATCCTATGATTGACAAAAACGCTAAAGTTTTCATTCCTTTAATTTTTTAATAATATTTTTAAATAATTGTAGCGCTAAGTCAAGTATAACTCTTTATAAACAACTAATTTTAATTTTGTAAATATTGTAGGTTGAAATGGATGTTCCCCTTCTTTGCCATTTTGATTTCGTACGCGTGAGAGATAATACTTACAAAGGAGGACATCGGAGGATTGTCACTGTCACGGAGAATATATCATTTGATGAGTTTATAGAGAAAATGTACAAAGTCAGTCGGACACGACCGGAAGAACATTCTATTACACTTACTGTTTCATTATGCATAGGGAATGAACTTGTATTTGCCGAATTGTCTGACTCTGATGATCTTACAAACTTATTTAGAGCATATCGTATCGGTGATGGTGTTATAAATATTAATATCGAAAAATCATTAGTCACTACTGTAGCAGAAATTTTGCCGTCTTTAGAAATATTTCAACCGTTCAAGGAAACAAACGAAGATGATCATGGTGTGGGAACAGAACATTTGATTGAAAATTAAGGAATACGGTATGAAGAGGAGAACATTGTTGCACCGATAATAGCCGACGATGATAGAAATATGAATATAGGATTTCGCCCCTACAGTAAACTTTCGGAGCAACCCTATTCAGATATTCCGATGAGTGAAGGCGATGAAGATCAAGGATATTGTCATCAAATGAATCCGATGCATGATACATCTCAGTTCAACTTCGATTCGGTAAATCAGTGGGAAACGTTTTTAGTCGGCCTTAGTCCATATCAATGGCCTTCCGAACAAATAGCTTTGGAGCCAACGATAATCAAGCCTTCAACAGAACAGCCTCTCATACATCAAACATTCCCGCATCGGCTAACATCAATCCAAACAACTGCACATCAACCAAGCGTACATCGACGGGCTCAATCCCAATCACGTAATAACCATCCAGTCGATGACGGTGATAGTGATCATGAAAATAATGAAGCCCTGCCGTCTCCCACTCACATGTTTATACTAATAGGGGAATTGATCAACCTCTGGTGGACGAAGACTATCAGCTTAATGACTCGGAAGGAGAGTATATGGATTCAAACAATGCGGAACTGTATAAAGGGGGAACGATTACCATTGGTCAGGCGTTTAGACATTCAAGTTTTGCCTCCCCACAAAATACGTCAAGCCGGCCGTCCGAAGAAAAGGAGAACAAGATCTAAAGGCGAAGTTCGACAACTATAATATAAAAATTGTAACAAGTACGGTCATAATCGTCGCTCGTGTAAATTTGTTAATATTTGAAATTAACTTATATTACTTCAAAGTTTGAGATTGAAAACAGATTGAGATTAGATTAGACCTAGTGGCAATCGAGCTTCCAAATGATCTCATTATAGAAGAGCATTTTTTTTTTCTCTTTTTCTTTCCTTCTACATAAACAGATTAGACCTCAATAAAAGAGCGATCAACATCCACCAATTAATTAATATATTTTTTTGGACTAATAATTAAGTTTTGGAATTGTGATTGAAATATATTGCTGTGCTTCTTAATAAATCATTCATTCAAACAGGATTTGAAGTTGCCAAATTCGCCCCTAATCTACTAGTGATTGGCATAGAGCCAGACCAAAGATATCTAGCTTCACAATTCCAAAAGGTAGATATCTTAAATATCGGCCAATATTTTAAGTCATCGGCCGATATCTTAAATCATCGACCGATATTTTAAGTAATCGTACAATAGCTTAAATCATCGGCCGATGATTTAAATTATCGGCCGATGATTTAAGATATCGGTCGATGACTTAAAATATCGGCCGATGACTTAAAATATCGGACGATATCTTAAATCATCGTCTGATATCTTAAATCATCGACCGATAATTTAAATCATCGGCCGATGATTTAAGCTATCGTCCGATTACTTAAAATATCGTCCGATGATTTAAGATATCGGCCGATGACTTAAAATATCGGACGATGATTTAAGATATCGGCCGATGATTTAAGTCATCGGCCGATTGGAATTGCTTCAAGAGAGGAAGGCTCCGTTGATAAATCAGGCAAGGTGAAATCTAAACATTAGATAAGTAATTGTTAGACAAATAAGATAAATTGATAAAAATGAAAATGAAAATTATACAAGTTAATAAAAATTAATAAAATTAATTATTTACAATTTCATCAAAAAACATCTTTACAAAAGTCTAAAAAATTTTACAGATATATTTAACTCTTCTTCCCAAACGTGCACATTAGATGTCCGATTTCGGCTCTAAATTGTTGCATATGTTTATCGTCGAAATCAATAGGCCGCTGTTGGGATATGTATTCTATATACTTCAAAACGTATACACCGCAATCCCAACCATTTTCTTGGATCGGGAGAACGACACTGTTGAACGCCGATACCTTCCACTGTTGATCGAAAGCTGACTTCAAACCGATAGCGTAAAGAAGGCGCGGAAGGTGATTCAATAGACATTCTTTATGCGCTTCAAACCTTTTTGAGCACTCTCGGTCTGCTGGATCTATTAACTTAATTTCTCGATCAACTAATGAAATTATAGCCAACGCCCAGTGGCTATGTTTTTGGCTATGCATCGGAAGATAAATCTATACATAAACGGAACCGAAATTTTAAATAATAAATTTTATTTAGAAGCCGTTAACGTTAAATAAAGCGAAGTTTAGTATTCAAAAATGTACTGTTCCACAGTCGATCGCATGAATTCCGCGGATATTATTTGTCAATAGTGGTTCCATCGGCTTTGAATTGTTACGAACATTCCATTCGTCACAATAGGCCTGCCACCTATCGAGGTCGCTGAGCGCAGCTATACCTTCATTATCGATATATTTTTCAAATTTTTTCTCGTCTGCCATAAACAAGGTCTGAAACAGGATAATGTAGTAAGTAAATAAATTAGAAGAAGTTAATCAAGAGTCGTGATTGAAAAGACAAATAAAAGAAACAAACGAGCTTCCAATAAATATTTGAAACCTTACCAGGGCAGACGCAGAAGCGAACCAGCTTTTTTCGGCATTGGCCGTAAACATTGAATCGTTTATAACTTCAAGGACTCTCGAGTACGCGTCGATGACTTCATTGTCGAGCCACGAGCGTCCTTTGAGAACCTTCAAAAGAGCAACTGTGATCTCAACACCCCTGATAGTATTGACGATCACATTGTCCTCGTTCTCCGGCCGATTCCAAAAACTAAGCATATACTTTTGCTCCATTGATTTTGCCCCATCCTCCTCCTCCTCTACAACCAATCTTGGTTTTTTTATTAATGCTTTAGTGGTCGGAGACTTTCTCTTCTTACGAGCACGCAAGTCATAACCTTCGGCTTCATTTTTTGCAGATGATAGTTTCACTATAATTGTTTTTAGTGATGTCGGCTGTGACTCACGAGAAGGCTGCGTAAGAGGAGCACCATCATCACCCACATCAACCAAGGGTTGTTTAGTAGGCTGAGGAGCAGTAGGTTTTGGGGCAGCAGGTTTAGTGGCAATAGATTTATGGGTAAGTTGAGGAGCGACGGGTTTTGGGGTAGTTGATTGTTGTCTAGGTTGAGGAGCAGTGGGTTTTGGGGCACTTGACTGATGGCTTGGTTGATGAGCAGTTGGTTTTGGGGCACTGGATTGATGGCTTTGTTGAGGAGCAGTGGGTTTTGGGGCAGTAGACTGATGGCTTTGTTGATGAGTGGTGGGTTGAGGGACAGTTGATTGAGGGTAAGTGGGTGAAGGAACGAAGGTGTCAAAGAGCATAGAGGTTAAAATATTATCCTGCATAATTGCAAAAAAAAATACATTACAAAAAATAAAAAATAAAAAAAACCGCATTATCGATCGATAATTTAACTAATCGATCGATAATTTAAATTATCGACCGATAATGTACGTTATCGGTCGATAATGTACGTTATCGGTCGATAATGTACGTTATCGGTCGATAATTTAAATTATCGATCGATAATGTACATTATCGATCGACTATTTAAATTATCGTCCGATAAGTTACATCGTCGGACGATAAGTTCCATCGTCGGACGACAAGCTAATTTTGCATTAATTTGTAAAGAATTGATTTTGTTCTAAATTTAAAAAGTCTTGGTTTGGTACCTTTCTTAAATGAGAGATGACCGCATCAAGATCCTTCCGTATTGCTTTATTTTCTTCTTGTAAGGCCTTCTTATCTTTCCCTAGTTGTTCAATGGTGAGTGCTTGCCCTTTGAGCAGCGTAAATGCACGCCAGAATTCTTTTTTCATTTCTTTTACAGCCATGCCGAGCGTCTTGCATTCTTTTCTTAGCTCCGTTACTTCTTTGGTTAGGTGCGGTTGCCTAACTGGCTGCTCTCTTGTTGGCTGGGGCCTAATATCCGATTTGCCCTTTGGTTGACGTACAACGACCTCAAAATCATCGTTGTCAGTAATCTTAAATCATCCTCATTGTCGTCATCTCGGCTAATCGGCTCTTTCTTCCGGACGTGTCGCATGACTTGGGATATCATCATATTCATCTATATTTTTTTCGGAGTAAGGCTCTTCTCTTTTCTCGGTCTCTTCCTTCTTATTTTTCATTTCTCTTCGAATAAAAAAGTATCGAACCCATTTATACTGTAATTCGTGCTTCTCAACTTCAAGCTCTAAAATCACTTTAGACTTAAGAAAGTTTTCTCTATATAAATTAGGATTACGGCTGAATTTCGGGCCTTCCCATTTCATTAGCCTTGGAAATGGTTCTTTAAGCCCAATAGGAGCGGTGGCGACTGCAGGAAAGTGCTCAAACACCCAAATCTGTAAGGCGATAGTGCATCCGTAGATGTTGTATTGCCCCTTTTCTAACCTTTTCGCCATTTCCCTTCTGCCACTCGCTTTTGATATACTATCTAATAAATTATTGTAAACTATCAGGCCCCACGGTAACTTGTTGAACTCTTCAATGTTATCTACTAATTCTAAGTACCGTGTATCTACTTCCTGGTATGTGTCCGGAAGTAAAAAAGAACATACAAAAAATAATAATGATAGTTTCAAAAAATCATCGTTGGATAAATCAGCACTGTCAATAATTTCTTCAATACGAGATCTTTTCGCCGGCTTCCCCCGAAAGAATTTGTATCGAATAGTTGTTTCCTCTTTTACGGCCACCTTCTCAGACTCAGGTTCCGTCAACATGTTGAGGCCTAAAATCAAGGCTATATCGATCTGTTGCAGGAGTACATTGGTGTTCTTGACCTTGAAAACATTATCTTCAACCCAAAAACTTAAAATAGCGTCAACCAAATCTCCAACGATCCTAATTTCTCATTCATCCTAAATAGATGACCGAATACTGAATCATCTAATATTTTCTTTCTCTTTTCGTTACAGTGCATGTAAAATTTTTTAACACCAACTCCATAACATTTTCCGATGGGCTTTAGAGTCATGGTCATTTTCAATCACTTAGTAGGAACTGCAATATAAATAAAAAGCAATTAATAAACAAAAGAAGTGATTTTGAAAAAACTACTAGTCCCCTAACTTACCGATAACTTACCAATAATTTAAGTTATTGATCGATAACTTAAATTATCGGTAAGTTATCGGATTAGGTGGGAAACATTAGGGATGACTAAATGTGCTGAAATGTAAAAAAAATAAATTACCTGAAAATGTAATGTAACCTTTTACCGCTAAGTCGCCGCTCTCTTGTTTTTTTTCAGAAAAGTTAAACTTAAAAAGTAATAGTAACTAATGAAATGTAAAAGTAGTTTTTATACTCTCTTTTAAAGGGCGGTGGAAATTTTTTTTTTATATTATTTAAAATAGGTCCTTGCTGACGTGGAGCAGGCGGAGGCGGCTAGGCTTGGAGCTGGTCATTAATGCAACGGTTGAAACTATAGGGCCGTTTCTGCAAATACGCAAACATATAGGGCCGAAAGTGAAAATTTCCCAATTGTAAAGTTTAGAGTCGAAGATCCAAACTGACCGAGAATTGGCAACAGGTATCGGACCAAAATCAGACCGAAATCAAATAAAAACCGAACCGAGCCATGTGTAGGTCATTTTGATTTCAATTTTGGGTGGCGAAAATAAAAAACTGGCGACACAAATTGGACCAAAATTGAAAGAGCTTCTTCTTCTTTCACTTGTAGTGAAGTAACTCAAAAGATAAGAAACGCTCTAAATTAGAATATTTGACTTTGCTAAAACAAATCTTTGGAGATTTTGAAAAGTAAATCAAAAGAAAAGAAACGCTCTAATCTCTACAAAACTGTCTAAAAGGAAACCCAATTACAACCCGTTTAAACCGATCGTTGTTTGACATTAATTAGGAGATATAGCTTGATATTAATTAGGAGAACCTAAATTGCAGCGTATCTATTACTTTCCATTTTAACCCTTTCAAGCCCTTAAAATCCGTGAAAGCCAAGTAGAATAGGGTAACGGAAGCAGCAAAAATATGATGAACTTAGATGACTTAAGGCCCAAGTTAACAACTCTTTATCTATAACTAAACTTATAATTGAGTTCTAATTCTAATTAAACCCTCTCTCTCTCTCTCTCTATATATATATATATAGTTACGAAGAAACCTCACTCACTCGCTTTTGCAACCACCTCACTCAATCATTCGGAAAGAAGAAAACTAGTTACTGCTGCGCTCGTGAGGAAGAAGAAAGAAAGAAGAAGATGACGTTAGGTTCTGTCACTATGGTGGTGGTGGTGGAGAGCTGTTCCAAAAAGAGGAAGATGCCTGCTGCTATGGATCTACTCAATCGCATGCCCTCCAAAAGGCATCTCAAAGAAGAGATAGATGATGCAGTACCACTTGAACATGAGGGCTGGTTAGAGCTTCGTTTGGGCTTCTCTGCCACTCCTCATGGCATGCCCTCCAATATAAAAAGTCTCTCCAAAGATAGGACCGGTCCTAATATTTTGGAGGCCCAAGACGAGTTCCTAAAATGGGCCCCTGTTTTATATTACTTTATAATATATAAAAATTAGCCACAAATTTTTTTTGACAAATAAAATAGGAGAGCCATTACTTGCACACGTTTTTCAAGTGCTTGCATCGAATTGAAAGAAAGACTTGGCATTTTAGGGACATGTGATATGTAAAATTGCAATATGGGCCGTCTGATTTGAAGCTCATGATCAATAGATCTCTGGTGCATAAAATTGGAGCAAACACAATCCTTGTCATATGATCTATTGTAGTCAACAATTGAATTATATAATAGCCTTTGATTCCATTTAATCAAATGATGAAAATTATATTTTGTTCTAATCTTTTGCAATTGATATCTTTAAATCATGGCCTTCAAATCAAACGGCTTAGATGGTGTTTTCATGTAGTAGAGGTCGCCAAACTTGCATGTCTTTCTTTTAAATTCGGTGCAATCACTTGAAAAGCATGTGCAAGTAATGGCTTCCATAAAAGAGTACTCATATTCTATTTTATTATATATATAATTTGAAAATGTAACTGAAAATTTAATACAAGTAAATAAAAAAAGAAAATGTAATACTAAAAAAGTTCAGATTGTGTAAGAAATTCTAAAAAAAAATGTTGAAGGAAGCCATCTATCATACGCCATCTCTTCTTGAATCAAATAGCCTTTAAACAATTTTATGAGGCCATTGTCGGTCCCAATCCCGAATGAGAAAGAGGGGGTTGGTGTCACGTTGACAGACGATTGTAAAAAGACCCTGTTAATTCCCTAAAAGCCGATTCCAAATAGATGGTATAAGGCTATTATGGTGATGATGATGGTGATGATGAAACTATAAATGCGACAAATGGTCCTACATTGATCCTAATACCTATTGTCTTTTATAGATCCTACGGAACAAAGCTCACTTGATTTATACATGTACCAATCCAATAGATCAGTTAGTATTTGGTCAAATCTTCACTTTTTAAATAAAAATCAATAGAACAAGATTTATACTTATGACCATTTGAGTGGTCAAATCTTCATGGAGATTTTGATCTGAACTCACGTAGAAAAAGGATTTTCCTAACCCCTTAAAACTCATTGATTGGGTCGGATTAGATGATGGATATCATGTTTCACCTCGATCTTCCACATAATGGAGCTTAAGACCATGTCTCCCACCGATCATATGGTTACTTTTATTCCATATGTCACATCCCCAAAACATGACCCTAAAATGACGTTTGACCATGATGTGTGCCATTACACACAAGGTGCACTTGTTGGGGAAATGTCATATGTGACATGTGAAATCAAAAACTGACTTTCCGATAGGTGGTATATGGTCTCAAGATCCCTTGTGTGGAAGATCAGGGTTTAAAAAATCTTCATCGGACTCTGATCTGACTCAATCAACGAGTTTTATGGGGTTACACACGTGGGAACTTTTAGAAAACGTGTGAGTGCAAACAGTCAAATAAACTTTTAAAGAAAATAATTAAGTACTCTGATGACAATGATGAAAATCTAAACAAAATTTTAGCTCGAAAAGACACAAAAATTGGTATCGAGTAAGGGTAAGGTAACCAAATTCGGGGCCCTTTAGTTTTATGGATTTTTTTTTTTTTTTTTTAAATTATTTTTTTATATAAAAAATGCCTTATTTTTTATTGGGCAAATAGGATTTGGGACCCCTAAAAATCGGGGGCCCAAGGCTCTTGCCTCGTTGGCCTTGGTCTAGGGCTGGCCCTGCCCAAAGAAGAGAACCATAACAGGCTAGAGCTTCTTCTTAGTGATTATAAGGAGCTTAACCCCATTCCACCCAAACCCATAGAGAACCCAATTATCACCCTTCCCAAACTAATTTTTGAAAAGAAACATACCCAAACTGACACCAAATCTCATCATAATCCGATGCCCTCCAAAAGGCCTGGTGCCGACAAGAACCCACCACCACCACCACAACACCAAGAAGACTTGTTAGAACCTGCAGATCATTAGAGCCTTAAGAAAACCCACCACCACCACAATAATCTCAAATTAACCTTAATCCGACGTCCTCCTAATCCTCCTCCCTTTTCCTTGTCCACAGTTAATAATACCCGGAAACCTACTTTTGAAAAGACACTCACAAAAACAGACATCCAACCTCATCATAATTGCCTTTTGCTGACGAAGAAGGAAATCGAGAATAAAATATTGCCTTTGTTGAGCAAAATTGAGAGACTCCAAGTGAAGTAGACTAAGGAAGGAATCAGTGACATCGTGTTCCTAGATGAGAGGGGGGACAATTGGGCTCTCACTTTCAAGTTATGGAAGAGCTGCCGAAGGTATATTTTGATTAGGAAGTGGAACGATCCGGTGAAGGCCCATGGGGTGAGAGCTTTGGATCACAAGGTCCAGTTGTGGGCACTGCCGCGTGATAAAGACAAAAACCAAAAGCTCTCAATGGTTATCAGGTTCAAGCCTTCAAGGAATGAGAAAGAAGACAAAGACGATGATCATTTGAAGGCGTGAATACTTCTAAAAAGGCGTGAGAGTGAGAGCTTCCCACTGAATCCTCGCTTATTTTCATAGATTCATCAGTCTAATATATATGTTTGGGTGATGGCAATGCCAAAGCGCTATCATATTAGACTATGGAATTGAGTTTCTTTTCATTGTTTGATTTTTTGTTTTAGAAATTGATTGTAAAGACAGATTGGTAATTTTTTCATTTTTCACATGTATTAAAGTTTGCATTCAAAATTCAAAAGAATTAGAAAGATTTTGATTCACAAGGAATCGATCCCAACATTCAAATTAAGATCTATTATGTACTCACCTTGAGCATGAGATAGAAACAAATGTATCATGTATGTGGAGTGAGACCACTCCCTTTCTATCAATTTTGGATGCTTAAATTGTCTATCAGTTTTGGATGCTTAAACCTCTTGCTCTGATTGAACAGAGTGGTCTCACTCATCCTTTTGTTCTGATTGAACCACCATAATTCTATTATCTATGAATTTGGCTTGTGGTAGTGTTATTATATGGGCAAGTGGACTGTGGGAGACATTGGTTTTGGAAAAGGAAGGAGAGGCTGTAACCCATTGGAGTGAGTGACCAAATGACCCTTAAAAAACAGCCAGTTGGTTTTACCCAACTGCATCATGCCTTGAGCTTTCCAGAGACTTCTCACCAATCCGGTTTCCAGTCTAAATATTTTCAAACACTTCCGGTATGCAAAATCCAAAGCAGCAGTCCAAAGCCTAAAATGTTATAATGAATGATGAGTGGAAGAAAAACTTTTAAAAATGAACAAAATGGTTAGTGCAATAAAAGAGTGGATAGTTAGTTTTCTTGAAATTATTTACAGTTGTAAACTTATCTCCGTTCTCTCTACAATTGCTCAATTACTTCCCCTTCTTGTCGTAATCTGGTTTAACAAGCTCAACAGGAGCTCCCTTACTTAAAGTAGAAAATTAAAAAAAGAAAAAGTCTCCAAAAATCACAAAATACAGGGATGCAATATTTTGACCCAAAATCTGAACCCAGATCGAAACGAACTAAAAAAAATCAATTCAATTCATTTTTAAAAAAAAATTAGTAATTTTTAAAATTTTAATAGTAAAAACTACAAGCTTCAAAGATTGAATCTTCAGTTGCAAATATGAGTGCCCCATTGGAGAATTGCATATTTGAACCCCTTCAAAAGGGGGCCGTGGCACATTGTTCGGAAAGAAAAACTTGATAGTTTTGAGATCTGTGGCATGTGAAACACCATCTAAGCCATATGATTTGAAGGCAATAATGTAAAGATCTTTGGTTTCGATCAATTGACCACTTCTTTTATCAAAACTGAAACCGAAAATAAAACCGATATTTTGATCCTTGATCCCAACCGTCCAATCAATTGACCACTTCTTTTATGAATCATATATTGGAAATTGCATGTATTAGACATCATAACCGTTCATCAACTACTTTTGTATGAACTGTTGCATATATTTTATTGACTAGAGGCATAAAATCTATGATCTAAATCCAAGTGAACATGCACTGATTTTTGATAGAGATTGAGGGCACTATCATAATCCTTGATCCCAACCATCGAATGGTACCCTATGATTTGAAGATCGATTTCATGAAATATTAGAACAATAAACAATTTCCATCATCTAATTCAATGCAGTCGATGTGTTTCAGCGTAGGTGAACTCAAAGATTTTGTGGGTGAATTTAGAATGATGGTGGTAAGCGATAATGGCATGACTTGTAAATAAAAGTAAATGAAGGGTCTTTTATAATGGTTCTAAACTATAATGGCATGACTTATAAATATAAATAAATGAAGGGCCTTTTAGAACGGTGATATTTTTAGAATATTGATTTTATGAATAGTCATTTAAGTCTACAAACACCCGATAATAAATCGTCTCTCTCGTCCCCCAGCTCTCGCTTCTCTCACCCACCAACTCCCACTCTTTCTACATCCAATCTCCACTCGTCTTTGCCTCACCAAACCCTACATTTCAACACAACCTAATCGTCTCCTCCACTAATAATCTCAAATCATTTCAAATTACCATTGCCGCATGTTTTGGATTTTTGAATCGGAACCTTCTTACAGTAATTTTCCTTTCGATTTCCAGTTTCTCTCTCTTCGTGTTTCTCAGAAGCAAGGGATGAATTCGTGACCAATAGGAAGACAAAGCAGTTTCTGGAACAATGTGGTCTCTGATACTACTGGTTCTGAATCACGATCCTCTCACAAGGTTCGATTTTGTGTGTTTTATTTTTCCGCTGGCATTTGATCGTTTTTTTTTCTTAACTGAATTTATAGATGGTTTAGTGTTCAACTAAGATGGCCCTTGTGTAGAGTTTTACTTAGCACAATGTTTTAACACTTCTACAATTTTACCATTGCCATGTTTCAATGAAAATTAAGTCAAAAATATCTAAATTAGTTGCGTAAAAAGAAAAAGAAACTAAATCAACTGGATTTAAATTCTTTTTTATCGAATGCTCTTGTTGGATTTGTCCCACATCGGCTGTGGGCTGCTCTCCTTGGGCTATTTATATCTTACTTACAAGCTGGTTTTGTGAGGTTGAGTTAGGCCCATGGAATTCATCTTGGTATCCATGTTAGGCTATGTTAGTTTAGGCCATTTTCCAATGACTTCTTCTCACACTTGTTCCAGCAGCAGCTTTTTCTTCTCCACTAACAGTAGCAACATGCATCTCAACCCAGTAACATATTTCTCAAACAGACATTTCAACAAACAAAGAGCTAATGTGCAGTAACCCATAGATCAACTAGTAACCAAAAAATATTTGCAACTATAGAACAGTCTCAAACAGCTTCTCGCTGCTTTCCAATATATTTTGCGCAATTATCGATAAAAATAAAATAAAATATTATCAATATTATTGAAACCCAACTGCAGTTGATCAAGTATAAACCAGGATTTATCACACACTATGCCCACATGCTTCATGAACCATCTTCCACACAGATCTAGAAGGTTCAAACTATGGATCAAAAAATCGGTTTTCCGATATGTATCGTCCAACCCATGAATCAAAATCTCGGATTTTCGATACGTATTGTCCAGCCCCAAAACCGATACGTACCGAACGATACATTCCAGTATTTTTCCAAAAAAAAACAATAATTTGAAATTATCGGACGATAATTTCAAATTATCGTCCTAAACGGGCAATATATTGGACGATACGGATGATACGAACGATAATTTGACTGTTTTTTAAGGGGCCGAGAAAAACCCAATTTATCGTATCGTCCAAGTCCAAAACCCATACGTATCGGTATTGGACGATATTTTGATCCATGGTCCAACCTCCAGGACGATACATATTGGCGTATCGTTCGATACATTCAATGTATCGGTGATACATTGAATGTATCATCCTAATACAATTTTTTTTTAATCAAAAAAATCCCAAAAATACTATAAAATTTCGAAAAATTATATTTAATGGTTTTCTATTTATTTCAATCTAAAAAAAAAAAATTATTTAATGGTTATTTGATGCATATTTCAGAATTTTATAAATGCAGAACCTAAATTACGTTGTACATGAATCACGAATGCTTGAAAAGTTACATTGTACATAAAAAACTTACTTTAAAGCCACATTGAATTCCGTGGTGGTTCTTCGCCCTCGTGGTCATCATCATATGTGCGCAAACTCTCCTTATAGTGTTGGCCATATTGATACCCATGATCATATGTCCCCTCTTGAAACCGAGACATTAACAACGAATATGACTCAGTGTACTAGGTAAATGTTGATCCACCAAAAAGTTGACCAACAAAGTCATATGGCCGGGGGTAGATTGGTTGAGGGATTGGGTATGGGTTACTAGTTGCTGAATCTTCGGTATTTTACAAACTAAATACCTCGAAGCTAGACATAGTATAACTCAAATCATCTTGTGGATCTTGTGGTGGTGGTGGTGTTTGGTAAGGTTCTGAAGCTCCTCTTCCTTCAACCCCTCCACCTCTAAATATAGGAGTGTCAAACATTATTACTGGTTCATCATTTCATGCGGCAATACCTCCATAAGAATAAGATGGACTAACGCCATCCCCTCCACCACTAGTGCCAATGTGGGTTTTATCGCCTCTACCATCACCCTCATCATTACCTCCAACACCTCCATCATTGTCATTATCATCGTTATCATCTCCCTTATCACTACCGAGCTGCGTTTTGTCATCAGATTCTATCACTGAATGGCGATGCAATCTTCTTTTCCGCCTAGGTTGCTGGGAAGCCTGCTCTTCCGCTATTCTTTCTGCATTATCCAGTCATGCAGTGCTCTCACTATCCAACATTGGCTCTTCTCTCCCTTCGATCTATTGATTCAAAGGGTCATCCTCCGCGAATATATAATTCAACTCGATGAGATTAAAATATTCACTATCTGTAAGGTAAAATATGATAGATGAATTAGTATATGGCTCGTCAATTATATGAAATAAAAATTGTATGAACTAAGACGCCAAATAATTGCTTACCACAGTTGCTCATCTGCATATTCTTGATCCTTAATCACATGTTGTAATGACAATAGACTAACTTTTCCAATCAGCTCATAGTTAGCCTATTCCTTGTCTTCGTGTGAATGAGAGAAAATACTTCAATTCTGCTCACAATTGGATGAGAAACATGTTTGCGATAAAACGCGCATGGCTATCCACCTTAGTATTGGATCATTATGTCCATAGTGCATCCGCCAATCAGCAGGTTTATCGTGTTGGATTTGGGATTGCGCTAACCTCATCCCAAATGACCCATATTTCTTGCGGAACATATCAATTTACAAAGATGGAATACAATAACCCACATATCAATAAACATATTATATGACATTTGACTTATGAGTTATGACTACTCATGTCTCTTATGGCTTGACCTTGGTCCGCCAACTCATGCTCTATTCGTTGAATGATATTGAACAAACTACTATACACTTCATAGGTCTCATTCAACTTGAAGCGTCGCGTATACTGGAAGGCCGGATTCAAGTAATGTGCTATACAAAAAATATGAGCAATCTCATCAATATATGGAAACAATGAATAATATAAAAAATAATAAATAAATATAAATTACTACATAAGCAATTTAGCATGTTTTACCTGAGGCATACAAGTACTAGTGGAATTGTTTATCCCACCTCTTGTCAATAATTGTCGAATATCATTTATATTTTATAGGGCATTTGGTTTTGATAGCCAATTTTGCCTTGTCCATTGACTTATAAACATACCCATTGTTGGTTTCTCATCACCATCTACCAATTTCAACACTTGCACCAACTACGTAATGACTGCTAGCAAGTGGTCAACACCTGCCCAAAACTAGGTGTTGTAGATCAAGTCAACAACTTCAGTGCAAGCCGGTCTCTTTGATCGTGGGAGTTCTAATTCATATTTTTCTCATGTTTCGGACGACACCATGCTTTTCAGCTGACGCATATATCTAACAAGCTCTGTAGGATTAGAAATTGTGTTGCAAACCATGTAATCGCATGTCGAAGCAATTCGTTATTAGTGAACTCATCATTAAATTCACCAACTTGTCACTGTTGTACAGAAAAGAAGTAATTATTCTTCCCTTCTGAATAGTTGTCTGTGCCTTGATTCTTTTTCCCAAATTCTCAAGAATGAAGTCCACGCAATGAGCGGCACACAGAGTCCAGTACAAGTGAGGTCTCTTCAACATTAATTTTGCACCAACCACTTTATAATTGGCGGCATTGTTTGTTATCACCTGTACAATCTGCTTCTCTCCAACCTCTTCAACTACCTTATCCATTAGTTGAAAGAGGTATTCAGCTGTCTTCGCGTGTTTAGAAGCATCAATTGATTTCAGAAATATGGTTCTGACATTGCTGTAGACCAAAAAATTTATCAAACTCTTCCTTGTCTGACCGGTCCATCCATCACACATAATTGTACAACCTCTCTCATCCCATACTTCGTCAAAGCTCTTCACATAAGCTCCTATCTCCGTGTACTCATCATTTAGCAGAGGCCCAGATATCTCGTATGCAAAAGGCTTTTTAATTCCTGGATCAGCTTCTGCACTAGTATCAATCATAATTTTGAAGTATGGCGACTCCACAACCTGACTAGGAATGTAGTTGAATATCACGAACTTTGTAATGGCCTCTCCGAGCCTCTTCCCTCATGTTTTCAGTGAGGTTGCACTCAATTTAGTTTGTTTCGCACTTTCTATCCGGTACATGAACGAATCCATGGGACCTGTAGTACGACATGTAGTAGGCCTCTTGGACTCCCTTGCGGAACCTGACCTGCGCAACCCTTAAGTCGCCTCGATGTCCTCATCATCATTGAGATCATATGACCTCTGACTAGACCCACCACCACCAACACGCATGGATGGGCCTTTTAAGTTGGACCGAAACTGATAATCGACTTTTTCCTGATCTCGTCGCTGTCGTGCTTCTCTAGCACTACTTTTACTTTTTTTTTCCCTTAGCTGCCTGTAAGCTGGCTCTGATAGCTTCTCTCACCTCCCTCGATACATGCTTACATCCATTTATTTCTCCCTTAATGTGAGCCAAATGCTCCTTCAACCGTGTTATACCTCCTCCCTGCAATTTCTTCCCACAGAGCTTACATTAGATTCAGAGCCTATCGCTATCCATTGTTGTGCCGTATTGTCAGGCTGGATTTTGCCCACGTACCATAGTTATTTATTTCACCTACATGAATGAACAAACGATTGGATTAAATTACATGTGACACATCATCATATGTTGATTAATAATATGTGATGATGCATGTGTCACACGTAATCATCATGTGACACATGCTGATTACTTGTGACACATCATCACATGTTGATTCCATGTGAATTAAACACATCCCGTGATGATGTGTCACATCATAATGTGATGATGCATGTGCCACATCATCATGTGTGGCATGCTTATTACATGTGAATTAAACACATCCCATGATGATGTGCCACATGTTGATTACATGTGTCACATCATCATGTGATGATGTATGTGTCACATCATCATGTGACGATGTGTGACATGTTTATTACATGTGAATTAAACACATCCCATGATGATGTGTCACATACACATTACAAGTGTCACATCATCATGTGATGATGCATGTGTCACATGACTCACATCATCATTAGATTACATTTGAAAATATTATTTGATACTATTCTAATTTTTTAAATATTAGATTACATTTAAAATATTATTTAATATTATTCTAATTTTTAACATATTAGATTACATTTGAAAATATTATTTGATATTATTCTAATTTTTAACATATTAGATTACATTTAAAATATTATTTGATATTTAAAAAAAAAAAATATTAGATTACATTTGAAATATTAGTTGATATTATTGTAATTTTTAAAATATTAGATTACATTTAAAATATTTGATATTATTCAAAATTTTAAAATATTAGATTACATTTAAAATATTAGATTATATTAATATATTTCATATTATTCTAATTTTTTTTAACATTATTAATATTTAAAAGAGCAATTAATAATTTAATATATGATTTTTCTAAATATATAATATTATAAATCCATAGAAAAAAAATATATATATATTATCTAGGTTAGGAACCAATAATCGAATTTTTATGATTTAGATTAGGAAATAAATTAACCTAGGTTAGTAGAACTAGGGTAGGTTAGATCTAGGTTATAAACCCTAAAAATAAATCAATTTAGGACACTTTAGAGACATATAATACCTCAAATTTGATGGTTTTAACACAAAACCGTCAAATTTTGGCCTAAAAGTTTAAGATCTACTAGTGAAAATAACTTCAAAAATGCAAGCAAATAGAGAAACTTTGGGTCTCCCGGGTGGTCGGTAGTGAAACTTTGGGTCTCCCGGTGGCTAAAAAGTGAAGAGGAAGAAGAAAGGCCTGAGAAAGAGATAGAAATGGGAGAAAAAAGGGGGTAATTTCGGTTAAAAAAATCCCCAAACCCGCGCCCTTAAAGTGGCTGGGGCTCACAGAAAATGTTGAAATTATCCTTAAAGTGGCTGGGGCTCACAGAAAATGTTGAAATTATCATACGATACGGGCGATAAATTGCTTGTATCGCCCGATAATTTGGTCATTTTATAGGGTGCCCAATAAAAACCCTTTTTATCGTCTCGGGCACCCCAGATACCGATACGTATCGGTATCAGACGATATTTTGATCCATGGTTCAAACCACCTCAAAAACGAAAATCATAGTAATAACCCTTGATATTCAATGTCAGCAGCCATACATTTTTATATATGTGATGTCATAAAATAGTGAACCACATTCATAAACCTACTAAATGTTCAGATCTCCTCCAATGACAATAAATCAGCACATAACCCTCAATCATCAACTATAGGCCACAAGCCTTTGTAAATCAGGATATTGAACTGAATTTAGGGCTTCAACGAACACCTTCACATGATGTACACAGTCTTCTACATCAATGCTAGCAAGAACACAAAGGATAAGAGGTGATCACGCATAGCAGCCCATAAAAAACACATCTATATCCAGCTGCCATAAATACACTAACCTTCAACAGCCATCTTCCACAGAAAAAATACATTAAAGTTCATCAGAATCCCCCTCAGCCAGATCTCAAAATACACTGTCCAAACACAACTATCTCTGTCGGCTAAATGGACAACCTTTAGCCAACCCCTCGTTATATTAGTGTTTTGAAGGTTTTCTTCGTGATTCATTACTGCTGCAAGAGTTTCTGCAATATAGTGATGAAGTATGATATATTTTTTATGTTTTTTTTTATTGTTCTGCTGAGCACGAGATTGAGTAAGTGAAGTCTGGTTGGTGGACTCTTATTCCTTCGATTTGATGACTGAAGTTCAGAATAGATTGCTGGATTTATTTTATGGGTTGCTGTTGTTGGTGAAAACTGCATCCTAGGTGTTTGAAAAAATGTTTGTTTGGGCTGCCTTGAGTTATTAGTTGACGGTGCTTCTACTGCCTCAAGATACATGAAGATTGTCAATGATGTTACTAGTGGATGCTGCAATCTGTTCTCCCTCTTTTATTTCATCTATTGTTGATATATGTATGTTTGGTGTTTTAACACCTTTGCTGTCTGCTGTCCCTCCGACATTGATATTGAGTGACCTTAGTTTCTGCGATATGCAGTCCTTTGATGTGAATGTCTTTCTTACATTATTGATTGCTTAGTGGAAGTCTTTCCCACTATCTGTTTTGACCTTATGGTCTTCTTTCTGCCCTATCAATGTAAGGAGAAGATGGTTCAGGGGCTGTCTTTATCATTGGCAAGTTGAGCATCATTGTCATCGATGCTTAACTTGAGGGGGAGTATTGGAGATATAATATGTGTATTAGTGAGTAACATTATATCCTTATGTATGTGAGGTATGCATAGTAGGTTTAGTCCCACATTAGTTAGGAACATAAGTTGTGTCTTGTATGCCCTCTATATAAAGGACTCATCTATTGTAACTTGATTATTTTGAATAGAAGCAATGTAGTCTATTAGTGTTATTGTGCTCTCTCTCTCTCTCTCTCTCTCTCTCTCTCTCTCTCTTCTCGCCCTAATAAACCCTAAATGAGTATTTCTCCTCTTTAGTTCTTAAGTTATTTATGTCATCATGGTATCAGAGCCGACATCCTCAGCTCCACGTCACCCGTTCTTGAACACTTGATTTGGCTTGGGTCAAGCCCACCAACACGTGTGGGGGCGTGTTGGATTTGTCCGACATCGACTGTGTGCTGCTCTCCTTGGGCTATTTATACCTTGGGAAAACCTCACCTTACAAGCCGGTTTTGTGAGGTTGAGTTAGGCCCATGGAATTCATCAGCTCTCTCTCCCCCATATTGGTGTGAAATCGTTTTCTGACTAAAGGCTTACTCAGTCTTCATTGTTTTTTCAGTTGAAGAGAGCATTTTATGGGTTGAACCTGCAATCTCTTGAACCCCCGCCATGATCCCCCCCCGCCAAATTTTGGCAAAATTATAAAGTTGTGAACATACGAATTGGACTCTCTGAAAATTATGACTACATTTGGTCACCTGCACTAATGTCTATTTAAAAATATTTTATGTTTGCATGCCCTATCTTGGATTATGGAACTGTAACATCAGTTTTTTTTTTTTTTTTTTGTCCTTCAAGGATTTTCATCCCCTGTTGCTTGATACAATTGTCGATGGAAGGTTCCGTGGGAAGTCTAGAATGTCCATTGCTAGGGTTATTTTTAGGAAAGGAAAAAGAAAAACTCAACATACTCGTCTCCTCCCCAATTCTCGCTTCTCTCCGCATTAACTCCCACTCTTCACTCATCGTTGCTTCACCATACCCTACATTTCAGGACAACTTAATTGTGTACTCGAGTAATAATCTCAATCACTTGATTCTTATTCCCGCATTTGAAAATTTCTGAATCGGAACCTTCTTATGGTAATATTCCTTTCGATTCGTGGTTTCTTTCTCTCCATGTTCCTCAAAAGTGAGGGATGAATTCGTAACAAAGCAGTTGCTGGAACATTATGGCCTCGATACTACTGGTTCTGAATCACAATCCTCTCACAGGGTTTAAGTTTTCCTTTGTTTTCTGTCATTTGATTGTTTTTGTTCTTTTTATTTTATTTTAAATAGTGTAATTGTTTAACTGAATTTATCAATGGTTTAGTTTTCAACTAAGATGGTCCGTATGTAGGAGTGAAAACTGAAAACCAATCGAACACTGAGCCTCCTGAATTGGCAGAACGGACCAAAACCGACTGAAACCGACAACAAACCGATCCAGCCCGGTTTGTTTTCAGTTTGGTAGCTGAAAGCCAAAACCCAGCTGGGTAGGGTGAGAAAACTGACCCAAAACCGAAAAAACTGGAAAAAGCCGCAAAAAATAAAAATTTCTTTCAGAAAGAAAAATAAACAAAAATTGGAAACAACTGAAAACCGAACTGGCTGAAACCGAACCGGCCAAAACTGAAGCCAAATTGGTTTGGTTCCTTTCGGTTCAGGGGTGAGAAATTTGGTTAACCGAAACTGGAACTTTTTGGTTCAAGTTCGGTTTTAGGTGAACCGACACCGAAATTTTTGTTTCGGTTCAGTTCCGTTTGCTGAATTTTCACCCCTAACCTTGTATAGAGTTTTATTTACCACAATGCTATACCACTTTTACAAATTGATGTCTACTATTGGATTTTCAAACTACACATTATACGGCTTTTATACAGTCTTTTTAGTTGTGATTGGCAATGGAGGCGTCTTTGATTCCCCATGTTGCCTTGTGTAGTTGTACTCACAATACGACGTATTTCAGATATAAATGGCACACCACCTAATATTAGCCTCAAGTATTTTTAAGCCTTGTGAAAAAAATGATTTATCTCTCTCTCAAAAGCCAGTGATATTCGTCTTATGAATTGTCGCAAGGTTAACCTTTTACTGACTGAAAATATTAAGATTTTACTGAGTCACTTGCAACTAGTGGTGATCCAGCCACGAAGGACTTGCAAGTCAGGGGTATAATAGAAATTTCACTTTCTATTATGTTTGCCTTAACTACAGGGTATGTCTTTTTCGAGTGGATGCTCTTGTAACCTCTTTTGAAACTCTTGAGAATAGTGTAACCTGGGTGAATCCGTGGACATAGGTACCATTACCGAACCACGTAAAATCGTTGCATTTTCTGTGTGATTTGCGTTCTTGTTTGTTTAATCCTTTCTTTTTCTTAACAATGGCTTTATGTTTGTATTCTGGACGCAGATTTTGATTGTCGTAAACGATCTGGGTTTTTTTTACAGAGATATGTTTGCCCGAGAATAAGGCTCATACCAACGATTTGGATTTCTGATTTTTGTCCTTTATTTTTAAGGTTGTGCCCAGGGATTGAAAAACCGATACATATCGGCTGGGTTCCAGGTCGATATATATCGGATATATCTGATACCTGTCAGCCATACCAGTTGATATTAATGTTACTTCCTTTAAATATATATATATATATATATATATATATATATATATATATATATATATATATATATATATTAAGTATATAAAAATAAAATAAAAAATTTGCCAAAAGGCCATTTTCGATATTATATCCGATTCATATCCGATATTGATCCGATACATATCCGATATAACCCGATATGGCCAATATTGCCGGTATTTGACCTTGTTGACCCTATCTTGCCCCTTTCACAAAATCGGGGGTGTATATCATATCGGATGTGGCCTAATTTGATGCATATCGGCCAATATGTATCGGATATGGCCAATATTTAAAACCATGGTTGTGCCTCTTTTTCCATGTGAAATCGCTATGATAAACCTGTTGTTGCCCTTGATCGGACAGAGCTTAGGATTGTTTATGCTGTTGTATAACAAGATAAATCTGTTTTGTTCTATTTTTTTTTTAACTTGTGAACATATGATTTACTCAAGCTAGTGAGTTGTATTTTAGGAACTCAAGCTAGTGAGTTTTATTCTTTTCCTAAAACAATTTCTTCTCAAAATTTTTTATTTAGTTTTTGAATCTTAGCTTTGGTCCACTAGGGCTGAACTGCTACCTAGGTTAGCCTATGTTGGTCTAGGACAAGGCTATTGTATGTAATAGATTTTCTTTGCCCTTGAATTGATGATTTTCTTACTTCAATTATAAACTTTGGTCCACTAGGACTGAACTGCTACCTAGGTTAGCCTATGTTGGGCTAGGACAGGGCCTATTGTATGTAATATATTTTCTTTGCCCATGAATTGACTATTTTCTTACTTCAGTTAGAAATTTTGGTCCACTAGGGCTGTCTGTAGAATTCCATGGGCCTAACTCAACCTGACAAAACAGGCTTGTAAGGTGAGGATTGCCCCAGATTTATAGATAGCCCAAGACCATGAAACCCAGGCAATGTGGGACTATCGCTCACGCCCCCTCACGTGTAACATGTCTCTCTACATCCTTGTGGTTACTTGCTCTAATACCATGTAGAATTCCTTGGGCCTAACTCAACCTCACAAAACCGGCTTGTAAGGTGAGGATTGCCCCAGGTTTATATACAGCCCAAGACCATGATACCCAGGCGATGTGGGACTATCGCTCTTTATGTCTGATTTTGGGCATTTGGCACTTATTGATTGATGCTCTACCTAGTTAGCCAGTTACTGAGAGAATAGCCTGAATTCGAAATAATTGGCTACTGGATTTGCTGAATCAATATTAAGTTATTAACTCATGGCTGTCTGGTTTAAATTTGGAAATGGACCCCATTTACACAGGTAGTGCCATGACCATCCACCATTAGGCCAACAGTCCAAGTAGTGTACATCTTCAACCAATCGAAGTATTCCAACCAATAACCCATCACTGACGATCAGATGATTTGAACCATCGTATCGGTGCACTTTAATATCGACGTTCAAAAATATAAACAACCCTCTTTTTTAAGGCGCATAGATCTGTGCACTTTAATAGAGCTGTTGCTTTAACAAAAAAAATTGAGCAGATTCACAAATATCATTACTATTGACGCCTTAGTCGCGGAGAAGCCATCTTGGCTATGAGGGCACTTTCTTCTTTCAAAGTGAAATCTGTTGATTTTAGCTCATTATCTGTAGGGATGATATCAATGAGGGAGATTCTGTTATTAGGTAACCTTGGAAGGGTGGCCAACAGGCAAGAGCAGATCATTTGGTATAGGTGTGCCAGAGCTTTGGTAGATATGTAGGAAAATGTTGGACTTAACCAACCATCTTTTAAATAATATTTTATGTGTTAATGGCCTTGATTCAATTAGAACTGAAGATATGGTACTATTAGTCCTTTGGATTTAATTTTTATTTTTGTCATGTTATTTTAACCATTTGTTTCTAAATTTTTTCTTTCATTGAATTTCTTCCGTTAATTGGATACGAATGTTATTAGAATTGCCGAAGACGAGCAGCTCAAGGAACTAGCACATATTTAGGGCCCTCATAACTGGAACACCGTAGCAGAAAAACTTCAAGGAAGATCAAATGCAATAGGAAAAAAAATTGACTGTGTTAGTCTCTGTGAATTTCTCTTATGGGCACATATGCCTTGATAACATTAATGGGTTGATATTATACTCACAAAAGTCTCCGACCTTTTCAAAAAATCGAAAAAGTCGTTGATTTGCAATCATCTCGACTTTATCGCCAATTAAGTAGCCAAGTTGCGACTCGGCTGATTAAGTGGTGATGTTTGGAATGTTGTTCGATTTTTTTTTCTTTTTTTCGGTTTTTCACTTGACTTAAAGGGGAAAAAAAGGTTTTGTACCTATTTGTTCATTTCCTTCATAAAAAAATCTTTTAATTTTGCCTATTTTGCACTATTTTGTTCATTAAAATCATTATTTTTAACTTCAAATATATTATGATATATTTTTTTATAATTGTTTAAATTTTTTTAATTTCTCCTACGATTTTGACCGACTTTATGACTATGGTTGATATTGCAGGGGTTGCAGGTGGCACAAATGTTTAAATTGAACATTAAGGAGATAACTTCTCGCCGGACAGTCCTTCGTTAGATGGTCTGTCGAGAATTTGATGTAGGGTAGGGGTTTACAATTAAAGACTCTTCCGGAGCAACTGATTGTTCTACGGTCCACATTGTTACTGCCTTAAATCAGATGACAAAGGTTGTTTTTCATTCCAATATTTGACCCATTAGATCTTGAGATCATGGCTCACGTATTAGCGGTCAGATGTTGATTCAATGTGGCACACATCCTCAAGTGATTGTGATCATGGCGTACCATGGTACGCTACGGTTACAGATGTTTCCCACGTGAAATAAATACATGACCTTCTGATAGGGGAGCCATGATCGTAGAATCTAGATTATAAAAGATTGGGATGAAAAACAACCACTATCATCTGATTCAAGGAAGTCAGCGATGGAGCCATCAATTGCGCCATACGAATCTTTGGTTCCAAAATAACAGACACAACTTCTCATTGGACGGTCTAGAGAGAAGTTGACCTCTTAAGACAGTCACGAGCTGAGGCAATCGTCCGTTTGTCCAAGGAGAGTTTAAGAGACTGTGACATTGACTATTGAATCCTACTTAACACAACGTTTTGTTGGATGGTCCAACGAGAAGTTTATTGTTTAAGAGACTATGACAACTTATAGTGGAAGCATCCAACTAGAAGTTTTAGATTTCAAGACACAATTAGCGTGGGACAATAAGAAGTTTTAGTCTTAACTTATTGTGGAAGCGTCCGATGAGAAGTTTTAGTTTTTAGCTTATCGTGGAAGCATCCGACGAGAAGTTTTAATTTTTAACTTATCGGGGAAGCATCCAGCGAGACGTTTAGCTTCTAACTTATCGTGCAAGCGTCCAACGAGAACTTTTTAGCTTTTAAAGTGATAACTTATCGTGGAAGCATCCAACGAGAAGTTTTAATTTTTAACAACTTATTCTCGATGGAAGAATTCCGTGAAAAGTTTATCTTTTTAACAACTTCTTGCTGGTCGGTTAAACGTGAAGTTTAGTTTTTAATAAATAAAAACAGAAAAAATAATAATACTAAATTGTCTCTCCTGTCTCCTCCCCAATTCTTGCTTCTCTTCGCACCAACTCCCACTCTTTCTCCATTCACTTTGCCCTCATCGTCCCCTCACCGAACCCTACATTTCAATACAAATTAAGCATTCGATTCTCATTCCCGCATTTTCGGATTTTTGAATCCGAAACTTCTTACAGTGAACTTCCTTTCAATTCTTGGCTTCTTTCTCTTCATGTTTCTCAGAAGCGAGCGATGAATTCATGTTCGATGCGAAAATGAAGCAATTGCTGGGACAATATGGTTCTGAATCACATGCCTCACAGAAGGTTTGATTTTTTGCTTTGTTTTCTATCATTTGATCTTTTTTCTTCTTCTTTTTTTAAAATATAAATTTTATTTTGCGATTTTTATGTTTCAGTGCAAACGATGTAAGAAATATCTAAATTAGCTGCGGAAAAAAAATAAAATAAAAGTAGCTGGATTTAAATACTTATTCTCAAATTCTCTTTCATGAAATTTTACGGCTTGTCATGATTGAAAGGATTTTTGAAAGAATGTCACGTTCACTTGGTTGGATGAGAAAATGTGTTTACAAGGTGGGGATGCAGATGGGTTAACGTAACTGAACAAAACAAATTTTAGGTTTTCTGTTCGGTTTTGTCTAAATTGAAACCAAACCAAACCAAAACGATTCGGTTTCGTTGAAAAAAAATCAGAACTGAGTCGAACTGAAACCGGAAAAATTGGTGCGGTTTGGTTTCTGTTTTGTTCAAGTTTTTTTTCGTTAGATTTTTTTTCAATGTGCTTTAAAATTATTATTATTGTTTTTTTTCGTTTTTTATCGATTTCCTAAACCTACCCAACCGGTTTTCGGTTTCGGCCACCCAAAACCGAAACTGAACCGATTAGGTATTGATTTCAGTTTTTCCGCTTTTGGGTTTATTTCAGTTTTTGATACAAACCTTGCATCCCTAGTAGAAAGTGAACTATACTTTTTAGGCTATAAATCTGATGTGAAAATTAAAAAAGAAAATTTATGCTATGTATTGAAGCACTATTAATATTGTTGAAATTCTTGGCTCCTATTTCACCCAGAATATCTCGATTTATTGAATGATCTCAAAAAGTAAGTCATGTTATCTCTCTTGCATGGTGATTGCATTCAATTCATCTATAATTTTACATTCTTTTATAAACCATTTTCTTTTCCTAGCGTACAGCAACCATGATTAAGGTTCTTGAATCACATGTCGAAAAGATGGGTAAAATCCAAGAAGTCTCATACGAGATTCTAAATGTTCTAGAGTTCAATAGGTGGGTGATCATCCTTTAGATTTTCATTTTTTGATACTTCACTTCTTAATAATGTTTGCGGCACAAGCATTGATTATTACCTTTATTATGCAATTAGTACAAGGAAGCACCAGTCAGACGGAAGGATTGTTTTGTATTGCAAGCATGGTATCAAAACTTGTCCGATACCGTGAGTCAGTATTGGCGATACTGTCTTCAATATCGGCCAATACCGACCAATGTAATCATTTTTTTTCCCAAAAAAAGGTATCGGCGATGCTGTATCAGTATCGGCCATTACCCGATGCCGATTTTGATACCTTGATTGCAAGGTGACTGCATAAAGCTCTCAAATATTAGGATGTGATATGCTTCTTGCAAGCCAAACAATACTTAGCCAGAAACATATGTACTTCACAGGGATCTGATGCTATCATTTATGAAAGATTAGCAGATTTATGCTAATCTTTCATAATATGTGTGCTTGTGCATGTGCACTCATGTGAGTGAGTGGGGGTATGGTGTGAGTGGGTGGGATGTGAGGGTCCGCAAATGGGTACTTGTGTTTGCTTGTTTCTTCTCAAAAGTTTAACATCCTGTTGACTAAGAATTTTTGGAATCAGGAAGTTCTTCTACTTAGTCTCAAAAATCGAATAGAATTAATTAATGGAAGAAATTAAGAAATGAAACTCTATTTATAGTTTTTCTTTTAACAAATCTGCTATAACTAGGACTTAAAGTCTTAAGTTATGTCAAAAATTATGACCCGTGCAGACCTGCCCTAATTAGGACTTAAAGTCCTAAGTTACCTAGGCACATACCTGTCTAGGTAGCTATACCTGCCTAAGTAGTTACACCTGCCTAGGTAGTTATGCATGCCTAGGTAGTTACACCTGCCTAGGTAGCATACTTAGGCACCTTCCTGCCTTGGTAGTTATGTCTGCCTAGGTAGTTATACCTGCCTAGGTAGCATACTTAGACACCTATCTGCCTAGGTAACATACTTAGGCACTTACCTGCCTAGGTAGTTATGAATAAATTTTTGTAAGATATCTGGAGAAAGCGGCACCTATCTACCTAGGTAGTTATGCCTGCCTAGATAGTTATTCCTTCCTAGGTAGCATACTTAGGCACCTACCTGCCTAGGTAGTTATGAATAAATTTTCGTATGTCAGATATCTGGAGAAAACGACACCTACCTGCCTAGGTAGTTATGTCTGCCTAGGTAGCATATTTAGGCACCTACCTGCCTAGGTAGTTATTCCTGCCTAGGTAGCATACTTAGGCACCTACCTGCCTAGGTGACATACTTAGGCACCTACCTGCCTAGGTAGTTATGAATAAATTTTCATATGTCAGATATCTGGAAAAAGAGGCACCTACCTACCTAGGTAGTTATTCCTGCCTAGGTATCATACTTAGGCACTTACCTGCCTAGGTAACATACTTGGGCACCTACCTGCCTAAGTAGTTATGAATAAATATACGTATGTCAGATATCTGGAGAAAGCGACACCTACCTGCCTAGGTAGTTATGTCTGCCTAGGTAGTTATACATGCCTAAGTAGCATACTTAGGCACCTACCTACCTAGGTAACATACTTAGGCACCTACCTGCCTAGGTAGTTATGAATAAATTTACGTACGTCGGATATCTGGAGAAGGTATTTTTTTTTTCTTTCTTTCTCTTTCTTTCTCAATCCGTGTGAAAGTTAAGGCCTACATAGCTCTCACAAACCTCGATTTTGTGAAACTCTTGCGATAATCGTAAAATTATAACCTCCTATAACCGCCACCATAAATCTATAAATAGCAAATCCATTCTCATGTAAGGGATCCGAAAGTTCTAAGACGAGACCTCTGCCGAAAATGTTTCCGACTTTGATTTTCTTGCAAGAGACCTTATGGTGTCTCCGGGATTTTTTTTTTTTAATTTTTATTTTATTTTATTTTTTTAAGTTGGAGGAACAAGTCCGGGTGGATATATTTAGGGTAAGAGCTACTGCTCTTACCTAAAAGTAATACGCTTAGGATAAGAGTTATGGCTCTTGCCTAACAAAGATTTATGGTTACAATTTGGGATTACGCGTTACGACTCGTACCCAATTTCCTGTATACTTAGATATAGTTAAGCCACGTGGGTACGACTCTTGGCATAATTCCTAGTACACTGGGATTGCAATCATAAATTCGATACTCATACGGGTTGCAATCACGAACCCAAAGAATGATTCCGAACTATGACACCTGAAATATTCATCTATGATGACTCATAACCATGAGATTTACCAGATCTAAATCGTATCCCGAAATTAGAGTTTTCCTCGTGATTCGAATCATCACTCCCTCAAATATAGGGTTTGGACCTCAACCTCGATATCGAAAATTCTTTTACGACGGGTCGTTTGACCAAAGGTCAAACGATCACAATACGCGATAGTAGGAAGATCCAACGGTGGATTTATTACATATTGACCAGATCTTATGGTGTTGGTCAAATCCAATGGTAGACTCGTTGACTTTTGGTCAAACGATCATAATACGAGATTGTAACAAGATCGACGGTGGATTTATTACATATTGATCAGATCTTGTGGTTTTGATCAAATCTAACGGTGGGCTCATTGACTTTTGGTCAAACGATCATAATACAAGATTGTAATGAGATCTAACGGTGGATTTATTATATATTGACTAGATCTTGTAATTTTGATCAACTCCAATGGTGGACTAGTTGACTTTTGGTCAAACGATCATAATACGAGATTGTTATGAGATCCAACGGTGGATTTATTACATATTGATCAGATCTTATAGTTTTGGTCAAATCCAATAGTGGACTCATTGACTTTTGGTCAAATGATCATAATACGAGATTGTAACAAGATCCAATGGTGGATTTATTACATATTGACCAGATCTTGTGGTTTTGATCAAATCTAACGGTGGACTCGTTAACTTTTGGTCAAACGATCATAATACAAGATCATAACGAGATCCAACGGTGGATTTATTATATATTGACTAGAACTTATGGTTTTGATCAGATCTAATGGTAGACTTGTTGACTTTTGGTCAAGCAGTCATATTACGAGATCGCAAAGAGATCTAATGATAAATTTACCATATATTGACTAAATCTTAGGATATTGGTCAAATCCAACAGTAAAATCATTACAAAGACATAATCTATAATCGCCAAATTCTAAGGAATTTGGTGATATCTAACTCACGTTTAGATACTCTATAACTCCTCTGATAACCAGTTACTAGGACGATGGATTTGGTATTCGAATTCATCTTTGAAACTAGAGAACAAGAATTCATTTTAAAGTTCGTCCACGAGGTTCTTGCTCCAGTAATGACTCGTGCTTGTCGATCAAATGGAACCGGCTTTTGGAGGAAGGGTTCTCCCATCCGTCGTCCCCTATTTCATATTTATCAAATCTTCAATGAAAATAGCATACTATGCACCTATCTCGTGATAGATTGAAGATACTGATGAAGACCTAGACTTGGAATTTTGTTTATTTCAGATATGTAATTACGCTAGTTTTCTTTAGTAGCTTTTAATAAGAGGTATTCAATTTTGATGTAATTAATAGGGAATCGATTGCGATACCCGGAAGTGTAAAGTCCGCATTTTTAATAAAACCCTCTCCAAGCGAGGGGAAATTTGTTCTGATTAATGTGTTAGATTTATATCCTACGCAAATTTGTTGTTTACACATCCATATTAACTTAATGAAGTCCGATCAAATATTTTTACATGAGTGCACGTTTATTTTCTCGGAATTGACTTGAGTGACCACTTGAGTTGGCTTAATCGGAATTGACTTGACTCAGTTCATCTCAGCTTAGCTTGGTTGGCTCAGCTTGATTCTAACTTGATTTATTTAGTGTCTAATACAAACACCTTATCCATATAGTCTCTTATATAAAACACAGCAATTCTGCATTATAAAACCAAGTTGAAGTCTTTAACGGACTCGCCACTTTCTACCTCTCTCCTCTTTATTATTTTGCAGATGTGAGAACTGTTGATGGAGCTCTAGGGTAGACAGTTACATGAACTGTGCTGGCCATGAAAATCGACGACCTTGACATTCACCACTATATCCACCATGTATCATTTAACTAGGATTATGTCTTCTTCGTCACAAGGGCCAACAATGGCTTCCAAATCGTCAAATTCTCCTCTATAGATCGCCAACTGCTCTGCTTTTAATTCTTTCTATCTATGTCTCTTGATTTCCAGAGTTTCAAGCCACCATTTTTATCTTAAATGTAAATCCTCTTTCCAATCAATACACAACCATTCCAACAAAAAATGAGATGATTTAGTTGAGCTTTCATGGTTTGGACCCAAACCATTTTTACATAAAGCACTCTCATTGGTGTTCATTGTCCATGCACTCCATATTCTATGAAATTATCTACAAGAGAACCAGTCTCTCTTTGAGCCCCTTGATAGGTAGTTGGGCGAAGAACATGAGGCCTCTTTTAACAGTTGGAGCTTTCTTGAGATGATCAGGGTGTTTCCCCAAGTCGTATTGGTGCATCAGATGTGTGTGGCTATTGTCATATATTGGAAATCTAATAGGTAATGGAGCCCACAGTCTGATCATCTTCTTGTTATGGACGTTTTCTTCTATTTTCTTTAATGCAAATAATGTCCTTTCTTCTTTTTCCTCTATCCCTCCTCTCATTTCTCTAGCCAGATGACATGATGTTAGTGGCAGTCGTCGGTGATGGCAGTGATGTGACCAGATGGCTCGATCACGGATGAATATCTTTATACCTTTTTTTTAGAGTTCTTCAATTATCTGTCTGATAATGGCGAGCAATGGTTATAACAAATCTTAGAAACTGGTAGAGATGAATGTTTCGATGATGCATTTTCAAAGATCTCAATCAGATCAACGATTAGATTGTCGATCACCAATGGTTTGCAGGTACAAAGGAGATACAATGGTAACAAGGTAACCTCTTCGCTCTAATACCAATTGACTGGTACTTTACCTTACTAAATATGTAACTCGTGGGCATTTTTATTGTCCTAACATGAAAGCTGGCAAGGGATTCGAATCCCCTCTAACGGCTGATTGGTTTAAAATATCCCTCGCTGCTAGCTGGCAGCCTAGTGACAAAGTTGGAGTTCGAGAATAAATCAGAGGGAGAAAATTTCGGAAAAATCGGCAAAGTTGGGAAAAATCTGGGAAAAAATAAATAAATTATATATATATATCTAAAGATCGTTGACCACTTGAATAAGCCGCGATACGATTTATTTTCATGATTTATTAAAAAAGTAACCACTTTTTGAATAAGTCTTTATTCACGATTATTCATTTGATGAATAAACCATGATTGAAACGCCACTTTTTCAAAAAGTCGGAGACTTTTGTCACTATGGTTGACAGGGATATGTTATAAACTGAATTGCTTTTATAGCCAGAAATTCCAACAGAACCTCCCTAAATTCTTTTCTTATTCATAAAAATTTGAGTTGGCTAGCAATCCTTCTTATTGTCTAAGTTCTGTTCTCAAAGGCAAAGTTGTTTCTTTCCTTCCAAATTCCCCCCTTACCTTAGAAAGGTAGTTGAGAGAGATCGCCAACGGATTTGACCCAAGTGACAAAATGGACCCCGTGCCAATTCCCAATTAGATCTACCAATGATTCTAGAAAAATCAAAACCAAACCAAATAATCCACAATATTTGCCGCACCTTTGAGGCACCTTATAATGTAAGAGAAGATAACCTACCATTTTTCCAGTCTCCTTACACATGCATGCAGATTTGGTAAATGAAATTTTTGCCGTTGGAGATCATCCACCCATAAGAGCCATATTAGCCACCAATGTCCAATAAAAAGCCTCCACTCTAGGTGGGGAAAGACCTTACCAAAAAATGTTGTGCTTAAGCTAACTTTTTAACTTCTGTTTCACTTGGTAGTTTTACATTTTGTTTTTAGTGCATTAGCCAAACCTTCTTCCTAGTGTTAATTATTTGGTTGATGATTCGTTGTCACACAGACTTATTAAGTTTTGGGATAACGAAACGTTAGTCATATTTCATTTTTAAAATGGAGTTAGCCGTTGAATCCCATTAAAAATGATTTTTCATAGAATTACAGGGTGAAACAATAAATTGTTCATCCTTGAGTCTCGTGAACATGCTTTTTAATCAACTCCGAATGCAAATTGACATGTAATCCGTTTTAAAAAATGAGTTAAAAAGTGAGTATAACTTTTCAGGAGAACCATTCTCTCAATTTTTAGATACTATGTTTCTGTACTTCTAAACTTCAAATTGTGTTTTACAACAAATTGATTTAAATGATATAGAGCATAGTATTCCATATGTTTAATTATTTAACTTTATTATATTATTATATATATTAAATAAATAAATTGTGCCTGGCTGACTTAGGTGTGCACTTTGCATGCCAGATGTTCTGGTGCAGCCTGCACTTTTGACTACACTAAAGTTTTAGAGTGTTGTGTTACATTTATGCTGTGAACTTTTTAATCATCTTGAAGAACAACAAAAGAATAGATCATTTGAAGAAAAGGTCTAGTTGTTGAATGTTCTAGGTTAGCAATTAGATTGCTGTTCGGAATATATTGTTAGATCGCCTTATAATAAGGGGCTCTCATCAAACCCCTTATTAGTTAGGAGATTTTGTTTAACCTTGGACTTAAAAACTTTTCATTCAACTAACACCTCTGATCCCTTTTTACTGTTTTACCTTCACGTAGCGTACACTATTTTTAAGGAAGCAGTAATTAGATCACAACCTTAGGAGCTATTCTTGGAGATATCAAGGAGTTTCAGGCTTGTCAGAGGAGCGTTAAACCATTTGCTTACTAGACGGGCTGTTCTTGGAGATATTGAGGGGTCGCACTAGAGATGGACCCTATTATTCATCTCCAGTTCTCGCTGATTACTCTTTACTGTTTTGAAACAGTACCAAAGAAAACCTGCTGAAACTAAATGCGATTATCAGATGCTTTGAAGTTGTCACGGGCCGAAGGGTTAACCTTAGCAAGAAGTTCCTCGTTGGAATTCACTTAGTTAACTCTGAGTTGGCCAGTTTAGCTATGTATTTTGGGTGTGGTACGTGTAAATTTTCGACATATTATCTGGGTCTTTCTCTCTATGCAATTAACCTGAACAAAGCTCGATGGGATCCTGTTTTGTAAAGAGTTGATAGAAAGCCAGCAGTTTGGAAGGGTAAGTTGCTCTCCTTTGGGGCAAGAGTCACCCTCCTAAAAAATGCCTTATCCAACATCCCTATCTACTTCCTCTCGATGTTTAAATGCCCGGTGGGGATCATTAATAAGACAGAAGGTAGAGGATGAAGCAGTTCTTGTGGTGCAGTGGAGGAAATAAATAAATTTCACCTTGCTAATTAGAGCACAGTGTGCTTGGCTAAAAAAGATGGAGGCTTGGGGATTAGGAGTTTCCAGACTATGAACAAAGCCCTGTTGTTCAAATGGCTGTGGAGTGTGGAGACTTGACATGGACCGTGAGGCTCTGTGTGCAAAGGCGATACCCCATGAGTAAAAGGTGTCTAGACAAGGCTGGGACATTCGTCTACAGGGGATGGAAAGGGCGTCTGGTTGGCGGAAAGGGATTCTTTCAGTTACTTCGTTTTTTAACAGCTGTGTTAGATTGAAGGTGGGCCAAAGTAACACGATCAAAGTGTGGTCGGACTCGTGGAGCTTCTCTCTTTGATAGCTACCCTAACATTTACAAGCTGAGCACCGAGAAATATGTGTCTATCCATGACAGTAAAAATTATTCTGCTAGTAAAGGTGGCTTGGACTATCCCCCTTCGAAGACTTTTAAAGGATCACGTGATAGAAGAATTTACTGCTCTCTTGTAAGAACTGTACAGGACCCATTTCGCCAGTTAGCATGAGGATCCTCGGATCTGGAATCTGCAAAAGGTCTTTCTACAGTCAAATATAGTTAAGTAGAAGGTCTCTGATTTGGCAGCCCTGGTCTGGCTATGGAGAAGGCTCCTCCGAGAGTTCTATATATTTTTTTTTATGGTGTGTCGCTTGGGACCGGATCAAATCTGTTGACGCATTAATCAGAAGGGGGATGACGCTTCCGAATAGATGCGTGGTGTGCCTTGCTGGCGGGGAATCGGCTGATCACATTATCATTCACTGCCCCCCTGTCCAAAGAATTTGGGATTGCTTCAGGGCATCGTTAAATCTGATTGGGGTGCATGCCGGGTCGATGTAAAGACCTCCTGGTGGATTTCTTCATCGTTTCCCATAAGCCTGTATATAAGATTCTGCTCAAACTGCCGGTGATCCCTACTTTTTGGACAGTTTGAAGGAACAAAATGCTCAGATATTAAAAGGATTCTATCTTTCATAACTTCATAGCTGAAATTACTAATATGGTGTTTCGCTGGGCTGGTTCAGAGACTGCTCACAGCTGAGATTAGAGAATCCTGAGAATCGTTGCGCTGGCAGGGAGTTAGTTGTGTTTTCTTGTGGCCTCGGCTGCTTGAGGCTCTTTTTTTTTTTGCTTTTTTTTTGGTGTTTTTCCTCTTCTTGGTCTCCCCGAGACATGCTAAGCATCTCACTTAATTGTTGATCATTTTTTATTTCTCTAGAAAATTACACCTTAACTGATCCAAAAGAAAAACATCAAAATAGTGCAGCTGTGATACAGCTGTTATTTGAAAATAAAAAACCCTCTAGATCACAGCCACAGAGACATGGTGCCTCTGTGATAAAGAACAGTTTTCTAAAAGAGATTGGTAAAATAATAAGAAAAGAGTAGAGGGTGTGCTCGTCGAAGAAAGTTTCAATGATGGACTTGATGAAGGCCCCTTATTAATGATGTTTTTATTGGCTGCTATTGCTGCTTCCACTCTTGCACCCATGCAACTGATGTTTGCATTCCTGGTGCACCTGGTGGTATGGAATGGTTGGCTGACAAGGATGGCTGGTTTATAGTAATCATTTCCATTCAGCTGTTCATTTTTTGTCAACTGCTCACTTGTCAAATTTTTTTGTTTAGCTTCACATTTCTGAGTCTCACAATTCCTAGATACCGTGGATCGTAAGAGAATTTTCATTCTTTGTTGATGATCTTGTTACTTGGCTTCTGGTTCAGAACTATGGCCTTTTAGGTTACATACTTTCTTCAAGTGTTCTTTATAACGGCTGTTAAGAAGATGAGCACCTTTTGTGTGTTTCTTACCTGCAACTCTGATCAAAGGAATTCATATCCAAATTTCATTCGGATACATCATAGTTAAACTTAATAGTGGAAACTGTTCTGAGGTTAATGGAAGGGACCTTTTTGTGGACAAGATTGGGAGATAGTTCAAACACCAAATGTCTCCATTCATTCTCCACATGCATGAGAAACTGTACACAAACTCGGGATGACCTATTAAGTACATATATCTGCAAATGTGGAATTAATTTCCAGGCAATGCAAGCTGGGTTAACTGAATGATTAGGGTCAGATATCTGGATACTTCCTTTCTGAAACCACAAGTGGAGCCCTGCCCCCTCTTAAGATGACTCCTGGGCAAGGAAAAATCTGATTTTTTTTCTCTGTCAAGGGTCAATATTTCTCTGTTCATCAGCTGATCAGAGCTCATTTAAGTTCCAGTTATTGGAGCTTCATTCTCCGCAAGGAAATGTATGCCAAGAACCGGTACCCAAACACCATGATGATCATGGCACCGATTTCCGCTACGCCATTATTGAGATGAATGCCATTTATATAGTGAAAGTGGCTGCCATACTGAACCTTGAGAAGAAGCCTGTATGTGTGATAGTTGAAAGAAATATAGCGAACCCATGATATGAATTCTGGAACTCTCTGCAAAATCACAGCCAATGTTGTAAATAGTATCTCCTTTGATATAACTAGAAGCACTGAAAATGGGTCTGTAGTGATTCGAGGAAAAATAACAAAAGATGCTGCCAGGAATGCATGAACAGCCTGAACATCTGTCAATGAGAGTGCTCTTTTCTTTCTTCTTCCCCATAAAATCAACTGCCGCTTCAAATTTTTTATTTGCACCAAATTTTCTCTTTTAAAAAAATTTAAGATGTCACTACTTTTTTTTCCCCTGTGAACCAGTCAAGGCGTTTCTACTGGTTTGAGTGAACTACAATTTCTTCCACTTTGGTAAAGTAAATGTTAATTGTGTCATTTAAAAAAAGGGGTGATTTCTTGTTCGTAATCCATGCTTGCATGCTTACCTTTACAAAGAACCCACCAGCCAACATGAAGGCCATCACAGTTACTGAACCCAAGGTGGTTGCCTTCTTTACGTCCATGAGAATCGCACCAATTGCCAATCCAAGTCCCTGTCATTCCAACCCTTGTTTAATTACCCATACTAAGACGAAGGCTATGATATTTAGTAAATGGGAAGTCATACCTGAGCGGCAATGATGCTGAGAAACACGATAAGCATGCTTAGGAGGAAGGGAGCAGCAGCCAGTCTCAAACCTGCCATGAAGTAGACAATGACGAGAAATAGTATAGGTAGGATGAGGTCCAGTGGTAGGTCACTCGTCGTCCTAGCCATGAAATATGCACTCAGCTTGTACATGTCGACTGCTCGCTCCTTATTTAGCATGGCTCTTTCTTGAGGAAACGTGAAGATTGCTGTGAAAACAGGAAAGAAGCCCCAAAAGACGGAAATGAAGAATAGCAGCCCTGCCTGCAGTGTGGGATTGGTTAGAGTGAAAGCTGTTTTACATCTAAAACAGAAGCAGAAAGCTCAAGATGTATTCCAAACAAAGCTTTCTTTTTCAATTGCAAGCCTCAACTTGCATTTGAGCGTACTTTGTGATTTATGTCCTTGGTTCTCACTTCAGATTAGGTGTATTTGAACCTCTATTAACTGGTCTGGAGAAATCAAAATGGCTATGCCCCATGAGTAATATAATCTGAAACATGTAACTGAGTATGTGTCATGAAGAGGGGAAACTGGCATCTAAAGCATACTTACAAGACATAAACACTGACATCCTTGCTGATTGTGTTAATAAAATCAGAGATTTTTAACACGAAGAAGCCAAAAACAATAAAGGAATGCAAATGTAATGAGTAATTTTACAGGTGGATATGAATATTTGATGATGTCCTGATATAGCAGGTCGATAAAGGTGTCTTTGATGGTGCCATGGTAGATCTATTTATTTTTCAGAGAAAGAAAAGGTTCCATAATTGTAGCAGGAGCGGGACTGAGATGTTGAAATTGTAATTGAACATTTACTGGCTACTTGTTTTGATAGTTTAAAGTTGGCATAAGTACTCAGTTTAGAGAGGAACAAGTACTGAGTTTTATATCAAATTAAGTAAAGACCCAGTTGAATATTTTTTAGTAACTTGTCTTGCTCAACTTGGGAATCTGAATGATATTCGATAAAGTTCAGTTTTAAACTATGCTGGTTTGCTACAACACGTTTGGGTAATCATAATTGTGTATTTTCTGTCTTGATTAGATACCTGATCTTGCAGACCTTTGGGGGTGCTACCATCTGATTGCCACCAGAGTAAACCCAAGATAATTGCAGTTGCAAAAACTTGAGTGATTCTCATCCAGCTTAGATAATCATGCCTCCTCTCTTTTAATCCTCTGCAGAATAGAATGGAATACTGTTCCCACCAGCTTGTCCCCCATTCTCGCTTTGATGAAGACACTTGTGACTTTAGATCCTCATCAATGGGGATTGGTATCAGCAGTTTCTTCTTCTCTTTGTCTGCAACCCGAGTCTCATAGGCCTCCACAAGGTACTGTTGTATTCAATAATCACAATAATTAGAATTTATCATTTGGATTTACTGAGATAAGGTATGCATCATAAATGTTTAGATGTGGCCAGGAAACTCCCTTGTTTTACATTCTTTGACTGTTCATATGCTCTCTAGAAATATTAAATTTCGACGTGATCCATAAGCTATATTTCATCAAATACAGTCACTGACTATTAACTTTTGACTCCTAACTGGATATTAAGAGGAAGAATTTAGCTTCTCTAGCTTCACAGTACCCATAATTCGGAAAGTATAAACGTCACCTCATGTACAACTGTCGGAGATGGCTTCCCATTTCTTGTTTCGGTTTCTGAATTTTCCATTTGCACTTTATCTTCTAACTCTGATGGTATAGAGACATCGTTTATGTTTCCGTTTGCAAGATCTAGCAGGAACTCTGCTGGGTTCATGGCAATGAGAGGAGAGCATCCAATTGATGAGAAATAAGTCATTGCTTCCGATGCTTTTCCAAAGTAGAGCAAACTCCCCTTGCCAAGAAGAATTAACTTATCAAATTTGTGGAAGAGTCTGCTAGATGGCTGATGGATTGTTGTTACTACTGTTTTCCCAGCCTGGCACATAAAGCAAACATTGTCAAACACAATCTACTCAGATTCTCAGCAGATAAATGCCCTGCGCAATTTCTGTTAGAGAACTTTATCACAGTAAATACATATTTTAAGAGGTGTCCTATACACTTCGTAGAAAATATGAATTAGGATCAAAATGTGAAATCGCGATAGAGCCAGATCAAATTGAACTGTAGAATGGAAGCATAATTTGCTCTAAGAAAATTATTAATACATAAAACCTACTTAAAATTATGAAGACAAAGAAATAACCAAATAATATATTTTTTGCATTTAACCAAATTATGAGCTTCTGTAATAATTATAATTGACGAACAAACTATGAAGAATATTCTAACCAATTAGATTTCGAAAAAAAATCAGTTATACCAAATCGCAATTCCTTTTCCCCACCTTTCGACTAACAAGTTAAAACTAACTAAAAGCCATCAACAATTCTGAAACCATACTTCCTTATTATTGTAACAAAACAAATTCAGAATTTTTCCTTATTTTTTTTATGATTTTTGTCAGATGGGGTTTCACATGGATTTGTGAATCATTTACCTAAATCATAAGTTATAAGTTTTTCAGCACAACTGCAAGCAACCCCAGAATTGTGTTAGTTGCCTTCATCTTGAAGTAAATTTAAATACATTTACTTGTTCTTGTTCATAGAATGTCGCTCCATGACCTATGTTGGAATATATATATATATATATATATATGTGTGTGTGTGTGTGTGTGTGTGTGTGTGTGTGTGTGTGTGTGTGTGTGTGTGTGTGCGCGCGCGCGCGCGCGCGTGTGTTCTTATTCTCCTTAGTATTAAATTTTGTCTTCTTATCCTAAATATCAAGCTGCTGTTGTCTCTTTTTTTACCTTTCTGACATTTTAACATCTACAATCCCTTGTTTTCCCATCCTCAGTCCAATTTGAGGAAGCTTTGACGGGTCCTCAGACTCCGTTAAGTTGCTGAATTTTCTTCCAAAAAAAATTAAGGTAGATTATTTCAGGTCTTACTGTATTTTCTTCCATTGTCCCAAGCTGACCAAAGGGACTATTGAGTTGCCTCATTCTGCCAGGAAAATGATCAATGCGCGTATTATGGAAATAGAGACTTGCAGAATGGTAGTGATAACAATTTTCAAATATTTATCTCAAAGGCTGAAAAACATATAAATCTGACTGCACTCTTTTAGGGACCAAGTCTGAATTTAGTTTAAACTATCTCAAACAGAATTTGATTTTTTGAATCCTCAAGGTGCTTGATTGAGTTTTAGAGCTCTTTTGGGTTTGAAGAAATTAAATTATCCCCTTAACTGATAGGGACATCACGATCAAGAGCATCGGACGTGAACTGCAAAAGATTCTTAAGCGCCGGAAGAAACCAAAAGGGTGCCGAAACGGAAGAACCGAAAAGAAATCGATTGAGCAGTTTAAATTCGGAGAAACTGAAGGTTGCTACAGTAATTTGGTTGATCGAGCTACAATGTGAAAGTAGCTCGATTGATCGAGCTACAGTGCTACAGTAACTCGATTAATCGAGCAACAGTGCGAATTTTGAAGGAATTTAAGTTTTAAGGGTATACTCGTCTTTTTTTTAGTATTTGTTTTAGGGTTTTCTTTTGTTTTATGGCCTACTATATAAGGTCTTTATAACTTTGGAATAAACAATTTTTTATTAATATAAATTTGAGAGCTGCTTTTGTGCAAACCCTAGAGAACTTGTGAAGAGTTTTCGATCGAAGAAGTGAATCTTTCGAAACTTAAGGAGTGTTTATGCATTTCTCGTGCGACTTGGTGTGAAGCGGACGTGCAGCCATGGTGTGAAGCCTCGAAAATCCTTGGTGTACAGGCTTGGACCTCTATCCTTTTATTCTATCTTTTCTCTGGTAATATCTTTTTTTTTTTTGCTTTGATAAATTCCAAAATCCCATAATATTATTAGTTTATCTTTGATCTATCCCTTTTGTTAAATCTAATCTCTTGAACCGTTATTTTCAAACCCGAGTGGAACCAAGAGACGATGCCGTCACTATCGCTTGGTACCCTAAACTAGAGCGAAACTCGAATCCTTCATCGGATCCGTTTTTCGAGATCGAGAAATATAGATGCATGTGAACCCTAATCCCTTGAGCCGTTATTTTCAAACCCGAGTGGAATCAAGGGACGATGCCGTCACTGTCGCTTGGTACCCTAAACTAGAGCGAAACTCGAATCCTTCATCGGATCCGTTTTTTTAGATCGATAAATATAGATGCATGTGAACGCTAAATTGAATTGACCTAGTTGTTGTATTGAATTTATTAAATTTATTTTATGTGTTCGGGTGAATTTGATTATTTTCATTATTCAATTTAATTTGTGGTTAATCCCAAACTTGCATAATTAGGGTTTCAGCGTTTGTCCCACATCAGTTTAGTATCAAAGCCCAGTTCTAAGTTAGGGTATATTGGTGTGTCATTTTAGTCTTATTGCATTTTAATTTTCATTACATCTTATGTCATTGGCGTTCATTAGTGTGCATGTCTAGTGTTTGTTAAAAGTCCTCACTCACTGTTGGTTCATAATTGCATATCATTTTAGAATCCGTATAGTAAACCGTGACCACAATGAATTCAGAACACCTAGCTGCTTTCATGGAAAGATTCAACACCTAGATAGCTGCCATACAAACTCAATTGCAAAATCAACAAGCCTAGCAAGCTGATTTGGCGGCACAACTCCAAGAGTTGTCTAGATCGACTTATGGTGAGCATCATAGGGTTAATCTTAATGAGAGAAGGGGGGACCTTCCTAGACGCGACAATCATCCTGACCCGGATGAGAGAGTCACAAAGTCGGTAAAGGTTAATGTTTCCACTTTCAAAGGAAAGATGGACCCCAAGATCTATCTAGATTGGGCAGCCGCCATGGACTATTATTTTGCATGGTATGAAATGTCGGATGAGCGCAAAGTGTAGTTTGCCAAGATGAAACTTGTAGGACAAACCAAACTTTAATGGGCAAGTGTGGAACGACGTCGAGAAGCCCTCGATCGTGAACCCATCGCCACATGGGCGAACATGAAGGAAAAACTTCATGATAAATATGTTCTCATGTCCTACAACCAACGACTCATGGATCAATGACATGGTTTGAAACAGGGAAGCATGTCGATTGATGAGTATATCAATGAGTTTGAGGAGTACTTGTATCGGGCAAACACTTACAAGAGCCCACATGTCACCTTGTCTAGGCTTTGCACTGGTCTATGTCCGAAGTTACAAAAAGAACACATCCCTCACCCTATTGAAGACCTAGAAGAGTGTTATGCTAGGGTGCAAGAATTAGAAAGGTATCTCGACGCTCCAGTCCACGATCAATCTAAACCTTCCAATTCCGGTCTTCGATCTCATCTTGATGAAAAGGCGACTGATGCCTATAGTCAATCCTTTAAACCTGTGAACCCTCAGATTGACAAGGGTAAAGGGCAACTGATCGAAAGTTCTAGGCGTGCACCACAGCAGTGTTACAAGTGCCAAGGTTTTGGTCACTTCGTGTCTCAGTGTCCTAGTAAGTCACAAACCTTGATTATCCAACAGGATATCGAGAAAGAGAACAATGAGTTAGACGAAGAAGTTTATGAACCCGCTGAAATGCTCAACGGCGAGGAGAATGAAACTCCCGTGAAAACCATAGGTTGCCTCCGGATGGTTCCTATTATCGAAGAAAGTGTTGGAAGTGTGTCCGTACCGCATGAGTCATTAGAGTCGGTAGGAACATATCATCATTCTAACTTGCATAAGATTAACAAGCAGATTTTATCGAATAATGGACTGACACATTGAATGTGTCAGTCCATTATTGAAGAAAGTGTTGCACTGACACATTGAATATGTTTACTGAATTTAATGATGGCAATTTTCTGTTAATTCACGATAGACCTAAGCATGTGGAACCTTTTCCAATCTTGAAGAGGGGTAGTGATGGAAGTCTAGATCTTCCTCTAGACAAGGACAACCATCTGATAGTTGTAGTAGCGGATCTTCCACCTATCCCAAGTCCTGAGACTATACCTTTGGATCCATTCTTTGTTACCTGACCAAACGAGCCAAATCCATTGAACCAATTTATAACTTGTATCTCACCCAAGAAGTGTGGAAGAGGTTGAATGAGAAGGGTCTTGAGCATCGAAGTTTCACCACCAACGAGAAAAAAAATTAGAAATATCTCACCACATAGAAGGACAAGCCGGGAGACAAGCATCCAAAGTGCACCACACGTGAGTTCTACAACTCATCGGAGATGAGTTTTTCCCACCCGGGGAGAATTGATGGGGACATCACGATCAAGAGCATCGGCTGTGAACCGCAAAAGATTCTTAAGCGTCGGAAGAAACCAAAAGGGAGCCAAAACGGAAGAACCGAAAAGAAATCGATTGAGTAGTTCAAATTCAGATAAACTAAAGGTTGTTATAATAACTCTAATACAAGAATCTTGATTGATCGATTGATCGAGCATACAAAGACCTCGATTAATCGAGTTACAGTGCGAATTTTGAAGGAATTTAAGTTTTAAGGGCATACTCGTCTTTTTTTAATATTTGTTTTATGGCCTGCTATATAGGGTCTTTATAACTTTGGAATAAACAGTTTTTGACTAATGAAAATTTGAGAGTTGCTTTTGTGCAAACCTAGAGAACTTGTGAAGAGTTTTCGATCGAATGAGCGAATCTTTCGAAACTTGTGGAGTGTTTATGCATTTCTCATGCAACTTGGTGTGAAGCCGATGTGCAGCCTTGGTGTAAAGCCTCGGAAATCCTTAGTGTGAAGTCTTGGACCTCTATCATCTTATTCTATCTTTTCTCTAGTAATATCTTTTTTTTTTTTTTTTTTTGCCTTGATAAATTCCAAAATTCCAAAATCCCAAAATATTATTAGTTTATCTTTGATCTATCCCTTTTGTTAAATCTAATCCCTTGAGCCATTATTTTCAAACCCGAGTGGAATCAAGAGACCATGTCGTCACTGTCGCTTGGTGTAATATCCCAAAATTTTCGAACCCGAACACGTTCACCTCGATATACATGCCCGGACAAGTCGCACAATTTAATCTTGAATATTTGGACTAATTAAATATCAAGAATATTTAAGTGAAAAAAAAAATTGATTTAGACATGACAAAGGCCTTTAGCCAATGACTCGTACACCGACTCGTGTATGCGTGCTTAACACCTGGTTAAATTTAAAATTTAGTGGATAAGAAGTATAGTACAAATATCATGATATTTTTAGTAAATATCATGATATTTGTTTTGATTAACTTTGCTTTATAAAAGAACGGGAGTGAAGAGCAACTATCACTCTTTCTCTCTCATGGAAACCTGCTACACTTCTTCTCCTTCGACATCACTTGGATTTTTAATCGCTCTCGCGATCTCAACCGTGGTGAAATTTCTGATTTTTTGTGGTTGTTTAGATATAGAGTAGTGAGGGAGAGGGGTATTGATCGTGCGTGAAACGATCCTTTGGAACGTGTTAGCTGCAAATGTGGCTCTCTATGTGCTAAGTGAACTCGTTCTAGAATCTGCTGGCTTGAGGCTTCGTAGGATTCAGTCCGACCTCTTGGAATTGGATCATCGGAAGCCGCAGGAGTTAAACTTGAGAGGTAGGCTCTTAATGCCGACACGTCAGTTATTTTTACCTAAGTTCAGGTTGTGAGCATGTAATATTTATGAAAGAAATCAGTTGAGTTTTGGAGAAAAACAAGTCAGGTAAAAGAAACCTGGAAGCTGCAGAAATTTGTAAGAATCGAACTTTCGAATCCAAAATCAAACGTTCGAATTTGAAATCGAACGATCGATTTTCCCCTGTTTCTGGCTTTCTCTGTTTTTCTTTGAAAAAATTATGGGAAACTTTTGTCTGTCTGTTTTGGACACTTTTAACACGTTGTGTGGTGTTAATTAAATATAGGTTAAGTGTGGAAAAACCTTGGTGTGGAACCTTGGATAAACTTTGAGCGGATTCGAGTCTAAGGTAGGGAAACCTCAATATTAATTACATTTTCCCTGAAAGAATATGATTTTGTTTTTCGAATACGTTTGAATTTGTTTTCAAATATATCATTAACTCCAAATTTGATTTGAATTTGTCTTGAATTTTATTAGCATGAACTCTGAACCATGAATTCCGAATATATTTGAATATGAACTTGAATCATGACTCCTGAATTCTGATCTAAATTATATACTAGAATCTGCATCTTAGATATGTATTAGAATCGGCATGTGATTTAAGGTTCTCATGAACGAATCACCACCAACGTGGTGGGATATCCGTGAGTTTGTTTTTGAACCTATTTGACTGTGTATCTATATACCACAAGTTACCCTCATAACGCAGGGGCTTGGTGCATCTCCTGAAAAGGGTTCATTGAACGACGATGGTTAGTCAGGGGTTCCCATCGGTATTATTCATGCTCTCATGATATAGTAACTTGAGAAGAATTTTAATTTAAGATTTAAGTCATTAATCAGAAAAGCACTGCATGAATAAGAATTCGAAAACATATGAAATCCTGACTCGTTTGATTTCCTTCCATAACACTTTACCTAATATTGCATTGGAAATTTAGTAAATGACCTGTTTTAGAATATATGTTTTGAAAACACATCTGCTTCGAATTCCATCGTTGAAAACCATATTTATTTTGATAAAATGTAAATAAAGTTGACTTTCTTTTGCTGAGCTTCGACTATTAGTTCACCCCGACTATATGTCACAGGCGTAGATACTCAGGTTTAGGGTTACGAGAGTGATCCAGATTATGAGCCGGAAGAAGAGTAAGAGATCCCTCTAGACGAGTTCTTTCCATAGGCTCAGGATTTAGGAACTCGGTATAATCGTTTTTGTTTATGTTGAGTAGGATCTTTTTTTGAAATTGTAGGCCCGAGACCCAATTTTGTTTTGTTTATTGCTTGGCATTTTGGGGAAACATTGTCTAGGTGTTGGATTGGCCATCACTGGTGGTTCTTTTTTGTTCCTTTATGAGCCATGTGTAGATTGAGAGATTTCTTTTGTGTTTTATGTTTTAGATCTTAGTTTTATGTACTTTTCTGTTCTTTTTTTGTTTTGTATGAATATACCGGTGCCTTGGCGAGCTGACCTTTCCGATACTCTAGGATCGGGAAAGTCGGTTGTCACACTTGGTATCCTAAACTAGAGCGAAACTCGAATCCTTCATTGGATCTGTTTTTCTAGATCGGGAAATATAGATGCATGTGAACGTTAAATTGAATTAACCTAGTTGTTTTATTGAATTTATTAAATTTATTTTATGTATTTGGGTGAGTTTAATTATTTCCATTATTCAATTTAATTTGAGGTTAATCCCAAACTTGCATAATTAGGGTTTTAGTGTTTGTCCCGCATAATCGTTAAATCGATTAATCCAATACACCTTAAATCTCACATTAACCAGAATCCATTCCGCATCCAAAACCTCAGAGAAAATTAGCGATTTCATCATTGAACTACGAGCGCCCTAATTTGGAAGCAGCTAGAGTTCTATCTGTAGGATCTTCCTTCTGCAAGGGTAACGGATCTAGGGCACGGACTGGACCCTACCCAAATCAAGCGCGATTCTCCAATGGAAAACTACGAAACCCTAAGGTATCCGCATTATTTTCAGGTTTATTGTTTAATTAATCTGGTTTAATTTCGGCAAATCATCACCTCATAGTTTAGGGTCTTCTCCCGCATCAGTTTTGGTATCAAAGCACTAGGTTCTAGGTTAGGGTGTATTGTGACATTTTGATTTATTGCATTTTATTTCGGTCTTGATTGTGCACATCTTGTGTTCAATAAAAGTCCTTACTCATTTTGAGTCACATGTGTATGTCATTTCGATGTCTTTGATTTCATATTATTTGTTTATTCATTTGCATGCTCATCTAGTGCTTGATAAAATTCTTCACTCTTTGTTGGTTCATAATTGCATGTCATTTAGAATCGTGATTAGTGAGTCTTGATCACCATGAGCATGGGCGAGCTTGTCGATGCTCGTAGGGACATCAAAGCTGAAATGTGTGCGATTAATAATAGGAGTCGCTGCACTCCAAATTCTTGGCAAAGCCCCAAAAGTCGTGATAAGATTAGAGTCACGGGATACTCCCATCATAGTAAACCCGAGTATGACCCTGCCGATAGGTTTCTAAAATCTATTCGGAATGAGGTTCCAAACTTTGAGGGATGGGAGAGCCCTAAAACCTTTGTTGAATGGTTGTCTAGTGTAGAGGACTATTTTGATTGGTATGGTGTACCGAATAAGTATAAAATTAGGCTAGCAAAAATCAAGTTGGAAGGTAATGTCAAAACTTTTTGGACTCTCATAGAACACCATACTGAATCTCTTCGGAGTAAACTCATCTCCACATGGGAGGACATGAAGGTGAACCTTATAAAAAATTATGTTCCTGTAACACACCGTCACCTTCTACGGTTTTTGAAAACCAAGACAAAAGAGTGTCCTGATTGTTACAAGTGTCACGGGTTTGGACACTTTGCTTATCAATGCACTACAGAAATTTTCACTCCAAATTTATTGATTAAAATGGAGAGTTATAAGGAGCAGGAAAATTTGATAGTAGAAGAGGAAGTGTATGACCCTCGTACCGTGATGAGTGAAGAGGGAATGAAAGAAGCTGATGAGAGTCTAGTTTGTGATACTTCTATTTCCCTTATGAGCAGTGATGTTGAGTCGCCTACATGTAAGCCAACCGAGTCACCCACGCACGATTTGACCGAGTCACCTACGCACGATTTATTAGTGCCTGTAGAGTCAGTTGTGTACGAGTCTTTGTAGTTGGTAGAGTCGTGTGCACTTGAATCTTTGAAGTTGGTCCAACCGAGCGTACATGAGTAATTAGTGTCCTTTGATTCAATCACACATGAGCTGACAGTGCCCACAGAGTCGATTGTGCCTAAGTCGTTGATGTTAGTAGAGTCAAGAGCACTTGAGTCGGTTACATGTGAGTCATTAGTGTCGCATGCACATGAGAGTATCAAGTCCATAAACAAGCATGCACATCATAGTCTCAAATTGCATACCGCTATACATTCCGAGTCTTATTGTAAGTCAACTTTTGAGTCTCATTTCTCATTGCATGCCGAAATTAAGCTTAAAATTAATTTATGCAATGAAACTCTCAAAGTACCACTGTAGTTACCTAAGACTTTTATGGAATTTCAATTGAATGGTCATGCAATGATTCGGATTGGATCTGAGCGATTCCCATCGGAAGTCGCAAAGAAGCTCTAGGACCGCAGTGCTGGGCCTTTTAGAATTGTGGCAAAGAGTGGGCCTAATGCCTACGTTCTTGAGCTTCATCCGGACATAGAGATTAGCTCAACGCTCAATGTGGAGGACCTAGTTCCTTCTCTGAGCTCCACCCCACTTCCTTGCAATCCTTTCTAAAAGCCTCCAATTCACAACCCAACCCAACTTTATAGCCAATACCTCTTTCCTCCCCAAGCAGGTAGAGAAAAGAGGTAATTGAAAAAAATTTAGATGATCTTGTGGCATTCACCTGCGGCAGAGAGTTTCTAGTTTATGAAGTGCAGAGAGTCGATAAGTAGACTACCGAAAGTGCATGGGCCAATTATGAGAGGGCTCATCGCTTGCGTTCTAGTATTCCCGGCTTATATCGCGATCACACATCATCCGAGATGAATCCCTTCGGGCCCGGGAGAGTTGATGAGAAGCTTTAAACATATCTGGTAGAGTGGGTTGGCGAGCCGAGTTATTTGGTTTGTCATGGAGATATTTACTGTGTACACTCCGATACAATCGACCGAGATGATACTCATGTTACCAGATGCCAAGATTGTTTGGGTTAGTTGCAAGAAGTTCTGCCGTTCGGGTCCCCATACACTTGATCCGTACTACATGCGTGTTTCATCGGTGATGAAACATTTTCAGTCGGGGAGAATGACGAGGAACGCCATGATCGAGAGCCTCGAATTTGGGTCGCAACAGATTTCCAGCGCAAGAAAAAACGAAAAGGGAATCAAAACCAAACATAAAGGAGCAGAATATGCGTATTGGAGCAATGCGCAGTCGATCGATTCCATACTTCGATCGATCAACTGTGGTCAGTGGAAACTCATTTTGGCGAAGTTATATATATATGCTTCGATCGATCGAGCACCTTTTCGATCGATCGATTGTTTAGTGATCAGATCGATTGTTTCACATCGATCGATCGATTTTTCGCGAAAATGACTTTCGTCAGAATTCGAAGTTGAGTTTTGAGGGCATATACTTGTCCTTTTTTATTATTTGTTTTAGGGTTTCATTTTGTTTTAGAAACCTCCTATATAAGGTCATTAAGAAAAACAATATAGTTTTTTTTATTAATGAGAAAAGAGCTTTTGCTTTGAAACTTGAGATGAGTTTCTTTGAAGATTAAATCTTCTTCCCAAGAAGGGTTTGGTGAGAAGCCAAGGGTGCGAAGCCCAAAATCTATTTCCCGAGAAGGGTTTGGTGAGAAGTCAAGGGTGCGAAACTCAAAATCTATTTCCCGATAAGGGTTTGGTGTGAAGCCAAGGGTATGAAGCCCATACAATCTATCCTTTTATTTTTCTCTTTTGATTCATCTTTCTCTGCCCTCTTTTGATCCCATAAATCCTAAATTAAGCCATCATCCTTTTAAATATCCAATCGAATCTAAACTATCTCTAACAATCCGAGTTTTTAACAGAGCATACCTCAGCTATGTCATGTAACATCTGTACTATCCTTAGTGCAGTCGTCGAATCCAAGCCGGAGGTGGGCTCGTCGAGAAAGAGTAGTGAGGGGTTGATTATAATCTCATTTCCAATGCATACCCTTTTCCTTTCACCACCCGAAACTCCTCGCACAAAGGATCCTCCAATCATAGTGTCTTGGCACCTAGGCAACCGTATTCTAAAGCAGTCAGTTTCAAAGAATCACTAAGAAAAAACGACATAAATTTTCTTGAATTATACCTTAGGAAATCATTTAATTTCAATTGTGTATATATATTGTTCAGTTATGAACATAACAAGACTACAACAAGGTATAAAAGGGAGCCAACCTTTCCAGGCCAAGCTCCAATATAATGTTCAAGGCCTTTTCTTCCTTCTCCTGTTTCGATAACTTCTTTGGAAGTCGGAGCAGAGCTGCGTATGTTAACGTTTCTCTTACGGTTAAGTGAGGAAACAAAACATCGTCCTGAGTCACGAATCCTATCCTGCCATGTGTTCCATGTTAGGGGAAATATTTTGTGTGATGCGACTACGAACAAACAGTTTGTTATGCTAGGTAGGTCGTTATCTTTTCGGATCTGATAGTCACAACATGTTCATGCTGATTGGTGTTTGCCGCTGTATAATTGTGATGATGCTGTGCCACAGGTGGTGCACAGCCCGACCACCTAATACTGATGCTAAATAAAAATTTGTCTGTCCAATTGAATGGGCAATTGGATGATTGTAAGTACGTAACCATCAGAAATGGATCAGAGGGCCAGCAACTACCTGTCAGCACTAAGTTTAGCTTAGAATACTTTCTGAGTTTATTTTGGAGTTTTTACCTGCGTTTTAGAGATTTTGAGTACGGCTCGTCATTGTAAGTAATGGCACCATCAGGCACAGGGCTGATTATTCTCCCGCCGAGGAGGTTAAGGAGAGTTGTTTTTCCACTCCCTGAAGGCCCCAGCAGTGCAACCACCTCGCCAGGGCTCGCAGATCCAGTGATCCCATGGAGAATATCCTTCTCTATTGTTGTCCTTACGCCTTTAAAAATCACCTTGTACTTCACATCAGTGAACTGCACGATGGATCATACATTAAAAACTTTAATGTTTATTAATGAAACATGTTTTAACATTTATGTTTATGATGCATTTTGATTTGTTGCAAAAGGGAAGCCCCCATGGATTTACAACAGAAATTTTCTGTGTATTTATATATATATTGGATATGCCATAGAAAATTTTGTGAAAAAGAACACTTTCATGGACCTCCACTCTCCAAGTTTAGTTTTTTTTTTTTTTTTTTTTTTTTTTGAAGGCACTCTCCAAGTTGAACAAAGTAGTGAACTCTTAAGTCAAATTTTCATGCATGTTTTATGTGTAAAAGGTGGGGACTCTTTTATGAGTAGGAGTGACAATGGGCCGGGCTTGAGCTTTGGTTTTTGTCATTTTTAATAAGGCCTGGCCTGAGCCTGGCCCATTGCCACCCCTATTTCTGTGGAAGGAGTTGGTATTAGGTACCCATCCCGAGCACCATCTCTGGTGCTAGGGACAAATGCCTAAAGGGTAAAGCCTTTGGATTGGTGCACTGCTTTATGAGCGCTCAAATTCGAGAAAGTGTAGTTTTTGACCTATCTGCAGGCGTGTGAATAGGCCTGGGCCTATGGTTTCATAATTTTCCTTATGGGCCCGAGTCTAGCCCATTTTTAAGAAGATTGATCCCCCTGCCAATCGACATGCCTAAATAGCTGTGCATCTCTCAAGGTTGCCTGAGGGAGATTGACTCGAGCACTGCTTTGGTTGGGTCGGTATCTAATGCCAACTCTTTTAAGCCCAGTGGGTCACACTCGGACCAGAAATCTAAGCCCAATATATAATTAGGCTAGCCATGGGCTCAGGCCTACATCAAAGCTCCTGTCCCCAACTCTGGCCAACTTAGGGTCCCTACTTGAGTTTTTTCCCTGATTAGTGTTGAAAGGCTGATTAATTCTGCATAAAATCTGTCCTATGTTTATAATTTTCCTGTACGGGTCTTGCCTCCGGTAAGGGTCAACCTCATCCCAGGCGTGAGGGGATTGTGCCCATTTAATGATTAAAGTACCTTTACACTAATCGAATCTTTGAGTTAACCCATTTTGAAACTAATTGACTGCTTTGAATCAAATGATGAAGATCATTTTATCCCAATCTGTCACATGATGGATCTTGAAATTATGAGGGTACTGCCAGACGATCAATTTTTTTTATTTCACATGACTCACAGCCCAAAAAGGTGACCTTACTCTGATGTTAAGGTCATTGTTCTAGGATGTGTGCCATGTGAAACAAAAAACTGACTGTCTACCGATATGTCTTCGATCTCAAGATCCAACATGTGAAAGAGTGGTACGAAAAATACTCTAGTCTAATTCAAAGCAGCCAATGGGGTTTCAACGTGGGTAAATTCAAAGACTCGGTGGGTGAATGTACAGGTACGCATGATTAAAACTTGAAAGAATAATTTTATAAAGCAATTATAATACAAAATAGGTAATTTGAGGGTGCACTTAAAAGCCTGGTTTTAAAGAGAGTACCTTTAAACCCACTCTGAAACGCATTGACTACATTGAATCACACGATGAAAATTGTTAATCATTTCAATCTCTCACACGATGGATCTTGAGATCATGGGCATATTATCAAATGGTCATTTTCTTATTTCACATGGTACACACTCAAAAATGTGACCTTAAAATCAATTTTGAGCTTTCACGTAATGTTGAGGTCACTTTTTTAAGATGTGTGACATGTGAAATAAAACACTGACCATTTGATGGCACACCAATGATCTCAAGATTCATCATGTAAAAGATTGGGAGGATAAACAATCTCCATCATCTGATTTAACGTAGTTAATATATTTTAGCGTGAGTGAACTCAAAGATTTGATAAGTGAATTTAAAGGTACTCTTTTAAATATGGAGGATACGTTTAAGGCTATACCTTTCTCGTGTCTTGAGGCTAAGCGAGATGATAATCATACAACATCTCGTCCTAAGGGGACTTTTTAAGGATAAATTTATAAAAGATATTTGCTAGCACACAAATGGAAGTGAACAAATCGTACTATTTTGACTCAATGTACACTATTTTGATCCAATCCTAAGCTGCATTCACTCTAAGTGATGATATTGTGAATGGATATCATGTCTTGTACAAATATGTGCTCTCTAATATCTGACATATTTATTATTAAGGATCAAAATTTCGATCGAAATGATGAAAATTTCGGTTTCGATCACTACCGAAACAAAATTCGGAATTTTTATCCTTGATTGATAACGACTTGAGCTATTAGATAATAATGTATACTTTAACAGTATAAAATTAAACAAATATTTTAATTGTGTAAGATCATTTAGACATCATTTGTATTACCACGTGGACTCCGCGAGATGCACGACATATTGCGTATAGGCTCATATTTGATACTCGTTGAATTTCTGAAATATAAAACTATGCTTAAAAGAGATTATTTATATTAATAAAAAAAATATTATGCCGATATTTTTCAAATGTCAAGGACAAATATCAGCTTCCCACGACTTCAATGGCAATAATATATTTTAATCCGTGATAGCCTATTAATATTAAGAGATATGAGAAAATGCATCGTGATGCAGCCCTAGAGGGTTGAACTAGACCCCAACTCAGATGACATGTGACATGATCAACTCAAAACAAAACCCATTTCGCGTTGATCACCCATGAGGCATGTGATTTATAAAAAAGTCACTTTATTGACAATTTTGGCATACATTTGATAAGTCAAAGATTAGGTGACATCCAACTAACTGGTGCATTGTTTTGGACATGTTTAACCACATTTTCAACGGTGAAGATGTATCAGATAATGCCCAAAATTTTTGAATGGCACTTGATCGATCTGTTCTATATTGCCGTGGCACCGATCCTCATAATGGATGCAACACCAGCTGATCTGGACGTAGCCCGCCTTAAGGGCTACGTCCTTATGGATAGTCCCTGGAGAGCCATTTGAAGTGTTTCGCTGGTTGAGGTCGAAAATCGTACACTTGTTTTGCCACATGTTTTACATCCGACAAATTCAAAAGTCATCCAAATTGCAAATTCAAAAGTTTCTAACCACTCAAATCACACTTTTTAATATAAATCATTGCTGTAGGCCCATATTGAAGTGCTTGAATTGGGAGAGTATTGCTCCTTTAATTTAGCATCTTTGTATTTTGGAGCAACTAAAGATTACATGTTTTCTAAACCGGGGGTTGGTGCAGTTGGTATGAGACTTAGGTTTGTTATCAACATGTCATGAGTGTTGGCGTCTACTTTCTGCAAAAACAGGATACCCTGTAGGGTGTGTAAGTAGTGAAATGTTCATCACATCATGGTGCGAGGGCATCCCTTAGGGATTAGTCCAAGCGTAACTTTGAGATTACCCAATCTATATATATAGATTAGGTAAAAGTGTGCCTCATTTATCATTGGCTGTATAGCTTAACGCTGCCTTTGGGTTAGCTCTTTTAGGGCAAAGAGCAGCTCTTTGGCCCTGGGAGAAAACTGCTTTCATATTTGGTAACTCAGTTTCTCGCTCCATTTATTTTGATGGAAAACTATTTTAAGTGATAAAATTATTTTTTATTTGTTCTCTATCATAGCATATTAAAATCTGCTCTGATAAAGAGCATGCAAAAAATTGTTTGTGATCTTATAAGAGGTAACCCAGACAAACTAAAAATATAGTGATTTGACTCTAGGCAAATCAATATATAATAGTCACCGATTTCAAAGGTTTTCTCAATACTTGACTCAAATTCACATTAAATAAAAAAACAAATAGAGTAAGTCTATCATAGGTGTGGACCCATCATAAGCAGTATATAGTTTAAACATTTGTGTGATTGCTTGACTTCCATGCATTGGAAGGCCGTACATGTCAAGCAATGACATACCTGTGGACGGCGGTATCGACTCATGCTGGGTGATGAGTGGACACTTATTATAGACTAAAGTATTAGTATCAGAACGCATTATGTTAAAATCACCTCGCTTAAATAAAGGAAAATCTGTTCACTTAAGTCGATGATGGAGATTACTTTTCATCCCACTTTTCCACATAATAGAGCATGAGATCATATACTTTCCATCACACGATCAAACGTTGATTTCACCTGGCAAATGTCTCAAAAAGTGTCATTATAGGGTACCACCAAACCTAGTTCATATCTACTTTTTGAGATGTGTGTCACATTGAATTAACATATGACCGTTTGATAGTAGGCCCGGGATCTCAAGATCTATTGTGTTGCTGTTTGGGGCGAAATATGATCTCTATCGTTTGATTTAGAGTAGTGAAAGAAATTTTCCTTTGTTTAAGTGAGGTGGCTGTGACATAAAAAATAGTAAATCCAACCAAAAATAAAAGTACCAATTTCAAAGGTGTTCATGAAAGACAAAACCAGTATCCACCTACCAACGCTCAGTTTTTCAAATAATTGCCTAGCAAGTATTTTTTAAAAGTATATTTCACGACTCATACCCACATACCACAATATTGTCCGGTTCTAAGCTTAAGTTCCCGCCAACGTGTCATGATATGTACTGTCTGCAATCATATATGGCCCATAATTAGGACTTTTCTCTATCCAATGTGAGACTATTACAACCTCCCACCTTATAGAAGAGTCATCCTCGGCTCTGATACCATTCTGGGTTATGAGCTTAGGTCCCCACCTGATTTTAATTCTGACATGAGCTTAAGTCCCTACCCAAAACGTGTCATGACATGTAATGTCCGCAATCACATATAGTCCAAGGTGAGAACTTTTCTCTATCCAATGTGGGACTATTACAGTATATTTATTTGAGAGTCTCTCAAAACCCGTATTTTCATGTTTCAATACAAAAAATATTGGTTGAGCAATAGCTCAATTTGTATCCTCTTTCCTTGTGGAAGCAATAAGTCGTGGGTTCTAAACCCTACGCATGTCCCACCCTTTGTGGGGGTGTAATCTTCTCGTGTGTGTATATATATATATATATATATATATATATATATATATATATATATACCTTTTTTTCTTTCTATTTTTGATATGGCCATTCCGCCAAGACAACCTCAAAAACCAAGTAGCAAGCACACAAGCACATGTGACAGTTGTGGAGCTGTGTGAGAGAGCACCAACTATGATGATGAGGGTTAACTAACATAACCCAATCCACACCTTATAAAGACAAGGGTGGAAAACATGGTGGAGGACGAGATTATATTGAACCGACAACCTACTCCCTCGCATTGGCCTCTTTGATAAGGTAAATACTTTTTAAAAATAACAAGATATATACTCCGTTACAAAAATATTTAAAAAATAACCATATAAATATTCAAAACTCTGTCTGTAACGACCCTAAATTTTTTTAAACTAAATTTGTGGTGTTAGATTTGTTTTGCACCAAGCATGGTGTTAGTGCACCACATTGGAACCTAATCTAATTAATAGAGCTCTATCTAAGATTAGGGTACGTACAAGACTCTTTCACTTTTGTTCTTTTAAGAAAAGCTCTAACCGTCTCCTTTTCTCCTTCTCAAAACCCTAGCCGTCACAACTCTTTCTCCACCCACTTTTCTCTAAAACAAAACATCTCAATCTTTCCGAATAACTGTTACATGTTCTTTCACGAGAACCGTCGTGATTTTCTCTCGTCATCAAGATCGAGGCGGAAGCAGGCAAAATCGTGGACGAGCCATCACGTGGACGTCGATTTCTATCGCTCTAATCGTCGTCGATCTGTCGATCACGTTTCAAGAAATGGGTACTCATCCATCTATGTCATCCTTCTCAGATCCCGTCACGTAGGGTATGATCGATCGCGTACCGACGGGTTAAATAAATCAAACACCTATATATTTTGTATAAAAAATATAATTTTAGAAAAAAGAATAATTCAGCCGCTCATAAATAGTTATTTATGTTTGAATATTTTAATTATATTTTTAGTTCTTTTGCGGAACCCGAACCCTACCTGTTTTGATTTTAATCGTAATATTTTAAACAAGTTGGAACCCGAATGATATTAGTGTATAGAGCCGCTCACTAGGTTCCACGGTACATAGCGTCATCGTGTACTTAAAGCCTCATTGTTGCCGCTCGGTTCATCCCTGTAGCTCCACTACTGGCGCTTTATACATATTAATAATACTTCTGATTCCGTGGGATAAAATATAATGAAGTAGACGTTTTGCCGCTCAGTTCATCCCTATAGCTTCAACAGGAGACGTTTTATTTTTTTGTTACTCTATTTGCATCTCATAAGACAGGTTATATAAGACTTTTGCTTTTTTTATTTATTTTTTCTATTATTATATTTGCATCTCTGTTAGATTGAGGTATATTAATTGCATCTTTATTCTTTGAATTTAGTGTAACTATTTATATATTATATTATATATAATATAATATAATATTTGAATATTATATAAGTGTCCATGTTACTTAGATTTAACTTATAATAATATATTATATTATATGAACCATTGTCAAAGAATAGCTTATCTGCCTATGGTACGGTGTGATGAAACTCTTGATAGTTTTCTTTATAAATTATACATTGTATTGAGATTTGATAGGGTGCTGCCCCATGTAAACTTATAAAAATAATACACTATGATAAAACCATTGAACCAAGATTTAATTTAAAATAAAAATGGGCCCTAAATTAAGGTGTCACACGCATAAGTTTTAACACATTATTATTCCACCATTAGATGTAGACTGATGCCTAACACTATAAGGTACCAAAATAATAGAGTGATATTATGTAGCACACAATCTTTTCTCAAATGTCAACTAACTCTCCCACAGGAGCCCATCGGTATAGCAATACCATTGAATTTTGAAAATGTGAAATGACATCAGATGCCCTTGCTGGCCTACCGAAACTTTGTAAATAATTTTATTTTAAAATAAATGACAGTTAAGAAATTGTTAAAAATTCTTTACTCCTTTTAGAAATAAATATCTCCATTAATGTGAGTCAAGCATCTTGTTTGTAATTATCACCTTTATATTATAATCTCTACCTGTATATTATTCTATAACAAAAGTGCATATACATTATTATTTTAATATATAATTAATAGATAGGCCTCTTTCAATTATATTATTTATACTTAATAATGCATTATATAATGAAGGATGCCTAACTTTTCTATTTATATATTCTACACAAACAAAGGTACTTGAATACTTTATTAATTTAATAACATAACAAAGCACACAAAACCTTGTTTCAAAATCCCTTACCATGTTGCATCCACCGATCGACACTTTAACATCGATCTATCGATTCTATACAGAAACGAACCATTGTACTCTAAATTGTTTTAAATTCAACCAATTGATACCAAAAATCGATCGATCAATCTCTACCTTAATTAAATAGTTTATATAACACAATTAAGACCGATTGATTGATTTCAACACTAATTAATCGATTCTCATCCGAACGGACGACCTTAATTACACTATAAATTTTACATTTGCACGACCAAAACTTAGTACACATTAATCACTTGCACTTTTTCGATCGATGGTCGTGATACACTTAATTTTTAAAATAATAATATTTTATTTACACACTTAATAATAATAAATATATATATATATATATCGCTTTTATCGCTTCAACGCGACTAAGTGTTAGAAATTCGATACCTCGTGAAAATCGAATTCTGACCTTTACGTTATCGAAATCACACTTTAATTATACTATCCTATATTGTATTAAGATGAGGTATAAATAAATTATAAGTATAAACGTAATAAAATCTAGTATAAATCTTCGTGTAAGTGAAATAATTTTATACTTCTATTTTGAGCACGTTATATGAGTTAAGAATATGTTAAGTCATATGTACGCGAGAGTGTATGAAATCATGCCTACACTTGAGCGCGGTGATTCGCTAAGATGGTATCGAAGCAAGGAATACATCGTATTCACATGCGTTACAATTCATGGTGGTATGGGACATCATGACGAGTAAGGTGAGTGCGAATTCAATATAACCTCATATACGGTGGCATATATGGTGATCCTATCACCCCCGAGTTCTAATATAATAGGATAAGATATGAGTTAAGGTACGAGGTTAGGTAAAAGTATGATAAGATATGAGTCAGTAAGATAAGATATGTTATGAGTATGATAATAAAACACCGCTGTGTGGGCCAGCAAACGATTAAGAAATTTAAGTCTCTGTATGTGTCGTTCCTTGTGTAGCCACTGTAAGGGCAACAACGTCTTTCAGTCAAGACGAGTCTCTGGGAGACAGTATGATATGAGTATGAGTCGCGCGCCGCCCCTGTGACTGGATGGGGTGTATGACATGATATGATATGAAGAGCGTTATGATATGATGGTATAATACTATGGTGACCCTCACATGGTAGCTTGAGCAGCGACTCTGGCACAGGTCGTTTAAGATTTTATGAGCATGTTAGTTACGCTCATGCGATGTACAGACGTATGTGCGAGAATAATAAGACATGGTATGTTATGAGGTATGGTATGATATAAGATATGGTAAGGTACGTTAGAATGTGAGTGTCTAGATCATGGTCATGCATCTATGATATGATATGAGTTCTACGATATGCAAATGATGTTATTTTTCTCTTACTATATTTTTGAGATATTATATTTATCACTCACGTGATGCACCCATAATGCACTTGAGTAGTATGGGGTGGATTGGTGGTGTATCCCACTGAGTTTACGTGACTGAGTAAACTCATCCCACGATAATCTAACAGCTGCAGGTGACTATACTGACGGTGTGGACGTGGGTTTCTCTGATCCGATTAGTGCTGAGAACGTCGACCCAGTGGACGTTGATTACCAGGAGCCTTTAGAGGGTGACGTTACCGGTTATCAGGAGGACTACAGTGTTGATTTTGATCCAAGCGTCGGATACTGATTTTGTAGACTCGGTATTTGATTTTGTCTTATGTTATTACCATTGACTCTATGATTTCATTTTATCGGATTTGTCTCCGACTTGACTTACATGTTATTTATGGATTTATGGTATTCTATTGTATTTTATTAGATTTATTCAATATTTATGATTGCTTTACATTCCACCGTTATATGTTGGCTTTCACGGATTTCATGGAATTAGATATGCCCGAGAACTCTAATTATGCGTATGTCTGCTTAGCATATCCGAGATATGTAAAGGGTCATAATTGGGGATGGGATAGAATTTTGGGTCGTGACAGAGTGGTATCAGAGCCTCAGGCTTTACTTTCTGTGAACTTTGGGGTTTAAGTTATTACGAGTTCTAAATCTTTCAATTTTTTTTAACAGGATTACGATGGCACCACGAAGGAATGGTGAGGGATCTTCATCCCAAGGAGATGAAAGTGAGATAGCGAGTATATTACGTGAGTTGACAGCTGCGCAATAACAACATGTGGCCCAGTTGAACGAGGCCCATTAACAAGAGACTGTCAGGTTGATTCAAGAGTTCAATCAACAATTAGAACAGCAGGCCAGAACTTACCAAAACCTGATTGCCCAACAATTGAATAATCCTGTCAACCGTGGTCCGATTACACCTCCACCAATGCCTCGATTTGAGAACTATTATAACGGATATGTAACTTTCTCCAGGGCCCGACCCCCACACTTCTTCAGACAGTTGGATCCTGATACCGCTGATGATTAGATCACACAGATAGAGAAGATTTTCAAAGTCTCTACTCCTACGAAAAATGAGAAAGTATCTTGGGTTGTGATGTGTCTGCAAGGTGATGCCCAAAATTGGTGGATGCGAGCAAAGAGGTTGGAAAACAGACAAGAAGAAGAGCAGTGTACTTGGTAGCAATTTAGAGAAGTATTCTATAGCAAATACTTCATTGATGCGACGAAGACTGAGAAAAAGAGTGAGTTCACTATAGCAAGGAACCCTGTCCGTGACCGAGTACACGGTGAAGTTCGATCGACTCTCCTGATTTGCTACTACGTTGATAGCCGATAAAACTGAGAAGTGTTACTATTTTCAGAAAGGGCTCAACCCCATCACTAGGAGCAAGATCGCTGCGATAAAAATTTTAACCTATGGAGAGCTTGTAGAACGGGCTCATATTCAGGAGCTGAAAAATGAAGAACTGTGTGCTCAACATGTAGCTCGCCAAGCAGCACAAAGGGGTAAACTGTCTCAAGAAAGCTCTTCATCCTTTACTTCGAGAGCACCACCTTCTCGACCTGCACCGGTATAGAGACAGCAGCGTTATGCGCCATTCCCTCAAACTCTCCGAATTTAGAGAGTCGTTCCTGCCTCCGATTATCAGAGATTTGCTCCATCGTCAGGATATACTCATCCAAGGACGACTACAGTCTAATATGCTCAAAGAGGTGTTGTATCTACGGTACCTTTCCTCAGGGAATGCCCCAGCTCAATATTAGAAGACATCAGCTCCTACGAGTACCTTTCCTCAGGGCCCCTATGTTCCATATGAAACATGTGCCAAGTGCAACAAGAGGCACAAGTCGGGTGAATGCTTACTACATATAAGTGTGTGTTTTCGATGTAAGAAGCTGTGACACTTTGTTCGAGATTGCCCAGAGGGAGACCCTGCCATGGACATTCCCCAAGGAGGTCAGCAGCAGTAGCCGCATCAGCCTCGAGCGCAGGGCCGAGTTTTTGCCATGTCACATCAGGACGCCTTGGCTACCGATGATGTCGTCCAGAGTACAAACTACACCTTGTCTACTTTCTTAAGATTTATTTCCTTTCGATTGCGTTTATAGTTTATTTTCTGTAAGATTTTGTTTTATTATTTTCTTAAGAATACTTTGACGTGTATAACTTAGACCACGTATGAACCCATGTGTAATTTAGAAACTATAAAAGTTTTTAAACCTATCGGTTCATCCGATTGTCATGCTTGGGTGTTGGTTGATTTCGGATCAACCTATTCATTGATTACACCGAGTTTCGTTTCTGAAATCGGAGCTAAGCTCGTACCTTTGGATAGTGCGCTTTCGATTTCTACACCATCAGGAGACGTGATGGTGGCGTCTTAAAAATTGGAACGCATGAGTTACCTGCAGATCTTGTGGTACTCGGATTCCAAGACTTTGATATAATCCTCGGTATGGATTGGTTGGAGGCTTATCATGCCTCAGTTGATTACTTTTCTAAAGTAGTCATATTTCGACCGATTGGGAGCCCTTCATTCAAATTTCATGGTATTAAAAAGGGAGGAGCAGCCCTACTCGCTACACTCGACGGTGAACGTGATGAGAAAGAGGACCCCTTAGTTATTCCTATCGTTGGGGAATTCATCGATGTTTTCCCGAAAGAATTGCCTGGACTTCCACCTGACCGAGAAGTAGAATTCAAAATTGATCTCGCACCTGATACCCTACCGATTGCAAAAGTCTCGTACCGAATGGCACCAGCAAAACTGAAAGAGTTAGAGATTCAGTTGCGAGAGTTGTCTGATAAGGGATTTATCCGTCGTAGTGAGTCACCATGGAGAGCACCGGTCTTATTCGTAAAAAAGAAAGATAGCTCAATGAGACTTTGTATCGACTATCGACAGCTGAATAATGTCACCGTAAAAAATCGATACCCTCTTCCTCGTATCGATGATTTATTTGATCAGTTACATGGTGCTACTTATTTTTCAAAGATAGACCTTAGATCTGGATATCATCAGTTAAAAGTCGGAGCAGAAGATGTTCCAAAGACTGCTTTTGAGAAAAGGCATGAACACTACGAGTTCCTTGTTATGCCTTTTGGACTCACAAATGCGCCTGTCGTGTTCATGGATCTGATGAACCGCGTATTCAGAGAGTTTCTAGATAAATTTGTCATTGTATTTATCGATGATGTCCTTATTTATTCTCGCACAAAAGAAGCTCATGAGGACCACCTTCGTACCATGCTACAGACTCTCCGTGAGCACAGATTGTATGCGAAATTGAGCAAGTGTGAGTTTTGGCTTGAGAAAGTATCTTTTTTGGGTCATGTGATTTCTATCGCAGGGATTTCTGTAGATCCATTGAAAGTTAAATTTGTCGCGAATTGGCAAACACCGAAGAATGTCACTGAAGTGAGGAGTTTCCTCGGCTTAGCGGGATATTACCATAAATTTGTTGAAGGGTTCTCTCGTTTAGCACTACCGCTCACTATGTTGACCCGTAAGAACAAGTTTGTGTGAACCGATCAGTGTGAGCAGAATTTCAATTTATTAAAGCAAAAGCTCACGACAGCTCCCATTCTCACGTTACCCTCTGGACCTGGTGATTATGAAGTTTACACAGATGCTTCGCGCCAGGGACTTGGATGTCTATTAGAGCAATGTAAGAGAGCTATTGCCTATGGCTCCAGACAGTTAAAGTCGCATGAGAAGAATTATCCAGTTCATAATCTCGAGTTGGCTGCAATCATCTTTGCACTTAAGATTTGGTGGCACTATCTATACGGCGTGACCTTTAAAATCTATACGGATCACAACAGTCTCAAATATCTATTTTCTCATAAAGATCTAAACCTAAGACAGCAACGTTGGATGGAGTATATGAAAGACTATGATTGTTCTATTAATTACCATCTGGGTAAGGCAAACGTGGTAGCTGACGCTCTAAGTCAGAAATCCTCTGGGCTGCTAGCATGTCTAAAAGCTTGGAAGCCGCTCGATAAGATTGCCCAACTAGATGTGCGACTTAACAAAATTGGTGAAGGAGCGTACCTAGCCAGTATGATAGCCAAGCCTACTTTCGTTGACCGTATCAGAACCGAGCAGCCCCTAGATCCTGAAATTTCGAAGATTAAGGGACAGTTAGCCGAGGGCCCTAAACCAGACTTTTCTATGCGCATTGATGTGACCCTCCTTTTTCGAGATAGATTGTATGTCCCTAATGTTGCAACCTTGCGGAATGAAATTCTCGAAGAGGCTCACAAGTCTGGATATTCGGTACACCCAAGCAGCACGAAGATGTATCAGAATATTCAAAATTATTATTAGTGGTCGAATATGAAGAGAGAGATTACCAAATATGTCTCCAGGTGTCTGATATGTCAGCAGGTGAAGGTCGAACATCAAAAGCAAGCCGGTCTTTTACAACCTTTACCGATTCCTGAGTGGAAGTGGGAGAACATTTTTATGGATTTCATAGTTGGACTCCCGAGGACTTCAAAAAAGTACAACGCCATTTGGGACGTATCTGAAAGAAATTATCAAGCTCCACGAGGTCCCTATTGAGACGTATCTGAAAGAAATTATCAAGCTCCACGGGGTCCCTGTGAGCATTGTGTCGGACAGAGACACAAAGTTCACCTCGGAGAATTGGAGAAAGTTTCAAGAGGCAATGGGCACGAGACTCGATTTCAACACGACCTTTCATCAAGAAACCGACGGTCAAATCGAAAGAGTTAACCAAATTGTTGAGGACATACTTCGAGCCTGCATGCTAGATTTCTGAGGAAATTGGGATGACCACCTTCCTTTGATTGAGTTTTCTTATAATAACAGCTTTCAGGCAAGCATCGGAATTTCTCCTTTTGAAGCTCTCTATGGCCGAAGTTGTAGGACGCCTCTTTGTTGGGACAAGGTTGGTGAAAGAAAAATGTTGGGGCCGAAACTCGTAGAAACCATGACCGAGAAGGTTAGAGTTATCCGTCAGAGATTGAACGGAGCTCAGGACCGTCAGAAAGCTTATGCCGACAATAGAAGACGCCTGATAGAATTTGAAGTTGGTGACTTGGTCTTCATCCGTGTGTCACCGACTAAGGGAATCATGCGCTTTGGAATGTGAGGAAAACTAAGCCTGAGATATGTGGGACCTTTCATTGTCACAGATCGCATAGGTGAGGTGGCCTACCGAATTGCACTTCCGAAGCACTTCGCCGGAATATATAATGTGTTTCACGTCTCCATATTGCGAAAATACTTGCCCGATCCATCTCATGTCCTTGATATCGAGTCGACTGAAGTCAGAGATGGTCTTACTATCATAGAGAAGTCGGTTCGTATCGTAGATCGGAAGGAGCAGCTCGTCAAGGGTAAGTCCGTATGCTTCGTCAAGGTACAATGGTAGCATCATTCACCGAAAGAAGCTACTTGGGAAAGAGAAGTCGAGACTTTGGATAAGTACCTGGAGCTCATCACTACAGGTACATAATTTTCGATGACGAAAATATTATAAGGGGGGAAGAATATAACGACTCTAAATTTTTTTAAACAAAATTTGTAGTGTTAGATTTGTTTTGCACCAAGCATGGTGTTAGTGACCACATTGGAACCTAACCTAATTAATAGAGCTCTATCTAAGATTAGGGTACGTAAAAGACTATTTCACTTTTCTTCTTTTAAGAAAAACCCTAACCGTCTCCTTCTTTTCTCCTTCTTAAAACCCTAGCCGTCACAACTCTTTCTCCACCCACTTTTCTCTAAAATAAAGCATATCAATCTTTCCCAAAAACTGTTACTGTTCTTTCACGAGAACCGCCGTGATTTTCTCCCGCCGTCAAAATCGAGGTAGAAGAAGGCAAAATCGTGGGCAGGCCATCACGTGGACGTCGATTTCTATCGCTCTAATCGTCGTCGATCTGTCGATCATGCTTCAAGAGGTGGCTACCCATCCATCTATCTCGTCCTTATCAGATCCAGCCACGTAGGGTACGATCGATTGCGTACCGATGGGTTAAATAAATCAAACCCGTGTATATTTTGTATAAAAAATATAATTTTAGAAAAAGGAATAATTCAGCCACTCGTAAATAGCTATTTATGTTTGAATATTTTAATTATATTAGTTCTTTTGCGAAACCCGAACTGTACCTGTTTTGATTTTAATCGTATTATTTTAAGCAAGTGAGAACCCGAATGATATTAGTGTATAGCGCCGCTCACTAGGTTCCACAGTACACAACGTCATCGTGTACTTAAAGCCCCATTGTTGCCACTCGGTTCATCCCTGTAGCTCCACCACTGACGCTTTATACATATTAATAATACTTTTGATTCCATGAGATAAAATATAATGAAGTAGACGTTTTGCCGCTCGGTTCAGCCCTATAGCTTCAACAGGAGACATTTTGTTTTTTTGTTACTCTATTTGCATCTCATAAGATAGGTTATATAAGACTTTTACTTTTCTTTTTTTTTTTTTTTTTTTACATTATTATATTTACATCTCATAAGACGTTTTGTCCTTTTTTTTCTATTATTATATTTGCATCTCTGTTGGATTGGAGTATATTAATTGTATCTTTATTCTTTGGATTTAGTGTAACTATTTATATATTATATATAATACAATATAATATAATATTTGAATATTATATAAGTGTCCCTGTTACTTAGATTTAACTTATAATAATATATTATATTATGTGAACCATTGTCAAAGAATAACCTACTTGCCTGTGGTACGGTGTGATGAAACTCCTGATAGTTTTCTTTATAAATTATACATTGTATTGAGATTTGATAGGGTGTTGCTCCATATAAATTTATAAAAATAATGCACTATGATAATACCATTGAACCAAGATCTAATTGAAAACAAAAATGAGCCCTAAATTAAGGTGCCACACGCATAAGTTTTAACACATTATTATTCCATCATTAGATGTAGACTGATGCCTAACACTATAAGGTACCAAAATAATAAAGTGATATCATGTAACACACAATCTTTTCTCAAATGTCAACTAACTCTCCCACCGGAGCCCATCGGTATAGCAATACCATTGAATTTTTAAAATGTGAAATGACATCAGATGCCCTTGCTCACTGCCTACCGAAACTTTATAAATAATTCTATTTTAAAATAAATGGCAGTTAAGAAATTGTTAAGAATTCTTTACTCCTTTTAGAAATAAATATCTCCATTAATGTGAGTCAAGATTCGGTCAAGCATCTTGTTTATAATTATCACCTTTATATTATAATCTCTATCTGTATATTATTCTATAATAAAAGTACATATACATTATTATTTTAATATATAATTAATAGATAAGCCTCTTTCAATTATATTATATACTTAATAATACATTATATAATGAAGGATGTCTAATTTTTCTATTTATATATTCTACACAAACAAAGGTACTCGAGTACCTTATTAATTTAATAACATAACAAAGGCACACAAAATCTTGTTCCAAAATTCCTCACCATGTTGCATCCACCGATCGACACTTTAACATCGATCTATCGATTCTATACAGAAACGAATCACTATGTATGATAATAAGGCACCACTGTGTGAGCCAACAAAAGATTAAAAAATTTAAATCTCTGTATGTGTCATTCCTTGCGTAGCCACCGTAAGGGCAACAACGTCTTTCAGTCAAGATGGGTCTTTGGGTGACAGTATGATATGAGTATGAGTCGCGCGTCGCCCTTGTGACTGGATGGGGTGTATGATATGATTTGATATGGAGGACATTATAATATGGTGGTATAATACTATGGTGACAGTCACATGATAGCTCGAGCAGCGACTCTGGCACAGGTCGTTTAAGATTTTATGAGTATGTTAGTTGCGCTCATGCGATGTACAAACGTATGTGCGAGAATAATAAGACATGATATGTTATGAGGTATGGTATGATATGAGATATGGTAAGGTACGTTAGGATGTGAGTTCTAGATTATGGTCATGCATCTATGATATGATATGAGTTCTACGATATGCAAATAATGTTATTTTTCTCTTGTTATATTTTTGAGATATTATGTTTATCACTCAAGTGATACACCCACAATGCACCTGAGTAGTATGGGGTGGATTGGTGGTGTATCCCATTGAGTTTACGTGACTGAGTAAACTCATCCCACGATAATGTAACAGTTGCAGGTGACTATACTGACGGTGTGGACGTGGGTTTCTCTTATCCGATTGATGCTGAGAACATCGATCCAATGGACGTTGATTACCAGGAGCCTTTGGAGGGTGACGTTGCCGGTTATCAATAGGACTACAATATTGATTTTAATCCGAGTACCGGATACTGATTTTGTAGATTTGGTATTAGATTTTGTCTTATGTTATTATCATTGACTTTATAATTTCATTTTATCGGATTTGTCTCCAACTTGACTTACATGTTATTTATGGATTTATGGTATTCTGTCACATTTTATTAGATTTATTCAACATTTATGATTGGTTTACATTCCACCGTTATATGTTGGCTTTCACAGATTTCGTGGAATCGAATATGCGCGAGAACTCTGATTATGTGTATGTCTGCTTAGTATATCTGGGATATGTGCGGATCATAACTCGAAATTCTAAGCCCTCGAAATGAAATAAAATTTCGGGTCGTGACAGTGTCATTTTATGAGTAAAACATCACATATTTTTTATTTTATTTTGAAAAGAAAACATCATATATTTATGTGTAGTGGAACAGTGGTAACATGTTGCTTTATAATGATTGAAACATTTAAATCTATTTTTTCTTAGAAAAAAAAAGAGAGATATTAATTCATTTAAAAGTAGCAAACTTGAATTCGAATCAACAAACTATCAGTGGTCTAAAACACATCTATTTGAACGCTAACCTTTAGATAGATTGGCAGCGTCGGCTCCGTAATAACCTTCTTGCACGTCCCGGCTTCAAGATCGTAAACTGCGAGCACAAGAGATTGGTAGATTAAACTTGTTCATCATATTGCAAAACTTTACTGGTATGCATGTAAAATGTTTGTGCATAGCACAAGATCTCACTACAAAAAATAAGAATATTAGCGGCAACCAAAAACTGTTGCTATTAACAAAATAACTATTAAGACTTTTAGCGATAATTTTTTTATTAATAGCGGCAGCTCTGCCGCTAATAATCTTATTTTTTGTAGGGTCAGAAGAAGTAATAGAAAGCGATTGACCCACTCATAAGGATTGGTGAATGGGTCATTGGTTCTGTACATGTGATATCATCTTCGTGCTATGTGCTACCCACCCCATGGTTGACAATGCCATCATATATGATCGGAATCACCCCTGGGATTGACTAAGAAGCCTATTTTTGTTGTCGGATTAAGAGGTTACAAGTTCTAAGCCTCAAAAGGAGTTTGGCGAGCAAGTCAACTACCTGCTTCCGAAAGCAGGAGATCCGAGTTCGAATCCCCTCTCCCTTCAAGCCCCTCGAATTTGGCGGGTCAATACCCAGGTTATCAAAAAAAAATTAAAAATAAAAGGTTGGAAGTTAAAACGCACAAAACTAGCTGATGTTACCCATTCATTTTTTTAGCCTACTTCTATGCTTTTAAGTTTTAATTATACGGTGGAGATACTTTTTTTTCTAAGATTTAAACACAGAGAATTAATAAAAAAAGCCAACGTACAGTTTTCTTCGTCGCTAAATCCCGCTAAATCGGCGATGTCTTCGGGCGGGGGCGTGAAGCCGGTGAATGAGAAGGAGAAACCCAAACTAGCGCTGGAGGCTCGGCTCAGAGCCGCGTTGCTACTCACCTCATCTAAATCCGACTTTAGCTGGCCGCTTCGAGATTTCCTTAAAAAGCTCCTTCGCCCAGGCGAAGCCATTGGCTTACCGAAACTCGGTTTCCGAGCTAGCTTCACTCCGATCTCGGCTTCAGCCGATATCGTTCGGCCCAACGATTTCCTCGCCGTTGTTTCCAACTGATCCGATTTTGTCCGCCCGAGTCCCGGTGCCGTTGTTTCCATCTGCACAACCCAAAGAAATCGATAAGGACAAATAATATATATATATATATATATATATATATATATATATATATATAATATCACAATAATAATTCAGTGTGCTAATTAACGTGCTCGTAGTGCGTAGCAGTTTGTAAGTGCATGTGAACTTCAATCCAGACCATGAAAGAGCTAGCCATTTGAATGAACGGCTTGGATCATTATTGCCTTTCCATTTTACTATTTTCGCATTTATCAGTTAGTACAAAAGGAATTGAGGCCTTCAAACATGGTTTAAAGTATCAGCATTACCGGTATACTTTGTGACCTAGTTCAAAATTTCGGCTGAAATTTTAAGGTTTTGGCAGAAACTCATCGGTTTCAGTCGCCCTTGAAACGAAATCTTCCACTTTTCGGTTTCGGATTCAAGGTATCATATTATCACTATCAGCCAATAATTTGTTACTTGGTAATTTGATTTTATTTTTTTATTTTTTTAAAGGGCACCAAAATTTCAAATTTTCTATTTCGGCAGCCAAGACCCAAATGAAAACCGAAATTTTAATCCTTGCTCTGTGATAAAAGATTTCATGGTTTGAAGATATGCAATCTAACTTGACTCGAATGTCAACTGATTCGAGTTGCTCATATACTTGGATAAACTCAACTAGCTCCGACATGATAATTTAGTGTATATATATATATATATATAATTATTTTTAACAAAGAGATTGGAAGACTCTCCTAAATAAGTAGTTTAATACGTTTTAAGAAGATAGGCTTTCTAAAACTTTATCTCTTAAAAATATTTATATATAAGGATAGTTTATAAACTTGGTGGCATCATCCTAGCAAAGTCACAGACTTGACTCGGACTCAACGCAAAATCTATCTGAGTTAGTCGATGACTGGTCAGAGTTTTAGAAATATGGTATTCCATGGATACGCTAATATTTTTATAATTCTTAGTTCTTTATTATTTTTGTTAAAACAATATATCCTTTACATTATATACCAATTTTTTTATTGGTGAGCTGGGCTCCAACCTGTGATTTCATATATATAGTGCAGCGGCAAGAATTTAAACCTTACTTTCAACCCTACAAACTACATTTCTCCTTATCTTCTCTAGTGTTAGTAATCTGCAGCGTTTAGGTTTATATATAGAGCAAACAATTTTTCACAATAAAACATTTTTTCAGGGATTTTACTCTCTTGAAATTATGATTATATATATATAGTCTATTCAACAAAAGAAAAACTAAATGTATTTTATTGGTCACTATAAATAATTGAAAATCGTATTAGAATACCTTATTGAGGAAAAAGAAGGCCGACAGAGTGAGAGTTTGAGCTCTCTTCCGGATCAAACCAGCAAACCAATGCAACCAACTTCCTTCCTTTTTCCATTATTATAAACTTGTAGAGCACCAATAATTTGGGACCTTATCTAAGCAAAATTACGTTGCTAACCTCAACTTCCGTGTATATAGCAAAAATAGCCATCAATGTTATAAAATAACATAAATTACCCAAGGTCATCAAATATCCGATATATATACCATATTTTTTTCACAAAAGTTTATATACATAGTTATTACTGTCATCAACTAAATTTATGTCTAACTGTAACAGTCTCACATTCAATGGAGAATAGTGATGACCCTGAATTATATGTGATTTCAGACACCATAGTTGTATTTCGATTAACTCTTATAAGAGCAGAAGCAGCTCTTTGTTTGCTCTTTGTTAGATAGAACAAGCATGGAGCATGTTCATTACCTACAATAACTCCCCACTAAGCAAATGAGGCAAGGAGTTTTGTTATCAAATATAAAAGTAAGTATAGGACTGAGCCAAAAAGTGAAAGAGCTGCTCTTTGTCCTAAAAGAGTTAACCCAAACGAAGCCTACATATCATGACGCATTTTGAGTGGGGACTTAAGCCCATGCCATAAACAAAATCAGGGCAGGGACTTAAGGCTAGAATCGAACAATATTATGACATGTGAGTATGGGTCGTCATAGAATTGTATCAGAGCTGAGGACGGCTCTTCTATAAAGTGAGAGGTTGTAATAGTGCTACATTAAATAGAGAAAAGTCATGACCCTGTATTATATGTGATTTCGGACACTACATGTCATGACGCATTTTAGGTAAAGACTTAAGCCCATGTCATAAACAAAATTAGGGCAGGGACCTAAACCTAAAACCAGACAATATTATGACATGTGGGTCTGAGTGATCGTAGATAACTAGAGAGTAATACCATCGAATAAATGATGACCCTTGAATAGTACATGAATAAAAATGTTCTCCCGTGACAGCTGGAAAGTTAGTATAATAATGATACTAACCGTGCCGATTAGCGACCTTTTCATGGACCACGTCAGATATTTTTAAGACGTCAATTACTTGGACGGCTAAGATTTTCCGATCATAGTCAATTATGCACATTTCTCTATGGGTTGATATTAAAACTGAAAAAAAAAAAATTAATAATAATAATACTAAAACTGTTAGCTTGAGCAAGGTTTTCACCTTGTTAATTGTGTGCAGAACAGAATGGCAACAGGAGTGAGATGTGTTGTTTTTGACTGACTGTGTTACGAGTGATCAACTATAGATGTGAAATACTTAAATATAAAAGTGGTATGCCATTTGGCCTGAGCATGAGGTTATGATTAGAGAGTCGGTCTCAACTTTCCTCACAGAAACTTACTAATTAATTAGAAAGTAAAAGGGTATTTTGGAAATATAAAATATGTGTGGACGAAACTAGCTAGAGAGAAAGAGGGCCAAGTGGAAAAAAACAAGCTAGAGACAACGAGGGCCAAAAGGCAACAGTTGGTGGCTCCAGACTGATGAGGCGCTTTCTGCCTGGGTGGTGGATGGATGGACGGTCCTCTTTCTTCTCACCTTTCTTCAACACGTGTCATTTTTCTCCTCTAGGTCAACTACTTTTATTTTAAGGACGATTGTAGTGGGCACTGATAGCAGTGGGATTAATAGAACATCAAAGGGATCATAATTCGTGAAGTCTCTTTTTTTTTTATTTTTTTTTAAAATTAAATGGATGTGAAAGCTCTAAGTGAAGATTTGGTAAGTCAAAGTTTGCATTTCGACACAATTTCAATCATCGGATTTCAAGCAGTCAAACGCTTTTAAAATTAACGACTAAAATAGGTTTAGAGATATTATAGGATAGCCGTTCATTTTGAAGTGCTTGATCGGTTAATAAAAAAATGATTTCACATCAAGATGGCGCATTTGATGCAAAGTAGTGGTATATATATATATATATATATATAAATCAGTGGCCCTTTCTTCGGTTAAGAATGATGAAAAGAGAGTGGGAGGGGTTTGGTTGGAGGGCGGTGCCACATTTCACAGGGAAAGTCGCGTGATAAGGACAGCACTAGAGTGACAGTTGTCAGGATCGATAGCCGAAAGTTGCCCATAACCATGTTGCCAAGTGTACGGTTATAGCACCTCTATAACCTCTTAGAGGAGGGGTTTCATCCCTTCATTTTCATCTAACGGACTAACGGTGAGTAAAGATGAGGAACCCGTTGCACAACAGTAGAACCATCCATCACGGCTCATCTTTATTGGTAACTCAACAATTTCATTATTTTCTCGTAAATATTTTAGAGGAAGATTGCCAAAAACACAACCTCCAATTTATAGCTGGACGCCAAAATTTGATGACAAGTAGAATATAGATGACTTTAAATATCTTTAAATCATGGCTTTCATGGCTTTAAATCCCTGAGATGATTTCAAATATCTTTAAGTGACGGCTTACGAATGATATCTTTTAAATTGTGTGCTTGCGCCAACTTAACTTTGTGTTAGTAATTATGGCTCCTGGAGATTACGCTTTCCCACAATTTACTATCTCCAATTTTCTATCTCCAAAAAATCCCACAATTTGTTTTTCTATAAAATCATTGATTGCATGAAATTAAGGTTCGGGTACGTCTTTCTCACACGTGCGCGACGTACTCCTTTTGAAATAAATAAAACTTAAGAGTACCATTGTACTCTACCATACTTATAATAATTTTAAATATCCGGTGATACATATTTCCCCATCTATATATATATATATATATATATATATATATATATATATATATATATACAGGGAGATGGTCGGGAATATATCGGCTCCAAATGCACCGAGGTGTATATATATATATATATATATATATATATATACATTTTTTTATATGAGCGCAATATATGGCATTTTTTTGTGAAGTGATGGATGGCATGAAAACTACTTTATTAATTGGAGTTATACTCTTAAAATATTTTAAAGGAAGTCATTACTTGCACATGTTTTTCAAGTGATTACATCGTATTTTAGGGACATGTGATATGTAAAAATGCAAAATAGGCCATCTGATTTTAAGTTCATGATCAATAGATCTCTGGTACATAAAATTGGAGCAAAACACGATACTTGTCATGATAAAAATTATAATTTGTTTTAATCTTTTGCAATTGATATCTTTAAATCACGGCCTTCAAATCAAACGGCTTAGATGGTGTTTTCACATAATAGAGGGTCGCCAAACTTGCAAGTATTTTCTTTAAATTCGGTGCAATCACTTGAAAAGCATGTGCAAGTAATGACTCCCTATTTTAAAGTTAGATATCATTTCAGTCGTCATTCTTGATTTTTTAAAAATCTCTTTTCTCTTTCTTCTCTCAATTTTTTCAAGAAAGTGTCATACTTTTTTTTTCAGGTTATCTTACTCAAAAAATGACAGCGCCCGATAGCGAAGTGTCGACACTCTGATAGCGAGGCGTTGGCACCACAACGGCAAAGCGATGTGACATGGGCTCGGGGCATGGCTATCAGGGCTAGCCGTTGTGCCACTTGTGCTTCGCGTGGTGGATGTAGTCAAGGCATCGTAGGCACGTCGCCAAGTCATGAGGGTTGCTTCTTAAAGACTCTGAGTGTGTGTTGGTCGTGGGCCACGATGGCACGTTACATGGTGACATGAACGGTTCGCGATCGTTCCCGACATGGTCGCATGGGGGAAGACGTGGGTCGTTGTGGGCGTATTGGTGTGAAGGATAATACTATGTGTCATGGTGGTATGTCAAACCAATACCTTTGAGGTCCTCTTATTACTTTATCCAACGTGGTATTTAAATTTTATATATACTGGTTGTAGCTCAGCTACTACGTGTCGTACTACTAGACGTGTCACTAGCTTGAGTGTACTGGTATACTAACACATGCGTACACATGCATCCAGGCCAAGTAGTCATAGGAGGCGTTGCTTGGTTGCCCTTAGGCATACTCTGTGCAACCAAGGGCCATCGCGTTTGGGGTGATTACGACCACATCCGCCGTGCGGGTCAACTCCGAAAGGGGGCCGACCCTATATTTATCACTGAGCGTCGCATTCTCCGTCGCATCCGGGATCCAATGTTGCTTCACTTTGTTGTGAGTTGTTAGGCTTACCTAACTTGGAAACTAGTTGTCGCACACGAGTGCACATCGAATGACTCTATGACAGTTGGTATCAGAGCCATAGAGATGGCCGACACTGGGGGGACCGGTGAGGATATGAGGCGGCACTCAACAAGAGAACCTTTAGATGATCTGGAAGCTCAAACAGAATAGTTGGATTTAGTGGTGGCGCTTGTAATAGGCCATGGAGAACGGCTGAATAGGCAAGAAGAGAACTATGCCACATTAGCTGAGAACGTGGAGATTCTAATCGATGGACATGAGGGGCACCGTCGAAGACCTAACTGCTAAGGTGAACGTACTGATGAGGGCAATAGGCTTTGGGGCCGCTCCGCAGCTTGAAGCTCCCCCACATAAGGTGAAGATACTTTAGCCGCGAACCTTAGGGGGAGCTTGAGACGCAAAGGAACTAGAGAATTTCTTTTGAGACATGGAGCAGTACTTCCGTGTCGTGCCACCCGCCATAGAAGACATGGAAGTGGTCACTGCGATCATGTACCTTGAAGGAGATGCCAAATTGTGGTGGCGTACGCGGTATGAAGACATTCAGTGTGGACGTTGCGTCATCAATACCTGGGAGGATTTGAAAAGAGAGCTGAAGGCTCAATTCTTGCCAGAGAATGTTGAGTTCATTGCCCGACGTAAGCTACGGAAGCTGTAACACACTAACACAATGAGAGAATACGTGAAGCAGTTCTTTGCCTTGATGTTCTCTACCTTGATGTTGGACATCAAGGATATGTCCGAGAAGGATAAACTATTCTACTTCCTCAAAGGTATCAAGTCGTGGGTACAGATAGAACTGCAGAGGAGAGGGGTACAGGATCTTGCAGTCGCGCAAGCTGCTACGGAACAATTAACCAATTTTAGGCCAATGGACCAAAACAAGAAGAAACTGTAAGAGAACAAGGGTGGTTCGAAGAATCAGATGAAAGCTAATAAAGGAGGCAAGAGTGACACATACGACAAGAAGCCGTATGGAAAAGAGACTCGTGCCAAGTTGGCCGAGTCAGCCAACTACGTGTCGAAGTCAGGTTGCTTTTTGTGCGAAGGGCCACATCGGGTGAGAGTTTGCCTGCAGAAATAGTCTTTGAACACTCTTCAGACGTCTACTACTGCTCCCTCTACTGCTACAGAGGAACTAAAAATGGGGGCACTTAAGTTGCTAGATGTCATAAAGGGGAAAGTTGAGAAAGGAAAGACAGTTGCCCTGAAAGGATTGATGTACGTTGAGATGTGCATCAACGAAAATAATACTTGTGCCATGGTTGACAAGGAGGTGACACATAACTTCATTTCCGATGGAGAAACACGTCGCTTGGAACTGAAGCTAGAGCAAGACTCTAGCCGGATGAAGGTCATGAACTCCGAAGCACGCCCCATTGTTGGCCTAGAAAAGGGCGTATCTGTGAAGATTAGGCCATGGACCGGAACGTCTAACTTCATGGCCGTGTTGATATATATTTTCAAGTGATCCTTGGGTTGGAACTCCTGCACCAAGCTAAAGTCATACCCATACCATATCTCGATTCAATGTGCATGTTTGGGGAGGAAACCCCTTGAATGATCTTCGTTGTTCATAAACGCAAAGAAGTAAAGGGTGTTGAGATTGAGGGGACAGCCCACATTCCTTGCCGCACTGATGGAGAACACAATAGAGCCAGCAGAAATAGTGTCAGAAAGTGTGTCAGGGCTACTAAGGAGATTTGAAGATATCATGCTGCCAAAGTTTCCAAAGGTGTTGCCACCAAAGAGACCAGTGAATCACCGAATAGAATTGGAACTTGGTGTTAAGCCTCCGACTAAGGCTCCCTACCGAATGGCTCCTCTCGAGCTCGTCGAGTTGCGTCAACAATTAGATGAGTTAATTGGGGCATGGTTTGTTCGAGCGTTGAAGGCTCTATTCGGCGCGCCGGTCCGATGTCAAAAGAAATATGACGGTAGTCTTCGGTTATGTATCGACTACAGGGCTCTGAACAAAGTTACCGTCAAGAATAAGTATCCAGTGTCGTTGATTGTAGACTTGCTTGATTAGTTGAGCAGTGAGAGATACTTCACCAAGCTGGATTTGAGATCTAGCTACTAGTAGGTGTGAATCATTGAGGGCAATGAAAGCAAGACCACTTGTGTGACGAGATATGGGGTTTTTGAGTTTCTAGTGATGCCGTTCAGGCTAACTAATGCCCCAGCCACATTCTGCACTTTGATGAACGAGTTGTTCCATGACTACCTCAATAAGTTCGTGGTGGTGTATCTGGATAATAATGTCATGTACAATAACACGTTGGAAGAACATCCCGTCCACCTGCAAACTATTTTCAGTGTACTGCGAGAGAACCAACTTTATGTAAAGAGGGAGAAGTGCTCATTTGCACAATAGCAAATCATATTCTTTGGGCACCGTGTTGGGGGAGGAAATATCAGCATAACCTTGGAAAAGTTTGTGCCATCCAAGAGTGGACCGTGCTAGAAGGGCTAATCGAGTTGCGGTCATTTTTAGGCCTCGCCAATTATTACAGAAAGTTCATCTTTGGGTATTCACACCATGCATCGCCATTGACCAATCTATTGAAGAAGGATCGACCATGGCAATGGTCTGAGAAGTGTTAGAGGGCATTCGAAGATCTAAAGTTAGTGGTCATGAGTGACCCCGTGTTAAAGCGACCCGATCATTCCCAGCAATGTGAAGTGCACACGGAGGCTTCCGATTATGCCATTGGGAGAGTGTTAATGCAAGAAGAACATTCGATGGCCTTTGAGAGTAAAAAGTTGAACAATACAGAGTGGCAGTATATGGTTCAAGAAAAGGAGATGACAGCGATAGTTCATTGTCTAAGGACATGGAGGCACTACCTACTTGGGTCCAAATTTCTGATGATGACCAACAACATTGCGACAAGCTACTTTCATACGCAAAAGACGTTGTTGCCGAAATAGACCCGTTGGCAAGATTTTTGGCCGAGTTCGCTATGGACTTGGTGTACAAGCCCAGAATGACCAATCAAGTTGCAGATGCTTTAAGCCGCAAAGCAGAGTTGGTAGCGCTGAAAGTTCAAGAACAGGCTGCAACTAGTCGTGTTAGTTTAATAATCCTTGATCACTTGCGCAAAGGTTTGAAGCATGATCTTCTCGCGAGGACCATACTACAACAGATAGAAGAGGGGAGGACACGCTGGTTCTAGACCGAGGAGGGACTGTTGTTAACCAAAGGGGGTCATTTCTATGTACCAAAGATGGGAGACCTTAGGAGAGAACTGTATAAGGAATGCCATGATACTTTATGGCGGGTCATCCAGAAATTTATCGCACGCTCACCTTGTTAGAGAGGCGTTACTATTGACCCAAGATGGAGGAAGATGTGGAGGAGTATGTCAGAACCTGCCTGATATGCCAACAAGACAAGGTTGAGAGAGCCAAATCGTTTGGGCTCCTGCAACCTTTTCCAGTGTCATCACGATCGTGGGAGAGCGTCTCCCTTAATTTCATCTCCGCTTTTCCAAAAGTAGGGGACCTCGGGTCCATCCTGGTGGTTGTGGATCGATTTTCAAATTATGCAACATTCATTCTGGCACCATTACACTGTACAACAAAGCAGGCAGCATGGTTGTTCGTCAGCAACGTTATGAAGTACTGGGGAGTGCTGCAAGTGATTTTCAGAAATAATGATCCGCGGTTTGCTAGAAAGTTTTGGTTAGAGGTATTTAAGCTTCTAAAAACACAACTGAACTTCTCATCCAGCATGCATTCTTAAATTGACGGTCAAACTAAAAGGGTGAATGATATTTTGGAGCAATATTTGAGATATTTTGTGAATGCCAACTAGAAGAACTGGGTTCAGCTGTTGGACGTTTCATAATTTTGTTATAATCTACAGAAGAGTTCAGCCACGAACAAGAGCCTGTTTGAGTTGGCAACCGGCCAACAACCTCTGACATCGCACACCGTTATCATGGGACACATAGGATCGAGTCTGTCAGCCTACCATTTTATAAGATAGTGGCAGAGAAATACCGAGATTGCTAGGGTCTACCTGCAGAAGGCCGCCAAGCAAATGAAAAAGTGGGCCGATCAGGGACGACGACTGCTTAAGTTGAACGTAGGTGATGAAGTTTTAGTGAAGCTCAATCCCGCGCAGCTCAAGTTTTTCATAAGAAGACACACAGGGTTAATACGAGAGTATACGAAGCGAATCAATGATGTTTCGTTTCAGGTACAATTACCTCCATGGCTGAAAATATACCCCGTATTTCATATCAGTTGCTTGAAGCCTTACGAGCAGATCCAGAGGATCCCGCAAGAAGTGTACCGACTTGCGTTATACCAAATGCCAATTTGGAAGCAAACAGACAAGTTGAGAAAATCCTTGTTCACCGAGCCAGCAACCAGGGAGATGAGAGCCAGAGTGAGTATCCTATGGAGTATTTTGTGAAGTGGAAGGGCCTTCCCGAGGTCGAAAATTCTTGGGAACTAATGAGTGACTGGTCATCCTTTCAATCTGCATTGAGAGAGTACTTGAAGCGCGTCGACATGGACGTCAACGAAACTGAATAGGGGAGGATGTGACGTGGGGTCGCAGTGTGGATATCCGGGCCAGCTGCCGAGCCACTTGTGCTTCGCGTGGAGGCATCGGTAGATGTAGTTGGGGCATCGTAGGCACATTGTCAAGCCATGAGGGTTGCGTTGTAAGGACTCCGAGTGTGTGTTGGTCGTGGGACACGAGGGCACGCGACATGGTGACATGAAGGGTTCGTGCTCGTTCGCGACACGATCTCATGGAGGGAAGACGTGGGGCGTTGTGGGTGTATTGGGGTGGAGGATGACACTGTGTGCCATGGGAAAGGGGCGTGTACCATGGTGGTATGTTAAACCAATACCTTTGAGGTCCTCCCATTACTTTCTCCAACGTGGTGTTTAACCCTTATATATACTGGTTGTAGCTCAGTCACTACGTTATGTACTACTAGATGTGTCACTAGCCTGAGTGTACTAGTATGCTAACACATGCGAGCATGTGCATCCGGACCAAGTTGTCGCAGGAGGCATTGGTAGGTTGCTCTTGGACGCACTCTATGCAACCAAGGGCCATCGTGTTTGGGGTGGTTCCGACTACCTCCGCGGTGCAGGTCAACTCCAAAAGGAGGTCGGCCCTATATTCATCATTGCGCCTCTCATTCTCCGTCGCATCTTGGACCTAGCGTTGCTTCACTTTGTTGTGAGTTGTTACGCTAGCCTAGCTTGAGAAACTAGGTGTCGCACGCAAGTGCACGTCAAAGGACTAACTTTGTGACAACTGACACCCCGGTATCGAGGTGCTAGTGTCGGTGTCTCTATATCGAGGTGTCTACGCTTCGCTAAAAAAAAATTAGCGAAGTGTCGGCACCTCGATATAGAATCGTCGGTGACCCTTTTTTTATCTCAGCGTCGGCACCTCGATATAGAGGCGTCGGCACCCCTGAAACAAGGCACCGACGCCACATTTTTTTTAGTGAAGCGTCGACACCTCAATATAGAGGCATCGACACCCCGGCGCTGGTTCCTTCAGGCGGGTGTTAGCACTTTGTCAGGTACCAAAGACCTCGCTATCGAGGTCGTGTTTTTTGAGTAAAATATACCTGAAAAAGTAAGTGTAATACTTTCTTAGAAAAATAAAGAGAAGAGAGAGAAAAGAAAGTGACTTTAAAAAGACTTATAAAAAAGTCAAGAATGACGACTGAAAGGGAACATAACTTTTAAAATATTTTTAAAGTTTAACCTTAGTTAGTAAAATGGGCCCCATGCCACCCATCGCTTCACAAAAAAGGCGCTATATGTCGCACCCATATCAATTTGCGCAAAGATATCTCCACGTTCGGGCATATTTTCCCCTTCGCCATATATATATACTAGTTACATGAACGTGCTTCGCACACCCAACACTTAAGTTTGAGATTATAATAATTCATGAAGTAGGTGAATTAAATTTGTCCCCTATATGATGATTATAGAATTTATATTCATGACCTATAGAAATATAGCAATATAGAGCAACTTGCAAATGTAGAGGTTGGCATGTATAGAAGATTGCATACGATAACAATAACTCAATCGAGTTATTTCAATTTTCATTTACATATTAACGACATATTGTTGAAACAAGCAACTACTATTCATTACATTCCATTGTATATGATCTCTTATTTGAAACATATATGCATAATACTAACGGCATGAGACTCCTTTACCCTTATCTCCAATTATATCACCTGGGAAGCAAATGTGAGGTAGTGATGCAATTTGCTAAAAAAAAGAGGTAGTGATGTAATTTGCTAAGAAAAAGGGGTAGTGACGCAATTTGTTAAGGAAGAGGGTAATGGTGTAACTTGCTAAGAAAGAAGGGTGGTGATTTAATTTGCTAAGAAAGAGGGGTAGTGATGTAATTTGCTAAAAACCTTTTCAAACCCACATGTGCCAATATTGAATTCTCACATATCTCCGAACTCCTAATAACCTAAAACATTTCTAAAGTAGGCATGTTTTCCTACACTCTTATTAAATTTATTTTTTAAGTAGGCATTTTTTTTACACTCCCATTAAATTTATTACCTGAAGACCCAAGAAGCACCCAAGAAGCACCATATAGAAAGAAAAATTTTAAATTTTAAATATGAGACTAAACAAATAAATAAATAAAAAACTACTAAGGTTCTTTAACAGGAAGATCGGGATGGTTGAATATCTTCTCATGCATTGACCGTTAGAGGACGATCACATGCCGCTAGCCAAGGCAAAATAAAAAAACGATGGTACATGAGTCTTGTGTATCACTGGACCTTTAGACACGTATAATTTTACATTGAGTTGCTCTTAGGTGTAGTGCTAAACACCGTATAGGTCAATCTTCTAACATAAAAAATATTATTGAAGTGCCTCCACATGTTTCACATGTATAGCTATTTGTGCATGTTGGGGATTGACCATTTTGGTGTAGAGTGATTGATTTGCACTTGATTTGGGTATCAGAACACTCTTCATGGTAAACAATGATCACGATCACATAAATAAATATGTGACCGTCTGATAGGTGTAACATGACCTCGAGATCTATTATGTTGAATAAGGGGACGAAAACAGATCTCCATCACCTGATTGAAAGAAATCTAACTGTAGAAATCATTTGGCTACTAATACCGATATCCATCTCTATTTTCAAATACGCCTTCTAATTCCAGAAGTGTGTCGGTTGACAATAAGCAACTACAATTTTGTGTTAGATTTAGTAATGATGACTTCAAATAAGTGATATGTTTTATAAATATTGTGATATATAACCAAATCTATGTGAAATACCAATGTTGTAAAGATTAACTAACCATGAAGGGCATTTTCGTCCCACTCAAAATTATACACACCATCTTAATGATGATAAGAATATTCTCTGTGCATGCTTTGTTCTACTATATTAGAATGTTCCTCCCACGTTTTTAGTAGATCACACTTTTTCAAAGCTTAAAGAATTGTTGTAACTCAAGGTACATATTAAATCACTCTAAAAGATACGCATTGTATCATCTCTTAAAACCCCCAATCTTTTTAAAGTTACTTTTTGGCTAAACGTGCTTAGGCAACTTTTATCAATATTTTATTGGGAGCCATTACTTGCACATGCTTTTCAAGTGATTGCACCGGATTGCACCGAATTTAAAAGAAAGACTTGCAAGTTTGGCGACCTTTACTATGTAAAAACACCATCTAAGTTGTTGGATTTGAAGGTCATGATTTAAAGATATCAATTGAAAAAGATTAGAGCAAAATATAATTTTCATCATTTGATTAAATGGAGTCAAAGGCTATTATGTAATTCAACAGTTGACTATAATACATCATATGACAAGTATCATGTTTTGCTCCAATTTTATGTACCAGAGATCTATTGATCATGAACTTCAAATCAGATGACCCATATTGCATTTTTACATGTCACATGTCCATAAAATACCAACTCTTTCAATAAATTCGGTGCAATCACTTGAAAAACGTGTGCAACTAATGACTCTCTATTTTATATTAAATTTTGTAATGATTATAAGATATATATCATACGTTTGCTAACAACACTAAAACTTGTATTATAACATCAAATAAATGAGAAATCTATACTTTGAGGATATAAAAAAGTGTGAGATTAAAAAAGTAAGAATGTATTGTAGTAAACTATACAACTAAGGCAAGATTTAATCCCAATATTCATGAGATTTAATTTGGTAAGCAATTAGAATCCTAAAAGGACTCTTGCTCTTTTAAGCAAAATCAACTTGTCATTTGGGCTCTTCCTTAAAATTGCCTTTTCTTTATTTATAGAGAACCTAGAGAGTTCAGAATCTCTATTCCATTCTCTCTCATAGTTGTCTCTCTCTTTTGTTCTCTCTTCTCTGCAAGAGCTCAACCACCGTGCACCACCTCTCTCCATTAAGAAAAATCGGCAGCCGAGTCGTCTTCTCTGGAGACTAAATCGAAGTTCCTCATCGCTACGATCGATCTATCGTAAGAAAAAAGTTCTCGCGAAAGGAATCAAACAAATCGTCACTCGAATCCGATCTCCGTCAAACCAAATCACTGCGAGAATCATTTCACGCTTCAACAAGTGGGAGTCTCTAAATCCATCTTAAATTATTTAGTATTTTCAAAAATAAGAAACCCTAATTAAATCCTAAAAGAAATCGGGAAGAAAAGGAATTTAGAACCGCGTCGAGAAAACTTGACCTGGGCTTGAAATTGCAAGCTCGATCGGTCGAAATTCAAAATCAACTAGTCAAGATTATATATATTTGTATAGAGGACTACATCCTCTGGTCGATCTCATCCGATCGAAACCTAAAATCGACTAGTCGAGATTAATAGCTCCCGCAACCCTTCAGACAACTCGACCGATCGAAAATCCAATTCGACCAATCTAGTTCTGTTCAGACCTTCCTTTTAGTATTCTCGACTGGTCGAAATCCTATTTTCGACCATTCGAGTTCTGGTTTCTTCATAATTCCTTTTCACTCTATTTAGACCGGTCGAGAACTTATTTTCAACCAGTCGAGGTAGAATTTTTTTTCAGCCTTAATCTATCATCTTGACCGGTCGAAACCTATTTTTGACCATTCGAGATTATATTCTAATAAGGACTGTTATCCCTTATTTCATCTCGACCGGTCGAGATCCATTTTCGACCAGTCAAGATGGACAATTCAAAATTATTTTCCTTTTTAATGAACTTTTCAAGTTTCTTTTTGCGGGGACCTTCAATTTAAGCGAAATAAGACAATCTTATAGTTTTTGGACCTTTCGGATACAATGTAAATATTCGTTACCTCTTTTTAAGCACCTATAGTCCCTTAATGGGCATGCGTGTCTCTTTAGATCTCAAAACATGTCTGATTGCTATACCAATCAATCACTAAGTTCTATAGATACAACTAACCCCATTGATGGGTAATTAGATTCAATTATAGAAAAAATATAGTTAAATATTTTTTATTCATCATATAGAAAATCACAATAGGACATACGCATGATAAGTTAAGAATAAGATATGATACACGATATAAGCATATGCTATGGTGGGGTTTCCTTCACGGTCACGTGGAACTTGGAATGTAGGCATCCATGTACGGATGCTATACCTCTATGATAGTATGGGATGCCACACGAAAGGCATCCAGGTTACTATGAAACTCATGCCTTGAAAAGCGTAGTTTAGTGAATCCTATCAGACCGTGACCCATTCAAATTACGTTTCTACAGCCGAGACGGGTCTTAAGGACGATATGTTAGCTTTGTCTCTGTTGTGATAATAAAGTTGTACTCGCAAGTACACGAATCTATTGTGATAATAGATTAATGAAGTACGAGATCGTTCCCATGAGGATTGGTTAGATAATTAAAAATAAGGAAACAACAATTAATCACAGATTACAAGCAATATTTAACTAGCTTACTGAGTTTTGAGAGAGTAGAAAGATTTAAAGCTAGGCAATAAAATGAAATTAAACAGATAAACAAATTAAGGATTAGGATACTAATTCCTCCTGTCGTTGATTTATCATTTACGAAATATAGATTTATTTATCAAGATATAATATTATTGTAAGATGCACAACACATGAATATTGAACTCAATCATACATAAATTTGAGATCATAGGGGTGTATGATTAACATCCATACCTTAGATTCATGTAAATTCTACCTCACAAATCTGAAGTCGTGGGAGTGTATGATTAACACCCCATGGATGTATGATTAACATTCATACCTCAAACGGCAATCAAAATTTAATCATGGGGTAAATTTTACATTTCAGATCTGCGATCATGGGGATGTATGATTAGCACCCCATTAATGTATGATTAGCATTCATACCTTATATGGTAATTAGAATTTACCCTGGGATCGGTAAGAGCAATATAGAAGAAGACTAAAGTAAAATCACCATTACAGATCTGAGATAATGGGGCATGATTAGCACCCACATCTCAGATAGCAATTGAATTTTATAATGTCGGCATTAGTAGTAGAGCACTGAAAAATAGGGCATCTGTAATAAACTAATATCTCAATCGTAGATCTGTTCAATGAAACTAGCCACACATGATTGAAATAAATGGCATGATTGAAATAAAACTGAAAGATAAAATTAGAATACCATAATGTACTTCAACAACTCCAATGAAGGCCTTAATCTAACAGGTACAATGATTCTTCAATTTGTAAAAAATGAAAATATCCTAAATCTTAGGGCTAGAAAAGTGAAGAACAATGCTTGAAAATAAAAGTGGAAGCTGAAAAGAAACTAAAAACTAGAGAAAAATAAAAGTGAAAAAAAATCCCCTAACAAATTCTTCAAATTTGCTTAAATAGTTCTCAGATTCTTCAATTTCAAATTTGAAATCGATCGATCGACTCTAGTAGTTGATCAATCGATTTTAAATTTAAAATTTCCGCTTCTGAATATTTGTAACTCGATTAATCGACACTATTCAATTCGATTAATCGAGTGTACACATGACAGAGGGCTTTCTTCCGGCTCCTTTTGTTTTGTCGATCAATCGACTTGAGTGGTCGATTGATTGACTATTCAGAATAGTTTTAGCTCCGCATTTCCTTTGCTCCAGTGTTCTAATGCTAGTTGGTGTTATGCTCTTTTATGCTACTTAATGTATCCAATGGACAAATTTACCTGAAACACTTAAAATCTCACAAATCTTGTTAGATAGTCTTCATCGGATGGCAAAATGTAAGCCTAGGAGGTAAAATATCATCATATTTCATCACTCATTAGTCTCGAATTAAGGGAACATTATTGTTACGATGAGCGCAACCTTATCTGACTGGATGGTTATTTATATTATGATATGGAGGTTAGGTGATTATCTACACTTGGATCTCGCGTGGTAGGCTCGAACAGCGGCCCTGACACAAGTCATTTAATTAAGATAAGTAAGATACGAAGTACATTGTTTAAGCATATAAAGTAATAATAAGATTTTCGATATGTCACGAATGATAAGTTGACTAGACAAATAGCAGAAGAAGTAAGAAATAGAAATATCATGCATATTCCATTCCATGTTATACTTTCAGTTTCGATATGACATGTTATGAGGTTTTGGATATTTTTGTCCTCATGTAGTAATGTTTGGTCTATTTCAAAATGCACCGCAACTCAAGCGATTGCACACACGATCACTTGGATAAGTTGTGCTGGATCGATTATGCAACCCACTGAGTTGACGCGATTGAGCAAACTCTCCCCCCCTCCCAAAATCTAACAGTTCGTTTCATGTTAGGACTCTGGTCATCCTGCCTATGATGATGTGGAGGTAGTTGTACTGGAGGAGGCTTACGGAGACGAGGACGTTGGCTACAACTCGGATGATAGCATAGATCCGACTGATTTTTACAAGCCTTGAGAGCCCCTTTAGCTCTAGTTTTCTTTTATTTCTTTCGAGAAACATATTTTTAGTCTTTTGATGCATCTTGCGAGTTTACACTTGGGGCATTTTACCCTACGTAAAACTTATTTTACTTTATGAGATACATGATTAGGAATTTACCTTGATTTATCGTTTACACTTTCCGTGATTATTTATGAGCCATTAAATGCATATTAAATGCCTCGATCCATATGCTAAGTTGATTTATGAGTTATGTGTATGTCTACTTCGCCTTAACAAACGTGCGGTGTTATAACATGGAATTCTAGGCCCTCAAGAATAGGTAAGGATTCTGAGTCGTGACACTATGACAACAACCTCTATGCTCTTTTACGTCTATTCATCCACATTATTTTTTCTAAGAGCATATAAATTTGATGATTTATATATATATATATATATATATATATTGAGGGATATATTATCTTTTTTACTTTTTTTATGATAGTATCGGTAAGAGAATTTATGATTTTTAATATTTTTAACGCAATAAAATGATTTAAAATATTTTTAAAAATATATCAACAAGAAGATGAATTGTTATATACAAAAGGGCACATTAGCAAAACGGGATTGGGAAAATTTTGTTTTGGGGTATTATATTATTTGGAAAAGTTTTGAGGAATAAGGATAGCACTGAATTTGAGGGTCTTAATATTTGAAATTTTAAAAAAATTTAGCACATGTCAACTATTTTATAATAGTGAAATGTCAACATTGTCCTTCCTTTTAAATTAGAAAATGGGGCAAATTTCTTGCTAAAGTGCCTCTTACCGCAAGAAGTTGAAGAAGGAACCCTATGAAACCCTCATTTCCCTTCTTCAATCTCTTCTTCCTACTCCAAAACCGCACAACACCTGGTTGCTGCTAATTGGCTTAGGAAACCCTAGTTGCATCTTCAAATCGATTCAACTCGATTAGACACCAAAAACTCAAAAAAAAGAATTCAAAAAGCATTTGGATTCACAATCAATTTCGGCTCGATGTGACATCTCGTTCACGCAGCGAGATATGTTGTGGATTCGTCGCAATCGAAGAGGACAAGCGGAGAGTGGGAAGAAAGAACCTGGAACCTAAACTCAAGGATTTGGATTTTCCATTGAATTGGTTGGAATTGGTTGGAGAAGATAATTTTTTTTCAAAAAATCTATGGTTTTGTTTGCAAATCGCAAGCCTCTGAGCAATCTGTTGGGGGAATCGCAGGTTTGGGTTTCTAGCATCGTTTGGGAGAAGAGAAGAGAATATGAAGAAAACCTAAAAAGTCTCTTTTTATATGAGGGTAAAAATGGTAAATCACACTTATTTGACTAGTCTTTGACTTTAGAATTCACATATTTTCTAGCAACCAAAAAAGGCAATATCCCGATTCCCTAAAACTTTTTTACTAGGTATAATACCTCCAAGCTTTTTCTTCCCAATCCCTTTTTTTCTAATTTTTCCTATACAAAAGGGCAAAAATTGTAAAAGTTTCTGATAAATATTGGCCTTTCAAACAATTGATTTATAGAGATAAACTATTGGAGAAATAGTGCTTAGCTTCAATAGTTTTATGTTTCAATTAGTAAAGTGAAACTATAGTAAAAATTAGTACTGAAGCAAATTTGTATCAAAGCAAAAACCCTTACCATTAGTGTAGTGAAGTGAAACACATTCAATAATAACTTGATATAGGGATTTTAACTATTTTCCTATTACTTTAAGGGTTTGTTTGGCAATTTTCCTGAAAACATAGGAAAAGGATTTGTAGATCCAATAGATTCCAGCTCTTTGAAAATTCATAAGAATTCATTATTTTTCAGTGTTGGGATTGAGTAATTACATATAGAAAATAAAAAATGAGCACCATCCATAGTGTACATCTCACACACCCAATAAATTCAACTTTCTATTGTGAGGGAGATTCCATGAGAAAGAGAAAAATTAGGAGAGAGAAAGAGAGAATAGGAGAGTGAGGGGGAGAGAGAGAGAGAGAGAAAACATAGGAGAGAGATTCGAAGAGAGCCAGAGAGATTTAAAAAAAAGATTAGGAGAGAAAGATTCGGATAAAGAGATTAGGAAAGAGAAAGGGGAGCACCATCTTTGGTATACACAACACACACTAAATAAAAAATTAGAGAGAGAGAGATAGATTAGGAGAACGGTAAAAGAGAGCTAGGAGAGAGAAAGAGAGAGAGATTTGGTGAGGGAGAGAAAGATTTCGTGAGAGAGTGATCTAAGAGAGAGAGTGAGAGATATTTTTTATTTTTTTATAATTTTTAAGTTTTTTATTTACATTTTATTATTTTATTTTTATTTTATTCTATTTTACTAGTTTATTATTTCTTATCTTTAATTTTTTATATTTATACATATTTTTTCTATTTTTTTATTTGTTATTTTTTATTATTTTATTATTTTATTTATTATTATTTTTACTTTTTTTATTTTTTTATTTTATTTTAAAGTTTTATTTTTATTTTATTTAATTTTATTTTTATTATTTTATTTTATGTTTTATTTTTTTTTATTTTTTTTTTCTCCAATTAATTTTATTTGAATTTATTCATCAAAAGAGAGAGGGAGAGAGAGAGAGAGAGAGAGAGAGAGAGAGTTCTCACGCAACAAAAATAAGGGAGGGGAAGGAGGCAAAAGATTTCCGATGAAATCTCCGTATTTTAGAAGGATTTATTTTTTTTCAATAGAAAAGAAAATTTTAATTTTCTTATTATTTTTACTAGTACAACTTTGTTGTCAAACATAAGAAATTAACATATTTCTTTTCTTTTCCCATGATTTATTTTTCTTTTCCTCTATCTAAACAGACCCTAAGGGCTCGTTTGAATACCCCATTTTCGCTCGGAAACTGAGTTGCAGCTCAGAAAGTTTCCATTTCAGGGTTTTTCCAAGGGTTTCCTATGTTCGGCTACCACTGTGGGTCCCACGCAAATTCTGACAAAAGTTGGGTTTTGATGCACTTTTTGTTTCCGAGTTATTTGCTCAGGAATAGTCAAAAATTGAGCAATACCATTTGAGGTGAGTGTATAGTACACTTTACTATATACACCAAATAGAATCTTCGTTGCCTGCGCCTAGCTTCAAACTTCGAGCGACCCTACATCTTCCTTTAGCGAAGGTTTTCCAAGCATTTGAGGCGAGAAGCCGTTCAGTGTTGGACTTCAACCTCTAGCAAGCCCCTCTCTCTCTCTCTCTCTCTCTCTCTCTCTCTCTCTCTAGATCCCTCTCTCTACAAGTCTTATTTTATGAGAACAAAAACATGAAACTCCATCAAAGACGACTTCTCTTCGACAAATCGCTTCAGAGAATGAAAGTCGTGGAGTTGAAGAGGCGAATTGCTACCTAAAGTTTGCATTTATGTGGGAAATGCAGACGAATTTACAATGTTGCAGATCAAGTTGGGTTTCCTATGTTCAAAAGCAGCATGCGAATATCTGAGGGATGATTGTCCGAAATACCCTTTATCAATAACAAAATTACCAAAATAGTATTTCATCTATAATCGTCCAAGATTGGTTTGACATGTTGACTAGTGAGGTAAGATTGATCTTATAGTTGGTATTAGGTGACTGACCCAGTCTCCAATGCTAGTGATCGTGTCCATTGTAATCAATTATTCACATGTCGCGCTATAGAGATCCTAAGTTGGGCCACTTAACGAATCGCGAATTGGAGACAGTGAATTAGTTTGCAGTTCAATTTGGTCTGATTCGACATGACAAGTGAACTCGATGATTTTTTATAAAAGCAGAAAACAAAATTTAAAAGTATATACAGAGGATTTGAACCTAAATCGTATTTTAATAATTAAGCCAGCCAATGTGTTCATTCCCTCTTGGATCGTAAATAAATAAATAAATAAAACTACTAGTAAGTAAGAGAGTTTGTAATTGGCTTTTCAATTAAGCCGCTTTTGAATGGCGTGAGCTAATGAAGAATGTACTTCCCTTATTTGTACAAGCGTCTTGATGGTGTTATTATGATAGGGGTTGAAGTAGTGTTGATGTAGGAATCAATTTTACACAATTGCACCGACGAAAGTGTTCAATCTCTCATGAATCGTACATAAGCCAAAAATGACCTTCGAATATATACAGAGCGGTAGCGGATGCACTACAGTCATACAATGTCCCTAAACTATACCGATTCTGTGCTTTTCTAAAAAAATAAAAGAACACAGGAAATCTTTCGTTTCTGGGAACTGTCAGGAATCAGAGCATTTTTCAGGCCTAAGGCCATGTTCGAATTGGCAATTTCTGCTCGGAAACCGAGTCCCGCTCGGAAAGCAACATTTTTTCGCAGAATCTGAGCTTTTCCTGCGTTCGGCAATGGTGGTGGGACCCACACCAGAAGTGATGGTTTCCGAGTTTCAGGCGGTATCCCATTTCCAAGCAAAAAACTCAGGAATTGCCTGATTCTGAGTTCTTGGTTAGTATACTCTCTCTCAAACACCCACCATGTAAAAACCCATAATGCCTCCAATGGCTACTTTTGGTGTAGCTTGTCTTCTTCCCAAAACAAAACAGAACAGAGCAGCAAAAGAGAGAGAGGACGGCGGCGATGGGAGGAGAGATGGGTTTCTTTAGTCTGATCCCGAGTTTCTGCTCGCCATTGTGAACTGAGTCTAGTTTTTCGGCGGGTACACCAGCTTTATTTTCCTAACAATACAACCCTGAGATTCGAGAATCACTTTGTGCTCATGCGTCTGCAAAAACCACCACACAAGTGGATAAGCGGTTTTCACCTTCCTTAAACACTTGATCAATCCCACCATGCCTTTCACATAATCACCATTGCCTGTCGAAAGTGTGATGTAAGCCCTTCCCGGAAAACCACCGGCTTTAGTTACACTAGCGGTTTTTCTGCTGACGATCTCGGGAGCCATTTTGCAGTAAGCGGTTTTTCGAAGTGTTAAAAATAAAAAACAGCAAAGAACAAAAGACTCTCATATAGTTCTGAAGGTTGAGTTGGGCATCTTAAATAGAGGTGAAATGAGGTTGAAATGGAGATGAAATGATGGGAAATGAAACTTGGGTTTGTGGGTTTCTCCAATGATCTCAGTGATTTGTTGACAAGTGGCACGAGGTTTGAAGGATCAGGGATTCGTGATACGTGGGAGTGTGGAAGGGACCAGAAGGTCCAAAAGTTAGGCGATTTGTTTAATGTTTTATAGACGGAAGAGTTTGGAGTCCACTGTGGCTGTGGTTGTAAAATGTGAAGAATCACTTATGTATCAGTTATTTATCATTTCTATATATCAAATATATTTTATTGCATGAAAAAATATATTTTACAAAGAGCTTATAGAAAAATTTTATACATCACACCGTTTATAACAACAAATCTTTGATTTTTATGAGGTTAAACTATAAAAAACTTGAATTCAATAAGATATAATTTGTATCCTACTAGTACTCAGTCCACATCATCTAGATAGGCGATCGGATTGTATGTAATGGGCTAATGTACAATGTACTTTTCTGAATCGTACAAGCGACTATTATAATGTTAATATGATAGGCGATCGGATAGTATAATTGTAAGAATCTATTTTGCACAATTGCACCGACGGAAGTTCTCAACTTCTCAAGGATCATACATTGGCCAAAAATGACTTTCAAATATATACAGCATGGTATCGGATGTTCTACCGTCATTCCTACGGTGATACGATGTCCCTAAAGTAGATCGATTCTGTGCTTTTCTGTAATAATTAAAAGAACACAGGAAATCATTCGATTTTGTGAGATGAAAATGTGGCGAGTGGAGCTTGCATGCAAACCCATTTCACTCAACGTGTCCAACACCCTTTAACATTAATTAAAAAAAAGCTTTTGCTAAATTTTAAATTCAGATGTTTATCCAGCTTTACCTATTAAAAAACAAAAAGTTTGTTTTCTAGCCATTTCTCTTATCATAAAAAAAAATAGGGAAAAAATCGAATCTTACAAGCGACTTTATAGTGTTAGTAAGATAGGCGATCAGGTAGTATAGTTGTAAGAATCATTTTTGTACAATTGCACCGACAAAAGTGTTCAATCTCCCATGGATCGTACATCAGCCAAAAATGGCCTTCAAACATATACGGCTCAGTATCGGATGCTTTATCGTCATTCCTACGGTCATACGATATCCCTAAACTAGATCGATTCTGTGTTTTTCTGAAATAATTTAAAGAACATAGGAAATCCTTCGTTTCTGGAATATGTCGAGAATTAGAGCTTTTCTGAGGCCTAAAAGAACACACCTGGGGAAAGGCAGGAATCAGAGTTGGCCAAGAATCTGCAGGAAACTGAGTTATCAGGAATCTGAGCTTTTCTGAGATAATTGGGGAAATACCCGAACGAGGACTAAAAGAATACACTTGGGAAAAGTCAGGAATCTGAGTTGGCCAAGAATCTGGAGGAAACTGATTTGTCAGGAATCAAAGGTTTTCTAGGAATGAGAAATACCCGAACAAGGCCTAAATGAGTTGAAATTTGTAAGGAAATTTTAAACCATATAAAAGAGAAGTTCCTTTAAATCCACCCACCGAATCTTTGCGTTCACCCACGCTGAAAACCCATTGACTGCTTTGTATCCGACAATGCAAATTGATTTTCATCACAATCTTTCCCTTGATGGATCTTGAGATCATGCTCTTACCTTCTACCATCAATTTTTTATTTCACACGGTATCCGGTCTCAAAAGTGGCCTTAACATCACGTGGAACTCATCATGTTCAAATAAGGTCACTTTTTTGGAATGTGTACCACGTGAAATCAAAAACTTCCGATCTGATGGTACACCCATGATCCCAAGATCCATCATAGGAAATATTGTCATGAAAAACAATCTGCATCGTTCCACTCAAAGCAGTCAATGGATTTCAACATGGGTAAACTCAAAGATTCAGTGGATAAATTTAAAGCTATTCTTAAAAGAATCTTAGAAAAACTTGAAAGGGTAATTGAACTGCTAAAATTCAAACCAACCATAAATGCTTTCAAAAACAAACTTTAAAGTGGATTTTATAGTGGAAATAATGGTTTGAATAGTAGAATTAGAGAGGGGAAAGAATCAAACTTACATCTTTAGAAAGAAATGTTAGGTTTGATGGCTAAGATGGTGGATTTAATGTTGACTTTTAAAGTGGTTTTTAATGGTGAATTTGAATTAATTTTAAATAGAAGATCAACGGCTCTATTTAATGACTTTCTTGTGAAATTATAGAAGCACTCTTCAAAAAACAAAAGATTTTTTTTAATTTCAGCAAATAGAGCTCCTAATTCTGACAAGTCGTCATCTGAAGTCGTCACACAGTTAATAACTCTTAAGGAATCACCCTCAAAAATATGTTGGCATATTTTGTTTTGTGTTTGTGGTATAGGTAATCTACCCCGTTCTCAATATAAATTGGAATATGTCACTGATTGGGTACATGTGGTATCGTTTTTCATCACACTAGATGCACATGATCTTATGTAAATATCTGGTGGGTTTAGTATTACATGAAGAAATATCCCTATTGTGCTATCCAAAGCGGTCTTCCTTGGGTTTCTTATGCCGCATAAGTATTTATACTGGTTTTTTTCGAGAGGTCCGGTTTTCCAGATAAGCTTTGGTGCCATCCAGTATATAACTTGGGCCCTCCAAGGCACTAGATTTGCCTTCTTTTAATATATAACAAAACAATTTTCAAAAAAATAAATAAATAATTGTTCTAATAGTTCATTTTGAAGGACTTTTGACTTCATAAGATGGAGATGTTTTTTCAAAATAATCTCCAACCAACATATACGTGCATTGGGTCCTTCATATTGAGTTACCTATTTTTATCAAAGTGTGCAACTTTAGGCTAAAGACCTGAAAGAAGATCCGTTAAAGATTGCGTCAAAAAAAAATATCTCAGGCTTCTGAATGAAATGGGTCATATGCTTTTAAAATGAATCGCTAAAACAGGTTTGGAGATTTAGATTCATTTTGATGCCATTTGACGGCTTTGATCGCCAGGATGGAGATCTTCCTTTGATGGTATCTTCAATCAATCAGATCTTTACATCGATCAGGTGTCCCATTCCAATTTAGAGATTGGGGACAAGTCTATTACACTGCACCAACTCATCCACGTTTTACATGTTATCCAAATGCTATCATTTTTTTCATGTCACGACCCAGAATCCTTATCCGATCTCGAGGGCCTAGAATTCCGTGTTATGACAGTGCACGCTGGGTAAGGCGATAAGCGAACATACACATAATCTATAAATTGACTTAGCATATGGATTGACACATTTAAGATAGCATTAAACGATAAATAACTCATAAATTAATGGCAGGAATCATAAAAGACAATAAAAAGGTAAATCCTAACCATGCATCTAAGATATAAAATAAAACAAGTTTTACGTAGGATAAAATGGTCCTAAACATGAACTCATAAAAATGTATCAAGGCTAAAACAAATCTCTCAAGAATTAAGAAAAAACTGCAGTAAAAGGGTTCTCAATGCTGGTAAAAATCTGTCGGGTCTACGTTCTCATCAAGGTGGTAGCCGACATCCTCGTTTATATGAGCCGTCTCCGGATCAGCAACTTCCGTATCATCAAGGACGGGATAAGCAGAATCTTCACCTGAAACTGTTAGATTTTGGGAGGGGGGTGAGTTTACTCAATCGCATAAACTCAGCAGGTTGCACAATCGATCCACCATAACTTACTCAGGTGGTCGTGTATGCAATCGCTTGAATTGCGGTGCATTTTTAAAATATAACTAATATCTTAAATAAATGAAATAAACTTATCCATAATTCATAGACTATCATAATCAAGACTGAAAAATATACTAATATAACATGAAGAGTGCATGATGCTTCTATTTTCTTATCTCTTTTCCTATTTGTCTCATCAACTTAGCATACGTGACATATCGTAAGTCTTATTAACTACTTCATACGCCTAAACAACGTACTTCGCATCTTATCTTATTTAAACGATTTGTGCCAGGATCGCTGCTCGAGCCTACCACGCGAGGTCCACGTGTAGATAACCACCTAACCTCCATATCATAACATAAACCACCATCCAGCCAGATGAGGTTGTCGGCATAGTAACCACGATGTCCCCTTAGTTCGAGACAAGGCTATAATGTCCTTAAGACCCGTCTTAGCTGCAGACGTTAGGCCCTTACGGTGGCTCGTAAGGTATGACACGTGTAGAAACTTAATTCATATTTAGCTGGCCTTCACAGCGTATCTTAACATATCATAATATTATTCGGTTCTGGGCTTAGGTCCCCTCCCCGATTTCATATTTGCGTAGGTTTAAGCCCCCACTTTCTTAACATACACGTGTCTTAACATATTCTTTTCTTAAACCTTAGTTAGAATGGGTCACGGTGCGATAGGCTTCACTAAACCACATTTTCCAAGGGACGGGTTCCGTAGTAACCTGGATATACTTCGTGTGGTATCCCATACTACCATAGAGGGGTTGCATCCGTACCTGGATGCCTACATTCCAAGTTTCACGTGACCGTGAAAGAAACCTCACCGTGGCGAAGGCTTATGTCATGTGTCATATCTTATTCTTAACTTATATGCGTATGTCCTATCGTGATTTTCTATATGATGAATGTCATATGATAATAGTGAACATATATAAGAATGAATTATAACATAAACCATAAACATTTCATATTTTTGAAGAAAATTAATAAATAGCATAACATACGAAATATTAAAGTAAAACAGAAAATAAGAAATATTTAACAATATTTATTTTGCAATAAAGTTGAAACTATACTTCATTAAGGTTAATTATATCCATGAAATTTGGTGATTGACTGGTATAGCGATCCAACCTATTTTAAAATTCTAAAGGAGCGCATGTATCAATTCAAGAATTGTACGAGGCTTAGAGGAAGTAATAGAATGGTAAGTATTGAAAAATGTCAATATTTGACCCCTTAAACTTATAGATTGTTATTCGATGTAAGCTATTTAATATATTTTATTTAATTTTAGCGATTTATAAGTTTGGAGATAAGTTTAGCATAAAGTAGTCAAAGAGTCTAAAAAAATAATGTCAAAGTCGTGCACCTTGGATCATCTAAAACGTATCCCTACTTGTAGCTCAATTTTAACCTTAAAAACCTTAGATTCGTGAAATTGTTATTTCAGACAAAGTTGTAGATCTCGTTGTCTTCTTTCCAATGCCATACGAATCATTTCAATCCGAGTTCGGAGTAAAACGTTATGGCCAAAATACTGAGGCTATGTCTGTTGAAGAGTTTGACCGAATTTCACGAAAATCTGAGAAAAACGATCCTATCGATTTTGGGCCTAATTTCTATATTTTTAAGACCCGAAATTTATCAAAATTTAAGAAAAAATTAGGGTTTTCTTTTAAAGAAATAACTGAATAATTTAAGATGGATTTAGATGCGCCCACCTGTTGAAGCATGATTCGAATCCTACGATGATTTGAGTTGATAGAGATCGGATTTGAAAGGCGATATGCTTGAGTCTTTTCGCGAGAATTCCTTTCTTACGATAGATCGGTCGCGGCGATGAGAAACTTTGATGGTGTAAGATTCTTTGATAAGATCGAAAATCGATGGAGATCCGACGAGAAATTTTGAAAGATGACAATGTCGAAGCTTTTGCAGAGAAGAGGGAATAAAGAGAGACAATTAAGAGAAGAAGTAAATATATATCTAATTCCCTTTCTAGGTTAACTCTAACTAAGACTTTACGTATAAAATTTAATAAAAATAGTAGTTTTTACACGCAATTAGAATTCATACGTGACTTAAAAAGCTTGAGAAGAGGTTTTGCTCCAGCGCTTTGTGTAAGCAACAAGGTAAATGGTGATTCTCTCCCGAATTTACAGTTGTGCCCTTTAACCCGCTTCACTCTTCAAACGGGCATAACTTTTTATATTCTTATTTAAAATCGACAAATTATATATCGTTGGAATCGTATCGACGAGTACTCAGCAATGAGTCTAATATTGACATATATAAAAAAAATTAAACTATTTCTAAAGTGGGTAGATTCCGGTGTGGAGCGTTAGCACCACGCATTGTGTGGTACATCATCTAATATTGTTAAATAAAATTCAAAAATCTGGGTTATTACATTTCAAGTCTCAAATATTGCAAGACTCATGCACCAGCGTATGGAGATCGACCACATAATGCAGAAATATCTTAGGGTACCTCTATTCTCACCTATCAAAATATATTGGGGTACTTCTATTCGCACCTATCAAATTACCGGTAGGTACCTACACTGAAAACCTTTGCCACATTAAATCAGAAGATGGTAATTACTTTTCATTCCAATCTTATGCATAATGGATCTTGAGACCATGGATGTGCCATCAGACGGTCAAATTCTTTATACCATGTGGCACAGATCCCAATAGGTGGCCTTAAAATCCCGTTCAAGTGTGATCTGCGCCATGTGATTTAAGGGTCTTTTTTTTTAGATTTGTATCACATGGAATAAAAAACTGGCCGTCCGATATAACACACATGGCCTCAGGTTCCTTTGTGCAGAAGATTGGAATGAAAAACGATTACCATCATCCGATTTAATGCAGTCAACGGTTTTCAGTGTAGGCACCCACCAATAATCTGGTAGGTGCAAATAGAACTATAGAAGTACCCAAAGTCTTACGGTTGTTCTTTAAGATTGTATATAGTGGAGCACCACCCGTGCACCGGTACATTGATTGCCTCTCATGCATGGCATGAACTCTGCACCGCACATGAATAGACTCGGAGTACGGTCGTGGATGGATTTCGAGCCTATTTGTGCTGCTATATTGGGTACCCAACCCAAGCTCCAGCCTTGGCATTCGGCTCAATTTCCTTCGACAAGCTTGGGAAAAGGTGCAGAGTTCACATGAACTCTAACTTTTTGAATGAGCTTACACATAAAATAGTGTTTGATCAGAATTTACTGTTATGTTATGTGGCAAATATTTAAGATTAATTTAAAAGATTTTGTTAGTAGCTGTTTATTTTAAATTACATGATGAATATGTTGCAATCTTGTACCCACTAAATATTTTTATGAATTCCTTTTAATCACTTGTCATTATGGGTCAAAAAATCATTCGATACCGATACATATCGGTTTTAGACTTTGGCAGTACGATACAAAGACATTATATCGTACCCCTTTAAAAATAATATATTTATCATCCGATACAGGCAATGTATCGTCCATATCGGATGACACGAACGATACATTGAAATTATCGGACGAAAAAATAATTTTTTTTTCTAATTGTCTACATGATTGCCTATATATATATATATATATATATATATATATATATATATATATATATATATATATATATATATATATATATATTGCGATTGTCTACACAGTCGTCATCGATTGTGTAGGCAATCATGTAGACAATTGGAGAAAAAAATTTATTACTTTTATTATTTTTTTCGATTATTTACACAATCGATGGCGATTTTTTACACAGTCGCCATCGATTATATAGACAATCGAAAAATAAAATAAAATTCAATGTATCGCCGATACATTGAATATATCGGCCAATACCCGATACGTATCGTCCTGGAAGTCAGGACAATACGTATCGGTTTACCGATATTTTGATCTTTGCTTGCCACATTTGATCAAACAACATGCCATGTGTCCACAACTAGTCATCCGTACTTGCCATGTGTCCACAAGCATGTCTAAAAAGTCTCTAACATATCCTTTAAAGAGAGCTTAAAGGCGGCCAAGCTTTATAAAAATTGTAAACGGTGGACGACTTATAATAAGCAATTTTGCAAGCGGTTTATGTGATGCAATGTGACTAGCCGTTGTGCTTGGGCCTCAATATGTGTGCACTCAATCACATCAAACATCGCATATAACACTACAAAAAATAAAATTAATAGCGGCGATAATTTAAAAACTATCGCTATTAATAATAAAAAATTATTAAAAGCTATTAAAATTATTAGTGACGAGGATATTAACAGCAATTTTTTAATTAATAATAATGATTTTGGTTTTCTCTAATAATCTTACTTTTAATAGTGTAAGCTGCCTGCAAGATTATCTATCAAAAAATTTTCACCATATTACACTGTCCAAGCTTTACTGGCTTATTCAAAGTTTTTAAGATACCAATGCCATTGAGGTCATGGCATGGTTTGGTTGTGGGCACGAAATCTGATATTGACATAAAAACAATGCCTATAGAATAGTGCAGAGTCTACCATATGCATAAGGACAATATTATATGGCTGGCAGGTGACATGCAATGAAAGTGAGGCGGCTAATGTGACGTGCAAGTGCAGCGGCAGGGCCTCGATGTTCAATGGGGGTCTCAAGACACAATTTTTCTTACTTTAAAATCTTTTAATTTCAGTCTTTTTAAGGGCAAGAACTTTTAATAAGGATCGCTTAAATCTCAAAACTTTTTAAGATATTTTAAAAACTTATTTTTTTATTAACAAATTTTTTAACAGAAAAACTCTCAAAATTCTCTCTCTCTCTCTCTCTCTCTCAAATATTATTCTCAAAAAATTTTCTCTTTTCAAATATTACTCCCAATTTTTTTTTTTCTCTCTCTATTACTCAAGCCTTTTTTTAAGGATAATGACTCTTGCCAAACATTCATATACCAAATAATATTTATACAATCTTTTATCATTAAATTAGAAATTTTGATCTCACACCATTAAAGTGTTTTTTACTATTATTACATTCTTACGATTATAAGGAATCTCCCATTAGAAAATTTTTGGCTTTGTCACTGTGCAGCGGGGCCCAACTGCCTAAGTAATTCGGGTCAAAGCAGCTAATCACGTTGCACCACATCAGCCGCTTGCATTTTGCCGGTACAAAACTTGCCTCCCATTAATAATTTTTCTATGCATAAAGGTTTTCTAGACTTACACTAATGCTTATTGGCTGCCACATAGCATCTAATTACATGAGCTATCGTCATAAAGAAGAGCGGGCCCGATGATCAGGATTACTAAAAGTCGGTATGAGATACCTGATCGATCGGTACCGTTCACGATGCTTTGGATCAATCTCCTGCTTCTACCAAAATGGTGGAAGTCTATGGCTTAATTATATATGAGCATGCAAATAGGTGAAAGTATGCTCTTATCTTTTGACCGATTTGGTTCCTGAGTTTGGTAGATGGAGACCGAAATAGTCGCGATTAAATGGAGGTTTCTTTATCTACAGATTAAATCACAAATTTTTCAAAAAAATTGTTTACTTAGAAAAAAGGTTGGTATTCCTACCACACCATTTTATGTTAAAGCGGCCTCACTTAAACAAAGAAAGTATTTATTGATTGCTTTAAATCAATCTTCCACATATAAATGTTGATTGCTTTAAATCAATGATAGAGATCATTTTTCGTCCAATCTTCCACATATAAATGTTGAGATCATACCCCTACTATTAGACGGTGAGATGTTCCATGTGACCGAAATCTAAAAAAGTGAATGTGAATCACGTTTGATGGTACACAGATCGTGTTCACTTTTTGGGATGTGTAACATTGAATCAACATCTAATCGTCTGACAATAGGCCTATGAGCTCAAGATCTATTCTATGAAAAATTGGGACAATAAACGATCTCCATAATTTGATCTAAAATAGTCTAACTTAGTTCCCTTTATTTAAGTGAACTAGCCTAAAAAAATTGTGTTTAAGTCACCACTTTTTCAATAAATTGTGATTTTTTAAAATAAAGTTACTTTTAAGTTTTAATTCTTTTTACTCCACTTTTTAAAGTTTTCATTTTTGTTGTTTGAATTCCTTGGTATTTTCTTGTTGCCAACCTATTCCCGAATACCAACTTCTATAAGGTATCAAAAATCGTCCGATACCGATACGTATCGGCTTTCGACCAAACCGATACGTATTGTTGTTTAAATCTTACTTTATTATTTTCGTTCAAAGTCAATGTCTTCTCGAAGGCCGTTGACGGTCCATTGTTCAATCTTCAAGATATCAAAATTATAAGTTCGAAATCAAATTATCTTTCATTGTTATAGAAATTTTTCTTTTTTCAACGGTCTAAATTTGAATTAATTTTTTTAGGCTTTTCCAATTGGCGACTGCCTAGACAATTGCTACAGACTGCCAAAACAATTGATACCGACTGCATCAAGGATCAAAATTTCGGCCGAAATGATCGAAACTTTAGTCATATTTTGTATGGGATTCAAATTTTCGATCGAAATTTCGGCCAAATTATCGATTTTTGGTCCAAATTTTAGTCTAAATTTTCGGTTTCGATTCCCTTCAAAACCGGAACGAAACCCGAAATTTTGATTCTTGGGTTGCATAGACAATCGATATAGACTACCTAGACAATCGTTACAGACTGTTTAAAAAGGCGATATTGGTTGTGTAGAAAATCAATATCTGAACATACCTCCCGTCGCAATGGCAAATTGCAGGGTCTTCTTCTCCTAATGGCAAAATGCAGGGTCTTTTTCTCCCAAGCCTATGTTTTCTACTTCCAAAATGTTGATCGGACTAAAGAAAAAGACGTCTTTACCTTCGCCTCCTCTATCTCTCACTAACTAGAGCTGATTAAAATAAGAAAGAAGTAGATGTTTTTGTAGGTTAAAGAAAATTATAGTAGGGTATCTTCAACTTTTTACTCTTTGGGGTTTAGGAATAAATCAGATTAAAAAAAAATTGGCAAACTTCGTCAAATTTAGAAAAAATATAATTAAAATTTGAAAAAAATAAAAATACATTAATTAAATATTTTTTAAAACAAATTAAAAAGTTTGTGACCAAAATGAAAATAATTCAAGAAAAAATCGTTTAATTCGCATACTGTTCATAAAGTTCACGAATTATTCGAATAATTAGAATTTTATTCGGGAATTCCGAATAAATCAGATTTTATTTGTCTTTTAAAAAACAATCATGAATTATTCAGAACTTTTTAAAAAGACGGCATATTCGGCCACTATGGTTGAGGGAAAGGGACAATGAGCTTAGCGTTAAGAAAGAAAGACAAAAATAAATAAGAAAGTAAATCATTCACATTTAGAAAATACAACGATTTTACGTGGTTCAGCAATAATGCTTACATCCATGAGTTCACCCAAGTTTTACTATTTTTCGAGAGTTTCAAATTAGGTTCTAGAAGCAGTCACTCGAAAAAGACTTTGGGACCGACTCTCCTGAAAATTTAGTTCTCCCTCATTAATGTGAATGAGTGGAACCGACTAGCAATATTGCTTACATCTTTGAAGATGTGGATTACTCACATACTCAATCATTAATGGTGTGAGATTATTGAAACACTAAATTAGCGTTGCAAGGAAACTTATAAACAGAGGATAAATTTGTTTGATTGACTGACCTGTATGTGGTAATTTGCCAATTACAAATTACACGCACCAATCACTGCACTTTATTTGCAACTCTAGAAAAATAGTGTCATTCCACTCGCTCCACTCATTCACACTAATTTAGTTCTCCCTCATTCCACTCGTTCACACCGGAACCGTTATTTTGGCCGAAAATTTTAAATTTTGGCCAAAATTTTAAAAAACTTCAAATTATTATTTTATTTTATTTTTAAAAAAACTCCAAAAAAAAATTAAAAAAATGGTCGGGCTTGGCTTTAAAAAATTTAAAGAAGTTATTAACCGATAATTTGATATTACGAATTTACGTTATTATCAGCTGATAATATAATGTTATAGTTTAGGGGAGGGCCGAAACCGATACATAGTGGCCGATAATTTGATATTTTAGCAGATATTTTGATCCTGATTCATAATCCTTTAAAAAATGCTAGGCATTTAGGAGTATCCACACGGCCCTTACAATGTCATAAAAGATCGGGCCATGCAAATAGAAGATCTAAAGCATACTTTCACATATTTTAAGCTCTTTTAGGGGAGAAATTGACCCGTTCACAACATGAGGGCCACTTTCCCGGGCACCTCATTAATAATTCAGGAGTTCCTACTTCCCTTAGGATTTCATTAGGAACAATTTAATTGTTCAACCCAAGGATCAAAATACTGATTTCGGTTTTGGTTGAACCCAAGGATAAAATATTGGTTTCGGTTTTGGTCCCAACCGAAATCAGAATTTTCACCGAAATTTCTGCCCCCAGGCCTAAATTTCAGTGCCCTTTTTATTTTATTTTATTTTTTTTTTGGAAACTCAAAATTATTAGCCTTCAAATTTTTTTTCGAAATTTTTGGGATTTCGTTTCGGTGGAGTCCGAAACCGATGGGATTCGGCCGAAATATTGATCCATGGTTCAACCTCAAAATCTGTAGAAGTATTTTCATGTATTATATTAGAGGGTCGCTATGAACACACTATGTTTTTTTCATGACGCACACCACTTGAAACAACCTAATGAAAAAACTTCACATTTTAAGGATTTGTGTCATGTGAAAACACCATTTTAATCGTCTGATTTAAAGTTCATGATCTAAGGATCGTTCATGCAAATGATCGTTCTGAAACACGATCTTTATCATCTGATTTCAGGCAGTCAATTATTGAATCGAACGATAGCATGTGATTGCATAAAATCATATGGTAGAGATCACACTTCATGCTAATTTTTTGTGTTAAAGATCTTTAACACGTGGCCTTCAAATCACACCACTTAGACGATATTTTTATATGACAGTGGTCCCCAAAATGTACAGTTTCTCTATTTATGGTGTGCATGAAAAAAAAGGTGTGCTCATAGTAGTGCCCTTGTCTTATTTTAGAGGGCATAAAACGACCTATCAGTCACCAAAAGGTTGGCGAGCACATCATTGATTATGTATACGTGGTTCATTGTGCCAAATTGCATTGAAATATTGTTGGCACCCAAGTTGAGTAATGGCATTAATTGTTTAATTGACCGTTCATTGTGCCAAATTGCATTGAAAAACTGAAAAGCTATTTACACCGGAGTTGAGTAATCGAATTAATTGTTTAGTCGACGATTTTGCAAAGCACTTATAAAGAAAATACCTTCATATCACAAGTCTCCTAGAATCAAGTAATATATGAATTAATTAGAGCAATAGAGCCTTTCATTCAAATAAAAATTTCAAGGATTTCCATGTTTTAGTTTTTGGTAATTTCGGGGTAATGGGCAGGTGTAACGACCCTAAAAATTTAAAATTGAATTTGTGGTGTTAAATTTATTTTGCACAGAGTGTGGTGTTAGTGCTCTATATCGAAACCTATCCTAGTTGAAAAAGTACACATTTTAATTTTTCAAAAAGGTTTTATATTTAAAATTATCCTTATTTAACACGAAAGACTTTGGTTATAAACAAGAAGTCTAAGGATCAAATCTTACTACGTGAGTTTAAACCTCTATTTTAAACTTTGAAATAAAAGCCTATACACCCTTATTTAGTGCGACCGCTTAACACCGAATTAATGCCCATATATTATAAATAAGAAAGCTACGGAGAACCTTAAACCATTATTATAAGAATTCTTCTTAAAAACCCTAACCGTCACTTCATCTTCTTCTATAGCCACCCTTTTCTAAAAACACCCTAATCTCTTTTAAATCTCTTGTGTGTTCTTCCACTATTTTTTATCGTCAATCGAGGTGAAGGCAGCGTAATGAATGACCCATCGTGTGAACGCCGATCTCTATCGCCCTAACCGCCGTCGATTCGCCGAGCACGCTTCAAGAGGTGGGTACCCATCCATCCATCTCGTCCTCTCAGATCCCGTCGCGTAGGATACGGTTCGATCATGTATCGACGGGTTAAATAAAAAGAACCTATTTTCTTTTCTAAATAATATTAATTTAGGATTGAAAGATGTTATTTATCTTTGTTCTGATATCATTTATTTATTTATATATTTAATTTATTTCGAAACCTTACTTGTTTTATTTTTAACTTAATTATTTTAATTAGAGTAAAAACAGTAAACCCAATTAATATTGCCGCTCGGTCGGTTAACTTGGTTGAATGGTGCATAGCTATTTTATATTGAATATTATATATATTAGTCTTCTTCATTATTGTCAATTCAACTGATGTGATTTTATTATATTATATGTATTGCTAGTTTCACTCAATTGGTTACATTGCCTTAAAATTTAGAAGGTAATCTGTGCGTTGCCTTTTAACCGCTATAATATGACATCTTTTACATTATAAGAATAGTAATATATTCATGTCCAGAAAAGTGACTGTCTTCTTATTGTTTATTTCTATAAATGACAATTGCCCATAAAAACTCGTACACTTCGTGGGTTTCTTTCGTTTCCAACCTATCGCCTGATTCTATTTTACTTTATTTGGTCGAGTTCTATTTTTATGGGTGAATATTTAATTAGAACTTGTGCTTTTATAAGAATATATTATATTATAAACACTTATAACTTAAACTAAATATCTATTAAAATATTACATAATAAAGTGTTATACAACTTACAGTTATATAATAATATATTTTTACCTAATTGTTCTACTTAAGTACCTACTTTATTACAAAAATAAAGCAATAAAATTTTGTCTTATAAGACACATGCAAGGTGTCATTCCTTATTTCGAATTCGTACCATTCTTAACTCATTTGATGTTGGACCGTGACCCATCTAATGTTGAACCGTGACCAATCTGATGTATCAGACCGTGACCCACCTGATGTGGATCTCGACACATCTGATGGTAGACTTTGACCTATCTGATGTGGACCAACCCATCTGATTTTATTTCATAGGATGAAATTACTTAAAGTATCTCTTACAATATATGATGATATATTTAAAGAGAAAGTGATTTTAGATAGTAATATAAAATTAATAAATATTATACACTTATATTTTAGTATTATTTTATTCTCATATAAAATAAAAGTACTTGGTTACTACCTTATTTTAATATTATAAAATTATCTTATAAGGTACATGAGTAATAGTATCCTCTGTCAGAGTTCAATTAGTTTTCTTTCCATAGATGGGTCGACTGATTAAAACCAATCAATCGATCTTGAACTAAATGACAACTTACACCTCATTAAATCTAATCTATCGATTTTTATTTTTCGATCGATCGATTTTCATCCGAATAGACGACCTGATTCACACCAAAATTTTACTATTGTACGATCAAAAATTTAGTGCACATTAATCACTTGCATTTTCGATCGATGGTCGTGATGTACTCCACTTTAAATTGCATTGTCCCTTTTTATTTGAGCATTTAATTATAGTATACTAGATATATATATATATATATATATATATATATATATATATATATAAATATCATTTCATCGCTTCAACGCGGTCACTTCGAAAACATAAAGTGTTAGAACTTCGATGCCTTTATGAAATCGAACTCTGACCTTTACGATTATCGAAATCACACTTATAACCCTATTCTATAATTATATTGGTGTGTTATGTAAATAAATATAAATATAAACATAACCAAAATCTAAGTGTAAACTGTTCTATATGTGTGATATTTTTGTATTTGCAACTTAATCAATTTATACGAGTTAAGAATATGTTAGATTATGAGTACGAGAGTGTATGAGATCATGCCTACGCTTGGGTGTGGTGACTCACTGAGATGGTATCGAAGCGAGGAATACACAGTATTCATACGCCTTACAACTCATGGTGGAATGGGAACCATGACGAGTCGGGTGAGTGTGAATTCAATGTAACTTCGTATACGGTGGCATATACAGTGATCTTATCATCCCGAGTTTTAATACGAGAGGATAAGATATGAGATATGATACGAGAATCGGGCATTGGGCCTTTAGCTGTGGTGAGATTTCTTTTACGGTCACGTGAAACTCGAAATATTGGCGTCCATGTATGGATGCAACACCTCTATGGTAGTATAAACTATCACACGAAGTACATCCAGGTTACTACGGAACCTTTTTCTTAGGAAGCGTGAATTAGGAAAGTTGCCTCACTATAGTTGTCCTAGGATTAAGTATAAGAGTATGATAAGATATGAGTACGAAATAAGATAAGTTATGATACGAGTACGATAATAAGACATCGCTGTGTAGGCCAGCAAAAGATAAAGAACTTAAGTCTATGTACGTGTCGTTCCTTGCGTAGCCACCGTAAGGGCAACAACGTCTTTCAGTCAAGACGGATCTCTGGGAGAGATTATGAGTATGAGTATGTTATGAGTGAGTTTGGCTATTATGTCTCCCCATTGGCTGGATGGTGGAGTATGAGTATGACACGAGAGCGTTATAATATGGTGGTATGATACTATGTTGACCCTCCCATAGTAGCTCGAGCAGCGACTCTGGCACAGGTCGTTTAAGATTTCACGAGTATGTTAGTTACGCTCATGCGATGTACAGACGTATGTGCGAGAATGATAATAAGGCATGGTAGGATATGTTATGAGATATGGTAAGGTACGTTAGGATATGAGTGTCTAGATCATGGTCTTGCATTTATGATATGAGCTTTACGATATGCATGTGATTTTGTCATTCTTTTGCTATCTGCTTTGAGATCTTATGTTTATCACTCACAGGATGCACCCACAATGCACCTGAGTAGTATGGGGTGGATTGGTGGTGTATCCCACTGAGTTTACGTGATTGAGTAAACTCATCCCACGATAATTTAACAGCTGCAGGTGATTATACCGACGGTGTGGACGTGGGTTTTTCTGATCTGATTAGTGCTGAGAACGTCGACCCAGTGGACGTTGATTACCAAGAGCCTTTGGAGGGTGACATTACCGGTTATCAGGAGGACTACAGTGTTGATTTTGATCCGAGAACCGGATATTGATTTAGTAGACTCGGTATTGGATTTTGCCTTATATCATTATCATTGACTCTATGCTTTCATTTTTATCGGATTTGTCTTCCATTTGACTTACATGTTACTTGTGGATTAATAGCATTTTATCGCATTTTATCAGATTTATTCAGCATTTATGATTATTTTATATTCCACTATGGTATGTTGGCTTTCACGAATTTCGTGGAACCATTATTGCGCGAGAACTCTGATTAGGTGTATGTCCGCTTAGCATATCCGAGATATGTGCGGGTCATAACTCGGAATTCTAGGCCCTCGGAATGGGGTAGAATTTTGGGTCGTGACAGCAGGATAATCAAATAGAATTGGATTTCGAGTCCTACCTCATTTACTACCCTTGGATTCTACCTGATAGGATCGGACTTGGTAGGATCTGACCATTGCCCTTACAAGATTTACATAATTGGCATACAGGGAGGGCAGAGGCAGATCCCAGACAGGCAAATGTACCGCTACGACAGGTAGCTACGTTAGTGCCATAGGCGAAGGCAGGGAAGCACCCGCACAATAGTTGGAGAGGGCATCATAGTCAGTGTGGTTGACTCTCTCGATTCCGCAATTAATTATGTTGGTCTAGTTCCTTTTATGCCCCAGGTGCAGATCGTGATTGATCCCACTTTCCTTCCATCTCATGACAGCCTTATAACCTCCATCCATATCCTCTACTTGAAGCCCCCACTCACAACACCTTCACCAGCACCTCAAAAATCTTATATATATATATATATATATTTGCATATACCCCCGTGTTATGCTAATATTATAAGAAATTCCCTAAGTTATGAGTATTTATTCTGCAGCCCCTATTTTTGTATTTCTGTTTCATATAACCTCCTGTCATTAACTAGTCGTGAGTTTATTGACGGAAAGCCTATTTTGCTCTTAATGAAACCTATATTTTAAAAATATCATCATTCTAAAAGGCCCTTTATTTATCTATATTTACAAGTCATGCCATTAAAGTTTATCACCATTCTAAAAGGCCCTTCATTCACCTTTATTTACAAGTCATGCCATTATAATTTACCACTATTCTAAAAGGAGTACTTTTAAATCCACTCACAAAATCTTTGAGTTCACCCACGCTGAAACATATCGACTGCATTGAATTAAACGATGGAGATTTTTTATCGTCCCAATCTTTCATGAGATCGATCTTTAGATCATGGGTGTACCATCAGACGGTCGACTTTTTATTTCATGTGGTACACACCCCTAAAAGTGACCTTAATATCAATTTTAAGCATGCACGTGATGTTAGGTTACTTTTCTAAGATGTGTGCCACGTGAAATAAAACACTGACCGTCTGATAGTACAATCATGATCTCAAGATCCATCATGTGAAAGATTGGGAGGATAAATGATCTCCATCATTTGATTCAATTCAATTAACGTGTTTCAGCGTGAGTGAACTTAAAGATTCAGTGGGTGGATTTAAAGGTACTCTTCTAAAAGGCCCTTCATTCACCCATCAGATTCAAGACTCACCAAATGGGTGATTCCCCTATTAAAGCATGCCAACGTTTAGACGAATACTAAACCAATGGAGGATTTGTGGCAAACAATACAATTATTCTTGAAAAGAAAACTTTCAATCTACGTGTTCCACTCAAAATACTCGTCCCTCCAATTCCCAATATGATTTAAGACTCATTTTTAGGAATTGGATTACCTAACCGCATCTGCTTCCTTCCACCGAATCTTTGAGTTCACCCACGCTAAAACACATTGATTGCATTGAATAAGATGATGGAGATCGTTTAGGCATACCATTAGACGATCAGTGTTTTATTTCGTGACACATATCTCAGAAAAGTGACCTTAACATCACGTATACGGTTAAAATTAATTTTAAGGTTATTTTTTTGGGTGTGTACCATATGAAATAAAAAATCAATCATCTGATGGTGCTACCATGATCTCAAGATCCATCGTGTGAAAGGTTGGGACGATAAACAATCTCCATCGTCCGATTCAATGCAATCAACCGTCTGATGGTGCCACCATGCTCTCAAGATCCACCGTGTGAATGGTTGGGACGATAAACGACCTCCATCGTTCAATTCAATGCAGTCAACTGTCTGATGGTGCCACCATGATCTCAAGATACATCGTGTGAAAGGTTGGGATGATAAATGATCTTCATCGTCCGATTCAATGCAGTCAACCGTCTAATAGTGCCACCGTGATCTCAAGATCCAGCATGTGAAAGGTTGGGACAATAAACGATCTCCATCGTTCGATTCAATGCAATCAATGTTTTTCAGCGTGGGTGAACTCAAATATTTGGTAGGTGGATTTAAAACTATTCTTTTTTGTAAGTGGAGGGGTGGATTTAAAATTACTCTTACCACGTGTAGAGGGTGGCAATTTAGTAATTTAATTTTAAAAAGGATAAATATGGTATTTAGGCTATTCTTTAATGGCTGGTTAACCATTTAAAGTAACATTCATTAAAGAGGGTGTTTTATAAATACTAAAATGCTAACTCAGGGGTTTAAAGCAAATAGCTATAACTAGGGGGTTATTTGTATTATCGACATAACTCAGGGGGTATTTACAAAAAATCCTATATATATATATATATATATATATATATATATATATATATATATATATGCGCCTTGGCGTAGAGATATCTCTATATCAATTGATATGGGCGTGACATATAACACTTTTTTTGTGAAGTGATGGGTGGCATGAGGCTGACTTTACTAATTATGGTTAAACTTTTAAAATATCTTAAAAGTTATATTCCTTTTTAGCCATCATTATTAACTTTTTTAGAAGTCTTTTTAAAGTTTATTTCTTTTCTCTCTTTAATATTTTTTTTTAAGAAAGAATCAAACTTATTTTTTCAGGTATATTTTATTCAAAAAATATGAGCGTCCGACGCTTCATTTGGGAGCGTCGGCGTTTCGTTTAGGAGTGTCGGGGCTTCAAAAAAAAAAATTTATTTTTTATTTTTTATGAATCGTCGATGCTTCATTTAGCGACGCCGGCGTTTCAATAATTTTTTTTTTATCAAAGCATCAACGCCCCTAAAACGAAGCGCAAGTGCCCCTTAAGAAAGTGTCGGCGCCTCATTTTAAGGGCACCAACACTTCACACCAGAGTGTCAGCGCCTTACTATTGAGGTGTTTGCGCTTCGCTCTCGAGGTGCTAGCGCTTCGCTATCGGGCGCCACATTTTTTAAGTAAAATATGTCTGAAAAAATAAATCTGACACTTTCTTGAAAAATAGATAAAAGAAAGAGACTTTAAAAAAAGTCAAGAATGATGGTTAGAAGGGTATTTAACTTTTAAAATATTTTAAAAGTATAACCCTAATTAATAAAGTGAGATAAATGTCATTCATCACTTTACAAAAAGGGCGCTACGTGTCGCGCTTATATCAAATGATGTAGAAATACCTCTACGCCCAAACACATATCTTCGAGCCTTATATATATATTAAAGAGAATGAGAATGGCCCTTTGGTTTGTGGGTAGCTCTCTTATTAATTTGCATCAATCTTTCGAGGGGCCCATTCACGACTTCTCAAGAGAAACATATGAGAGTTGTGAGAGAGTCGCGCAAAAGATAAATTTTTGTCTTTTCTAGATCACTCGAATAAATGCAATGATTATGAGCCTAAGAACATTTTAAAATAACTAGAAATGATTAAGAGTGTAGAAGGGCGTAACTCAACCCCACAAAATCGGCTTATAAGGTGAGGCTTGCCCAAGTTCTATATAGCCCAAGGCCTCTATCGCACACTTGATATAAAACTATTGTAACATGCTTCCGCATATATTGGCGGACTTAAGCCTAGCCAAATTTAGTGGACAATTAAATTGAGAGATGTGAAGTGGAGAAATATCAGCTCTAATATCATGTAAGCAATCCAAAAGCCCAAGAAGAGCCAACTCACAACCGATGTGGGACAAATCCATTGTGTGGAAGGTTAGAACAAAATATGAACTCCATCATCTAAATTCAAAGAGTCAATGATTTTTAGCATAGGTGTCATTAGTAATTGGGTAGGTGAATGGAGCCTTCTAATAATATATGTAGTTGCATGTAACATCTGCAAGCAATAATAATAATAATAATAATAATAATAAATAAGATAATTGTTCCCTTATTTGAAAAAGTTCTCACCCACCAAGAGAGCAGTGATTGGACCAAATCAGCGTATCAGTCTCTTGAAAAGTCCAAAGGTGTTGGCTTTATCGGGTGGTCTTGTGAGGCCGGGACTATGCAGCCGAGTGTAGAGAAATCTTTACACCACCATCAGTTGGCCATCATGTGGCGTCTATCATGAGGACCAGGTGCCACAGCAACTTAGGTAAGGTCGATCAGATCTCATTAAAAAAAAAATGTTTTTATGACTTTCACACCGTTAAAAATGAGGTCAAAATTGGAAAAAGCCAATGCACCAAAGTTTTGAGACGTTACCTTATCTTTAATCCATCAAACAGACGGCAAAAAAGTCAAAAAAATAATTTTATTTTTTAAAAATCACATGTCCCATAGCTGATCAAACCAAAACGAAATTTGTTTTGGGTTGATCATGGCATGTGGCAAGTGATCTAGCCACTTGGCGCACAGGCCATCCTATGCGCCCGGGAATATTCTCCCCAACGGCGTCTCTTGTTCCTCAGTCAAGAAAGGGACTATTATTTTAGTAATAATAAATAAATTATAAAGGTAGCTCCTACTAAGGACTAGGTCATGATTATCAAGCAGACAGTATTACATAGAGGACATATTTTCTGCAAACAAAGTACAAGGAGGCTAATGTGGCGCGACACAATTGGCTGTAAGTGTGATGGGGCCCAATTAATGCAAATTGGTGCAGTTAGTCAAATCTTGCCACGTCAGCCACCTACACTTTGTCCTCAACAAATCTGTCCTCCATTTATAATTTTCCTTATCAAGTTGTTCCTTTAAAGCAAAAATAGTTTCTATCAATTTTTGTTTCATGATGGTCATGCCTAAATTGCCCCTAAATAAAACTCACGTCCATGGAGTGCTAATCTAACTTGTTAATTTGTTAAATTGTCCCTTAATATCTCATATCTCATATATAGCAAGAGTCTTAATCAAGCTTGCTAATAATTCTTTCTTTATACTTTGTTGTTTGGATCAGAACTCACTGCGATTTTTTAATTTTTTTTTTTTAGTTGTTTTGATTTAAATATGGATAATGGATTATTGTTATAGATTCTTAAACGATTGATCAGTTCGATTCAACACATCCAATTTACATATGAATCAAGAACACGAGGCCTATTTTGAATCTCACATTAATTTGGAACCTAAATATTAACTACCATACATAACTTCACTAATATGTTAAAATCTGAAAAATCAATTGGGTGATTGATATAATGTGCAATGCATGCAAAGCAAATTCATGGTGAATTCTGGAAATTAAAGTTGTCCATCGTAAGAAGATATAACAAATCTGTATGACTCAGTGGATACAAATAAATTCAATTTGAACAATAAATCATTCGATCAAGTGTATTCATAGGACAATGTCAACTCAACAAACTTTGTGATTATAGTTTTTTATTACCTTCAGGTGATATTTTCTCCAATCTATTAGTTTATACCTAATGTGAAAATGATACTTCATTGGAAGGTTCATCATATCCCAACTGTAATGTTTTTTGAGGGTGTGGATCAATCCAGCAAAATTGACAAAATTAACCCTAGGGCATAAGTAGATATTTACCTCGAGAGCAGTGAGACACCTTTTTGAGCGGATGGTACTCTCAATCCTGATATGGAGGCTATTATGCGTCATGGATGAATGACCCTGACTTGATCATTATGCTATCGAGTCGGGTTGACCTAACATAAATTTTGGGTTGGGATTGGATGCATGACCCGAACCGGCTCACCCTCCCTCGACCGGAAACTCGACTTGCTGACACTCCCAAATAACCTGACCCACAACTCAAAACAATGATTCAACCCGGCCCGACCCAACAACTCGAGTTGTTGACCACCTTATTAGCATTATCCTTATTATCCTTACTACTATATAAAAGCAAAAATAGTTTCAGTCAATTTTTGTTTCCACACGTCCATGCCTAAATTGCCCATAAATATCTCATATCTCATATATAGCAAGAGTCCTAATCTAAATTGCCCCCATGGTTGAACCAGATGGGAGTTCAATGATTTTTACAGCTATTGGATTGTAGGGAATTTTGACTTTCATTATTTATTTACCTTTAAATTCCCTCACCAAATAATATAATTGGGCCATATACAAATAAGATATGCATATATAGTATAATTGGGCCATGTATATGTGGCACATGTGGTTATTGACCGTTGATGCTCTTAGTACTCAGTCCCTTTAATCATTTAAAAGCCCTAATGCCCACATGCATTTGCACGTGCCTTTTTATTAGTAAATAAAAAAATAAAAAAATAAAGATGCCAATTATGAAAAATCAAGATGCCAATTATAATTGGTTTGGTATGAACAAATTATACGTGTGAACCTTTGAATCTCACTTATATTTATGATTTTAGTGAGAGGTTGAAGACGACAAGAAACAAAGTGGGCAGGAAGCAACAAAGAGTCAAGGAGTTTGATTCGATATTTGTGGTGTTCAATTAGGTTCTAGGGATCTGAAAGCTGCCATCCAATTTGAAGGTATAATGGTAGGGTAGGCGTTTGTTTGTTGAGTGTGGATTCTGAGGAAAGCTTCCATTCAAGGTATCATGGTAGGGTAATTTCTCACCTGAAAATGATTCAAATAGGGAATAGGGATCTCTTTGGGTTTGGTCCTGTCTTAATCATAGAGAAAGAGAGTGGGTGTGTGGACCTAAATTCCCTATTATTGAAATAATAATAGAGAAGTGTCCTCTTAAGATTTTTATGTTTCTTTGGAGTGGAATGTCAAAAGGATATCTCTATTTGCACCCATGAAATCTTTAAGGGCACAATAGTTGAAAAAACATTGATTGTTTTGAATCCAATGATAGAGATTGTTTTTCATCCCAATCTTATCTTCCACAACGGATCTAGAGATCATGGGTGTACTATCAGATAATCAGTTGTTGGTTCCACAAAGCACACCTCCCAAAGAAGTAAACTGAATACCACATGGCACATCTATGCTCAATTGTCATTTGTTAATTATTTTTTGAGGTTTATGTCACGTGAAATAAAAAATTGACTGTGATGGTATGCAAAAGATTGGGATAAAAAATGATCGATCTCTATTGTTTGATTCAAAGCAATCTAATCTAATCTTAGTTGTGGTGCCCTTAGAGATTCGGAGGGTGCAAATAGACGCACCCATATATAAAAGCCCACACAAAGATTCTTAGCCACTTGTATAAAAGTCACAGCATTAGAAGAAACATGGGCACATACTTGTAGAAATGCTATGGCTTTAACTACTAAAATGCAAACGAGTATCCGTTTGACCTAAGAAGTGGTACAGTGTAAAGTGGACAAGTGATCGATTTTTTACAATAGACAATATTCTATGCCATGTGATGGCACAAGGTTCACGGATCCTTTATATATAGATTGGATTTGGCCCTATGATTGCATCGAAAATCTACATCTATCAAGCATCAAATTAGGAGATTTATTTTGTGATGCTTTTAAGCTCTTAATCATATGATAAAGATAGTTAATTTTCTATGTAATTATAAGATGAATTTGATTTAGATGATTACCTAATGAATTTGTAGTGCGTTTAAATTCTTAATCACATTGTGGAAATAATTTTTTGATGCAATCATAAATTGAATCTGATCTGCATAATTGCCTAAAGAACCATACAGTGCAATTGTTGCCACATGTACAAAACCAATGGCCGAAGATTAATTTTTCCAACCGCAATTCATTATATAAAACTTCAACACATGCTAATTACACGTAATTTCACTAATGAAGCCATTCTTTTATCTTTTCTGTTTTTTTGAAAATTGTTTATAATTTTATTGATATAGAAAGCGTAGCTAATGCCTCAAAATACCCCAGTAATACACTACCAAGCATTATAAGCATCGCTACATAAAAAAAATTGGACTTCCCAGAGGAAATCAAAGTAGTTAGTTAGGAGAGCAGATTGTCTTCATTAAAGATGTCTCCTTTATGTCTATTATTATTCCTGGTGATCCAAATGTTCCAAGAGGATAGGGATGTGCAGACGTTCTCAAATCCACTTCTTCAAACCCCACTCACTGCTCTTATCCCAACTATAGAGAACAACCTTAATGTTCTTGTGTAAGCAAGTAGAGATACCGATGATTTAAGGCATTTACATCAAATCGGTCCCACTTTCACACAATGGAGAAATAAGTGATCTAAGTCTTCCTTCTTATCATTGCATAGAAAGCATTTTTTATTTATACACTCTCTTACGGTTTAAATTATCGATAGTAGCTATCAACCCAAAGGAAGAAGGACAGTTTTTGAGGGAATCTCAATTTCCCCTATGAATGCCCAATCAACTTTAGTACTTAGTAGGGTCCGAGCAAAGCGATTTAAAAGCTGGTTTTACTAAAAAATTATTATTACTACTACTACCCCAAAACTTTGTTATCGTCCCTATTAAGCCTAAAGGAATCAAGAATAATCGATAGATCGTTGTACTCATCGATTTCCATGCCAGTTAATCTGCATTTGAATCTAATCTGCCAATTGTTGGAGCCCTCTGGTCTCTAGATGCTAGAGATCTTGGTTTTCGGTATTTAGGATTTTTTCTTGAAAAGTAAAGCCATCACTACACCATTTTTCGGTCCACAGATGGTGCAATCCCCCTTGCTAGTTTTAAAAGTAATATTCTTTAACAATCCTCTAACAGAGATAATTCCTTTCCACTAGCCAGAAGGATTCCTATATTTAGAATTACTGATTGCTAATTCCCAATAGAACCATTCTTTACTCTTTTCACTTGGGCTTATCACCAAAGTTTGGGCTAGAGTGAATAACAAATCACTTGGCTATGATTAACTTTTAGGGATAATTAGAAAAACATTCCTCAAAAACAAACTTTTTTTTAGCAAAAAAGATCGACTTCAAACGTTTTAGAAAATCAGTGCTTTCACGGATTTTGGAACTTTAGAAAACCGTGAAAGCATCATTTTTCTAAAACGTTTGAAGTCAGGTCTTTTTTGCTAAAAAGTTTATCTTTGAGGCATTGTTTTTTAAAGTGCCCTAACTTTTAAGTACCATTTGGATGCACAATCACAAAAAAGAAAATCTAAGGTTGTGATTGACTGACAGTTAGGTGTGCATATTAAAAATCTAAATATTCTTTTATAAAAGAGTTTTATTAAAATAAAATATGGTAAAGAAGAAGATTAAAGAGATAAGAGAGGCTAAGGTTAAATTCATTAATCTTTGTGTGTTTATAAATAGATTTTCATTTAAAAAGTATTTCTTTGAAAAAGGTACGTGCGATTGGTAAAACAAAAATACTAAAAATGAACCTTCAGATCACCGCTTGTTTATGAAGTTCATCACTGTCGCATCCCGCTCATCTTGGAGTCTGTAGGAGCTGGTAACCTACTAGATCAGGTATGTCATGATCTCTCCCATAAATAATTGAAGACGAATCGGATATTTGAAAATCTAAATACTTTTTTATATGAGTTTTTGATAAAATAAGATACGGTAAAGAAGATTAAAGAGAGAAGAGAGGTTGCCCGAAAGGCTTAAAGATTTTAACAAAAATTTCATTAATCTCTCTAATATTGCACCAATGCCAACACCACGCCTACTCCTCGCCAGAGCAGTTTTCAACAGCTTATGCAAAACCCTTGATGGAGCAGCTCTTCCATCACCTCGTAGCTCTATGCATGTTCCCTGTTCGCTTCCTATAAACTTACCAAATTCTCTTCAGGCAAGCGCTAGAGAGCGGGACAGTGGAGAGATAAGTGATTCTAACGGGGCTAAGATGGTCATATTCATCATGTCATGTTAGTGGGTTGAGAAGAAATTTTCTCTAAGCCAATGTTTTTACCTTCTTCGAATGTAGTCTAAGCACAATGAGGTTTGGGAATTGGTATGCATACCCTATAAAAGAAAAAAATAATTGCTATGCGCAATGCAATATTTTCTTCTCACACTATTTATAGTCACACAGTAACTTTTGTTATGCACACACCACTTAACACCACTTAACGAAATCTTAACAATAATAAAATTTGTTTTTTTGCAGCTAAGAAAAATTCAAAATATATATTACTTAGCAAAAAGTGTATCTATAGCCGCTCTTGGGTGCACATAAATTTTTATGATTGTTTTCTGTCTTCTGATTAAATAAAATAAAGTGCACACCAACAGTTTCAATCCTCACACCATGTAGTTTTGGTTATTATCTATGGGAAGAAATGTAACAACCTGAATTTTCTTAATTTCATTTACTGGTGTTATATGTAGTAATACACTGTGTATGGTGTTAGCTTCCCACACTAGAACCCATATCTTTTTAAAAATCTCAACTAATTTTACGTAACTCACATTCTTGCTATCTTTTAGAATTTTGACTCCAGAAAGATCTCTAATCTTTTTCTTTTTAAGTAATTGGGCCGTTTCTTATTCTTTTCTTTTTCTAAAAAAATCCTAACCGTGACAACCTCTCTCTCTCCCTCTCAACTCGTCTCTCCCGATTCTCTCTATTCTCTTTCCTAAAAAACTCTTGTGTGTCCTCTCACTTAGCCACTACAATCTCTTTCAAGCGACAAAATTGTAGAAAACGAGGAGCAAGGAAGGAGAAGATGAAAGCTTGAACGAACCATCGTGGATCTACCATTCCATTCACGCTACAACAGGTGAGTACCCATCAATCCCCTTTGTTCTTCTCAGATCCCGTTGCGTAGGATGTGCGCGAGCTTGTATTGACGAGTTTAAAAATTAATTAAACCTAATTATCTCATAAATTGGATAAGTCTGCATATTTAATATTATGATCTTCTTGTTACATCTGTATACTTTGCTTTTTTTTTTTTTTTTAGAATCATCTTTTGGATGGCCACCGGTGAACCATCGGTTGATCGGTGCTAGAAATTTACAAGGAGGCCCAGCCCTACCCAAGTCCCAACTTTCGTGGAGGACTCGTCCCCAAAAATATTGTGTATGATCCAAATATTGGTTGGGTTACGCACAGACAGTTCGAATTTTAACTATACTTGAAAATTTCAACCACAATTGGTCAAAATAGCCATTCCTGACAGTTTACAATTCAATCGTGGCACTATTATGATCAATCGTGACACTGTACAAGCATTAGTGGCCCCTTTATGATTCAATTATGACTCATTCGTGACACTGTACACTCAATCGTGGCACTATTACGATCAATAAGGACACTGTACAAGCAATCGTGACCCCTTTGTACTTCAATTACGATTCAATCGTGACACTATATACTCAATCGTGATATCCTTCTACTTCACTCACGTTCAATCGTGATCTCTTTTTGTGAAATTATTATCCACGTCATGATAAGTCTAACTTTAAATCGTCATATCTTTTTATGTAGTTGTCTGATCATTATATATTATATATCAATTTTTATCGCCTCAACGCGATTTTCACAATGACATAAAAACTTTAAGATTTCGACACCATCAGTAAAGTCAATACCTGAGCCTTCCATCACACTTACGTTAGAATTGTACCTATTATATAATCGTATTTGTGTGCTATGTATAAATGCATATGTGTAATGTAAATACAAATTCAATCTATTTACTAGAAAAAATAAGAGGAGAAATCTATTATCAGTATGTGTACGAGTTATAGATAGGTTAGGTCAAATACATGAGAGAGTAAAGATCATGCATACGCTTGGGCATGGTGATTCGTTGAGATAGTATCGAAGCGAAGCGTACATCATATTCACATGCCTCACAACTCATAGTAGTATGAGACATCATGACGAGTGTGGCGAGTGAGGATTCAATGTAACCTTATATACAGCGGTATATGCGGTGACTATATCACCCTTTAAATTTTAATTTGATAGGATAAGATAAAAATTAAGATATGAGGTTTGATCATTAAGCGTTAGTTGTAGTGAGGTTTCTTTTATGGTTATATGAAACTCAGAATATAGGCATCAACGTACAAATATAACTCTTCTATAGTAATATAGGTTGTCACACGAAGTACATCCAGATTACTACGAAATATGTTTCTTAAGAAGCGTGATTTAGTGAAGTTATCACACTACAATTCATTCTAGATATAAGTTGTATGATTATGATAAATATGAGTAACTAAGATAAGATAATATATAAGCATGATAATAAGATTAGAACTTAAGTATGTACATGTTGGTCCTTACATAGTCATCGTAAGGGCCACAATGTCTTCAGTCAAGAGGGGTCTCTGAGAAGACAGTATGATATGAGTTACGTTTGTCGGCCGCTCCTGTGACTGGATGAGGTGTATGATATAAGTATATTATGGAGGGCGGTATATTATGGTGGTAAGCTACTTTGGTGACCCTCATATGGCGGGCTCGAGCAACGACTCTGACACAGGTCGTATTAGGATTTACGAGTATATAGGTACACTCATGTAATATATAGACACATGTTTCGTTATAATAATAAGATATGTTATGATTATAAGGTATAGTGAGGTACGTTAGGATACGAGTATGACGTTAGGATATGAGTATGTCATGCATTTATATTATGATATGAGTTCTACGATATACATATGATTTTGTCATTCTTTCTTTCAAATTTCATTCTTATACTATTATTATTACTCACGTGATGTACCTACAATGTACCTGAGAAGAGTAGGGTGGATTAATGGTGTATCCACTGAGTTGCATATTATTTAGCAACTCAACCCTCATGGCATTTATCTATTTCAGGTAACTATATTGACTGAGTGAACTTCAGCTATCATGAACCTATCGGTGCTGATTTCATTGACCTCATAGACGTTGAGTACCAGGAGCCTTGAGAGTGCGACGCAGCAGGTTATTAGGAAGACCTTAATGCTGATTTTAATCCGAGCGTCGTTTATTGATAACGCTAGATTTGGTATTGAGATCAGTTGCCCTGTTTAGACAGTTTTATTTTCATTTCAGCTTTTTATCCCTTATTGTTGGATATTTATTATTTTTCGGATTCGTTGTCATTTATTGAATTCGGTATTGCTTTATCTGTCGTTTATTTTTGCACTGACTATCATCAGTTATTAGTGGCTTTCACGGATCTCGTGGAACCGTAATTGCGTGAGAACTCTGATTATGTATATGTTCGCTTAGCGTATCTGAGATGCTTGCGATTCATAACGCGAAATTCTAAGCCCTCGGGATGGGGTAAAATTTTGGGTCGTGATAAGAAAACAATGCAATGCACGATAATAGTCTAAGAAAAAGTCTAAAAAATAATGCCACGTGTAAAAAAATAGTGACCTATTCTCAATCCTTGGTTGGGGGTCAGTTACAATATACATCACAAAGGTTAAAGAGATTGTTATACAATAGATAATTTTGTAGACAACTTATGTGACGTGATGTGATTAATTGCACACATAGTAAGGCTCAAGCACTGCAGCCAGTGGTGTCACACCACATATGCTATCTACAAAATTGTCTATGAAAAATTGTCCACCGTTTATAATTTTTCCTAAGGTTAATGTCAATTGTGGTGGCAATGGATGGGTGTTGTCCACAAGTGCCCAACCTTTCAACCCCATTAAGTTCATCCCAATTTAAGGAGGATTTGGGTTTGACATAAAGCCCTAGCCTTGTTTGGATTAGCACTTTAAACTCGAAGTTTATATTAGTTGGGCTTGGGCTTTATGTATCTAGACCCGTTGGCCTTTCATATTAGAGTTAATATATAATAAGTATATTAAATTTACCCACCAAATCTTTGAGGGCACCCCACTGAAAACTCATTGACTGTTTTGAATCAGACGATGGAGATAATTTTTCCCCCAAATTTTGACATGATGGATCCTGAGATCATGAGCATACCATCAAACGGTTAGTTTTTTATTTCACGTGACAAACACCCCAGAAAAAAGTAACCTTAAATTCAAGTTTGAAGGTGATGAGTGCCTAATTGAATAAAAAATTGAATGTTCGATGGTATGCTGATGATCTCAAGGGTCACTTGTGAACGACTGAGGCAAAAAATGATCTCCATCGTCTTATTAAAAGCCGTCAAAGGATTTCAGCGTGGGCAACTGAAAAGATTATGTGGGTGAGCGTACCAGGCAAGGATCAAAATTTCGGCCAAAATTTTGGTCATTTTTGTGTGGGACCCAAAATTTCGATTTTCGACCAAAATTTTGGTTTCAGTCCCCTCCGAAACCGAAATGATACCCGAAATTTTGATCCTTGGTACCAGGAGACTTTGTAATGTCCTCTAAGAGGCTGGCCACCCCTTTATTGGAAAAATAAAACTAATGGGTCCATACTCCTTACCGACATTTAAATGGTGGTTAAATGATCTTACACCATTAACATGAATTTATTTATCTTACACTGTTGAAAGGGAAATTTGCATTTTCGGCTCTATAATTTTGCTTATTTGCAGAAACGGCCCTATAGTTTCATTCCTTGCATAACAGGCCAGCTCCAAGCTTAGCCGAATCCACGTCACCTCCCACTTGCCAAGTCAACACAGCATGATTTATTTTTATTATTTATATATATAATATATATTATAAGATCATACGAATTCATTCACCGCTACTTATTTTCTCTATCCCGTTTCCTATTAGTAGTTCAAAGTTCATACCAGCCCTAACATCGTCGCTTTTACCTGTTCAGATCAATCCTATCAGCGCAAAGGATAACTGGTAAGAATAAATTTTTAATAAGCAGTTATTTATTTAGTTAAAAAAGCAAAAATGGGGCGGACCGCTACTTCAAGATAGCGGACCGCTATCTTGAAGTAGCAGACCGCTATCTTGAAGTAGCGGTTCGCTATCTTGAGATAGCGGCCCGCTATATCAGTATAGCGGGACGCTAGCTATCTTGAATAATTTTATTATTATTATCAATTTAGTGTTTAATTTTTATTATTTATTTTTTCCATTGTATTGATCAATTTAGGGTTTAAGGTTTAATTTTCATTTTTTTTTTAAATATTTATAGATTGAAATAGATGTTCCCATTCTTTGTCATTTCTATAGGGTCCGTGTTAGAGATGATACTTACAACGGTGGACATTGGAAGATTGTTGTTATCAAAGATAATATACCGTTTAATCAATTTAAGCAGAAAATGTACAATATTAGTAGGACTCAACCGGAAGAGCATTTAATTTCCCTATCCGTTTCATTGCACATCGGGAAGGAGTTGGTGTTTGCTGAATTGTCGGACTTTGATGATCTTGCGAACTTATTTAGAGCATATCGTATTAGTGATGGTGTGATAAATGTTTATATCGAGAAATCATTAATCTCTTATGTCACGGAACCAATAGTGTCTTCAGACGTTCCAATGAGACAAGACGATAAAGATCAAGGATATTGTCCTCAAATGAATCCGATGGACAATACATTAATCACTCATGTCACGGAACCAATAGCGTCTTCAGAAGTTCCAATGAGACAAGACGATGAAGATCAAGGATATTATCCTCAAATGAATCTGATGGACAATACATGTCTGCGTAACGATGAAGCAGTGAACAACATATTTGATTGGAATAAGTGGGAAACATTTTTGGGAGGCATTAGTCCATACGAATGGCCTTCTGAACAAATAGCTTCGGAGCGAACGGTAATCGAGGCCAAAGTACTGGAGCGAACAGTAACCATACCTCGATTGACTCAACCCCAAGCACGTAATAATATTCCAGTCGACGACGGTGATAGTGATCCTAAAAATACTAAATCGCTACCCTCCTCGCCCACTTTGCGTGCTCATACTAATAGGGGAATTGATCAACCTATGGTGGACGAAGACTATCAGCTTAATGACTCGGAAGGAGAGTATATGGATTCGGATAATGAAGAACTGTATGAAGGGGGGCCATTAACTGTCGGTCAGGCATTCAAAAATAAAAAATCCTTTCAAAAAGTCCTTAGAGAGTTTGCAATGACAAATAATTTTCAAATTAAACCAATAAAAACCAGTCCTCTTCGAGTTACCGCGAGCTGTATTCAATTAGGGTGTGCTTGGCGAATACATGCATCAAAATTGGTGGGTGTGGACACATTCATCGTAAAGACATTTCACCCGCAGCATACGTGCGGAATGCCAGCTTTCGAAAGAGGACATCGCCAGTGTAAGAATTCTTGGATAGCTTCCTTCGTGAGGGATAAATTGTTAAAAGGCTTTGACGAGACTCCTGCTTCAATAATTTTTTATATTGAAAAAAAATATGGGGTAACAGTAAGTTATTGGAAAGCATGGAGAGGGAAAGAAATAGCTTTAAGGGACATCCGAGGTAGCTGAAAGGAGCAATTTAAGATGTTACCGTCCTATATCGCCGAATTACAGCGAGTCAATCCAGACGTACAGACCGAATTGTGTCGCAAGCCTGATAATGCGTTTCAGTGGCTCTTTGTAGCATTTGGACCTTGCATTAGGAGCTATCGTAATACTTTGCGAAGAATAATTGCGGTAGATGGAACGCATTTGCGCGAACGATACAATGGAGTGTTGTTAATAGCTACGGGGATAGACGGTAATAGACATTTATTCCCTATAGCGTTCGGTGTTGTACCCAAAGAGAATGAAGATCATTGGACATGGTTCCTTGATCCATTAGGGAGACGCGTAATAAGGAAATTTAAAGAGCAATTTGTATTGATATCAGACCGGCAGAAGGGGTTGATGGAAGCTGTGCATAATATTTTTCCTAATGCATTTCACAGCTATTGTATGCGACACCTAACTTTGAATATTTTTTATACATATAAGGGTACAATCTCTCGACCGCTGCTTTGGATTGCTGCTCGTGCATTCTCCGAGGCAAAATTCAAAAGAATTTTACAAAAAATACAAGACCAGGCCCCCCAAAATGTATAAAATGGATTAAAGAAGTCGGTGACCATTTCTGGGCGCGCGCATATTTTCCAGGAAAGCGCTATGACATGCTGACAACAAATATAGCTGAAAGCATTAACAGTGTGTTGAAGATAGCTACAGAGGAACCGATCGTGACAATGTTAGAAACCATTCGCACGAAGGTAGCCGAATTCTACCTTCGGCGTCAGGAAGAAGGAAATAAAATGACACACGAGTTAACACCGATGGCGGAAGAGCACATAACACAAAATTCAGGGTGGGCCCGTCGAAAGAACGTTATTCCCTATGGTCGCGATCCATTTCAAGTTAAACGTGGGCAATACACTCACAGTGTCAACCTAGAAAAACGAACGTGTACATGCAGGCGTTGGGCTATCCTTGGATTACTATGTTCGCATGCGATTGCTGCATTATCACACAGAAACAGGGATAAAGAGATTCCTCAATTTTGTGATCATTGGTTTACCAGTGCCTTATTTAGGGAAACTTATAAATAACAATTTGTTCCGACCGTTGATAAGCGCCAATGGTCAGTTATAAGGGAAGACATCGAGGTTTTACCTCCGCACAACATATGTCAAGCCGGTCGCCCAAAGAAAAGGAGGATACGATCTAAAGGCAAAGTTCGACCACTACGATGTAAAAATTATAATGAATATGGACATAACTGTCGCTCTTGTAAATTTGTTAGAATATAAAATCACTTTGTAATGAGTTTTCTTGCTGGACCTCGAAGTATACAAAAAATGCATTCATTATCTCAATAACTTGAATCATAATATACAAAATAAAATAAACAAGTCAAAAAATAAAAACTAAGTCCCAAACGTGGACAATAAATGTCCAATTTCAGCTCGAAATTGTTGCATGTCTCTCTCTTCAAAATCTACTTTCCGTTGCTCGGAAAAGTATTCAACGTATTTCAATACGAAAACCCCACAGTCCCAACCGTTCTTTTGGAGGGGAAGATCAACACTATTTATGATAGTAAGTTGCCACTGCTGATCGAGAGCAGAACTCAATCATAAAGTGTAAAAAAGTTGCGGCAGGTGATGTATCAACGAATCTTTGTGCGTATCAAACTTCTTCGAACACTCTCGATCTGCAGGGTCTAGAAGTTTTATAACGCGGTCCGTTACGGAAACGATAGCCAATGCCCAATGATGGTGTCTCTGGCTATGCATTGGAAAAAATATCTGCGTGCAATCGTAAATCTAATTAGTAATGTGTTAATGAAATAAACTTTAAAAGTGTGATCGCTATCAAAAAATAACTTACCGTCCCACAATCGATAACATTAATACCGCGTGAAGTACTTCGAAAGAGTGGCTCAAGCGGCTTCGCCTGGTAGTGAATCTGTCACCTGTCGCAATAGGCCTCCCATCTATCCTTTTCATCCAGTGGCTCCAAATTTTTATCACGGACAAATTTTTGAAACTTTACATGGTCCGCTATAATTAAGGTCTGAAATTTAATATGAAAATAACTCATTATTTGAATCTATTAATGACGTAAAAAAAGGAAGATAAATAAATTAAATCATGAAATCAAATAATAAAAAATAAAAAGGATACCAATGCAGAGGCCGATGCAAACCAGCTCTTCTCCGCCATTTCCACGAACATATTATCATTTCTACTGTTTAAAACTTTCAAATACAAATCGATAACTTCGTTATCGAGCTACGATCTTCCCTTCAAAACCTTTAAATGCTCTACGGTGACGTCTAAATCGCAGATAGTATTAATGATCACTAAATCTTCTTCCGCAGGCCGATTCCATAAGCTCCTCATAAATTTCTGTTTCATTGACTCTTGAACCTCTTCTTTTTGTTCTTCCACTTTTTTTCTTTTATTTGTAGTGATTTTTTCCGTTGGCGACTTTCTTTTGGTTCGATTTCGAAGCTTGTATAATGTGCCCTTAGTAGAAGCAGGAATCTTCAGTAATAAGGGTTTAAAAGATGCCGATTGCGACTCAACAGTTGGCTGAGTTCCTGACGGATCAACCCCCCTTTATCTATATCTTCAACCGGCAGTTGGGGTTTAGAAGTTTGAGTGATTGGGGCAGGGTGGTGATGAGTGATTGGGGCAGGATGAGGAGAAGGGGGTTCAAAAAAATGATAAGGGGTGAGGGGCTGGTTCTGGGGCAGGAGATTTAGAAGTAACAAAGGTCTCAAATAGTGTAAAGATAATTTCATCCTATATAAGAAAAAAAAAATCAGAAAGAAAAGTTAAAAAAATAGGTTCCAGCTATACTGGGATAGCGGACCGCTATCCTTGTATAGCGGACCGCTATCCCGGGATAGCGGTACGCTATCCTGACTTAGTGGTCCGCTATTCTGAGATAGCGGTCTGCAATAAAAGTATTAAAAAATGATAATATTTATATTATTATACCTTTGTCAAATGAGATTGAACCTTTACAAGTTCGTTCCTAATTACCATATTTTCTCTCTTTAATTTCTCTAACTCCTCTTTTAAACTCTTGTTCTCCCTTCCCTGATGCTCAATTGTGAATGCCTGTCCTTTTAACATGGTGAAAGTACGTTTGAAATCGCCCTTAATTTCTTTAACAGCCTTGCGTAGGGACGAACATTCTTTTCTAAGAACCTTAACTTCATTTAGGAGCTCGGGATGACTAGCCGGTTATTCTTTAATTGTTGGCTTCCCCTTTAATTTTTTATTATTACGTAATATGAATTCGTATTTGTTATTATCATCACTGTCAGATTCATCGTCATCATCATTATCTTCACTTATCTCTTTTTATTTTGATGAGTATTTCCTTTTTTCGGTAGGATAATCCATTTTTTTTCTTGATTTTTTAACTAACAGTTTCCTTTCTCTCTCCCTATGACTGAAGATTTATCGAACTGATAGATATTGTAGTTCGTGTTTCTCATAATCAAGTTCGACAATTACCGGAAACGTAATAATTTTTTCTCTGTAATAATTTGGAGTACGGCTGACTTTTAGAGCTTCCCATTTCAGTAGCCTCGGAAATGAATTTTTCATTTGTGTATGAGGGGTGTCGATTCCAGAAAAGTGCTTCAACGCCCATATCTGTAACGCCATAGTGCAACCGTATATGTTGTATTGTCCCTTTTCCGAGACTTTTGCCGATTCTCTTCTCCCAATCGTTTTTTTTATGCAATCAACTAAATTATTGTAAGCATCAAGCCCCCATGGATATTGGTTGAAACATTCTAAGTTATCAACTAACTTTAAATATTTACTATCAACTTCCTGATATGTGTCCGGAAGTAGAAAAGAGCATACAAGAAACAACAATGATAATTTCAAAAATTCATCTTCGGAAAGATGGGCACTATCTATGACTTCTTTGATACGAGATTTTTTAGCCAGCTGTTCTCTAAAGAATTTGTACCGAATGGTTTCCTCTTCTCTTATAGTCCTTTGCTCAGACTCATTTTCTTCAAAATTTTCCAACGTATTTAATCCTAAAATCAGTGATATATCGGCCTCTTGCAAAAGTAACTTGGTGTTGTTCACATTAAACATGTTATCTTTCACCAAAAAGCTTAAAATTGCTTCAATTAAGTCTCCAATAAAGATTAATTTCTCAGACATCCTAAACAGATGACCAAAAATTGATTCATCCAGCATCCTCTTCCTCTCTTCGTTGCAATGCATGTAAAATTTTCTAACACTAATACCTATACACTTTCTAAAGGGCTTTAACGGCTTCGACTTCGACATCTTCATATATGTGTAAGGAACTGCATAGAACGTATTTAAACATAATTTAGTTATTTTTATTAAAAATAAAAAATTAATAAATAGCGTATAGCGAACCGCTACTCTAGTATAGCGGACCGCTATCCTAGAGATTTAAAAAAAATTACCTTTAATCGCCTTTTTTCTCTTCTTGAAGGTAAAAGTGAAAGTGAAATGTAGAAAATAAAAAGTCGTTTCTTATTTTTTTAAATATCGCCGTGACTGACGTGGCGGCGCTGTAGCGCAACGCTAATCTATTGTGGCGACGCTTACAATCCATGCTGACTTGGCAACTGGGAGGCGACGTGGAATCGGCTAGGCTTGGAGTTGAGCTGTTATCCAAGGAATGAAAGTATAGGGCTGTTTCTGCAAATAAGCAAAATTATAAGGCCGAAAATATAAATTTCTCCTGTTGAAAAGTGATATATTATCAATTGAAGAGCTCTGGCCTGGGCCGAAAAATCAAACTTCTTTGGAGATTTGAACTTTGATATGTTGACTCCAATTAATACTAGCAGTTATTCGTGATTTTGCCGGCTGATATTAAAGTTATTTGATCGAAAGGTTTACAGCCACTTAGAAGCATGATCCTTTGATTGAGATATGTTCCAACGATGAAATGTCATTTGGGCAATTTAGATTGATAATAGATGTATATCATACGGCATAATATTAAATCACTTTTTAATGGTATCAGTGAGATAAAAAATAATATTTTAGTGGTATAAGATCATCTTAACATTTAATTGTGGGTAGTGAGGCCAGCGGAGAGGAGCCCATTTTCCCCATCTACCTCGCAGACCAGCCAAAATTTTAAGTTAAAAAAGCTGTTCAAAAGGGGGTGCGGCGTTGAGTGACTTCGTTTACAAACGACTTCTAAAGCCTTTATTGACGTTGGACTTTTGCGCCATATATCGTTTTGACTTCGTCATCATTAAACCATCGCCAACACAGAAGTCCACATTGTCTGAAAAGTCCACCAACCAGCCCTACTAGACCAGTTTGCCTCTATTCGCTCCTATCATATTACTGATAGGTGTCTACAATCAAAATATCTAACCTTTCACAAAATTAATCTTGGGACCATATGTATATTTTCAGACGATAAAATTTTTTTAATTTCATAATTTTTTTAAATTTCATATGATACAAATCTCAAAAAGTGGCCTTAATATTACATTTGATCATGATATTGGCCATTTGATGTTAGGGCCACTTTTTGAGATATGTGCAACACCCATGGATTTGAAGATTCATTGTGTGAGAGATTGGAATTAAAATAATCACCATCATTTGAAATTTTGAGTGTAAGGTTGTAAGCACATAGGAATAATCTGGTAGGTGCCGATAGAGGTAACTCATGGATCTTGATTTTCCTTACTGATATCCAAGGATCAAAATATCGGGTAAAATTTTGGTTTCAGGCTTGACCGAAATCAAAATTTTGAACCAAAATTTCGGCCGAAAATTGAAAATTTGGCCAAATATTCAATCGAAATTTTGGGTCACATACAAATTTGGACCAAAATTTCAGTCTAAATTATCATTTTGGTGGGGACCAAAACCGATAATTTTGGCCAAAATTTTGATCCTTGCTGATATCCTACCAATGGCCTTTTGGCATGCTATTTAAAATAGTGTACATTTTTACAACCTTAGATTCTTTCTTCACAACCCTGATTTGCATGTACAAAAAATGTTGACTACTTTGAATCAAATGATGGAGATTGCTTTTCTTTCCAATCATCCATGCACTGGAATCAAACGATGGAGATTGCTTTACAAACTAAGATTCTATCTGCGGAACTGATGGTTCCACTGTTAAAATTTGGTTGTTTGATGGTGCACTCATGATCTATAGATCCATTTTGTGAAAGATTGAGACGAAAAATAACCTCCATCGCCCGATTCCATGCAGTCAATGGTCGTCGGACTTGTAAACCATAGTTGCAAAGAAAGAATACTAGGTTACCCTTAAAAATAATTGTATTGGACACCAGTATTTACAATCGATGATTCTTTCAGCGCAACTGATAGTTCCACCGTTGACAGCCTTGAATCAGATTATCAAGATCTTATTTCTGCTCATTCTTGTACACAATAGATCGTAAGATCATGCCCCACCTATCATACCGTCAAATGTTGATTCCACGTGGATCACATCCTCAAAATTGACCCAAGGTCCCTTTTCATGGTACATTGTGGTCACAAATTTTTGTCATGTAGAATCAACATCTTACATTCTGATTCATGGGTCACGATCTCAAGATTTATTAGTAAAAGATTGGGACAAAAAAGGTGAGCGATAGTCCCAAATCGCCTATGGACTGGAAGTCTTGGGCTGTATATAACCTAAGCAATCCTCACCTTACAAGCCGTTTTTGTAAGGCTGAGTTAGGCCCAAGAAATTCTACATGGTATCAGAGCAGGTGTAATCGCACGGTTGTAGAGAGACACGTTACACATGAGGGGGCGTAAGCGATAATCCCATGTCATCTGTGGACCGGAAGCGGCCATATATTACCTTGGCAATCCTCACCTTGCAAACCGATTTTGTGAGGTTGAGTTAGACACATGAAATTCTACAAATGACACTCAACCATGGTTCAAAATTTTGGCCGAAATGTTTCTGTTTCGGTCCCCACCGAAACCAAAACTATAACTCAATATTTTGGTCCCTAGTGAAGTTTTCGGCCGAAAATTTTCTACAATCCCAAAATTGAAACGAAATCTGAATTTTTGATCCTAGCAGTCAACGGTGTGAAACCATCATTTGGGGAAAGAATCTTACTGCGAATTCAAACCTGTTGGCTTTAACTTTGACTCTCTCCCTCTCTCTATATATATATATAATTATTCATCTACTTTCTTTTACTTTTGTGCTTCAATCCGTAGTCCATACTCGCTAAATAGAGAAACCATGTCTATGTATTCCGCCAGCAAACATATAAAGAGGGTCTCTCCCAAGGGAGAGCTCAAAGGTCCAAGGCCCCCACCTCTTAAATTGGTCAGTGATTCATCTAAGACCATCAAGAAGCAACCGGCTTTTGTGCCTCCTCCGTCTAAACCCGATCACCACCGTCCAGTCATTGTGTACCTGAAGTCACCCAAGATCATACACACCAGAAAACAAGATTTCATGAAACTTGTTCAACACCTTACTTGGAGCTCCTCATCCTAGTCATCACCATCTTCATCATCATCATCATCATCATCATCTTCTTCTTCTTCTTAGATCATTTCGTTGTGTACTCGATTTACCAATTGGAAGGCACCCATTTTTGTAGAGACCTATGGCTTTGATGTAACTTGATATATGAGAGCTTTAACATATTTAGTGAACATTTTCTCCGTTTCTCTTTGTAATAGTCCCACATCGGATAGGAAAAAGTCTTGATGTTAGGCTATATGTGATTGCGGACACAACATGTCATGACGTGTTTTGAGTGGGGACTTAAGCCCATGCCAAAAACAACATCGGGCGGGGACCTAAACTCAAAACCGAACAATATTATACCATGTGGGTCTGGGTCTTCACAGAATCATAGTTAGTTTCTTGCTGCATTGAGTCATACTTGGCAGTTGAAGGGGTTTTTAGGTTTCATGGTGGGCGTTCATACGGATGATTTGGAGTTGGGAGTGGCAACGCCAATGTCATTTTTCGTGTTAGCGGGTAAGCTCTGGATCTTGTCTATGCAGATTCCATGGCTTCTAAATTGTTTTATCGGACCCACCCGTGCTACTTCGTAATTGGCTTGGGCACATAAACTTGATCCATAGGGACAAGGGCGAGGTTGGGTCTTTTATAGAAGCGATGGACCTCCTTTGCATTGATATTGCTCTCCTTATGGCAGCGATATCGCTCTCCCACGGAAGCGACATCGCTCTTATATGGGAGCTTCAACACTAAGATATAGTAGCGCCACATTTTTTAGTAAAATAGATCGTTTGATGGACCACCCATGATCTCAAGTTCATGGGGTTTAAAATTGCCCAAGACAAAAGGTTTAGTTTTATCACTTTTTAATATCTATTACTTTTTAACTTGACTAGGCTTCAAGCCGGCCAATTATGAAAAGGTAAAATTAGAGATCCACTGTTGGAAAAGGTGAAAAAATAGTCAATTCTAAAAATTTTCCTTGAAAATAATATTTTTGAAATCACATTATTTGGAAATGATTCGGGATGGTAACCATCCTCCAAACCGCTATTTGGGTGGCCGATATTTAGATCATCTTTAAAAACAAATTCAAGAGTTATCTTTACCATTTATTTTTTTAGCCTTAATATCTAGATCATTTAAATTAGTCAACATTTGACTTGTACTCTATTAAAAAAAAAGTAAAAAATTTAAAAAATTAATCTAAACAACAGTGTACTCATGCTCCACGTGGTCCTTAGAGGATGGTCACATTCGAACCGGGTCTGTATTATATCATCCACTACAAAACCTTCACTTGGAGTATAAATTATCGTGTGGATCCAACATGCAGGTGTAGGAGCAATTTAATAATATTTTGTTATTAAATTTGAATTTCTTTTCTAGCCATCATTCCATGCATTTGACAGATTTAGAATCGTTGCACCCCATTTAACAGGGAAAAAAAAAACAATAACTTAAACATCGCATGTGAAAAACTAGTGTTTTTGTAAACTTGCCTATTGACTTCAATTTTCAAAAGGGAGCCAATACTTGCACCCCATTAACAAGCGGTTGCTCTATTAAAAAAAAAATGAAGCATTAAAAAAAGGTGCAAGTTACAGAAATGGTGCAAGTACTTGCACCTCATTTTAAATGATTCTAACAGACTAAAAAACAATATAAGTTTTGAGTCATTCTTTTTCCCGCTATTTTTAGCTAAAGGGACAAGTGAGAAAATGGTCAAAAGAAGACTCGTTTAGTTTGTGATCGAGAAGTAGAAAATAATTGACGATTAATAATCTAAAATTTTACATGGCTCACATCACGATTAAACAATATTCTTGGGTGATCTATACCATGTGGAATAAAAAATAGACCGTTTGATTATATATTCATGGTCTCAAGGTCCATATAAAAATATCAGTAGCCACAAACAAAGGTCCCCTTATTTATTTTGTGACTCTCATTTTATTTTTGTTTTAAATGGGTGCAATCACATAATGTTCACGTAGGATTATGCTCATTTTATTTATTATTTTTTTAGTTTTAAGTGGGTGCAAGTGTGCAATCAAATATTATTAGTGCAACCAGTAAAATGGTGCAATGGCTTATAAGTAGGGCTTAAGTATTGACTTCCTACTCAAAATTTGTGAAGAAAAAGGAAAAAGAAACAAGTATTGGCTTCCTACACTCAAAATTTGTGAAGAAAAAAGAAAAAAGAGAAAAGAAAGAACAATTTCTTGTGTGAAGAGTGTAAATATGTTGTAAAAAGAGAGAGAGAGAGAGAGAGAGAGAGAGTAACCCTGTGAATCGCATTGTTAAAAAAATTCCAGTGTGGATAGTTATATTAACTACCCATGATTTTATTTTATTTTTTGAAAAGATATACCCATGATTTTAACATAAAACCATATTACCCATGATTTTTGTAACACTTCTTCCCAGATTATGTGAATAGGGAATCTTAGAATCTAACTTTCGCATACTAAAAACACAAAAAAATTTTGAAACTCTACATTATGTGAAGACTTCCATTACATCAGTATTGATTATTGAATGTTTACAGGTATCTCATTTTGTTGTATGATGCAAATTAAGACACAAAATGACAAGGTTGATGCATCTTTGGAGACCGTTAAGGTGTTGTCCTTGATTTTAATGGTGCCAACTAGTAGAATAGTCTTACAGTGTCTGTGGGCTTGGAGGTCTTGGCCTATATATAATCTGGGCTCTCCCATGTAAATTCTCATGGGGCTAACTGTAACCATTCGAATTTTCTTAAATAATTTTAATAGTATTAGATGTGTTTTGCATTATATTTAGTATTGGCGCTGTACACCGAAACCTATCCTATTTTAAAAATTTTTATTTAAGTTACGTAATTCAAATTTTCGTTTGGGTGGGGACTGATAATTTCGACCGAAATTTTGATCCTAGGTTAGACTTGACCATTTTACCCCCCCGAAACGGCAGCCACTGCCGAGTCTCAGCGTCAAATGCAAATGGAGGGAAACACTGTTCAAAATATGAGTAGAAGCAAGATCTCGTTTTGCCGCATTTATTTCGTTGTTGGTTTTTTGAATCTCTCTCTCTCTCTCCTATGTGCCCTAACATGCTAACCTCCATAATTAGGGCAAATCCACTTGCAAACGAAATGAGATTCTTCGTTTTGTGGATCACATACTACGGTATCTTTTTCCCACGAGCCGATCTCGATTTTCTAGGGTTTATACATTCTCGTCTCTGATTCGAAACCCCAAAATTTATTCCATAGTTAGCGATTAGGGCTTCCACTTCTCTTTACTTCTATGTTCTATCTATAGATCGTTTATATTCTGCTGATTTAGAGATGGATGATAGCAGCCTTGTCTTTGATCGAAAAGCAGAGTTGCTTGAGGTGCGTATTTATTATTATTATTTTGAACCGCGTAAAGACCAATGTTGAATGTTAGATCTAGTTTGCTGAATTTCTAGGGTTTGAAGGTGTTGAGGTTATCTATCTTCTTCTCCCTTCCCCACAGATTTGACTAATTTTACTATATTTGTTTTCATGAAGGGAGATGAAACTATCTATTATGGTAGAAAAACTTGAGATTAGATAACATTATGTTTAAAGAATTAGAATCAATTTGATAGATAATAATGGCTAAGGTAGTCACTTTGGTTTTTTTGGCAACTTTATAATAATAATATTATTGTTATGTTTAATGATTGGGTTCTATGGTTTTCTTCTTATACATTTGCTAATCTCACAGGGAACGAATTGATCACAGAGAAAGTTTGCTTTTTTTAGAACTTTAGGGATATGGCGAAGGTTGCTGTTCACGATCCTTTGTCAACCAATTCTTTTCCTTTTGTGGGAGGCGCTTCGATGGTTCAAGCTGATGCTGTGATGAAAAGAAAGACCCCCTCAGAATTAAGAGTAAATCTTTACACCTATTTATTTGTCTTCTTATTTGGATAAATGTATCCTCATGTGATTAAAAGTAGTAGACCTTTGAAGATTTCGCTTGGCTTTAGCATTTATTTAGAGTTGTCTAATTGTTTATGTTTTCATTACATAAGGGCATCCTAAATGTTTATCTTAGTTTTTGTTGGAAGTGAATGTGTGCCGAGTGAATTTGTCAACAATTAACCTTTCAAATGTTTTTGTTTCATATAGACCTTTCAAATGTTTTTGTTTCATATAGAGTTTGGTACTTATTAGTATTTATTGCACGATTCATTTGTTACTTCATTTTTCTATGGTCATTCCTTTCTAGACGATTCTTTAAGATTAACTGAACTTTGAAGTTCTCCTTTGCTAGCAGCTTATTTAGAGATATCTCTTATAAGACCTTATCTACTGTAGACCATCCCTAATTTTGTTTCTTAAGGCTCTGCTGTGGCATTTGCTCGTTTTTGCTCACAATCTTCATAGCAATTGATAATAAAATAGGTTTGCAGTGTTTTCAATTTGGTTGAAATATTTACTATTATATAAATTTGAATTTGTTGCAATTGAAAATGAATTCGCAGCTCCAAAATAAAGTGCCAAATCCTGTTATTTTCAATCTAGTGGAATAGTGAAATGTGGCCCTAATCATGGTTCAAAATCTTAAACAATATTATTTGTGTTTCTCTAATAATTTAGAACGCTTAGAAAATATTATTTGAGTACCTTAGTTTTCTCGTAGAATAAATTATTTTTGTTGACTTGCTTCTGCTTAGGCTCGTTTTTTTGGGTGTAACATGGGTTATGTTTGTAGAAAATTAGTACACTCCGAGATTGGATCTCCCATGTCCACATGATGCTATATCTTGAATCACTTTAAATGCTATGTCAGTATGCTTTTGTTTGTTTTAGCCTATTTAGTCGTGTATCATAAATTTATAGAATTTTACTCACGCTTATGTCCGGAATGGAGTTTGGGTTCTCTTAGTTTAGCATTTGAAGGCATTGAGTCAATGTGATGTTTATGCTGTTACCGAGGATGTATTGTCTCAGTATCACCGATACAAACTTTGTTTCAGCGATATAAAAAAATATACTGCAAAATTGTCCCGGCTGTTACCTAAGAAGATAAGTTTGTCTTGGTGTCTCCACCATTGAGACGTATTGGACGATATGTCTTGGTATCATCAATGATTTTGATCAAGGGTTGTCAAAATCTTACATCTTGTGGTCATGGGTGCTTTGGCCTTTGAGTGCCTTATCTTTTTCTCAAAATAAATTATTTGTTTTACTTATGCTTATGCTCCTATTTTTCTATATTTCTTACCACCATCTTAAAACTAGGATAGTAGGATGGGCCAGTGGCCCAATGCTTGTTTGGGTTTGTAAACAACAAATTTGCGTAAAATATAAATCTAACACATTTCTCCTTGTTAGGAGAGAGTTTTATTGAAAATGACGGATTTTACACTTCAGGGTATCGCAATCGATTCCTCGTTAATTACATCAAAATTAAATACCTTTGATTAAAAGCTACTAAAGAAAGGTAAAGTAATTACATCCCTGAAATAAACAAATTAAATTCTAAGTCTAGGTTTTCATCGACATCTTCAATCCGTCACGAGATAGATGCATAATATGCTATCTTCATTGAAAATTTGAGAGATATGAAATAGGGGACGACGAATGGGAGAACCCCTCCTCCAAAAGCCAGCTCCATATGATTGACAAACATAAGTCATTATTGGAGCAAGAACCTCATGGACGAACTTTAAAACGAATTATTGTTCTTTGGTCTCAAAGATAAATTCGAATATCAAATCCATTCTCCTAGTAAGTGGTAACTGATTATCAGAAGAGTTATCACTTTCAGTGATAGAGTTTCTAATCATGAGTTAGATATCGCAAAATTCCTTAGAATTTGGCGATCGTAGATTGTTTTGTAATGATTTCACAGTTGGATTTGACCAATTTCCTAGGATTTGGTCATTGTATGGTAAATTCACTGTTGGATCTTGTTATGATCGTTTGATCAAAATTCAATGAATCCACCGTTGGATTTGACCAAAATTATAAGATTTGGTCAACATGTGATAATCCACCGTTGGATCTCATTATGATCTTGTATTATGCTTGTTTGACCAAAAGTCAACAAGTCCATCATTGGATTTGATTAAAATCACAAGATCTGGTAAATATGCAATAAATCTATCGTTGGATCTCGTTATAATCTCATATTATGATCATTTGACCAAAAGTTAATGAGTTCACCATTAGATTTGACCAAATCACAAGATTTGATTAATATGTAATAAATTCACCATTGGATCTTGTTACGATATCATATTATGATCATTTGACCAAAAGTCAACGTGTTCACCGTTATATTTGAGCAAAATCATAAACTCTGGTTAACATGTAATAAATTCACTATTGGATCGCGTTACGATCTCGTATTATGATCGTTTGATTAAAAGTCAACTAGTCCATTATTGAATTTGACCAAAACTATAAGGTCTGATTAATATGTAATAAATCCACCATTAGATCTCATTAGAATCTCGTGTTATGATCGTTTGACTAAAAGTCAAATGACCCACTGTAAAATAATTTCCGATCTAGAGGTTGAGATCAAAACCCTATTTTTGAGGGAGTGATAACTTGAATCGCGAGAGAAACTCTAATTTCGGGACGTGATTCAAATCCGGTAGAGCTGATGGTTATGAGTCATTATAGATGAATATTTAAGGTGTCAGAGTTCGAAATCATTCTTTGGATTCATGATTACAACCTGTACGAATATCAAATTTGTAGTTGCAATCCGAGGGTACCGAGAGTTATGCGAAGGGTTATACCCACATAGCTTAACTATCTCTAAGTACACAAGAAATTGGGTACATGTCGTAACATGCAATCCCAAATTGTAACCTTAAATCATACTTAGGTAAGAGCCGTAACTCTTATCCTAAGTGTATCACCTTTAGGTAAGGGCCGTAGCTCTTATCCTAAGTGTATCAACTCAGACTTATTCCCCTTGTAAACTTTAAAATAAAAAGAAAGGAACAAAAAGAATTCCAGAGATACCATAAAGTTTTTTGCAAGAAAATTAAAGTTGAAGACGTTTTCGGTAGGACTCTCACCTAAGAATTTTCAGATCATTTACAATGAAAACGGTTATGCTATTTATAGAGTTATGGTAGCGCGTATAGGAAGTTATAATCCAACGACTTCCGCAAGAGTTTCACGAAATTAAGGGTTTTGAGGGCTGCGTGGGTCTTAATTTTCACGTGGATTGAGAAAAGATTCATTCTCCAGATATTTGACTTACGTAAGTAATTATTCATAACTACTTAGGCAGCCATAACTACCCGGGCAAATATGCTACCTAGGCAGGCTTGCTACCTAGGCAGGTTTACTACCTAGGCAGACATACTACCTAGGCAGGTGTACTACCACGGCAGGCATACTACCAAGGCAGACATACTCAGTGATGTCATATGCGATCGCATATGTCATCTTGGATGGCGGTATCGCATATGCCATGATGACAGATGTGATACAAGTAAGTATATCATGGCATACTGTTGCATATGCAATTGTATGCCATCGCATACAGTGTATGCTATGACATACTTCTCCACTGGAATTTTTTTTTTCTTCTTATTTTTATTTTGTCTTTGCTTTTCAAGCTTCCCCAAGTCCTATAGATAGGGGGTTTCTTTTCCTAATGCTCCTCATTCTACAATAATTTCTCTTTAATTTTTTCCTTCTCTTTTGTATAGTCCACTATATTTTTGTACTATTTTAACTTATTTTTTAATGAAATTTATATTTTCCCTTCAACCTTTTGGAGATGTACTATTGTGGGTTAGAATTTAAAATTTACTCTTTTCCTTCTTTTTTGTATGTTCTTATGTTCATTTTTGTACTATTTTGTTTAACATTAATGAAATTTATATTTTTCCTTCTAACTTATGGGTTATATACTTATATTATATACTTTTATTTCGCATTCTATACACTACAAAATTAATATAGCCCAAACTTAACACAAAATATATTATTGATCAATCTGGGGAACTTTGAGAATTTTTTGAAAAAAAAAAAAAAGTTATGCCATGGCATAATGGCATATGCGAACCGCATATGCGATGGCCCTATGCCATCGCATAGAGTCACATATGCCATTTGACTACAATGGGTATATTACCTGTCTACTACCTAGGCAGACTTACTACCTAGGCAGGCATACTACCTAAGCATGCATACTACTTACGCAGACTTACTACCTATGCAGGTATACTACCTGCCTACTACCTAGGCAGGCATACTACCTGCCTACTACCTAGGCAGGCATACTACTAGGCAGGTATACTACCTAGGCAAACATACTACTTAGGCAGGTATACTACCTAGGCAGACATACTACCTGCCTACTACCTAGGCTGCATGGGTCATAAAAAAATGAAGAGGAATAGAGGGTAAGAGATGACATGCGTGAGCCAAGTTATAGGGAGTGTGAAGAGGGTCTACACAAGTAGGTTTATGCATGGGTCATACTTTTTGACATAACTTAGGACTTTAAGTCCTAGTTAGAGTAGGTTTGCATGGGTCATACTTTGACATTACTTAGGATTTTAGGTCTTACTTAGAGTAGGTTTTAAAAAGAAAAACTATAAGTAGAGCCTCCTTTCTTAATTTCTTTCATTAATTTTTTCTATCCGAATTTTGAGACTAAATAGAAGAAGAACTTCCTGATTCCAAAAATTCTGAGTCAATAGGGTTTCACCAAATGGACCGTAGTGTTAGTCAACTCTCCTATGGTTTGGTGCCATTTGCAAGCTCTCACAAAATGTTTGGTTGCGTGCCTCATTCAGGCTCCTTGTGGGATTATGTTTGAGTTTCGACTGTATGTCTTCATTTTTTTCTTGTTGGCACTAAGGATCAAAATATGGATTTTTGGTATGTATCGGCCACGTCCAAAACTGATACATACCAATATTTCCGAGCCTATACATTCAATGTATCAACCCAATGACTTCCGAAATCGACACGTATCGGACTATACATATCATTTTCGTCTGGAATTTTGATCCATGGTTGGCACGGAAGGACTTGTCTGTTAGTTTTGCACACCTGTCATTCATGCATATCGACTTTGCAGTTCTCTAGCCTCAAGGTTAGCCTCTCTTTTGTGATGTTTGGTGTGCTTGTGGTTGCTTTCCGTTCCATGATTTGAACCCAGACGTTCTACATGCTCTGGTTTCTGTTCATATCTTGATTTCTTATAGATTTTAGTATTTACATTATGTTTGTAATATTGAGTCTAGGACCACAGAGTTGCCTGGTTCTTACATATGCCATTAACCCTCAAACCTGTTCGAAGCAAAGCCGTTTGGGGTACGGTCTCCAGTTTGCTGCTAGTAGGCAAACCTGACACCCCCCCTCTACCTCTTCTAATACTAATAATGTATAGCATTCTTAAAATTGTAAGGGAATGGACTTGAACCTCTCACCTTAATTTTAGAAGCTCACTTGCTAAACCAACTACCCTCAAGTTGTTGATGATTGAAACTATAATTTTTATTTTAATAAATAATAAGTATTTGTATGGACCACTAATTAAAAAGTTAAAAAACTCATCATACCCCTAGCGAGCTACGCTTGCTCAACAATGGCGAACTACGAACCCGAATCTGAACCATGCGAACCAGTGAATCAGGTAAGATTGGTTAGGAATATAAACTTAACACTGCGTATGTCGATATATTTATTTTTAATGTCTGGTTAGTGTGCCTTTGCATGTTTTGCATTTATTTCAACACTGGGAATGTGTAGAGTGCTTCCTAAGTTTCTTGTATATAAACGGCTTGTGTTTGGTTCTATAGCATGGCATCTCAAGAAAGTGTGGCATTCTGCTACCTTTTCTTTATTTTCCTCAGCATATTTAAGAAGTGTGTTACACTGCTTGAAGGTGAACTATATAGTGCAGCTTTATGACCCCATCACCTGATTTTCGAAAATCCATAAAATATACTTCTGTAGGAACCACAAGGTTTAGTAGATGCCCTTTTTATTAGTTAGTAGTAGATTCCTTTTCCTTTTAAGAATGTGTGCCCACTCTGTTACCAATTTACCATAGCAAAATCAACGTCTCATTGCATTGCATGTTTACTCTTGTGCCAGGGTGAGCAGTTGAAAAGACGAAACTGTAAGATACCCATGAATGAATCGGTGACTTTATTGCTTGGTGCTGAGAGGTAACTTTGTTTTATTGCTTGTGATGAAATTTTGAATTATTACTTACTGGGGGTTGTAGTTTATTGATACCTGTTTTCCCAGAAACTCTAGTGGAGTGGTACGTGGGCTCAAGAAACCTGAAATTTTGAAGAATCCAAAATACATTGACACCCGTGTGGATGATGTGTATCCTGTTAAAAAATCCAGTGACAGGGTTAGAATGCTCTACGGAAAAGAAAAGGCTAAGGTCAAATCTTCATTTACAGTTGATCTTCCAATTCTTCATTTATAATTGAAACACTCCATTTCTTTATCTGGAATATCATTTTCAATGTTGAAGGTTGGGATGTAACTGACTGTTTTCATCGTTAAAAATTATTCGTTTTAACATGGTTTTAATGTAACTGAATTTTTCCTTTTATTTTTTTCCTCCCTTTTTTCATTTGAGCAGAACACTTTTCTTTCCAGTGAACAGACCAACAACACCCTGAGGAATTTCTCTACTGCTAGTGGTTTGGCTGCCAACAATAAATCTCAGTTTTCATGGTACTCATTTCATGATATCTATTGGTTACATCACTCATGATTGGCGAGGTAGACTATTGTTATCCTACTGATTCTTTTATTACTTTTTAAATGTTGATCTAGTGGAAAAGGAGGGTCCCCTATCATTTCTGAGATTTCAGCTGCATGTGTCAAAGATAATATGGAGCAAAGTACTCAAAATATAGAGAAATGTAGTCACAACACATTTCGCAGTGTTACCGAGCTTTCTTTGGGCAGTGAAATGTCATCTGATACGAGAAATATTGATATGGTAATCCTATCAAGTAGTTTTTTTTTTATGATTTAAATATTTATTCTATGTAGCTTGTGTTTACATTTTAATTATATAGTGCCCATGATATGATTTAGCATGTGGTTCTTTTTATAGGATAAGGCCCTGAAAGGAATGTTTGCTCGTGAGCTCCCAGGCATCGCCCGTTCACCTGCTGATTCTCCTGGAAGAGTTGGTGATCTTTCATTTAACTCTCCAGGCAATTTTTGTTCTGAAGTCAACATTCCTGGTCATAATACTCCTTTGGATCTTACGCTCAAAACTACTATGCGGTTGATTTCATCTTCCTCTGTGAGTTGGTGAGTTTATTGAAACATTTCATTCTACTGTTTACTTTTAGTTTTGACTGTCACCAAATAACATGTTTTCTGCTTGTTTGAATGGTGGAAACCACCTCATTTGCATATAGCTTTCTATTTATTATATAAATCTTTCAGCTACACATGCTTAGATATACTTTAATCCGGTTTATGGCTGGAACAAGGCTTTCATGAGTGAAAGTCCAAAGCGGTGTGGCTGTTTAGGACTTTAGATTGGGAACTGCTAAGTTGTGTGAGTTAACCAGCATTAAGTGCCTGATGAGTGTATACAATGAATGCAACATTGGTGCATGCATGAGTTAAGGCGAAACAATGTATTTTGTCATTATATAACTCATAACTGAATGTTTATATCAAAGTGGTTGAAATAGCGTACGGAGATAATTTAATAGTTTTCAGTTGAAGGCAGATTAACTGCGTGCATGCATGAGTTACTGCATGTATAATAAAAAAATACGGCAATTAAATGATGAAATTTCTTTTCTTCTTTTTCTTTAGCATAGTTTGTATTAAAACTGCGAAGTAGCAAGAAGAGTACATAACATCTTGTGTGCGAATTGCGCGCATGTAGTTGGGACAGACTTGGATGTCAGAGTAAAAGAGTGGTTCTCAAGTAAGGAAGCGGGAGTTCCTATGCAATATCTTTACAGAAAAAAAACTAACAATTAAATTACTTTTTTTTATGTAGTTATTAAATCCAACTTATTTTGCTAATTAATCAATAAAATTAAATGAAGAAATTTGATATAACTTAAATGCTTAAAAATATTTATATTTGAAGAAACAGAAAAGGAAAACTACATAAAAAACAGAGTTGGAGTTAGATGTAGGTATCACGGTAACGCTAGTCAGTTGTAAGGGAGACAACAGATCATGAATTGCAAGTTAGAGCGATCTGATGAAATGAAGGCTGTACCTTTAGTAGATGATTATTTCCCCAAAAACATGCAGGGGGAAATCTTGCATTGTAACTTTCAACTTTGTCATTTGGTTATGATCAATGTTGTTGTTTCTAGTTATCTACTATTTTACGGTGCATGGCTGGTGTACGCCGAGGACAGCCTACACTCCTCCAAACTCCAAAACATAACAAGCCCCCAAATGGGAGTTAGCATTATTTTGGAGCAATTCACATATGTAAATAGCAACTATATAGGGACCATAGTTGTCAAAAGCGATCGCATATGTGATCCTAAATGTACAGATCGCATATGCCATGATGGCATATGCGATTTGGGAGGTATGCAATCGCATACAGTCGCATATGCGACAATATGTGATCGCATACCCCTCCAATGGTCATAAATATGACTGTTGGAGCTTATTTTAATTTTTGTTTTTGTTTTTTAAGCCACCTCAAAGCTTCTAAATAGGGGGTTCCGCTTCTTAATCCATACCACATCCATCCAAGGTATGATATGTGTCTCTTTAGTCTTTTTTTTTTAAAAGTTTTTAGTGCTATCTTTCTCTCTTTCTCTCTCTCTCTTTCTCAAAGCTTTGTTGATAATTCCTTTTGCTCTATTTTATAGTTAACTAAGCAAGGAGCTTCAGCCATCATTCTTCAAGCAAAGAGGGAAGAAATCACTTCAAGAATCAAAGATTCAAGAGTTAGAAATTAATTTATAACTCCTATTAAATTTTGTTTGATTGTTTTTCCCCCTTATTACACCTCATTTCTTACCTTTTTTCCTTTTTTTAGTGTGGTTGTTACTTGTTAAGCTCTATAGTTTCCACCCACTTCTTTAAATTAACACAACATATATTATACACTTTTGGAAATTTTTAGAGATTTTTTTGGGTTTTTTTGAAAAAAATTTTAAAATTATGCCATCGCTCAATCGCATATGCGATGGCACTATGCCATCGCATATGCGATTTAACAACATTGATAGGGCTATAATACTGTTATGCTGTTTCTGTTGTATAGTGCTAATTATGTTAGATCGTATTTGAGCTTTATCTTGTTTAATTTTTTCTGTTGCACCAGAATTTATCACAATGGGCTAATTATTTGATGTCTAAGTCAGTCCATCTAATCAGGGATTGCACATAACTACTGTTATTTATGAATAAGAAGTCTTCAGTTTTTCTCAGTTGTGTTCATTTACTTTCTGTTGGAGTGGGTTTACATTGTGCAGTTGATTAATTGCATTTTCGTTTGCAATATTTAGGTGTCATCGGTTAAGCACAAGTAGTGCATACAATGGGATAACCCAGTTCACTTCTCAATTTGCTTCCACTCCACGTAGTGTTGGCCACTCGTCAAGGGGAACTCCCGCAGCTGAGGTTTTGTATACTAGGGCTTTACAGTCATGGGCATACCCACAGTCTTCTCTTCCACCTTCTATCATAGCGGCAATGACTTTGTCTGTATCAAGAGGAGGTACATGAGTTAAATTTCTTGCATTCAAAGGAACTTGATTGCTCAAATCTCTTATGCCGATTTGATCACTAAAAACAGAATGGTGTTTGCATATGTAGAAACGGACTTCTTATTGAAAAGGCAGCTGGCTTGGGAGGATTCATTTCGATGTCTTTACTACATGCTCAGAAAGAACATGTGTAACATCTTTTACTGTAATTACCTTCCCTCTTGCCCTAAATGTTTTACTAATAATTGCAGGAATCTGGGTTTAACAATTTGTGTGACTATGGTTACTTTCTTTGTTTATTTTTTTTACGTGGGAAAGGCCTTTACACCATGTTTCTCTAGTTTGAGAGGTACCTGGTGAATTTTTGAGTATGTTATCAGCTTAAGATATTCTTGTGAATTACATGTAAATGATGAACAAGAATCATGCTTCACACGACGCACAAACTTCTACTTATAGACATTTTGTCAGTAAATATGGACTGTTTTCTATTTATGCATGTCATTCTTGTGCATAGGTTATGCTAATCTTCTTTAGGTTGGACACCTTGCCAATTGCTCTCGTAGGGCCAGTTTTTCGAATTGGATTGGTCATCAAGCTGGTTTTGATGCTCTAGACATCCATCTTGTTTGATGCTCCATTACTTCCTTTTTCCTTATTTTTATCCAATTAACTCCTTCACAAGTTACATGGAACTTGTTTAATTTATCCATAAATATCCATGTTGGGAGCATGGATCAAAATTTCGGCCGATACCGATACGTATCGGACGATACGTATCGGTATTGGTATCGAACGATACATTGAATGTATCGTTCGATACATTCAATACAGTTGAATGTATCAAACGATACATTCAATGTATCGTCCGATACCAACGGGTACCGATACGTATCGTCCGATACGTATCGTTTTGGAGCTCGGACGATACGTATCGGTAACCCGATATTTTGACCCATGGTTGGGAGACTATTTATTGTAAGCTTCAGAAACTTTGATCAAAGTGGCAGCTTAATATACAAAATAAACTATTTTAGAACCCAATGCCTATGTGTCGCTAGATTCAAAATTGATGGCCACACTTACATATGAGATCCATGCAAATGCACTTGTGGTATTAGGATCTCTTTCAGCTAATCTTAAGTCCTCTTCGCGCTACTATAAGGCTAGATGTAAGACTATGGGTGGGTGTGCTCCAAAAATTCCTTCATTTTTTGAGGAGTAACCTGTTTTTTTTGCTAATTTAGGTAAGGAATAACATAGTAATTAATTCGTTTAAAGAACTGTACTCAGGTAAATAAGATTATCAAGCCTGTGAAATCCTTTTAGCCACCAAATCATTTAAAAAGCAGATTTCATGGGGCTGAGATTTGCAGAAGTGACCTTTAACAGGATTGATAGGTTAATTGGTTCTTTATAGGCTTGATAATCTTATGATGCTGGTGACACGCCATTAATCCTACAAATAACTGTATGTATCTTGGAATGATGTCACTTGAAGATCAACAGTATCTCTGAGGTCAAGGAAGAGCTTTGAAGAAAAGCCTTGTGTATGTTGTAGGTTGGATTATAGCTTTGTAATGCTGCAACAATATGTAACTTGCCAAAAAGGCATAATGTTTAGGCAAGTTGAAGCTCTATAAGTTTAATGCTCATGGAATATTCTTGAAAATCTGTATTTAAACAATAACCTAGTGAAATGCAATGGCTTAAATTGCATTAATACACTATTTTCAATGTTTGCAATTTGCAATTTTCCTTTTCATATATTCGTCCATCTATAGGTCTTGAATTAATATAGATTGAATAATTGCTTGGAGCGTTCGATGTCGTATGATCATTTATTGTTTGATAAATTACAGTTTATACTCCACAGTTTGTGGTTCTGTTCATTGGTGGTGATTTTTTGGGAAAAAGGAAGCGATCATGCCATGCTTATCTTTCCCAGTCAACTCGAGGTCTCCGATCCTTGCTTAGAGAAAATGTAAGAGCTTTTATATTTTGTATAATTGTGCAGTACTTATATTATGGCATTCTTTAAACAATCTTTTCATTTCTTTATTACTTTCTTCTATAAAGTTTTTCTTGAGCATTGGTTTAGTAGGTTTTCATTGAATGAATTGTGAGAAATCAAATTTTATTTTCTATTTTAGGGAAATTTCATAGATATATTGACTGGGATATAAAAATCTCGAAGCTCCCGCTCCCTGTTTTTTATATGTCAATGGTTAGAACACTGGCTGCCGTTATAAAATGATTGGATAATCTCGAAGCTCCTGCTCCCTGTTTTTTATATGTCAATGGTTAGAACACTGGCTGCCGTTATAAAATGATTGGATAAAATCATTGCATGTGGGAGGGTGGGAAAAAAGAGGAAAAGTTGTACTTGGTCAGCTGAGATGTTTGCTGCTTCTCAAAAAGTGAGGGGGGTTTAGGAACTAGGAAGCTTGGAGAGACGAATAGGGTATTCTGGAAAAGGCTGTGGCCAGTAGGGGATGAGAAAGAGAAGGATAATCTCTGGTCGAAAGTGGTTAGGAGTAAATATGGCATCCCTGAGGACCAGTGTTACCTAGGTACGCGGCGCGGGTGTCAAGTGCCAAGTTGTCCTTAAAGTGTTGGCACGACAAATTCTAAAAATCTCAATACGGTTGCACGACCGTACACAAAATATTAAAAAAATCAAAATATATCTATATAAATCAATAAACTCAACATTTCTCATAGTGGTGAATAGATTTGCAATCAATTCGATGATTTTCATCATTAACCAACATCATCTCATCAAAATATCCATGTACATGAAATTGAACATTTAATGTTCAAACATACATACAAAAAAAAAAAAGGTTCACCATTCTTAATGCTTTCAAAAAATTATATAACCGCTCATTCCCAAATGTATTTTTGCAAATTAGAATTCTTAATTTCTTGGCACTCAATTAGCTCCATTGCCTTGGTTTTCTTTATTGATGGAATGAGGCTCTACAATCTCATTGGAATCAAAGTGCATCGTCTCTAATACCATCAAGTGATAAATTTGTGACTTCAAATTTTGTCGACCCTTCTAAACTGAAATCATATTCAAGCACATCCTAATATTTGCTAGGGCATTCAACATATTGCTCTTTCCTTCTTGATAAGAGACAAATTTGAGTGAACAACAACCCACACCTTGTAAAAACGTAATAAAAGTATAGAATATTGGAAACATTGTTTTCAAAGACCCAAACCTTTTATTTAGTAGTTACTAAACTTTACTCAACTTTTTTCAAAAACACAGTTCATTTTATCGTTGTCAAAATGATGAGCATTTTGATGGCAATATGTGATTTTTACATATGTTTAGAAGTTTTGTGCTGTTTGAGGAGTGTCCAAGTGTCGGCACGACAAACTCTTAAAAGTAGAAGTACCAAGGTAACACTGTCAAGGACAACTAGGAGTTTAGGGATATGGGTGAGGGAGGGTTCGGTTGGTGGAAAGGTGTGTGCTTTGTTATAAAGGACTACCATAAATGTATTAATTTCAGCTAGGAGGTTGGAGATAAAATTAGATTTTGGGATGTTATTTGGGCTCTTGATTGATCTCTAAAAGAAGAGTTTCCTACTACTTACCAAATTGCTGCGAGGTGTTGCAGGACAAACGCTAAAACCCTAATTAATATGAGTTGGGATTACCTTTAGATTAAATTGAATGGCGGAAATATTTGAATCACCAAACACATAAAATAATTTAATGAATTCAATTAAAAAACAACTAGAGTAATTCCATTTTAGTGTTCGCATGCATTAATTTTTCCGATCTAGAAAAACAGCTTCGATGAAGGAACTTGAGTTTTTATCTAATTTAGGACACAAAGTGACAATTACGGGATCGTCTCTCGACTCCTCTAGGGTTTGAAAATAAAGGCTCGAAGAATTAAATTAAACAAAAGGGGTAGATCAAAAGATGTAAATTTATAAGATTTGGGTTTAGGATTTTATCAAAGCAAATACGGAAGATATTACCAGACAATAATAGAAAATGATAGAAGAGGAAGGTAGAGTTCTAAGGCTCCACACCAATGATTTCGAAGCTTCTCACCAAGGCTGTACGTTGGCTTCGCACCAAGTCGCACGAGAAATGAAGATTCACTTAGATTTTTTGAAAGATTCACTCGTTCGATTGAAAACTTTTCTCAAGTCTTCTATAGTTTGCACAAAAGCAAGCTCTCAGTTTTCATTCATTATTCATCAATTATTACAAAGTTATAAGGACCTTATATAGTAGGCCTCACGAAATAGAAAACCCTAAACAAATAAAACACCAAAAAGGCCCATAAAACTCAAATTCCGACTCTTGGCGGACTTGACTCTAGCACCGTCACTTAAACACTAGAGTGGTGTTTAAATGATCTAGCACCATTAAGTTTATAACTTTAATATGATATTGTTGAAGTGTGATTTATCATTATATCATGTGGCGCACATCATAATCAATCTAAATTGTGCAATTGGCAATCTGTCATTGTAGCATATCTTAGCTCAAAAAAGTATGTCTATTAGTCGATATGAACCACCCGATTGATGAACTTTGGTATCAACCATTCAAACTAAAAACCATGGTTGGTATTATAGTCAACCAATCGGATGATTCGAATCGCTCAAAAGCTTGAATTTTGAACCCATTTCCCTTTGATGTACGATTTATCACTTTGACAGAGTGGATTACCCACATACTCAACCATTAATGGTGCGAGATCATTTAAACACCAAATAGGTGTTGAAATGATGGTCAAGAGAGTTGGTCCCATCTTCTAAAGGCCAAGTTGAGATATTGTTAATGTTTTAGTTATGTGAATAAGCATAGGAAATATTAGTGCACTTGCACTCACCCGTCTTTAAAAAGACCGAGTTGAAGCATTATTAGAATTTCGAAGAATGACTCTGAACTAAATCCTTATTTCAGTTTATCCATAAAATGGCCACAATAAGGCAAAATTCTATCGAAATGATGCCTTTCGAAGAATTCCATGAGGACTACATATATTAAAAGGTAGAATTTTCACGATCTTCAAATGGTCACATACCTTGAAGGATTCAATCTATATCCCTAAATGATTATCTAAAACATACTGATCCATGGTTAAACTCAGGGCCCGTTTGGTTCCTGGGAGATGTATGTCCAGAAGATGATCATCTTCTGGAAGATGATTTTCCTGGAAGATCATCATCAAGGAGATGGTTTCGGAAGATGGTGAGCCTGTTTGGCTCACTTGGAATACCAGCCAGAAGATTAATTTCCTATGTTTGGCTCACCTATCATAATCTTTCCTTCGAATCACCCAGAAACAGAGGCTTTTTTTTCATGTCAATTTCTTTGAAATCAGAAGTTTCCCATCTATTCACGGGAGTGATACTTTAAGTAATTTATATGTCATGTGAAACTTAAATTATCAAGTATTCCTGTTGGTTTTTTTACAAGTTTCTTCTTCTAATTGCAGGCCCTTCTGGGTCTTTCAAGTATGATTTTCTGGGACTTTAATGCAGCTATAATTTCTTGAAATCTGTGTACTTTTGCCTGCTTCGGGTTCTTTTCTGTGGCATGTTAGGTCATCTCCCAACAACTATTCTCTGACTTTATTGGCCTGGTACTTGTCTCTTTGAAGGTCCGTTTAAGAATGTTCTCTACTCTAGAAACAGTCTCATTTTCAGGATGTTGTAGCCCTTCCATTGTAGACTTGCAATCTGTTACAGCCCTATTTGCTGTCTTCATTCGTTCCAACAACCAATCTGTTACAACAACTCTTAAACTCCCTTTAAAGCCTTCGTAAGTCTTATTTAACCTCGGAAATAGTTTCATCTCATTGCAGTTCTTCAACTCCTTCAATTTTTTATTTACATCATGTTTTACCATTGTAATGGAAGCCCACCACCGGATGTTTGATAAATTCAAATATTGAATGACGAGAAAGCTGCTCTCCTCTGCTCCCTTTACTAGTCTAGTGGTTGAAGTATTTAGTTTGGCTTAGAGGTCTTGGGTCTGTCAAGGTCATATTAATTATCAAGAAAGTTCGAGCCCGGCTTACCTATAAAAAAGTAGGGTTTTGAGCAATTATTTTTAATTTTAAAAAAAGGAAAGAAAAGAAGAGGAAGCTGCTCCCCTTGCAATACCTCATGCTTCTAAAATTTTACATCAGATGTTTGTAGATGATCTTCTCCAATTCTTCAAGGATTCTATTTTCTCTGCTATGGGAATTAGAGGTCTTCTTGATGAAAATTTCAACCAATGACTTGCTGGTGATTGGTGATTAATAAAAAAAGCTAGGTCTTCTTCGGTGCTTCTTGAAGTAACAAAGATAAAATAGCGAATATCTTCATGTTTCATGAAAGCAATCTCCCTGTTAAGCATATTGATGTTTCATGAAAGCAATCTCCCTGTTAAGAAAGAGGATGACTCAAAGTAGGTCTGAAGGCTGGAAATCTGTCTTCCTATTATCTGCAGGCAGAGCTGAGCTTTTAAAATCTATCCTAAACAACCATTCGGAGTATTCCTCTTTCAACATTTCTTTTTCCTGTCAAAATCAAGGGGAAAAAACTCCAATCTTTGTGAATTTTTTCCGAACTGGGCCATGTTTATCTCAGTCTATTACAGGCAGGTGGGTTAGGTTCGAGGAAAGCCTATAGACCATTACAGGCAGGTTAGTTAGGTTCGAGGAAAGTTGAAGATTTCGAACGCAATTGGAATGGCCAAGCTTTTTTGAATTTGATTCCAATCACAGAATACTTGTGCAGTAGCTGGCAACCTTTGTCCTGCCAACCTTCATCAAACTCTTCCACAGCCTGGAGATCCATTCTTTAAATCTGGAATTAAGCTAAATGGGCTATTAAATTCTTAATTGGTGATGGTAAGCTTACTAAATTCTGGCTGGACCCTTGGTTGGATATTGGGCCTGTGGTAGAAAAGTTTGGCTACAAGGTCATCCCCAGTTTAATAGCAATAGAAGGGTTGCTGACACTGGGGAGGATTCTATTACCAGTATTTTGCATTGTCAAAAGTCCCTTACTGTCAGAATGCAGGAAATCAACAAGTTCTCATTTAACCGCAGATATCTGTATCTTGGTAACTTGACGAAATCTTCTGGACTTCAACTATTCTGAGAATATCTCTTTTAAATCTGCATTTTGACCCTGTTTCTTGGGCTCTTATTTGGCATAAGAATCGAACTAACAAGCATGGTTTCTGTGTATGGCTTGGTATGAACAAGCAGCCAATTATGTCTTAAACTATCACTCAGGAAAATCCCTGTTTGCAGCTGTTATCAAATCCTCCTTTTCTGCTACCATTAATGCAAACCAAGACACAATAAAACTATGTTAAATTTTATGTGTGAAGATGTGTATTTGTTGTTTCGAGACTGCAACCTCAGAGATCAGTTCCAGGGAAAACTTTGTTTTAGTAGTTAACTGGGGCCTTCACATCCCCCTCGATCTAGTTTTATACTGATGCTTCTCTATGTATCTCCAGAGTTGATACAGGAATCATTTCAAGGGACTTCTAATGAAAATTTATAGCAGGTTTCTGACTTTCTGTGCACCACTAATAGTTGTTGAAGGCATGTTTGGACTTGAATTGTTTGCTATTTAAACTGCCTTCAATTGAGCCATTGAAAAGGATTTCACCTTGGCCCCCAGATTTGATTAGATTCTGAAATTGCTACCCCTTAAAGACAGATTTTGCAAGTCAGAGCTTTCATCAGCAATATGCAGTATTTCAGCAATGTTCCCTTTGGTTCTAACCAGTGTGCCAACTACCCCCTGTTAGATCTCTATGTATTGATTGCTAAAGATAGTAGATTTAAAGCCTGCTATATTCCTCCATTGATTTTTTTCAATTGAGGGTGAGGATCCATGTAAACTCAAAGCGGAAATAGGAAAAAAAAGGCCCAAGGAATTTAGATTTTACTTTTGTATCAATGGAATTTGAAGAAAAAGCGTTTAAAGTTTAAAATGCCTTATATATGTTACTGGGTGAAGTCATCATACCGCCACTTAAACCATTAGTCCCTGTTTCTTTGATGTAGAGATGGGTTCTCTCATAGTGACTGATATGGCTTGCCATTCATGGAAATGTTTTTTGGTGGACTGAAGCTTTGATGTTACTGGATTGTTTCTTGATGATATCACTTCGTCGTTTATCTTATGGTAGTTATGGATCAATTATTCTTCCCCTGCTTTCCGTCTCTTTATATGGATTTCTTTCTCCTGCTCAAGGCAGTGGTCTGGACTACCCTAAACCATGGATTGAAATCCTGGGAAATATCATGACTATCTTGCTATCATAGCTCAGTGATACAAGTACGTGTTGTTTTTATTGGAATATTGAAACTTCAGGTGCAATCTTCACAATATACCATCTGGTAGACTCATTTCGGGCGATATTGATGCATCTCAGGCTTAGTTACAAAGTTAACCTTGGCCTACATCTTCTCCCTGTCTCTCAGAATTGGTTTAAGAAGAGTTTATAGCAATTTTATAAAAGTTGAAACTCAAGATCTCACGATCTTGGATGAATGAGTGCACTAAATGTTGAAGATTGTAGCCGAGGGTGAGGGCATATGGGGTGTTTGGAATAGGAGGTGGTCTGGAAAGGAACTAAATCACTGTATAGGCGTCCTTGGTTTTACATATTTGACAATTTCTTAAGTCATGATATTTCCTAATTCCTATACATTTTTTCTTTTTGATGCGTTGGAATTTTAGTAAGGGATCCTTTAAGTACTAACTGTTGGCTGAACATGTCTAGTAATGTTCTACTGCATGTATGAAGTGCATTATGGGCTTAAATATATTTAACCATATGAGTCGAAGATCTACAGCCTCTCTCGGTTCATGTATAATTATGAGATGTAATGTTGAACATGTCTAAAAATATTCTTCTGAATGTATGAAAGTGCATTATTGGCCTAAATCTATCTGACCATATGAGCGAAAAATCTCCAGCTCTCGGTTCACATATAATTATACGCCATCTTACCCAAAATATACTACTCTAGACCATTGCTAGAGTAGAGTACACACAACATTATAGAATAATGTACCTTAAAGAAGAAAAAAATGACTATTATTTATTTATTTGTTGGAGGCAAACATATCTTCTGCATGTATGAAGTGACTCTACATGGTGCTTCTCATGTATTTAGATTTGCTGGGGAATATATTTAGACTTATTGGTGAAGCATTCGCTTGATTTTATTACTTGCTCTCTTTTACTGCATCCAATCTTACTAGAGTTTTAATGCTGATAATACTTTTAATTGTAATAAATAGGATATTTGTTTTTCCATGCCTCTTTGCCGTTCTCAAGTTGAAGAAGCTACTGCAGAAGATCTGGTTGAACTCTCAGAGATTAAGCGCAACCTTGGCCAGGTCTGGTTCTATGGTTTTTTTCCCTTTAGCTTTGCATGATCATACCGTTATGAGTACCTCTATTTGTACCCATCTACTCTAAGGGCACCAATCCCAAAATCATTGACTGCTTTGAATCAGAGATCTTTTTTAGTCCCAATTGTCCACACGCCGAATTTTGAGATGATAACGTACTATCAGAGAGTCAGATTTTGATTCCATGTGGCACACATCTCAAAAAGTGAACCGAGAACCACATTTGATGTATGTCTATGATCACATTCACTTTTTATAGTGTGTCACGTGGAATTAAAATATAACCGTTTGATGGTACGCCTATTATCTCAAGATCCAGTATTGTGGAAGATTGGGACCAAAACCTATCTCCATCATCTGATTCAAAGTAGTTAATGTTTTTTGGCTGTTGGTGCGCAAGAGTTTTGGTGGGTGCAAATAGAGATACCCTTTTGACATTCTATTCTGGATTTGTCAAGTCACTATAAGCTCATGCAACTCTAACAGGACATGTGTGCTGGTATTAGTTGTGAAGATGGTACATCAAACATAAGAATCTTGGGAAACCAGGCACAGTAGCACATCATGTAATTATTTATAATCTGACAAAAATATTGATTTACAAATAGAGTACCTTTAAATCCACCCATCAAAATTTTGAGTTCACCCACGCTGAAACACATTGATTATATTGAATTGGACGATGGAGATTGTTTATCGTTCCAATCTTTCACACAATGGATCTTGAGAACATGATCGTACCATTAAATGGTCGGTTTTTTATTTCATGTGGTACACACCCAAAAAAGTGACCTTAAAATCAATTTTGAGCGTGCACGTGATGTTAAGGCCATTTTTCTGAGATGTGTGCTACAAGAGATAAAACACTAACCATCTGATGGTAGGCGCATGATCTCAAGATCAATCGTGTGAAAGATTGGGAGGATAAACGATGTCCATCATCTGATTCTACGAAGTCAATGTGTTTCAGCGTGGGTGAACTCATAGATTTGGTGGGTGGATTTAAAGGTACTCTTACAAATATTATTTCACGAATAATATATGTATAAGATGTACTCGAAGTATCTGGATTAAAATACAATTGACGGTATAACTGAATATAATTAATACTTGAAAACAGAGAAAGAACAAATTAAGATTTTGTCTTACTAGATATGTCATTGCCTCTGATGCATGTCTTCCTTACGCAAGGTTGACAAATTATGTATCTTATCGTGTGTCATTTTCTGATTTTTTTAACATTTATCTATTATATCGTGTATCATAAGATGCATTTAATTTTCTTATAATTAAATAAAAAAAGGAATATATATATACACACACACACGCACACACACACACATACAAAAAAGAAAGAAAATGAAGTAAATAATAATTTAAGATTATTTCCATGATATACTAAGTGTCAGATACGTTCTTTCCATCATATGAAATTATTTCAGTAATCACCACCATCTCTATTTCCATAAACAGTATTAAAAGATTATTAAATGAGTAATCACACCCATCACTATTAGCAAAACACCACCACCACCATCTTTATTTATTTATTTATTTTTTGATCGGAAAAGAGAGATATATTGAAAACAACAAGACGTTGAAGGACAATACAAAAACACGATTGAAAAAACAGAGAATAACGGAAAGGAAAAAAAACAAAAACAGGCCCAGCCATGGATAGAACCAGCCTTGACCCCGGCACCCGCAAGCAAGTCAGCTCAGCCAGGATCCCATAACAGATGCTCCACATAATCCCCCCCCCCCCCCCCGGCGCCGCTCGCCACCCATAACCATTCAAGGTCTCTCACAGCTCTCATGATCATCCCCACCGGCCTGCTCTGTTGCTAAAAAATTCTCAGGTTCCTCTCCCCCCATATGGACCACAACACCGCAAAGAACGCGGCCATCCAATACCCCCTGCAATGATCCTCAACCACGGCAGACTTCCATATGACCCATTGACAGTAGGGAGTGGAAGGGGTAACCCAAGCCATACTAAACGCCTTCAGCACAATGGACCACAATCCCCTAGCCACCTCGCAGCTCAGAAACAGATGAGACGCGTTCTCCTCGGCCTTGTTACACATGACGCACCAGTTTGGGCTGGCCATCCCTCTCCTCATCAGTTGGTCATAAGTCAGGATCTTCTCGCGGAACAAAGTCCACGCAAAGAACCGGATCTTGGGAGGAATAGGCTCCTTCCACAGGCTCGCACCAGCGTACCGAAACAGGGGACAGCTAGTGAGCATGCGATAATAGGACCTGACACTGAAGACACCATTGGTGTTATGAACCATAGCATCTGATCCAGCCCATGATGGTTTCGTTTAGCTTCGTAGAGCATCCGCAACAGCTTAGCAAACGCAGTCACCTCCTCATCCTGTAGGTATCTCCTAGTGACAACATCCCCCTGCCCACCACCCTCTGAATCCGAAACGAACTCCTCAATCATACCATGCGGTTTTACGGAGATATGATAGATATTTGGGAAGATATCTTTGAGCGGTTGCAGGTCAGCCCAAGCATCCTCCCAGAACCGGATGCGAGATCCACATCCCCAACTAAATCTCAGGCCTCTAGCGAATAGATCTCAGGAGTCGCAGATACCTTTCCACCAACTAGATCCCCCTCTGACCTCCACGATATTTATCCCCCAGCTGCCGGAGGACGCCCCGTACTTCTCCACCAGCACGCGATGCCATAGGTTGGCTCTTTCCTCCACCTTCCCAGTTCGCCATAACCACTTTCCCAACAGAGCTACATTGGTCGATTGCAGGCTGCGAATGCCCAGCCCACCACACCCCCTCGGTAGCTGGCAAATGTCCCAGTTAACAAGGTGTAAGCGTTTCTCCAGACCCGGTCCTTCCCATAGGAAGTCCTGTTGGATTTGTTCAAGGCGCTTGATCACCCCTTTAGGGCACTTGAACATCGACATGTAAAAAATTGGCAGCGAAGCAAAGACAGATTTAACCAGCAGCAGTCTGCCACCACTACTGAGCAGCTTCCCTTTCCATGAGGATAATCTTCTCTCAAACCTTTGCACCACCGGATCCCACGCTCTAGCTTTATGATATCGTACACTGAGGGGCAACCCCAGATACTTGATAGGAAACTCTTCCACAGCGCATCCAACGGTTGATGCTAAATCGTTCAACAGGCTCACATCAGTCCCAATACCTTTGATAGAGGATATGGAGAAATTTATCCTCTGACCCGACACCGCCTCATAAATAGATAAGACTTCGACCATAGTACTGAACTCTGACACATCCGCATTCCCAAACAACATAGTATCATCAGCAAATTGATAGGAAACTCTTCCACAACGCACCCAACGGTTGATGCTAAATCGTCCAACAGGCTCACATCAGTCCCAATACCCGTGATAGAGGATATGGAGAAATTTATCCTCTGACCCGACACCGCCTCATAAATAGATAAGACCTCGACCATAGTACTGAACTCCGACACATCCGCATTCCCAAACAACATAGTATCATCAGCAAATTGGAGGTGCGCTATGTACGTCCCAGAGTTGCCCACCTTGATACCAGAAATTAAGTTCAGCTGTTTGGCCTGCACCATCAGTCTCGACAGCACCTCCTCCACAATGTTAAAGAGGAACGGGGATAGGGGATCCCCTTGGCGTAACCCTCTCGAGTTGGAGAAGTAGCCAGCCGGAGTACCATTAACCAGAACCGAGAACTAGGTCGAAGAATAACACCCCCTCATCCATTTCCTCCACGTCGTGCCAAACCCCATTCTGTTCATCAAGTAATCCAAGCAGTCCCAGCTTACTTGATCATAAGCTTTCTCCATGTCAACTTTCTACAAGGCCGCCGGACGGCAATCCTTGTTTGTTGAGTGTATAGTCTCCTGCACAATTACCACCAAATCAACTAACTGTCGACCCCTAACAAAAGCACACTGGTTCTCAAAAATAATCGTGGGCATCACCGGGATAAGTCTATTCACAAGAACCTTAGAGATGATCTTATACAGACAGTTCGTGAGGCTGATAGGTCTAAACTCCGAGATATCCTCCGCCCCATCCCTCTTGGGGATGAGCGTGATGAAAGTGGAGTTAAGACTCCGCCCAATGTGACCCGATGCATGGAACTCACGCAAGACTACCAGCAGATCCGCTTTAATGGTATGCCAAAAGAAGTGGAAAAATTCCATAGTGAAACCATCTGGTCCAGGTGCTTTGTTTTTGGCCCCAAAACGAACAACGTGCCACACCTCTTCCTCACTGAACGGACATTCCAAGCCCTGCCGTTGCTCCGCATTGATACAACGAAAAGGGACCCCATCCAGCTGGGGGTGAGGAAAGCCGTCATCCCGATACAGCTCCTTGTAAAATGCCACAATATTCTCCTGAATCAGGCCCTGGTCCGCATAGCTCATCCCCCACACCGAAATGGTACCGATGTAGTTCGATTTATTCCTCACATTAGCCACGACATGGAAATATTTGGTATTGACGTCGCCCTCATGGAGCAATCTAACCTTTGCCTTTTGTTTCCAACTTATTTCCTCGGCTAAGCAGACACTGCTGAATTCCGCCTTCTTTCGAAATCTGTCCTCCCATTCAACATCCGATAACTGTCTAGTCTCTTCCAAATTGTCCAATACCTGCAACCCCGCAAGAATAGCCTCTTTTTTGATCTGCAACTTGCCATACACCTCCTTGTTCCAAACTTTGAACTTGGCTTTAACCTGCTGAAGCTTGGAGATGAAGACAAAGGTGACGGAGCCCGCAGGCGTCGGTTCATCCCACCACCCCGGAACCAACCCCTAAAATTCTCTATCCCGCAGCCACATATTTTCAAAGCGAAATGGGCTAGGACCAGTACTACGCTTATCACAAAGCAAAATAATAGGTTGGTGATCCGAGACGGCCCGAGCCATACATTCTAACCTCGCATCTGGGAAGGTATCCATCCGTTCGACATTGCAAAGAAAGCGGTCAAGTCTACACAAAGTCAGGACATATTGCATGCTAGAACAGGTGAACTTTGCTCCGGTAAGTGGGACGTCAAACAGTTCCCAGTCTGCGATAAAAGTATTGAAACTGCGCATAACCGCGACATCCCTGTTTATAAACTTATAATTTATGAAGAAGGGTAAAAGTAGCCTGGTACCATGGACCAGGTAACTTACCTGGTCCCACACTAATTTGCAGCCACGTGGCACCCAATCTCATGATCGGCTGCCATGGATAGGAGTGGTTCAATGATTACAATTATTTTGTGAAAAATTTTAAATAAAAAATTATAAAATCATGCGGTCAAAAGAGTCACTTACCCATGAAATGAGTGGTAAAATCACATTTGGAGTTACCGTTTATTTCTCACCATAGTTGATGCCATTGACCATGCAGTTTTATATTTTTTCATTTTAGTTTTTTTTTTCGCAAAATAGTTATGATCATCGAGCCGCTCCCATCCATGACACCCGTTCGTGAGATTGGGTGTCACATGGCTGCAAATTAGCGTGGGACCAGGTAAGTTACTTGGTCCATGGTACCAGGCTACCTTCACCCTATAGAGAAATCAACAATTGTACACTTCAATGTGACTATTCAGATTAATTATTTGGAACAGGAAAGTCAACAAAGAGGAAAAGGCAGTCAATACGCACAAGACACAACACTTTAGATAAAAAAATGCAGTCTGAAATCAGAAGTGTATTGATTTTTTTCTTCACTAATTTTCTTACAACAATTCCCAGGCTTGATTTCGGACACATTTTGATTTAAGATTCATCACCTCTTAGATATGGCGAAGGAAGTATTTTTATGTAACTGGACTTTTTTACTCAATCAACCCTAATAAAACTATAGCTTTCACTGTTTTGGAATTATAATCAACCCTAATTTTCCATTTAACTTTCTTACAACAATTCCTAGGCATGATTTTGGACATATTTTGATATAAGATTCATCACCTCTTAGATATGGCAGAGGAAGTATTTTTATGTAACTGAATTTTTTTACTCAATCAACCCAAAATAAAATTATAGCTTTCACTATTTTGGAATTATAATAAACTCTGAATCAACATTCAAGGAAACATGTGCCCAACCCAGAAAATATTGTCTTTATGAAATAGAGAGGAACCATAGACTGCATATGTTGGTTTTATAAATTCTCTCTCTCTCTCTCTCTCTCTCTCTCTCTCTGCTTTTGAGCATGTTTTTAAAATTAGAAAATGACATGTTGTCTCTCTCTTTTTTTTTTTGCTTTTAGATAGATAATGAAATAAAATGTGAAGTTACCCTTCTTTTTCTTTTTTCTTTGCTTGTTTATAAAACAGAAGCGGTGAAACCAATAGAGTTTGCCGATAAACTGGTAATTGATAAGTCTTCTTCTTTATCATTCAATACAATGGAAATTGGATACGTATGCATGCTACATAGTTTTTGCAGATGATACAATACTAACAACCATGCACATACGTGTCTTATGTAGGAAGCTCTAGAAATATATCTTTCTTATTGCATATTTATGCTGGTTGCATACATTTGGCTAATTGTTAGTGCTTCAATTATGTAGACCCGTCGCTTGGATTCCATGGCTGAAGTGGACAACAGCCCTCAGTCTCTGCTGACATTCACTGGAAATGAGAGTGTCCATGGATTATATGATTTTTTGCTAAATTATAGGTAATGTATTGTTGGCAGATTCTATGATTGATTGAGTTTTTAATCTATCTGGTATTTTAAGCTATCATCTGCTGATTATTGTGCTTCAATTTTCTTTTCCTGATTGATGACGTTAGGTCTTTCTTGAGTTCTTTAACTGGCGTTGATGTTCCTTTACTCTACTCACCTGTTCCATTTCAAAATGCTTCCCTTTGCGTTCCTGAGGTGGGTATAATTATTTGTAACTGGTTACTATCACGCAAGTGTATATCTCTGTTTTTTTTTTTTGGTTGTTTCTGAAATGACCCCTATTATATCTTCAATGAGTCCAGTTGTTGCTAATCAATACATCAGTCAGCAATTGTCTACTTGTGATTTGTGGTTGTGCTCATGATCGCTACTGTTATATAAAAAAATTGATGAGTACTTATAACATCTCACCAGTCAACGCAACTTGGTCTGACTCTCAAGTTCAGTGAATGCTATCTCTTGGAATTATTGATACCCGATCAAATGTGTGTCCGAGTACATGAAAAGATTTTTTTACTTAGTTAACCCTTTTTTTATTATGGCCGATCTTGCAAAAAAAGAGTGTTTTTATCTAGACTCTTTTATAAAAGTTCTTCGTTCAAGTAAATCCAAGACAATGCACTTAAAAAACCCAAAATGTTTTGGATTATTATCGTGACACTAGCATTTATAAAATAATCAAGCTTATGAGGACTCTATTACACCATCAATCTTGTTTAAATCCAAAAAGTCAGCTTTTGACAGGATTCGACTGCTAAAAGCTTTATTTATAAACTTTGTAATATTTTGATGTGTGGCGAGTCAGTAGCAAAATGCTTTCTGCCCACTGCATACCTGTGTTTCTAATCACATTTTTTATTATACAAAAAAAGAATTCTTTTTTTTTTTGGTCCCATAAAAATGTTCAACACTGCTCTCTATAATAATGAATATATTTTTTTGATAGGCTATAACAATGATACTTTCTAATCCTTACCAGTATTAGGATACAAGATGTAGAGCTTTTATAAGTTCGAGTCAAGTACGCATGTATGTAGAGCTTTTATAAGTTCCAGTCAAGTACGCATATATGTAGAGCTTTTATAAGTTCAGGTCATGTACATATATATATATATATATATATATATATATATATATATATATATATATATATATATATATATATATCATGTCCTTCGTCAACAATTTCAAGTAAACTCTTCGTTGGACGTTCTCATTGGTCACCTCTTTCCCAGGTGAGATGCAAGGAGGTCAAAAGAGTCGATGGAATTCTTCACACGCTAAGAGAATCACATATGGAAAATGGTGGGGGCATTCAAGATGCATCATCTACCATCTGCTATAGTATTGAGATCAAGGATGAGATTCTCCCACCTTGGATTGTGTGTGGGATCTGTGCGGCCATGGGCTCTGAAGAGAAGAGCTTTGAAGCAAGGTATTAATGTTAGGCAAATATTTATGAACATATGATTACTTTAGGAACCACTTTGAACTATTGCTAAATTTGTATATTGTTGTTGTTGTTTTATTTATTTATTATTATCCATGTTGTTTTTTGTAAGTACTACTTTTGCATTAAAAAGAAAGAATACAAGAGTGACACATTGGGAAGGTAGCTTTGAAAATTATAAAAGCCAAAATAAAAGGACATTATTCCTTCTAAACAATCATATTTGTAGTTACTCCATTTATGTGAGTGAGCCAATGGTAGGAGATAAACTAAAATCGATATAGGCAATGTAGTCAAATCGCATATGCGACCCTATGCGATGGCATAGGGCCATCACATATACGGGTTGCATATGCGATTGTGCCATGACATACATTTTTTTATTTAAAAAAAAAACCCCAAAAAATATCAAAAAATCCTCTAAGTTCCTCATATTGAAAAATAATATGTTTGTGTTAATTTTGTGCTCTATTAATTTTGTTGTGTCTAGAATGCGAAATAAAAGTATAGAATATAAATATATAATCCATAAGTTAGAAGGGAAAAAATAAATTTCATTGATGTTAAACAAAATAGTACAAAAATGAACATACAAAAAAGAAAGAAAAGAGTAAAGAAGAAAAATATTATTTAAGTAAAAGTACCTAAACATTTGTTTCTACTACCTAATGGTATTGTGTATCGGCCAAAAATTCTACACATTGGTTTCTAACCCACGAAGGTACATGATGTGGGACAAATGCTAAAACTCTAATTATGCAAGTTTGGGATTAACCACAAATTAAATTGAATAATGAAAATATTTGAAATCGCCCAAACACATCAAAAAGTTTTAAAATTTTAATTAGACAATTAGAGTAACTCAATTTAGCGTTCACATGCATTAAAATTTCTCGATCTAGAAAAACGGATCCGATGAAGGATTCGAGTTTCGCTCTAGTTTAGGGTACCAAGCGATAATCACGGTATCATCTCTTGATTCATGTCGGGTGAATAAATAAAGGTTGGAGGATTAAAACAAATAAAAGGGTAGATTAAAAGATTGAAACTAATAATATTTTGGAGTTTTTGAAATTTATCAAAGCAAAGGAAAAATATATTCATATGATAAATAAAGAAAAGATGGAATAAGAGAATAAAGGTCCAAGGCTTCACACCAAGGATTTCCAAGGCATCACACCAGTCGGCTTTATACCGAGTCGCACGAGAAATGCATAAATACTCCTCAAGTTTCGAAAGATTCGTTCATTCGATTGAAAACTCTTCACAAGTTCTTTAGCATTTGCACAAAAGCAATTATCAAATTTTCATTAATAAATTTTTTTAATAAAGTTGGTTACAAGCCTTTAAATAGGCAAACCAAAGCCCTGAGAATACTACTTAAAATAAAACTCTTAATCAATCATTAAAACTTTATAATCTAACGATCACAATTAATTTCACCATTAATCCCGTTTTTTTATTATGCAAATACTTTTGAAGGGTTAAACGATCTCCGATTGACGCGAAATTGGTCTTGTTTGAAAGTTTATCGAAGTAGCTTTCCAACAAAACAAGAATCACACAATTCCGACACATATTGATAGACTTATGGCCACTTTTCTGATGGTTGCGTAGAAAGTGACGAGATTAACAGTTACATATCACATATATGTGTCTAACCCCTAATTGATTTAAATAAGGAAATTATTCCTAAAACAAACCACTTATTAAAAGAATCCTAATTAACTAAAACAATTTTCACATTCTTCTTTTGCCTTTGAAACGTCACTGGTGGCTGCTTGAATCTGATGTCCCCATCAGTACATCTCCACCTCCATCATAGTCGTCACTTGCATTACCGTCATCATCCGAATCATCTCTTTCAATATATTGTTCTTCCTCGGTTTCTTCTTTATCATCCGATCTTACTAAAACGGTATCTATATCGTCTATGGGTGCTTCTTCATGTATCTCGGCTTGTTGTTGTTGTTGTTGTTGACGCGAGCGTGAGCTACCTTCCTCCTCTGTTGATCTTCTCCTCCGCTCGGTAGGAAGTTCATCTCCAAAAGCGGTCTTTTGCACTTACTTCCACGTAAGATCCTCATCCGCAAAGACTCGCTCATCGGAGGCATCCGCCATCCAAGGAGAATCAGAGAGATGAAATCATAGTGTCCCGGATGTTCCCGACTTTTTTAGGAAGCGATCCCGTAGCTTTTGGTTGTATTGCACAAAGACCAAATATTGAGCTTTCTTTTCTTCGTGTGTATCTATTTAAAAGAAATATTTTATAAATATTAATATCTATTAAAGTTTAAACAACAATTAAATTAAAATTATGAGATTGAAAATGAAATAAAAATAAACCAGTAACCACCTCAAACATGCTTCAATTCCGTTCATATGCCAAGGCGGCACATGCAAGGCCAAAAACTTTAATGACCATTTTCTTTAATAAGCCACATTTTGTCACTGAATCCACTCCATAGGATAACCATCAATCGGCTACAACCAATAATATTAATTAGATATATTAATTTAGAAGAAATAAAATGTAATAAAAAATAAATCATAAACATGCTTAGTAGGTATTTTGGATTCTCTTTGTCGAACCACAATTTCTTTTCTAAACATCCCTTAAACATTTTTCTATCGGTTGAAAGAGTTGCTCATCCAATCTTGCTCGTTTTTGTCCGGAACTTAAAATGTCAAGGAAAACACTAATATGTGTTGCTTCTGCTGCCTCCCGGTTCGAATAAGAGAAATAAACCGCAAGATTTAGGAGGAATGCGGTGGAATATAATGGGCTGGACATTTGGATACCCCATCTCTTTTCAACTATGTAAATAATGGTTTGCAAGAGACAAGATTTGTACATACTAATATATTATTAGATTTAATTTTTTTATAGCTTTCTCCATAATACTATAGATATAATTCATACTGGGCTTCTTATCACCATCAACCAATCTTAGTACTTGTATGATTGGTTGCGAGTCCTCAAGTGATTGGATAATATTATTCTAAAAAGAGTTGGTTAAGATGGTTTGTGCCACCCACTTCCCTTTGGTCTTCTTTAACCAAATTCCATTCTTCAAATTAGTGGAAGTTACAAAGCTTCTAAGCTCTTCTCTTTTAGCATATATGCTTTGTAATGTCAAGAAGGCCTTAGTAAAACGAGTGATGACGGGGCATTGCAAATTATCCCTAATTGCTTTACGCATGTGGTGGAGTAGAAGTGTATGCTTATACATTTACACTACTACCTTCCTAACCTTAGTTACGATTTTAATATGCACTTTTCTTATGTCTTCTAAGATTAAGTTTAAGTAATGGGCTGCACATGGGGTTTAATATATGTGTGGTCTTTGTTCCATTATTACTCTACCTGTGGCCACCAAGTTTGCCGCGTTATCCGTGACAACTTGGACAATATATTATGCACCGGTGTCCTTTCCTATCACCTCATCTATGAGGGAAAATAGCTATTCAGCCATGTTAGAATGTGCCAAAACATCTATGGATTTAATAAATATAGTTCCGGTATGACAATTTGCCAAAAAGTTGATGATAGACCTACCGGCCTTATAGGTCGAACCGTCAGTCATTAGTGAGCATCCATATGTCTTCCAATCCTCTCGATACTCCTCGAGAAAGACTTTTGTGAAATCTACTTCCCTTTTAAGACATGTTTGTCTTATCTCATGATATGATGGAGGTTTTAGGCTAGGTCTAAATTGTCCAAGAGCTTCAACCATGACT